>JACJUM010002496.1:11976785-12152800 GCA_020976665.1 Heortia vitessoides
AAGTAATCTATCTACCTGGTAACAGCAGGTAGATAGCTTAAACCCTAAGGAAAGATATAGGCTACCCAGATACGCAATATAGTTAAGACTGAAGGAACGCGAGTATAAAGCTTATAATTAGTCTTATTAAAATAAATAATGCTAGAATTAAAATAAAACACGTTTCCGTGGTTCACTGTTTTTTCTCATTAACATTTGTTAATGAAAAGTAAAAAATGTGTCAAAAATGTGTCTCATTAACATTTGTTAATGAGAAGTAAAAAATGTAATATAAAAATGTGTCTGAAAAAGAATCGTAAAAGAAGTGCACAAGGCTACAGAGCAGATCACCTTTAAATATTACGCCCATATTGAACTCAATGAATCGTGCTTAGAGTTCAATATCTATTGCGAAATTTTGACAGATTTGTATTCACTTAAGGTCGGAAAAGTGAAAAGAACAGACAACACGATAAAAAAATACCTAGTGATTCTATGAGCAGGTTTTTTAATAGATACATTGTATGGAGGTAAGATACAAAAGGGGCTCAAGCTTATAACGAGGCTTTACGAATTAGCTTAATGCCTCGTGAAGAGGATTATCTTACCAGCCATTAAAAGTCCACTGCTGGACAAAGACCTACCCAAGAAAAGGAGAATTTTGCCCATTATTGCCGTGCCCGGCAAGCGTGTTGTCAATCACAGGCTACCCCGCCCTGTGTATTTAAGCGGCACTGTTTCGGATGGATATACTACCATTTGTCGGTTCTGGTACCTCAGTCACCTTTTACGAAACCCGGTACAGGGGGGAGGACTATTCTGCTTTGCCGGTCAACCGAAGAGGAAACGCCATTTTAATTGACTAATTCTTTAGCTATCAAGTAGTCTTATTAAAAATGTACTACTAAATGCCTAGTAATAAGAATGCCTAGTAATGCCATAGAATAAATCACGTATGGATTAAACACGTAATACACACGACCACGTCAATGCAGCCTAACCCCATTTTTTTTTAATCCATTAGTTGATAGGTATGTTTGAACTTAATACTAAGAGTCTAGGTAATTCATTACGAATAAAACATGCTGACGTTTATTTAACGTCTCTATTAACTTCACTAACGCGGAAGTAATGCAAAGCCTCACTGAATGGCTAACGTATCTGTATCGTTAACTACATCCATTGATTGAGTCTGTTATTTTACTAGAAAGTTCTTAATAACTAATCACAAGGTTTCAAAAGCGACGTGGATACGACAGATAATGGTTTCGCCAAAAAAATACATCTCAAGGTATCCTCAGTCCTCCGACAGCCGAACTCCGCCGAACCACTTCACCCTGCACAAATTTGGAATGAGTATAAGATCTCCAATCTGTTAAAATCTCTGATAATAGATACAAAGGCATTCATTACCCAAACTCATTTTCTTCTATAACTACAACTTTCATATCATTAGATAAAAAATATTTTCCAAACCAAGCCATGTGCTAGTTTAAGATCAAAGATCGGACCAAAAGATTAATACCAAACAAATAATCGTTATTTGCTTCGTATTAATCTATTGGTACAATTGCGATGCGATATTACACAACCGAAAACAAAAACCTAGCGCCCGGCTCTGACATGATCTTGTATATCACCAAAATACAACACATTGACACATCCTTTGTTGACATCTTTATCATAAAACGTATCAACGAAAGCGATATTTAATGTGCCGGATGCATCCATACAATAAATTGTACAATCGAAGACCAACACAAGTATTGTAATTGCAACATTAATTATGCACCCAATTAATGTTACAATTTTTATTTGGTAGACATCCTAGACCATTATTCATCATCATACCTGGTAGATTTACACTGCTGGGCACAGACTGTCTAGACTTCTAGAGAATTCTAAGACGGAATCTCACTATTTTCAACAAATCCTGTCAGTGTTGTGGGTGGCCGTCTAAATTTACGCTTGTAGGTGCGTCTCCATTTATGATCATTAAGACAGTATAATTTGTTTTTGTGTCACTTATTTCCAAATTATCACCTAATCCCTCTATACCAGGGGTCGTAAGAGGCGACTAAGGTACCAGAACCGACAGATGGCGGTATATCCATCCACAACAGTGTATCTCAAATGCACAGTATGGGGATGGGCAGCAGCATCCCCGTCACGAAAGCCGGAAATCGCAGAGCGCATTGCCAACAGGCTTGCCCAGCTCGTCACTTATGGGTAAAATTCCCCTTTTTTGGGGAGGCCTATTTCCAGCAGTGGACTACCAAATGACTGTAATGATGATATAGGCACCGTATATTAATCATATAAAAACGTTATAACATATACCACGATATTGTACGAATGCACTATCAGTACAGTTAGCATAAGAATTTGATTCATTTCTTTGAATGTAATTTTCCACTGTACAAATTGTAGAATTAATTAAACCGCGTGAGGTGCGCGATTAAAATGCAATTAAAATATTTCAGGTCGACAACATCGTGCTGAGGGCGAACAAGATGGCCAACAACGGGAAGCTTGGCGACTACTTGATCAATGGGAGGACGAAGGTATACAAATGAGGATTATACTATATGTTTGCATTTATGTATCACGGTATGACGACTAAGTGCGGGTACTAGCACTTGGTCGTCATGCCGTCATTGTGTGCTGTGGTATCGCCACACGACCTACGCTACGATCTGCCTAAATCCCGCGAGCCCTACGGGAATACGGGCACAGAGACCTCGTACTCTCGTTTGGGAGTGCTAGAATTGACGTCTTTTTAGTCCAGCAATAGATTCGTTCGAAAAAGATATACGAACAGCGTGTCGATTTAGAGCCCAACTTAAGACCCCATACTATATGTTGCCATCGCCATAGTCTCATAAGTTTATTCGCAATAAGGTATTACAACTATTGCATTAATGTACCATAAATGATTTTAAATAGAAAATACTACTACGTCAAATCGCGAAAGCTGCGCTCTGCGGTTGCCAACACGCTTGCCCAGCGCGGCCATTATGGGCAAAATTACCTCTTCCTTATGGAGGCCAATGTCCAGCAGTGGACTTCTAATGACTGATACGCTGATGATGACTACGTCAAAATATATCTAAAATTTTCTGGTTTTTAAAATAATTACTTCGATATAACATATGTATTTACATAAAGAGTTTGTATGTTTCAACTCGTTTACCTCAGGAACGACCAATTGTGATTGAAAATATTGCCATATTATTGAAGATTATTAGCTATTTTTTTATCTCTATAAGGCTCCTTAAGAGTTGCGGAAAAATAACGCTATCGTCCGCCCGCCCCTATAGATGAAACCGAAAGCTGACACAAATATAATTCAAGTCCTGATATTGCGGAACAAACAAACTAAAGGCCAAAATTTTTTCGAATATAATGAAATTATATTTCTATGTCCGACATTTCGGTTTCCTTGCGGCAACCGATTTCGAAATTGACAAAAGATGTAGTGTCAGGATAAATAAACGGCGTTTTAAAGTCGTTAAAACTGTGGTTTTATTAGAGTAGTGAATGCGTAAATATTACACAATATTATAATTGTTGGAACATTAAATATAAGCCAGAATTTTCAAGAGTAAAGTTAACCTTTATAAGGTCTTCCACATAGACTTTGTCACACAAAGGTCGTATTCATGAAGTCCTCATACCGATTTCCCTCAGTAGGCGGCAGAGTCCGCATTGCTATGATTCAGTGGGTAGATTGAGAAGGACAGTATAGTAGATATTTTGGTCAAGGTTATACCCACGAGTCACAAGGTTGATACATTCCTGACATCCTTGCCTTCAGTAACAGTATTTCTATTTCGCTTAAGTCACTTTGCATAAGAAAAATCTACATCTATCACCAACCATCACACAGCTGTACATGAGGTAGATATTATAAAAAGGTCGTCTACATTAGCACTTCTGTTTCACCTATTTATACTGTGAAATGCATTGTTGGCATTGCTGCGTTCCGGGTTGAAGGGTAAGAGAAATTACTGAGTAAATGTGATACAAAACTTTCAGTTCACAGGATTGGAAATACGATAGTGATATATTTGTGATGGCACGAGCGTTTAAAGGCTGCGGTCACTTTTACCATCAAGCCGACTGAAAGCTTAGTTGCTAACTTCTAAATTATACATGATATTATAAAAAACGTTTAGCTGGTAAATCATCATGAGTAATGACTGGGCGTATCGGAAAGCATATGGTCGGCGTCTTAAGAGGTCAACTACATAAACTAGTCCATGTTTGCGTAGGTAAAGGAAAAGTTCTGATGGTAGATGATTAATGAAATGAATGTATGGGGAAAACGTTTCGAACAAGCTGGCAACCTGCCCGTTCCAGAAATTGGTTTCGTAGTGTATATAATGTTGAGTTTCATATGATATATCGCGAGTGCAGGCAGATGTTGACAGTAAATATGTAAGTCTAAAACGTCTATAATAATATTAATAGAATAAAATTTATTTCTCACCACCAATAAAAATTCATAAGGTCGTGGGTTCGATTCTCTCCTAGAGCTAATATAAAATGAATTATGGAGTCAAAATGTTTATTTTCTATTAATGAAAGATTTTTTTTAATTGGTTCAGTAATTTTGTAGTTTCTTTGTTACAAACGTACAAAAATACAAGTCACACTAACATTTTTCCAATATATATAACATAGGCTATATTACTTCAGAAGAATGAGAATGATTAATGAAAGAATATCTAAAATCGGGTTAGTAGTTTTTGACCTTTTCGTTACAAACAAAGATACAATTTTTTTCTTATTATAATATTAGTGTAGATATTTATTTGTATGATTAACTTTGTTACCCAGATATGTTTCCCGTGAAACCTGAGGTGGTTTCTGGCCTTTTTCTTCCGGTGGTGCTAGAATGGATGTCGGAGTAAGATGCAATAGATTCGATCGTTTACAAACATTCTCGATTTGTATATTTACACGATTATTGTTTAGCTGTATGTTTAAATTAATTAAGCAGTGGTTAATCTTTGGCACTGATGAAAATATTTAGTTTACCGGAATAGCAAATAACATTATATGACAAAATACGAATTTTATTATACATGGAAATTATTCCTTATAAAATTTTGTAATTATCCGTTATATGTTCTTAAAATCATATGAGAATATGATCAAAACTATAGGTATAATATAATATAGCTTTAACTGAAAAATAAATCTTATGTATTGAGAAAACGTTATATAGCAAAGACTAGTATTTTGTAATTATTGAAGAAAAGTCCGTTACTTTGTTTGTATTAAACAATCATGATCAAATTCTAAAATACAGTGGACCCCCGGTAATCCGGCCCTGTCTTATCCGACATGGTCTATTACAGTGGACCCCCGGTAGGCCGACAAACATTTTGCAGGGCAGTGTCGAACTATCGAATTCTTCGGATTATAGAGTACTGCCTAAGACCCCCTATAGACCGGATTTTTTACAATTGAGTACCTTGTAATCCGACAAATTACAGATCCAATGATAAGATTCTTTATAGATATTATATATACATATGTACATATATGTACTCTGAAGTACAAATCATACTTGTATGTCAAATTTAATAAATTAAACAACAATAGAGAGCATACGTTTTATTATAAAATTAACGTCATTAATGCTATAGAACTCACAAAAAACATGCAATAACTTTACGTTAGGAAATAATTATGTACAAACAAATGTACATATTAAAATATTCAAAAACTATGAATCAATTAATTTAAGAAGCATGCAAATATTCATCAATTTTTTTTGTTTAACATTGTTGAAACGCGAGATTAACGCTTTGTCCCTCAGTCTTCTCAAAAGTAGAAGTTCGTTGTAGGATGCACCATTTTTTTCAGCCCATTGCAAACCCAGCTCAAAGGCATTAATTGCATCTTGTGCTTTCACTTGCGGAGTAGTTGCTATCACTTCGTCGTCATCTTCCTGATTTATTATTGTATGACTAGAAATCTCTTTTATAATCTCTTCGTCAGATATTTCATAAAAAATATTTTCCTCTTTATCCATTCCACGGCACCAGGTTTCCAAACCTTCCAGACGTATTTGTGTTTGAGCAGTAATTTGCTCTATTACTTCCGAAGGTACACTGATTTGTGGATCGTTGGTAGGAGGGGCGACTATATCTGGCCATAACTTTTTCCAAGACGACAAGTTGAAGAAGGTATTCCACGATTGACAAAGAGCGAAAACCAAGTCTTTCATGTTAAATTCTTTTAACGTTTTTTCTATTGGCTGGTCTTTTGACACGGCTTTCAGAAGTAGGTGTTTCTTATAATCTTGCTTTACAAACTGAATGATAAGCTGATCCATGGGTTGAATCAGTGCAGTGCAGTTTGGTGGTAGAAACATCGCAGTGATGCATTTACCCTCAGTTGTCAGTTCTTCTTCAAATGGATGACCGGGAGCGTTATCAAGAAGCAATAACGCTTTTTGAGAAAAATTATGATCCTTCAACCATTTTCTAACTTCTGGTACCAAGCATTCATCAAACCACTTTTTGAAAAGTTCTTTTGTCATCCACGCACATTTTTGTCCATAATAATGTACAGGTAAATCAATGTTTTTAATGCACGTGGTTTATGAGATTTTTTAACGACCACCATTTTTAGCATGTGTGTACCCGCAGCGTTTACACATGGTAGTATGGTTACACGTTCTAAACTTACTTTTCGTCCAGGTACGGGTTTTTCATTATAGGAAACAAAAGTTTTAGTAACACACGCCAAAAAAGCCCTGATTCATCTGCATTGTACACCTGTGACTGGTTAAGATTTAAATCTTTCACCTTTTGCAAAAATCCTAATTTGAATGGCTCTATGCAAGTGGCATCATTAGAAAGTTTCTCTCCTGTAATGGTCATTAAACGTATACCATGACGACTTTTGAAACGTTTTAGCCATCCCTTGCTAGCCACAAAATCATCTTTTTTTATTATTTCCTCATAAAAATATTTAGCTTTCATTGCCAACATGGGTCCCGAAATGGGCGCATCCCTATTTCTTTCCTGAAGAAACCACAGGTATAAAGCTTCTTCCACTTCTGGATGTTCAGCTTTCTTGAGTGTCTGTCTCTTGCCTGGCCCATAGTCAGTAGTTGACACGAACTGTTTAATCTTATCGTGGTTTTTTTTAATGTCATAAATTGTAGATCGGCCTACGCCGTATTCGCTTGCTAAACTACTGAATGATTCATTAAGATTTAGGCGGTCCAAAATATCACATTTTTCTTAAATTGTCAATGTTTTGGCTTTTGCTTCTGACCTTGTGACGACATTACTAGGTACGAATACGTAATACACAATTAATAAAGAGTAGACAATGAACACACACTAGGCCGCACGTAGTCAAATTCCAACTAAGCAATCGTAATCAAAACAATACCCTTCGCGGCGAGTGATGGTGCGTACAAGTTGTAACTTGTTCAATCATGCATTAGCGAATACAAAATATGTATTCAATATTAAATACATATTTTATTATAGAAAAATGTGTGTACAACACAAAATGTTTTTGTCACTCATATTAAAATTAACCTTTTGAGCGGCGTTTAACGGGTTATTTGACTTTAAAGAGGTCTGTCAAGAGAACAAAAAATTTAAATAGTTAAACCAACCGCGTTTTAAAGCCGTTAAAGGATTAGTTTTATTGTGAGTAGTGAACGCGTAAATATTTGAAAATATTATGTCTCTCATGTTGCCATATTGTAAGAAAGAGAGAAGAATACTTCAATTCTATTTTCAAATGCCCTTTTGTCTGTATAACAATAAGTAACAACAATAAATTTTAGAACCAAGCAATAGTCGAGATACAGATGTAAGATAGGGCGAAATCTATAAACTCCGTTCAGAATCGTGTCGGGAGTCTATTGAATAGAAAATACTATTTACATTACTAATATATTATTCTACTGTGTTATCAGCTACTTTACGTGTGTACTACTAGTTGTTATACATTTATATATATAGATATATATAGTAATTATATTATCGACTTTGTGGGTGGTCGTCACGACAACGGTAGTGAGAATAACAAATGTCCATCATAAATAAGAAAATAAAGCCGCAAAAAAATATTACTCCTTTATTACAACGTCCTGACTGATCAATGTAATCCTATTAACAATGACAATTAAATTCAACCGCCTTAAAAAACATTAATTTACAGCATGTTTACTATTTTACCAAGAGTCTGCTGTTACTGTAAATGCAACTGCCAACTTATTCGAGTTTCTATGCAGAAACGCGTGTAAAAATAGAAACAGCACAATGCCAATGTCTAACAACAATAATTTTGCAATGGCCGCTGGCACAGCCAGCTGTTATCGCTATTGAATGAAGATCGCTGTATCTCCGATAAAAACCAAAATACAGCGCGCATGCGCGCTCGCGCCCTGCGTACGTGACTAGAGGCATTGCGGTGCGGGCGAGGGGCGCGGGGAACTGTAAACAGTGTGAATCGTAGCGAATCCCACGCCGGCGACTGTTTACAAACGTTCCGTTTCACGTAACCGTTTACGGTTGATATGTGCATGCAAACGAGTGATTACGCGTGAAAGACCATCGTTATTTTGTCGGTTAACGCTAGATTGACATTTGCTCCCGTCAGCTTGGCGCTGTCAGTACTGTAAACTTGGCAAGTGCTCGAGTTTTCAAGGCACATCAAGATAATTTTACAAAATCAACATTCAAACATTAAATCTTATAAACTATAAATGAGATTAAAAGAGATCTATTTTTGTAATCATAAAATTAAGGTATAAGAATGCGGGACAAAATATTATGTAGCTTCTTTGCTAGATAGAATTACAATTTCATTTATGAAAATAGAACAAGAGTCAGAAAAAAGTTTAAATAATGTCCAACATATTCTGCTTTGAGGAATAAACTGAGGTTTGACTCCGTATGGCCGTTCACAAATAGCATTTGGTTCGTTTGGACGACTCATTTGCTTGAAAATATCACGTATTTTCTTAACTATCTGTGTACACAGCAATCAAGTTTAATATTAAACAAACACAAGCCGATTCATCCAACATCACGTAATGCGTGTCGCGTATATTTGCACCGACAATTACCGTATTATTTATTATACATTATGTTTGTTGTACTCAAGCTTCATAACTTAGCACATTCTTAATTAGGGTGATACAAAGTATTTTAAAATATGAATATATTAGCGGTTCGCACAAATCTTATCAACGCTGAGAAATGCTAAAAACGACCTGTTTGAAACTGTTTTATGGTATTTAGAGATGAGATTGTCGTTGAAATATCTATTTAGTGTTCTATTTACCTGATTATATAAGATTAACTTATCTTCCTCAATAAACTACTTTGAAACGGCATTACACTACATTATATAAAGGAAGTTTCTCATGCAAAATACAACAATCTAAATTTACTTAAATTTGTTAGAAATAATGTATTTTGTAAATTTGTCAAGATAACTACCGTGAATTTTTATATTGAATGAGAGTTTTTTTTTAATATTTTGAAGTCAGTAAACAAGCATACAGTTCGCTTGATGGTAAACGTGACCGCAGCCCAGAGACGTTAGTGTCATCACAAAGATATCACTAGCGTGTCGCCAACCCTGTGATATGAAAATACTATGTCACATTTGCCTATATTGTAATTTTAGGGTATATTTTATGTAAAAAAAATTAAGTGTATTTTAATTTATTACAGTGCCATTAACGATGCCACAACCCAAACTCAATCAAAGTAATCTATTTAAAAAAATCAATGACTATTAACAAATACAAAAAAGGTAAAAATCATGCTTATACACGGTAATAGGCAAAATATACTTCCAAAATAAAAGTGAACAAACCATTGACAACTTATAGAAGTTCTTGCATCGCTTTGTAGGGCAGGCCCGTACCCACCAAAACCATAATACCTGCAGAGCCGCACGTCCAACTTGCCCTTTGCCCTACATTTGACAATTGCGCTATTCCATTCTGATCTTAACCTTATACACAACTAAACAAGTTTCATAATCGAAAAGACAGCCGACTATGACTCCTTCGCAGTGAAATGTGGCAAGATTAAAACGTATTACCAATGTTGCCATTGAAATCGATTTGTATGTAGATTATTCATGCTTTATTGATACATATGCGTCAACGTATAGTAGGTATAGGTTCTTAGAATAACGAAGAATTATAATCTATGTTTAATTTGGAATGATTAATAGAATTCCAAAACGTGTCGCGACCCGCCCCGGCGTCTGTGGTGGAGATTTTCCGTAGGGACTTCAGAATGGGTTCGTGGGTGGTGAATCCACCCTTACATTCGTTCTACTTCCTTATTCTAAGAATCTATACGTATATAATCTTTTATCAGTGTGCACATTTCTTTTGAGATCCAAGTCGAATCAAGTGAATTTATCTCAACAAATTAAGAAACCATTTGATCAATGTATTGTATGGATTGAGACATCTAACCCTCCATTGTGCATCACGCATCTGTTAGTGAACACAATAAAAAAATCGATTTGGTAGTTTTTGAATTCCCGTGAAAAATCGTCCCGTCTTGTAATGGACTAGCTAAATAGGTATTTTTATCATGAAGAACATATTGCGACTATAAATTGAGATATAAACTAAAGGGCCAGGTTAGAAGTACCAAGAATAAACGAGCGTCTATGATAGAACTTATGCGAGCAAGGGTAGCGAAAGAAGTATACCAAGTTTGTAGCAAGTGGAAATTCATATTCTCTTCCTACCCTGATGGGATACAGGCGTAATATATATGTAAAAACTATCCTATCTCTCTAATAGGTTCGGTAGTTCAGAAGTTAATTCCGCACAAACGTAGCACACAATATTTTTTTTATTAAGTTCTGTTCCGACTTAATAAAAAAAGGTAGTAATACTTCTCGTTTCAACGTATCATTTATCGCGGTTAGAGTAAGTAAGTAATGATATAGTTAACTTCAACAGTTTTACTTTTCGTGTACATTGCGCATCGTATTGCGGCTGAGTCGGGAATACCCCAGCGCGTTCCTCGCGGATATAACAAGCCGGCGCAATAAATGTATGGTCGACAATCATCTTACCGAAATCTGGCAAATTTTTACATTAAATTTTGAACCCTACGGCTCGCTTTCATAGATTACTATAGATTACAAAGTTTTGCGCAGGTTAATCTGTTGTTGTGTGTACGCATTACTTATTACGCGCCAAACTGTTTCGATGAGACCATCGGGATGACGCATTAAAGAAACGGCATATTAGAAAATCACTTTCTTTGTATTACATTGTAAATTTCAATTTTGTCTCTTACTACTTTAATCATAAGCGTTTATTTTGTCTGACTTAAGTTGACTGTAAGTTAGGAATTTATATTGCAGTTATTAACAGTGTATGTGCAATTTATATTTCGAACCTGCAACTTCGTCTGCAAACAGATCTTCAGCGTCATTACAAACATTTGAAGTTATTGAGGGTTCGATCCCCACCCATTTATTTGATAAATATTTGTGTCTTTCTGTCTGTATGTTAAATATGTACCTATTAAGGTATTATTTTTGAGTGCTTTTTTGTCTAAATAATACTGTCCATAATGAAAGTGCTTTAAGCTACTTATCTCGAAGTCGGGTTTATGGGTGATGGTGCGTGAATTATTATTTTTTTTGACGGGCCCAATGGCGCAGATTCTAATGATCCTATCTTATGCGCCAAGGGTCGTGGATTGGATCCCCATCCAGGACAAATATTTATATGATGATATTGATATCTGTTCTGTCTTGGTATTCATGTGTATATTTCTGATTCCTCTGTCTGATGTCCTTAACACAAGTGCTTTAAGCGACTTATCACAGAGTCAGGTCAATGTAAGAGATCTTGTGGATTTATTTATTATAATTTACCTTGAGTTGATATCGTTTCTTTTTATATTTTGGCAGTACATTTCGTTGCGATTTATCATTATCATTAATTTTTTCATATTTAAAGGAGCTAGTGTCCGTGACTTCGTCCACTTAAAGTAATTATATTTATTATCATTGATATTTGTTCTCGATTTAATGTGCTACGATTATAGCCTACTAGCAGATCACCGCGGTTTTACTCGCGTCGTTCCCGTCATCATCGGAATTAAGGTATAAAATATAATCATATATTGTGTGATGATAATGTTACATTCCATTAAAACAATATTTTTTTAAACCAGTCGAGCAGTTTTTATATTTACTTTTACAAGCGCACAATAATATAAATGTTTCCTTATTACATTACATTTTATGTGTAATTAGTTAGATTTTATGAAATGTAATATAACCTGTGATACTCGGTGAAGATGCAGCTTTTTAAAGTGAAAGAATTATTGAAATGAATTGAGGAGATTTTAAGTTTTATCGTAACAAACAAATAATCAAAAATAGATATCGTCAGTTGGACGTCCACTGCTGCATATAGTTATAGCCAAGAGAATTATTATATTACCAGTTGTATCTGTTCTCAAGCCGGCAGCGTGCTAGATCTTCTGTCCACCTTTTAGTTGGATATCCTACGCGTGCCGGTTTGTGTGGGCTACATTTATTTAGATGGATAACCTTTTTTCTTATTTTTTTTTAATACAATAGTAATTGATATGTGACTAATACGCCTTGGAGTATATACATTATGATTACATTGTTGTCGTATACCTTGAGCTTAACAATGTAAATAACTTGAATATTACTATTTATATAAAATTGGTTATTGAAATAAACTGCAGATTCCAATCTGCAATGTTCACAGTTACAAAGTTGCTACGGCCTTGTGGAATTCCACTGGAAGACCTTCAGTGGACTTAATAAGCTATATTTTTGCGTAACACTACATTGATTTTCCTCATCTGAAACATAGATCACTATTATAAGGATGCGGTATCTGCAGTGTTTATGCTCAGGGTAGTTTCTGCATTATCATGCTGAAGTTACTATGTGTGCGTGTATTATTATGATAATATTCCTGGCTTACTTGCGTACATGCCAGCTAACCAGGGAAAATTAAACGAAACATAGGTTCGCTTAATTAAAAGCAGCCTTGCTCTCCCCTCCGGCGGCACTGCAATAGACTTCTGAGAGCAATAGACTTTGGAAAAAGAAAACGTTATAGCAGCCGCAAAACGTCCGATAACAAAGACCTCTTCCAAAAAGTATGAATTTTGACAATTATTGTCTCGCTGGTAGCAATCGCATCGAGACGAAAATTCACGGGAATGCAATTTCATCAACGGTGCCGTTTCAGATATCTGTCTATTCCGGTACCTCGAGCATCTCTTACAATACCTGGTACATAGGCACCATTCTATTCAGTCGGTACCTCACGGAAAGCTGTATTTAATTAATTTTAAATCGATCTATTCTGAAGCTGTTTAGCGTGGGCTACGCTGATTAACATAAATCTCTTAATAAATTACAAGTCATGTTATTACTATATTCTATTGTTCGAGCTATGTTATTGCTGTTTTATTGAAGTCTGTACGTTTATAAACATGCGCATTTATAAATTTAAATTATAAAATATTGAGATAAATCTGTGCGCGAAAAATATGACGCTTAGTTTTAGTACAGATGGCGACACTTACGTTATCTGTCCCAGTACAATTATAGACTTTAAATTGTAGATAATGCGGATTTCAACTCAATTGTAAAAATAACATTTTGTTCTTAAGGGTCATTACTAGATTGAGACATTCGTATGAATCACAGTGAAGGCGTACTGCTGATTTGCAACAAACATTAATAAAAGACCTGACGAATTGTTAAGGAATCCTTTGAGTCATTCGTACTGAAAGTGCACTCATTATTTGTTGTGTTGCCACGATAAATTAGCGCAGTGTTTATATCAATTGCGATATTATCATGTTTGCTTCGTGCTTGTCGTCCTTATGTGTAAAGAGACAAAGTTCATAGATGTATATTTCTAAAACATATGTCTGCTATCCATAGGCTGTTCAACAATATGTAGATATTAAATAAATAATGTGTTCGATAGTAAGATTTGGCATTATGGTTATTTTATACGTAAAACAACGTAAGCCGTAAGGTATCGCAGAGTAATAGCACCTCCCACAACCGACAGTTGGTGTTATATATATCGGAAACAGTAGTTCTCAAATGCACAGTGTGGGGATGGACAGCTGTACCCCGTCGCGAAAGCTACACTCTGCGGTTTTTAACACACTTTCCCAGCGCGGCAATTATGGGCTAAATTCCCCATTTCTTAGATAGGGCTTATGTCCAGCAGAGGACTTCTAAAAACTAGGTGACCTGTCAGACGTCCTGTCTTAGTTATACACCTATATTTATCATGATATAAATATTTTTACTATAATTTGAGATATAGACTATCCTATTTCTCAAATTGGGTCAAACTGTACACAACTGATCCAAGTCAGCCCCACACGTAATTTTATATTTAAAAATATTTGTAAATATATTTTATATATAAATTCTAGCGTCGTTTTTATCTTATATTAATTAATAAATTACCACAGCATCTCAAACATTGACTTGGCGGAACCAAGTCGCTCAAGTCAGGTGATAAGTCGCTTACAACATTTGTTTTATGGACATCAGACTCGATTCACAAATATACTACTTATATACATTTAACACCTAGACGCAGAACAAACATAAATATCATCATATAAATATTTTTTCTTGATGGGGATCGACCCCCGACTCTTGGCGCTTAAGACAGGATCATTACAATCTGCGCCATCGTGCCTGTCAGAAATTCATCTCGAACTCTTCAAAGGACGAACACAAATTGAAGACATTATAAGTGGTCTGATGCGAATGTACATTTAACAGTTGCTTGTATATTGAGTGTGATATATATACGTTTGTTTGTCTTTATTTTAACACTACATAATTTAAACAAAGTCGCTCCCGATGTCTGTCTGTCCCTAAGTTTGTTTAAACCTAAAAAACTCAACGGAATTTGATGAGGTTTTTTTTATTAGGTGGAATGATTCACGAGGAAGGTTTTATGTATAATACATGCATAATATAGTAGATAAACACTGATAATTTTAAAATTTTCTATCGTAAATAAACATATTTTTGCGGACGGATACAGATAACGGATTAAATCCAACGAGATAGATCAAAATTATGTACTGCAGTATCGTAGACCTTAACAAGGACCATAATTGGTGTGTTCTGCTTTGACTCAATTCGAATGAAAATTTTTGTAAATTTGAAAGCTTACATATTACGCTGTTGTAGAAGTATAAAATCTATAAAAAAGACCGATTAGTTCCCTTCTAAGCAATATAATAGTTGTTATGTATATATGTAAAAGAGGTTATGTAATACATCATGAACGGACCACACACGCGCTAGTAGATCGAACAACAGCAATACGATCATTACAAGAGACGTGAGTCGGCTTTAAACTACTAACCATTAACTCTGGTTTATACCAATGACTAGCAGCGCTCCGCGGCTTCACTCATATGATTCCCCTTCCAGTGACAATACAGGGATGCTATATGTTACCTATGTCACTTGCTAATTATGAACAAGTTTTTTAAATCTTGAATGAGTTTTTGAAATCAGTTCAGTTATTTCTGAGTTAATTTGTAACGAACGTACAGAAATAGAAATCCTATTTACTTAGATCTATTTTAGGTAAATCTTTATTTTTTTTTTCTAAAATATAACATAGTCTATGTTTCTCGGTAAAGAAAAAGCTCTCAAATGGTGAATAAATTATATAAAAAAATTAAAAAATCAGTCTAGTAGTTTTTGAACAAAACCGTCACAAACAAACAAACCTTTCCTATTTTATAATATAAGTATAGATATAACTTTATTACAGTGCTAAGTGAAAGATAAAACTTAAAAAGATCTTTTTAAATTATTATATAAGCATATATAGTATAGTACGCAACATATCGTACATTGACCTGACTCCAAGATAAGTTGCTCAAAGCACTTGGGTTACAGACAACAGGCCGAATACCGTACATTAAACAAACGTAAATATTAATTGGATGGGGATCGAACCCACGACCTTTGGTGCACAAGTTAGGTTCATTACCATCTGTGAAATCGGCCCGACAGGAATTCCATTATTATGCCCGCAGAAAAGTAGGTACTGTCTAAATGTATAATATATTTTTTTAACGAATTTTGTTTTTCACGAATAAGCTTTAAAACTACCGGCCACTGCAGAAAATCTTCATTGCTAGTAGAAAGTCACATCAATCAGCAAGTAACATATTGGTAAACGTTTCACAAGAGACCTCATACAATGGTCGTTCGTATTGCTACCTCACTCTCACCTATTTTAACCGACAAATAGCAGTGTTCGCATTGTTGTGTTCGGTTTACATTTTGAAGGGTGAGTGAAATTACTGGGTAATGTAACGTAATATAGCCTATAGGCTGCGATTACTATCACGCGGACTGTATGCTTGTTTTTTGACCGAGTAAAATAAGATAAAAGTTAAGGGTAAACTATGTTTTATCTATGTATTCTTATTCGTACAGAATCGATAATTTGGTAACCGCAAGACGCTGCTAGTGTCCAATTTAGTATTAATCAGAAAATTTATTTATTCAATTGTTCGCAGGCCATGGTCGCGTGCTACCCTGGACTAGGCAGCCATTACGTAAAGCACGTTGACAACCCCAACAAAGATGGCCGCTGCATTACCGCCATTTACTACCTGAACCTCAACTGGGACGTGCACCGCTGCGGGGGACTACTCAGGTAGCTAACCTATCTATATACATATATGTATATTTAAATTTATCCCTAGTTCCCTTGCTCACCGGATCGCGTGTAAACGGTTGGAGTGGTTTCGCATTATTTCTTGCCAATGACATAAACTTTTGAATACGCGGCAGGTACTACGGCGTGCGTAGAACTATGTGATCAGAGAGGGATCAATCTAAAAGGAGGTAGAGAGGCTAGGCACTCTTGGAATAATTGAGAAGATGATGAACTTTTAACCATCTGCAGGCGAATTTAGGGGGAGAGACAGTAACTATGCTCTCTTATCACACGTTCCTCCTGTATTTAAAACGACATTCTACTATAAAACCCATTATTAAGAATGAGTCAGTTATACACCAAAGAGTTTGTTGCCCAATATTTTTTAACATAAACGCGTTAACTGTTCATAACAAAATCTAATTGTTTAACAGCTTTAAAACGCGGTTTATATATCTTCTTAAATTGCTGCTATTTTTGGACTAAATGCTTTAGTTAGTCTAAAGCATTTAGTCCAAAAATAAATCATCATCATACCAGCCTTTGAAAGTCCACTGCTAGATATAGGCCTCCCTATAAAAGGGGGGATTTAGCCTATAATTTCCGTACTGGGTAAGTGTGTGGCAATCGCAGAGCGCAGCTTTCCCGATGGGGATACTGCTGCCAACCCTGTACATTTGAGCTGCAATGTTTTGGATGGATATACCGCCATCTCCTCATCACCGTAGTCGCTTCCTACGACACCTGGTTCTGGGGGAGGTACTATTCTACTCTGCCGGTACCCCACAGTGAGAATTTTTGACAGATTTGTATAGGTTTATCGCGATACGTACAAAATTTTAAAATGACAAGAACAAACTGATGATAAAATAACTAAATTGAGTTTTACTGATAATGTAATTTAGAGTGTTGATTGTTGAAGTTATCCAATTTAATAATAATATTTTAATTGACCAGGATTACTGTTAGGCTTAAAACTAATCTGTTATCAAAACATTTTTTGTTGATCAAATCAATAAACGGCTCGGTAAAGTAAATCGAAGTTCAAATACTGGCAGTAATGGATTGTAATTCTAGATTCTATTTTGAGTTTGTTTCGTGTCGCGCCGTTATTTAGGTAAATGACCGCATGTCTATTATGTAATACATATTACCCAATAAAAGAAACTTTATGAATGATGTTATGTATTTATTGCGTTTATTTATACAAATGTGTATGTAACGTTTGTCTTTTTTGTGTATATATTCTCTGCTCCACTATATGTATTTTTTTCTGTTTTGTATAATGGTTGACTGGGAGATAATGCCAACTGGTATTAAGTCCGCCATTTGTATATTTTGTAATATTATGTGTAATAAAGTTTAATAAATAAATTTTTAAAAAAATGTTTGAGAGATTTGTGTAGGTTTATTGCGATGCGTACAAACTTTTAATATGACAAGAACAAACTGATGATAAAATAACTAAATTGAGTTTTATTGCTAATGTAATTTAGATGATCGTTGATATCATCAAGATGATGATGCAAGAAAATAGTATACAAATACCCGGTAAAAGTGGATCGAAGTTCTAATGTTAAATTACAAATCCTTTTCGCAGGGTGTTCCCCGAAGGCACGGACAAAGTGGCCGACATCGCGCCCATCTTCGACCGAATGCTGTTCTTCTGGTCTGACAGACGGAACCCTCACGAAGTCCAACCAGCCTACAGCACTAGGTAAGCGGTATTTGAAGACAGGAGAAAAGACGAATCTCATAGTGCTGTCGTCGTTGTATGGCCACATCGAAGTAGCAACGGACTAAAAGTCCTTGAGAAATATTTGAATTGATTTCTTACAAAGTTTGATGGCACTTCATCATTATCATCACAGCATCAGTCATCACGATAATTTTTGCTTAGAATTATCGGTTCCGGTATCTCAGTCGCCTCTTACTAGACTTAGTTCATAGGCACGTACTATTCTAATCTGCCTGTCCCCAGGGTACCTCATTCAAATGTATTTGTTCCACCAATCAGCTTTCGTTATGAAGAAAAAGTCTTTGTCCTTATACCTATGTTTATGGCTTCACTAGAGATATACGTCTTAAAAGGTCGTCTGCATTAATACTTTTCTCTCACCTATTTCTACCGCCGAATAATAGTGATCGCATTGCTGTTCCGATTTGAAGGGTGAGCGAGGTAGTGAAGTTACTGAGTAAATATGACATAGCATATCCAGTTTACAAGGTTAGCGACACGCTTGTGATATCTTTGTGATGACACGAGTGTCTATAAGCTGCGATCACGTTCACCATCATGCGTAAGCTTGCTTGTTGACAATAGTGGCGTCCTTAAGCGATCATTATCCTACTCCCGTTCCGACCCTTGAGGCAACTACCACGCTTCACGTGGCAGTGTAGCAACTTTCTATCAACTTAAATCTTATCCAAACAAAAATAATGGAGGCTAGCGACATTTTAGTGATATCTATGCAGTATCGCTAATGTCAACGGCTTATCATTTTACGTAGGCTGTATGCTTTTGTCAACAAAGTATAAAAAACATAGACGTCACCGCTTTCGGATATGACGAACACTTTCACTTTGGCGTAATTGGTATTTTACTGGGCGATTTTCACATTGCGACGCGCGATTGCTTCATTGATGTGTCATTAATACGTGCGTGTCTTCTTATGCACACTGCGATTCTGGTACCTGCAGCTACGTCACCTCATTAAGGTAGACCTCATACAAAGACTGTCTGCGTTGGTACCCCACTCTCACCTATTTCTACGGCAAAATACAAGTGTTCGCATTGCTTTGTTCCGGTTTGAAGGGTGAGAGAGGTAGTGAAATTACTTTGTAATGTGACATAGTATCTTTAAGTCACAAGGTTGACAACGTGCTAGTGTGATATCTGTGATAGGAGATGAGGTATTATTTTACTTTGCCGGTACCCCAGGTCACACGTTACCCTAAAATTAGTCATTCATACGTCCGCATGTTTGTGTACCCATACTGCGTTCCTAGTTCCGCAACTGCGTCACTAAGTTATCTTGTGTCGGCATACCCTAACTGGCATTATCTTACTTCCTTAGAAGATAATATATCACGCTTTACCGCAGTTTAAAATTCTTCTAGCCGTGTGGTACTGTCAAAGCAGAATAGTACCTACCCTGTACCAGGTGTCGTAAGAGGCGACTGAGGCACCGGAACCAACAGGTGGCGAATATATCCAACCAAGATAGCGTATTTTAGATTAAAGAGGCATATCTCCCTCGCTTCTTATACCCGTATTAATCTTTTCATATCGCTCGTTTATTCTCCTGACGTGGCCCTTTTTTAATAATAGTAAGAGAAGAAGTAAAGAAACTTTAATATTCCATAATATTATCCCTAATTTATGATTCCTGCGTGATTAATGAAGTTGTATTTAAATAATTTTTGATATTATAAATAGAAATCATTGGCACGTTTAGTCTAATTCTAAGTATGTCATTTTTCAGATATGCTATTACGCTGTGGTATTTCGACAACCAGGAGAGAGAAGAGGCATTGAGACAGTACAGTAAGTATATATTTTTTTACTATCATCCACTCGCAGCTTTGTTTTCGTACAAATTTCCATAAATTACAGCCTATATATCATCAATATATTTGAGTAATTTTATTGTAAACATTAATTTTAATTAATTCTATAGTTTATTCTTAAGAGAGTAACATATAAATAAATTCACACAATATGAGAGATGTTGTGTGAATTTGATCTGACTTGTCTTCATACAACAGATGAATCACAAATATAATACTTATTTTTAATAACCAGTCAGCTTCTCCTTTAATAAATAGATTTTAAAATAAACAAAGGCCGCAATGACTTCAGGTAGCCATTGAAATAAAAATAAATCTACGAATAAATTAATTTCTATATTTAATATATTAAATGTGAAATTACCGAAAAATAATTAATTAAAAATAAATTGGTATTTATTCTATTTTTGAAAATAAATAATTATTTATTTAATATACCACTACATAAGCACTAGTAGTTTATAGAAACAAAATGTCAAATGCCAGTTTGTTTATTTACAAACTAGTAAATAGATGGACCAGGTAAATGATAATAAATTCAAAGCCGCTTACATCATCGCCTATTCTAACTATGGAGGTTGCCCTTCATTTTTCCTCCTTTCAAACGTCTTGTAGTAATTCCCCTATTCTCGCTATAAGAGTGCTAATTACACAAATCGACAAAGCAACCTATATTATTTAAAATATAAACTTTATTTGGGACAAAAACATGGTCAGTAGTAATTATAGAGTTTTGGTAAGTGCTATAATAATCAGAGACTATGTTACAGCAGCGGATCCAATTTCGCAGACGGTAGTGATCTTATCTTATGCGACATAGGTCGTGGGTTCGATTCCCACCCAGGAGAAATATTTATATTTGTGTTTATCCTGTGTCTGGATGTTAAAAACATGTATTATATTTGTGATTCCTCTGTTGTCTGATGTCTGTAACAAGTGCTTTAAGCGACTTATCACGGAGTCAGGTCAATGTATGAGATGTGGGCTGTTAAAAAAAACAAAATAACGCGCACCTACGCTAAGCAAAATTTTACAAGAATTCAAAACTAAAATAATTAAAAAAACTAGCCAAACTATACGATCATATTAGAATAAATATCATCATATAAAAATATGTCCTGGGTGATGATGCAACCCTCGACCCTTAGCGGACCCGTTATAAAATTGATCACATCTTCTGCAGATTAACTTAAAACGTATCAAATTTCAAGTATATCCAATCAAGCATTTTTCTGTAAAAGGGCGAACAAAGTTTACGCTCCACTTATTGATATATAGATTACCTATTTACCATTATATTCTCTATTTCCAGAACTAAATGAGCCTTCGTCGAGCAAGTGATACAGGCAGCCGCACCACTTGATGGTGACTGCCCGCTGAGCACGTATACGTGAGCGACTTTATACGCATACACATAAAGAACAAATTTGGCTGGCAAATTATATTCACACAAGCGATTTGCGACTTTATTGGTCGGTTAATAAAGCTCAACATAAAATTGAGAGACGATCAATCGATAATGTGCTGTTGGTA
Source organism: Heortia vitessoides (assembly GCA_020976665.1). Taxonomy (NCBI): domain Eukaryota; kingdom Metazoa; phylum Arthropoda; class Insecta; order Lepidoptera; family Crambidae; genus Heortia; species Heortia vitessoides. The sequence continues at coordinate 11,998,627 of JACJUM010002496.1, forward strand.
GAGATGAGTCACATTGACGAACACGACACAATGTACGATTCAATTCACAGTGAAATATTTTTTTTTTTTAATATTAACCAATTCATTTATCCTACTAGACATATTGAATATTCAATTAGTGTACAAAACCCATACTGTCGGTCGACAGGCGAGTCATGTAATAAAATAGGCATAGATTTATTTTAATGATAGATTTTGTTTTTACAAGACCTATAAAGTATTATATTTTGTTGAATTGTATCTTGTTAAACATCAATAATAAGTTTTTTTAACTGGTTCACTGGTGTCTCTGTTAATAGATCAAATGTAACAATTAACTCTGTTTTCTGTTTACTTCTGTTATTTCACTGATAAATGTGCCTGGATAGTATTCACACAACATCTACATTAACCTGTTTCGGATATCTGATAACATGGATCTAACAGAGACAACACTTCTTGTGTTAATATACATATAATATGCTGAAATACATATAACAAACAAACAGGCCGCAGAACTAACACATTACATAATACAATCATATCATATGAATATTTTTTCTGGCTAGGGATTGAATCTACGACCCTTAGCGCACAAGATAGAAAAACTCTTTAGTGCCAAAGGGCCCAGCCATAGATTTACATCTAACTGGTTAAATATGTCATATATGTTTAAGAATATGGTGAATTTCCTTATCAATATTCTTAGGGCAGAGTATTAACCTTGTGGATAGACTATCAGACACTTTATCAGCCACTAGGGTAACAGTCCATTAGGCTTTTATACTTAAATATTGTTTTATTTCAAACTATCTAATTGTTTGCTGTTAGTATTCAATGTTCTTGTATTTTTCCATTTACTTTTTATTAGAAACCCGTTATCGTACCGGAAATGTTTTTTAATTGATTGTCTGGTCATTCAGACGTTATATATATATGGTTGTTTACAATTATCTTGTTTAAAAATAATTCCATTTCTCTCTATTTCAGAATGTTGTTTTTTCAGTATTGAAATGCGTTAGTATAAATACTCCGTTCGGAAATTAATCATGTTATTACTATGGCCTTTTTTTTTGCTGTGAGACTTTCGACAAATTTCTGTCTATATCTTTTCTGATGTTAAGAAACTGAAGGGTTAATTGTGTTTATTGAAGGCGGTTATCTCGTTAAGGCGTCATGTCCATCAGACATCGTGAAAGTGTAACAGACATACGTTCTCATTTATTATATTACTATGGATATAATAAAGCTTTTTATTTGTTTTTTTTAATGCGCTAATATAAGAAGATAAACCTATTATTGGGGCTCTTTATGTTGACGCTTTCAACATAAAGCAGGTAAACCCAGTTTCAATAATTAGTCAAATAAAAATAACTACCCCTATAACCATGATGTGGTTATTGCAACAATTGAGGATTAAGCAATACAATACAATGGATTACTTAAATATGCATCAGTGAACAGTGGAAATAACTTAAGACTGAGTATCTAATTCTACATATTGTTATGAAATTCAGCGTGGGTATATGTCTCATAGGTAGGTAGGTAGGTAAATTCGCACATCTCTTTCATTGACCTGAATCCGTGGTAAGTCGCTTAAAGCAGTTGTATTACGGACATCAGACAATAAAAGAATTATAAATATAATACTTAAATTCATATTCTTAACACCCAGGCACAGAACAAACACAAATATCATATAAATATTTGTCCTGGGTGGGGATCATACCTACTCTCATTGTTATTTATTTATATATAAAGTGCTTGCTGATTTTTAATGAATAAAACAATAATAGTGATCACATTATTACACTAAAAATAATTGGATTTGTTTCGTTTGTCACAAAATAGTCTACGATGACGTCAATAGTGAAATATGTAATTAATTACATAACTTTACATTACATAACCTCGTGGTATGTACCCTGACAATTTATATTGTATCGCAATGAATTTGTGGATGTATAAGTTTTAAATTGACTTAAAATGTATATTTACGGCGTGTATAAAGATATAGTATTGAATTTTATACAAAGTAATAGATTAATTTTGTAATAATATCTTTGTCCTATAATTTTAGGTGAATAAGCGATAATGTATTTTTTATTTGTGTGATGTACATTTGGCATTGGGCCAAGCGATCCTATTTGAAGGTATGAAAGTAGTTTTAGAAGTTATTGAAATGTTTATACAGGGTTTTTGTATAGATATTAATAAAATCTCACAGGTTGTCTGTAAGTTATTTACTGTTAAAAAATATCTAAGGCGCTCTAAATGTTAATAATACTGTGCAATCGTATAAGATAAACGTGCATATGTTAATAAAATATAACGCTGGTAACTGCTCAATTCACAGAGCTGAGAAGTGTGAGACAGTAGAATCATTAATAAAATTGCTTTCTTAAGGCTTTAATACACTATTTATTTAATTGTCATTTTATATTCTTCTCTATCTTGCAGCAATCGTAATCAAATCTTTTTATGTTCACATCTGAATCAGTCTTTTAAAAAGAAGTTTTATTATGAGTACAGTCAATCCGAGTAATATTGAACTATCCGGGTAATTTTGATCTGTCCTTTTTAAAGAATAAATGTATTAATCTTTAAAATGTCTTTAAATTCAAAACAGTTTTTGCAATCGATTAAAACTTCTCGGCAGAATTCGTTTTTTAGGCTCGTAGCCTAAAAAAGTAAAAGGATAAATCAAAATTACCCTAATAATTTAATTTTACCCGAATTTATTATAGCGGACAGGCATAAATTCTAATAATGGGTTATATTGTAATATATGTATATAACAACAGCAAATGAAGAACACCTACTGCTAAACATAATGTCTCCAAAAAAGGAGGTGATTCCCGCTTGGTGGCAATCATAGAGCGATTCCTATCCCCGCTCTGTTGAATTTGAGTTATGCTGTCGCGGTTAGGTGTTCTGCCACCTGTCGGCTCCGTTAGGTACTAAGCATTCTGACGGTGTAAACATATGTGGTATAATTAGTCAATTTGTAAGTGTTATATAAATAAAGATATCAAGAATCAGGCATACATCGTACCTGTGAGAGATTATTAATATTTTTTGTTTAACCCTGTATATCTGTTGAGCGACCATTGGTGGACATAATTGTTTGGACCTTGCCCTTTGCCGATGTGCTGTAATTATTGTTTTGATGTCTTACAATTATGTTTGACCAAAGCACATTGTTGTTTGTACCTACCAATTTCATAAATTATTATTTTGTGAACGACTAGGTATTAAATTTTTATGTAAACACATGTTGTTTTTATTATCTTTATCGTATCCATTGGAAGTCCACTGCTGGACATAGGCCACAAGAAAGAGGGAATTTTGCCAAATATTGCCGCACTGAGCAAGCGTGTTGGTTATCGTAGAGCGCATCTTGCACTTGATGGATATACCGCCATCTGTCGGTTCTGGTCGGTCTAATCGACTCTTACAACACCTGGTACAGCGGGAAGTACTATTCTACTCTGCAGGTGGCTCAGTGTGTTTGTTTGAATACTTCAATTGAATCTCTCTAAGCATAACTTGGTATTAAATGTGATACCACATTTTTTTATTGAAAAACTAGCGGATACACGCGATTTAGTCTGAGGATGGTTAGTACTTCGAAATTCCCTACGCTCGCAGTGCTTCCACCTGTGGTTGTGGTGTGGTTTGTCACTTAAAATACTCTTCATTGTTACTTCCAAATGTGCATCAGAAATAAGTATCTATTTTATATTATATTTATGATTCATATTTTGATAATTATGGCTAACACATGAATGAAATATTGCAGGATATCTTGCATACTTGTTATTAAGACTTATAAATACTAGATACTTTCTTCATAACACATCAATAAGTCCCGAAACTAACAATAAAAACATTTTCTTTTTGCATTTTTTTTTTAATTATCGACATAATCACCTTTTAGGGTGATACAATGGTTCCAACGCTTTTCCAATGTTTCAATACCATGTTTATAAAAAAAATTATCTTTCGCTTTAAAGTAAGCTTCAGTTTCAGCGATGACCTCCTCATTTGAGCCATTGAAGCATTTTTTTAAGATCAGCAAAGAGCCAGTAGTTACTGGGGGCTATCGTGGGTAGTAGGTCTACCCACGATAGACGATTGGAAGCTGTGCTTGACGGCGCTATGCCTCTGCGTCCCATCAAGCCTATAATTTTAACAGATTAACCAAAGAGGAAAAATGTAAATAACCTCCATTGTCAATGGCATAAATATTATTTGTTTTTTAATAATTAAAAACAAATTAATAATGACAGTGACTAAACTTATTCGACTTGTCAGTTATTTGTGAAACACTTTCAGTCGCAAATAATTAAATAGATTTATTTTACCAACGATAACAAAGTTTTTACAAAATGTGATATATCCATTTCTATTCTTCCTATTTGAATTTAGAATACGTTTCTTATATGTATATTTCCACCGTACGGCCATTATTGATGTGTCCGCGATGTGCGAAAAGTTATCATCAATCCACATCGGAAATATCAGTAGAATAAACTCTACAGTGGAAGAGACATTACGCCGGAGCTACTTTAGACCCAGCACGCATATGGATTTGGATGACGAGGTATGGGCCGTTGCCTATTCATTTTACCACCAATTCAGGGACTATGTCATCATCATCATATCATCCGTTGGACACTGTTGAAGATAAGCTACACCAAGAAAGGAGCAATGTTGCCGCGTTGGGTAAGCGTGCTGGCTGTTGTTATTCTTTCAATAATATAAAATAAACATAATAAAAATCACAGAGCGTAGCTTCGTGACAGGGGTGCTACTGTGCTGTACTGTGTGATGCTACTCTTTCAGTTGGATATACCGCCATCTGTCGGTTCCGGTATCTTAGTCGACTCTTTAGACATCTGGTGCAAAAAGAGTTACTTGCTGCATCCAAGTATGGTCCTTTATAGCCAGATTTAAGTAAGCTTCATTGTCGGTATGACAATGCTTCGAGACATCTGCTGGACATAAGCTTCCTGAAGTAATTTATAATCATTTCGTAATTTTGCCTTATTATTAGAAATCGCAGAGCGTAACCTTGCGCGAAGATGCTGCTAACCATTCCTAGCCCATTATGCTGCGCCAGCTACGCCATTAAGTTTAGGTATTCCATCTCACGGTCGCCTGTTTCGACACCTCGTACAGAATATGTAGTTAGTATGTACCTTCCACTGACTATTCTACTCTGCCCTAGGACAAAATATTACAGGCCAAACTTAATAGTGTTTGTCACTGTTTGGGTAACTGGAGTCACAAAATAAAAAAGAAACTTGATCTTTATTGTATATATCTATCTATATTATAAGGGCCAGGTCAGAAGTACCAAGAATAAACGACCGTGTATAAAAGGACTAATGCAAGTAAGGGAAGCGAGAGAGGTATGCCAAGATCATAACAAGTGGAAATCCATAGTCTCTACCCACCCCGATGGGACAAAAGCGTGTTATATGTATGTATATATTATCCGTGAGGTACCTGCGGAGTAGAATAGTATCTCTATGTACCTACCAAGTCGGTGACGTAGAGGCGAATAAGAACTGGAATGGCCGTATATCCATCCGAAACAGTGTAGCTCAAATGCAACGGGTCGGAATGTACGTCGCGAATGCTGAGTTTTGCGATTGCTAACATGTTCGCCCAGGGCGTCAATTGTCATCAAATTTTTTGGAGAGGCCTATGTCCAACAGTGGACTACCAATAGCTGTAATGATGATGATAATAGTGTATCTTAATTTTATATGTTTTTTTATTATCTAACGTGCATAATACATCTGATTTAAAAGAAAATTGCAGCCAAAATAATCGATACAAGTTACAGCGTTCAATGAGAGATCAATCTCGCTCAGAATTGACAGTAATAATTGAATCTTATTTTACCATTTTTATCTCTGTCTATGTTTATAGGAGAACCCGACAACTTTGAGAGAAAAAGATATGTTCAGGTACGCACATCAGGTTTTTCTAGTGATCACCCTATAACTATAATTACACGAAGATCTGTCTGAACATGACAAACTAAAAGACTAGCGTATTTACATACGATTTCTGTAAACTTTATCTATCGAGTGGTTTAGCTAATTAAAATTCGGTAAAATAGTCATATTTCAGTAGCTACAACACAAAACTTATTTCAGTAGCAAAACATGCTCCGATTTAGTTATAATCAGATTTTTTATGCAAATGTATTGGCATATTTCGGGGCAATTTTCAGGGCAGGCCTAGACCCAGGCATGCCATGGTCTATCATAGCCTACCCAGCCCCCTCCCCCTTCTCTATGCCTTTGTGCATTTAGCTTCTACTATGGAGACAAAATAACTAAAGACGCATTCACGTCAAAATCATGTCATAATGATGGTAAAATGGGAATACGTGTTACCCTGTAAATTAATTAATTAATTTCAGCTTATCCCATTTTCAAGCATCTCTATTCTGCACAGTTCTTGAAGATGTAATTACACAAATGACGATTTTATGTAAGTATATTATATTATATAAAATTCTTCGAGATAGAAGATAGTGGAAACAACTGTTAAACTGTACCAATAGTGATTTATCATCATTATCATTATAGCAGCCGAGGAACGTCCAGTGCTAAACATAGGCAGTCAAGGGTCAAAAGAGGAAATTTGCCTATAATTGCCGCGTTAGGCAGACGTAGCAGCAATTGCAAAGAATTTTTCAGGTCAGGAATGCCCATCCCCACCCTGTTAGATTTGAGCTATGCTGATTCGGTTGGATATACCGCCACCTGCAGTTCTTGTGCCTCAACACCTCTTACGACACTTGGCAATAGTACTCTTTCTGCCGGTATCCTACGGTAGTACCTATAGTAGCTCACTATCAGTACTTTCGGTATGCACAGAAAGTACTTAATTCATAAATAATCGATTCTTTACTACGTAATCGACGACGCATTTGTCAAACCGTAGTTATTACAATTTAGTACATAACAAAGTTTGTTAGTGCCAAATATACTCTGATAAGTATATTCAAGAACTTCCTGTCAAATGTATTTAAATTTCCCGCCTTCTTACTAATGTTAAGTTGCAACACTGTGTATTCGCACACTCTGTTCGCGTTCGTTTCTCTTGCTGTATCCTATTCAAGTATAGTAAGTATTAATTATAAATAAGCTCAAGTACATACTCGTTTCATTTAATTCAATACTTCCGAACAGGATTTTTTTTTATTAGACCAGGTCGACAAATGAGCGCTCTATCCTCGTGATAGTAAGCGTCACTGCAGCCTATAGACGCTCGTATATTAGGGTATCACTAACGCGTTGCCAACCTTGTGACTTGAGGATATTATACCACATAACCCAGTAAATTTACTGTATCTCTCAGCCTTCAGACAATAACATAGCAATGCAGACACTGTTGTTTGGCGGTAGAATAGGTGCGTGAGGTGCCAATGGAGACAACCTTTTATATGAGGTTTACGTTGAGAAAGTTTTAAGTAATTATAAATTTCATTAATGTCTTTCGTATATTAAAGGAAATATGATCTTTGTTGTGTGGGATGCTACTCAATACATTGTATTACCAAACGTTAAACCTCTAATTGCCAACCCTGTTTTATGGTACCAACCTCCTTCAGCGGCGTTAAACTCTGAGCTGCAGCTGACGAAAGCTCACGTAGACATGAACAGTCTGCTGGCGCGAAAGTTCAGCATCCTGCAGCCCGTTATCAAAGATGAGTTGTCTGGCGTGGACTTCAATCACCTTGACCGCATAGAGTATAAGATCAACAAGCTGGATGCGGACAGGTTAGTCATCTTTGCGTGAGAGATTCCCTGCATTTTGTAGCTGCTTTGAACTCTAAGCTGTAATTGACCAAAGTCCGAGCGTAAATGAGCAGCTTGGTTAAAATTTTGAATCCTGTTGCCTCTGGTCAAGGACGATATGTTCGGCGTAAACCAAGGACTACAAAATCAACAAGGTGGACGATGAAAAACTAAGCGCCCTGTTCCTCTGCATTCTATATCTACTTCAAACTCAAATCAGCTGTAGCAATTTGCGTAGTTTGCCACGGCTCACTCGAACAAGCTGGTTGAAATCCTGCATCCAGCGGCACGTGTTGGTAGTATCATTAAGACGATGTTGATGGGAAGTGCTCATTCATTTATTTATTTATTTAACTTTATTGCACAAAATGTACAAATGGCGGACTTAATGCCATATGGCATTATCTCCCAGTCAATCATTACACAAAACAGAAAATATATATATATATATATATATATATATACATAAAATAACGTACATAAGAATTAGGGTTATAAAGCTAGATATAATTGATAAATCAATGCGCAGTTTGGTGTCATCCCTGCTATGTTATTAAATTTACCATTTATAAGTTTAACTAAGCTAGATTGGCGTGGGGCGTCATGTGACCACGGTTGGCACATTTTCTCAGAGGACAACTGCCCCCGGCGAGTCCTGAAACCGCCTTAAATTTCAATCTTCGATCAAACTCTTGCAACCCTAGCATTAAAAGTATTCACCTTATACTTATCCAGTCATACTGTTTGGTAATGTTATCACTGGTAATGGAAACCTAGATTTTTAAGTGTACATTTCTAGACAAAACTGTTTTCAAATCGATTATTTTATTAGGCCAGGTAGACATGTTTGTCCAAGAGTAAAGTCCGTTTCAGTAAGCGTCACAGCAGCCTTAAGACGCACGTAATATCACAAGGATATCACAAGCTTGTTGCCAACCTTGTCACTTGAAGACATCATGTCATAGAAATAGTAAGAATAAGTGAGTAGAAAGAGGTTGGCGCCGTTTGACTTCCATGCCAGTTCATTGTTTATTTTTTAACTTATTAAAATATGTAATACTTGAAATTATAATCATATGTAAATATGATTTATTAAAATACGTTTTTGATTTGAGCTTCTAAAACCGTCAAAAACTATAAAATACTAAATTTGTAATAAATGTTAAAGTGACGAACTATTTTATTCTCTATACTCGTAGCTTTTAACTATCTGAACATCATTTAGCTTATTACTATAGTATACTTTTGAAACTTCGTAAGTTTTTTCTTCTTATCAACAGAAAGAACTTGAAGAATGCGTTGATAACAATATTCCTCGACCTGACGCTGCGCAAGAGTTTCAGGGCACTCGCGTCGTATGTGCATGCTATCGTTGATAAAGACGACCATTACAAATTCATTATGGAAGAAGAAGCCAAGAATAAATCGTGAGTCCATATCCTCGCCTGATACACAACAAAGCGACGTGTATTTTGCCGTAAAATATTTTTTTTTTAAATGTATTATTGAATTATTAAAAATAACACTATTTCTCCAATATGAATTGTTATGTAAAAGATAGTATGTATGTGTTATGTAAAGATATTTAAAAAATTATAGATAAAAGATATTATTTAAACTCTAAAAACATTGATATTACAATTGCGCCTATTCTTTAGAATAACTTATGAAATATGCATTATACATAAAAAATATTTTGTGTGTACATTCGAACCTACTAGAAGTATAAATGGGCCGAATATGATTGATTTTCAGAAACTCACTTTTTTTTCCTGTCCGCTTCACGTGAAATGCCCCCATAATCACTCTCTGATTCCCACCATTTTTGTTACCAAACTATTTAAAGTCTTAATTTTTACTTATATGTGTAAATATTGTGTATCTACTCTAAAGCATCCATGTGGCGCTACATTGATATTTTATAACATTCATAAATATGTTCAAATTGTTTAATATTCTTGCGTTATTATTTTGAAGTACATTGTACATACAGCATCCGACGAGAACTACATAAGCAGTTGAGACAGCAAAGAAACCACTTCCGAACAATCTACTACGACACTGACAACATTATTGAAAATCTGAGGACGGAAGTGGAGGTACGTGAAGTGGTATTTTTACAGGGAAGGAACACACCGTTCTCTCCTGCAAATGTAAAACTAAATTTAAAAATTAGATTTCTAAATATAGAGATTCTTTATAGAATTCGTAATAGAGTCGACATCACATTTATATTATAGATATTCCTAACGATAATAATAATAATAAAATCCTACAATATCTCATACATTAACCTGATTCCGTGATAAGTCGCATAAAGCATTTGTGTTACAGACATCACACAACAGAGGAATCACATATTATATAAATCTATACTAATATTATAAAGCGGAAGAATTTGTGTGTTTGTTTGTTTAAACGCGCTAATCTTATCTAATAATCTACTGGTCCGATTTGAATAATTCTTTTTTTGTTGGATAGTCTATTTATCGAGGAAGGCTTCGAGGGCTTTTGTCGCATGCGCTGCATAAGCGGTTTAAGTTATTCAAAAACTATGTTTGAAAGAATTATTCGTTTTTAATAATAAAAAAAAGTCCGCGACATTATATGTCTATCTCTCAAGATTTACTCATAATAACATTACTATTTGTCGAAGAAGGCTTGCTACCATTATAATGTGCAAGCAGGCCGCGCGGCGGCGGGTGTGGGGGAGGTGGGCCTCGCCCCACCGCCGTGCTTGCCACTACCACTCGCGAGTGTATCTTTGCGAGGCACCATGCCGCGTGACTCAGACGCGTGGTCGGCTCCCTACGGAACGGTTGAATACAGCGTACTTTATTTTAAACAAAAGTAAAATTATAATTTATGCCCAAGTACTTTTATCTATTATTTTAAAAACATAAATTTAAAACATATTATTTTTAAAAAATCTTAGTCACGATTATACAATAACATAAACCAACGTGAGCAATCAAAAAATATTTGTCTTAGGTGGGGATGGAAAATACCGGGCCCGTTAGATATATGTATATGAAGATATAAATAAAACTGACAGGATGAAATATAATGAGTGTTTTTGTAAAATAAGTAATATATATTAATGCGTATATATAAATATATATATATATATAGATAGACACATATATAGATAGACATATATATATATATATATATAGGTTTATATGTCTGTTACCTTTTTACGACTAAAGAGCTTGATAGATCTAAATAAGTTTGACATATAGATAGCTCGAAGAAAAAATGAATCGCGTGTAGAAAGTATCGACATTAATCTTAAAACGCGTACACATTTAATTCAAAATTGACTACACTGTAAGTACATAAGTTTCTGTAGATTGCTTTGTAGAGTGTAAAAAACATCTTGTAGAATTTAGGTATTATGGATGTAGAAATCAATCTCTTTATATACCAACATTCTTATCCTCTAAAATATAAGAAATATCTAGGATGCAACCCTAGTCGCCGAGACCCACAGTCGATACATTGAAAGCTGGCAGCGCGCACGTTCCGAGCAAAACGATCAGCAGATTAAGGATAAGGAATCCTTACCAATGCAGCAGATAGAGTTGTTGAAGCAGAAGAGCGACCAGGAGCAGCGCGTGCACACCGAAGTGGAACTGCTCATCAGCATTGCCATTAATGTATGTTGTCTTCCAACTTGCAGGACTAGGCTTTGGCTTGGCTTGGGTTGGCTTGATATTAAATGACCACCAGTTCTGCATACATATAACATTACTTTCAGCGCCCCAAGGTTTCACTCGCGTTATTTTGTAAAACTTTCAAACTTTGCACACCTCTTTTACTCCCTTCAGGGATAATTTTGCAAAAATATTTTAGACCTGTTTCATGACTCTCAATGAAGCTTTTATACAAAATTTTATTCGTATAACTTCAAAAACAACAAAGTTTCTTACTTAACACCCCCTAATTTTACACCCCCGTGTTGTTCCTTTACGGGATGAATTTTCATTTTCTAAACCTTATAGAGGACTTTAAAATTTAAAATAAAAATTAATTACGAAATGCTCTACCATAAAAAAAGCTTTCTATTTTCTCAAGGTAATCAAACTTATATGTATGTAGCGTATAGTAGATTAACAAGCAACTAGCTAACTTCAACTACTTGATACATTAATGATTAGCTTGTTTTTAAGGAAACTTTAGAAAAAGTTGAAACTTGGATGGAGAAATATGACAAAGACATGGAAGGAATCGATTTGAAAATTCAAATAAAAAAGAATGACTATCAAAATATACTTGAGAAGAGGATCGAGCTGGAACAAACGGTTATTTTTATATTTAGATTTGTAAATATTACAATATTCCAATCCTGTAAAGCTAACTAATCTGTTACCTGATCCTGCTTTCGGAAACAGCAATGAAGCTATATCAATCCTATAAGTAAATAAATGCCGTGGGGTACCGGCAAATTATAATAGTACCTCCCCAGAACCAGGTGTCGTAAAAGGCGACTGAGTTACCGGAACCGACAGGTGGCGATATATCCATCCGAAACAGTGTAGCCTAAATGCACAGGGCGGGGATGGGCAGCAGCATCCCCGCCGCAAAATCTACACTCTGCGATTGCCAACTCGTTTTCCCAGCGCGGCAATTATGGACAAATCCACCCTTTTTGGGAAGGCCTATGTTCAGCAGTGGAATTACAATTACTGGTATTATGAAGTAAATATAATTATGTCAAGATGTTGTATTTATTTCACGTCAACATTTTTCTATCAATTGTAAACAAAGCTCCCAAAAGAGCTGCTTATTAGCTGAATATTATCAACTTATAGACGCTCATGTTATATCAAAGATATAACTACAGCGTTAATAACCCTGTGACTTAAAGATATTATTATTGTCACCTTACCTAGTAATTTCACTCCCTCTATCACCCTTCTTGGGGATGGATAGCTAGCATCCTCGTCGCGTAGTTGCACTCTGCAATTACCAACAGGCCTGCCCAGTGCGGCAATTATGGGCATTTCCCCTATTTTGAGGAGGCCTATGTCCATAAAAGGACTTTTTTTGAATGATATGATGATATTTATTTATAGTCAACTATTTTCATAAATTAGTTTTTAACTTTATGTTGCAGCTCGAGAAACATGAGACGCTAATGAAAAGCTGGATCCACTTTAAGGAGGAACGTGAGAAAGCACGTCTATACAGAGAGAAGATGACGACCTCCGCCATTATAGTCCAAGCATGGTGGCGCGGTCTCCTGGTCAGGCTTCAGCTAGGACCGTACAAAGTAGCTGGCAAGAAAGCCGGCGCCAAAAAAAAGAAATAATGACAAAACTCTGACAAACGATTAAGTCAAGCATCTCGTTTTAAGGCTATGATATATATATATATATATTAAATCATCATCGTACGGTTGTTTATCGACTTGACCTATAAAAAAAATGGAAATATCGTCCTCCATGATAAATATTCCTTATAACAAGTAAGAGTTGACTGCTCAATTTTGTTTTTTCTAGTGCTGCTTCTTAATCAGCGCCACTTTATATAGTAAATATATTATTAATTTTAATATGTTTGTGTACGTTTAGTTTAATTCAATGCAATAGGCTCGTTACGCATTATTGCACCTAATAAATGCTTAATATTATTTTTTATCTTTTAATAAGTTGGGTTTACTTTCAGTTATTTATAGCTTTTTAAAGTTATCTTCGTTTTATTGACCAGATCCACAATTTCCGAAAAAGCCGGATCATGCGCATTTTTATCCCGATATAGATCATCTGATCGGCTTCTTGATTGTTTATACATAATGAGGTTTATCCTTACTAAACGCACTGCTCACTACATTAACGTTTCTTTTTCTAAATTTACAGTTTCCTTATAAATGGAGCTATTTGTTCCAGTTTTTAATAATAAATACTTTATTGTACACCAAACTTGAAGTGGCAACGTAGTGTAATAGTACCTCCCTTAAACCAGGTGTAAAAGGCGACTGAGGTACCGGAACCGACAGATCGCGGTATATACATCCGAAACAGTGTAGCTCAAATGTACAGGGTGGAAATGGGCAGCAGCATCCACGTTGTCAAAAGTTACGCTCTGCGATTGCTAACACGCCTGTACAGCGTGGCAATTATGGGCAAAAATCCTCTTATCTTAAAGAGGCATCCAACAGTGAACTTTTTATGGCTAATATGATGATGATAATTTGATGAAACCAACCAAGACATGAATGACATATTTAAAAAATACATTATTCAACTCTTTCTCTAATTAATTTTTACTTAAACTTTTTATCGTTTCCCTTAACATTGCAGGTGCACTATAAAAATCAGATGGTAATTTTTTGTATCCTTAAAATTCTCAATTTGTCTCATCTCTAAAATGTTAAATCTCATGTTCATATTCAAGGGTTTACAGACTGAACTTATTTTAAGGACATCTTACGGCACCCCAGCAGCGGTGACAGCATTTTCTAAGATATGCAAACTAATAGAAAAGGTTATTTCATAATCCGCGAGCAATGGTTTTGAGCAATATGGTTCAACCTTCGACGCTTTCTAGATCCGATTCCTTCATGCCAAACGTCTTGAATTGTTGACTATCACAGTAGGAACGTGTAAAAACTATGAGAAAGCTTTCGAAAAGGTTAACATTAACTGACTTCTTTACATATTGAACTGTGATCAAAATAAATGTGATGCTATCTACTATACTTTTAATTTACTTCGCAATATATGTTCTAAATTAACAAATAGAGCAAAAAAACAAAACAATTAAATTAAAAAAAATAAAACGGAAACATAGGACAAATAGACACCAAAATTAAATTACGTAAATTTTACAATAAAATATACAACAAACATTGATGAAATTGTGCTAGTATAAAACAAATAGAGAAAAATATTATGAGCTCAAAAATATTATTATTAAATATTATGTGTATATAATTCAAGTACCTAAACTTGACAAATCATCAAACAATCTGTCAATTTTGAACTCGTATATTTAGTTTTATAGATTAGAATCGATTATAAACATCGTAATTGAAACAGGGATATAAGATATTTGAACTCAAATCTATTCCATGACAACACTATAGCCAACGTCAATATGTCACGTGACCTTATTAACCAATGGCGTCATCGTATTTTGACAAGTAAAATGCGACTAGCTTCATACGAATACAGAAAAGTTATATTTTCAGCTTTATTTACTAATTTGTTATGCCGAAAAAAGAAAAGGTGAGTTGTAAGACAAGACCTAAACATGCTAAATGACGCTAAGAACATAAAGTCTTACCCAGACCAGTAAAACTCGTAATTATTTACGTTGTCGGTGAATAAGTGTATCGCTCCATCCTTCAGGTTATGTACTATGCCATGTCAGTGTCGCTTATGGTATGCGGTTGTGCATAATTTACGTGTGTAAAATCGTCGTTTATTGGTGATCAGAAACCTAAAAAGGTGCAGTGATAGTTTTAGTGAAAACTGTTATTTACAGGAGGCGATGAAGACTAAGATCGATAAGAATAAAAACGGTGACAGCGATACGGAGGTAAGTTGTTTTTGTACATACTTACGAGATAAAATTCTTATGATCTTGTTAGTATTCTGTAACCCTCAAGATTTATTATCTGACTTTGCTGTAAATTGAACCAGGATTTGTAAAGACGCATCGGGTTTGTTTACATTCGTCTTTTTCACCTACCTACTTTGCGAAAATCTTGTTTGAGAATATTGTCGACATAACGAGATAAAACTGCTTACGGTTATCGTATTATATTACCAATTATATTGCTATTTATCGTGATCGGGTATTATACAGCACTTTTAATCTGGTAACAAATTTAAAATGTTTTTATATTTTCATATGAATACAATATAAATATTAAAAAGTCCTTATGTAGGTAAAAGATTTGCAAAAAGTTAAGCTAACCATTGTTAATAACAATAAAAATTTACAAGGCTAGTAAATTTATTAATGGTTCATATGCATGACAGTGAGTTTGTTAGCAAATTATTTATTAATAACTTGTTAATATATTATTTGTCTTAACTGATTCTAATAAGTGATACCTTGAAACCACATACATGTAAAATACTTATATTTAAATTATCTAACTATAATATATAAATATTATGCGAAAACTTAAAAAAATAAAATTGATGCCATGTTTTTGTAGTATCCTTTTGTTAGTATATTTAGGTTTCAATTGGTGTGACTTTGGTATAAACTTAACTGATATTTTGTTTATTCTATTTAAATGTAGATAATCTTTCTTTATTTGTAAACAAAGTTACCCATAATATTTTGTAAGTTGAAAATATAGGTAGCTAATTGCCAATATTATTCTAAAATACTATGATTGTAAATTTATTTATGTAAACAAGGAAAATTGTAGTGATTTAGCTTAAACAGGAAATATGTTTAATGCACATATATTTTAATGGGTAGTTTGTTTAATTGTACTCATATAAGTTTGAAAATATTTAATTTTTATTCATGTCTACCCATTATTATATGCTATACATACTTAATAGTAGTATTGTAATAGTAATAGTGTTCCTTATTCTACCTACAACAGATACTAGACAAACCATCGCTCATTGTAGTCATCAGTTATTTTATTTAAACAATTAACACCAACTTGACTTGTTATTCTCTACTTAATGTACAATGCCTCGTAAAGATGTATATGGTCTGATAACCTGAAAAGAGAATTAAGGTAAAATCTCCTCAGTATTCCAGTTTGGAAATGGAGCATAATGATCTTATTTGCAAAAATTAAAATAAGATGCAAAAATAACATATAAAACTTAAAACAAGTCTAAGTGATGCTCTATAATTTTTAAGTAAAATATCAAAAAAATCTAATAAAATGCTTAAAATCTCTGTTAGAATAACAATTTATTGTGAATATTTTACAAACAATAATATTTCAGAAATATTTGAATTTTATTGTTTAGAAAATGTCTATTTACCAATGATTCCACTGTATTTTCTCTGCAATTTCTATTTATACATAATTACAAGAGTATTTTTTTACAATTCAGTCATCTATATCATAAAAGAGTATTAATGATTTGATTTTAATGATATTTCCATTTCATGTCAATGTGAAACAAAACATGACTACTATATATTTTGGGATTCATTCTACTATTATATTTTGAACTTATCTCTTGTTCAGTATACAAGTATGTTACAAGTTCTGCTGTAACGAAAGGTAATTAAGCCCTAAACAAATTGAAGATTGTCACCTTGTTGAACGCGGTTATAATCTTTTGTTTTGATGCTAAACACATACGCTTTATCATTCAAATGTAAATACCACAGTTCGCCAGCTTTGGCATCCCGCACGGTGTGCAGTGATCGTGAAGCTGCGCCAAGCGCCAACGCAGCCCGCGGCGCGTGCATTCATTCGATTTTCAATTTTCAAAACGTTCAGTTTATTTTTCTAAATATAAAGTTGCCAGTTCTGTTCGCACATGTGGAATTTCGTGGATAGTAAATTAGATAACATCTTGTGGCTTTTGCACGTAGGTAGCAAGTTCGCAACGTCTATTTCTGCAATTTTGTAACGTCGCTTCTTATTGGAATTAAAACGTAACTGTCACTAGTATTTTGTAAACAGCTGTTCTGTATTGGTATATATTTTGATGTGTTACAAACACAGCTTAATTCAATATTGATATTACTTTAATAAGCGCGACAAGGTTAGTTTCGGTTTTCAACCATTCAATTGAAGCTATAAAGTGTTTCTAGAATGTAAGATTATTTTGCCTTGAAATCGTTTTATCTTTATTGAATGATGATAATATAAATTATTAGAATTAAAATTATCGTAGTCTTGTTAACTTCTTCGTGGTGCTATTATTTCGTATCTGTATAATATGATCTTCAACTTGACCTACGCTTTGACAATTTAATTAGCTTGGTTTCCGCATTTTTTTTTATAAAATACCTATTTATCATAACCAAATAACATGAAAATGACATTCCATTTTTAAATGAGATTCAAAATGGTGCAGATAGTTCTCAAGTCGCATCCGCTCAGCAGATCGCGTTAATCCAATCAGGTCCATTCTATATTATGTACATATACAATTTTATCCGACGACCGGAGACACTTTCACTGTCGCGTGTTCGTACAGGTGGTACTGGTTTTTATGCAAGATAAAAAAACTGATTTCGTTTACGCAATTTATACGATTCGGCCTAGCTTTAATGAGAATATGAGACGAGAGATTATTAATAATGTTTGTCGCATTATGGCGTATAGGAAAATTTAATCTGCTTTCATATGTTAAGAGGATATCCAACGATTTTGGTCTTATATAGCCTAAAATATTGTGGGTATGCTTAGGATATCCCTTATATGACCAAAAATGATGAAAATTAATTTTTGTTAATTTTGACACAGAGTTTTTGGAAAATCTGATTTCGGCCTAATATTTTTTTCCTATCTAATAAATATAACAGCAATCAATAAATTAAAACACAATACTTATTTAAAAAAATAATGTACTTTGTTTAGAATAATAATAAATAATAAGTATCAGGCAGGGTAACTTCTATTTAGAGGGTATTTTTTAACTATTCGGTAACTAATGTCTATGCTAGGAGCATTTCAACAGATTTTTTTTTGTATTTCTTCAGCTGTGCAAATCTTAAAGAAGACTACACGTAACTTCCGGCAATCGCCTCTAATAAAAATGTTGTTCAACATTGTTTTATAAAACAATAACAAAAATGTAATGTGTGTCTCACTTACACGTTGTATAACAAAATCAAGGCATTCATCAATTTTATTTGTGTCAATGTTTACAATTGTCTCTAAACTTCATGAAGATAAAAATATCTGGGCTGCTAATAAGCTATTTATCTTGGTTTTAAACACTTTTTAAGACCAACTTATCAACACGATGAATACAACTTACTCTCTCTTTCTAAAATCTGCATTAATAGTACGTACCATTGAAACGGTATTAGAAGCTGTTGTATTGCAACACATTATTTGTACATTGCCATTAAGATTCCAATCATAGAGAACAGTTGGAATGGCTTTGGCTTCATGTTTACCAGAAGAGCTCTCTTGCTTTGGCACTGCAAGAAGTTGTTCTTTATCGTCAAAATAAACAAAATTAGCAATCGTTCTTCTTTTGAATTTTACACATCTAACCCTGGCAATAGTGTTCCATCGTAATGAACTGTGACTCCGGCACATTGTTCTAAAAATCGACTTATATTGCTTCTGCTCTAGATTTTCTAGTTTGCGTAAGAATTCGCTGGATTGAGGACTTATTGATTGGGAAATCATCGCTACTTAAACATAAAAAACCTGCTATTTTGTTGGATAGTGCAATACAGGAAGATGTTCCTTGTTCGGTCATAGGTCAGTATTTTGTAGTAGATTAATTAAATCAATAAATTCACATTCACAACATCTCATACAACGACCTGACTCCACACTGAAATAAGTCTCTTAAAGTACTTGTGTTACCGAATATTAAACATTAAAATACATATTATATATTTGCCCATACACACACATATATGTATGTGCCCAGGGCGAATTGGACCTTTATTTGGTAATCGATGGAGAACAACAGCTGTGATGACATACACAAATAATAATTTTAACACTTTGTATTATTTATTGATATTATCATTTTTTTTCTTTATGATATAATTTAAATTAATCTCTTCAAACAAGTTTCTACGCCAAATAAAAACTGTCCGTAAGTATACGAAAATAACCAACAGTGTAAACATAATCAAAATCGATCAATAAATCAAAAGATATACAGTATCGAACAAATACATCCGTCTCTTACGAAAACAGTTTTGTAAGGCCTAACCGACATTTTTTAAAGTTTTATAACATTTTTTGTAATTAGGATAATTAAAAATTATTTCATATTTGTTGCTCTGTCCGAGAAAAGATAGGACTTTATTCAATCATCATCATACCAGCCATTGGAAAGCGTGTTGACAATCGCTGTCGCGACTGGGATGCTGCTGCCCATCCCCGCCCTGGGTATTTGAGTTGCACTGTTTTGGATGGATATAACACCATCTGTCGGTTCTGGTACCTTAGTCGCCTCTGACACCTGGTGCAGTGGGAGGCACCATTCTATTCTGCCGGTACCTTACGGCACACGGCTTCTTTAATCATGCATAGGTTATTTTCAACCTTTATTTTGCACCACCTTTATTTACATAGATATATTTGAAGAAAAAATGCTTTGTAACATCATATTAGTTCTTCCAAAAACTTAATCTAGTACTTCATTAAGGAAAACCGGAAATTTTCAGTTATATAATAATACATAATATAATTGATAAATAATAACTGAATGCAATATAATATAGAAAAGCAGGAAGAACAATAAGGGCCTCACTAATCTTACACATGGCGCTAATGAATCGCCCACCATTAACACCGTCATGCTGGGCGCCGACCTTCAACACGTTCATACATAAGAACAGCTCAATTCACACCAATTTATACTCTGAAACTACCACATAAGACTCAAAAGATACTGAACCGAGAGTATACCGCCCTACAGAAAACCAATTTATTACGTATTTACTTTAATTCCGTCTATTGGAGGCTTTTGAATGTATGTTATGCATTGGTAGGTTGTGTGTCTAATATTTGTTTGCTTCGAGTACTGAATTAGTTCTGTGGTGTATTTTATGTTTGTGTGTACATAATGCTCAAATTATACATTTGGTTATTTTTATATAGTTATTTTGATAAGACAGGCTCGATGGCGCATTCGGTAGTTTCTGTTTCTAGTGCTCCAAGGGTCTTGAGTTCGATCCCTATCCAGAACCAACATTTGTGTAATACATTTGAGTCTGGTTGTTTTGTCACAAATGTTTTAAGATACTTATCTGGGATTAATACATACATACATGTCCTGTACGCCTGTTTCCTATTGGGGTAGGCAAAGACTGGATCTCCTCTTGTTACGATCTTGGCATACCTCTCTCGCTTCACTTACTCGCATTAGTCCTTTTATACACGCTCGTTAATCCTTAATATAATAATATTCACACAACATCTCATACATTGATCTGACTTAAGTAAGTCGCTTAAAGCACTTCTGTTACGGATATAAGACAACAGAGGAATCACAAATATAATACATAAATATGTTCAATACCATACACGGAATAAACACAAATACCGTCATTTAAATATTTGTCCTGGGTGGGGTTCTAACACATGACCCTTGGCGCATAAGACAGGATCACTGCCATCGGCGCCATATTAATTTTTCATTAAAAAAATATATATTAAACACTTGCAGCCCGCTCTCACTTCGTCCAGGTATTATCCTGTTGATCCCGGTATGTTGCGAGTTTTGTTTACATTGATGTTGCAATTTTACAAGTTGCCGTACTGGTCAAGCCGTTCTAGAGTTATGCACTTAGCAATTTATTCTTGTTTAGTGGTTGTGGTTGAGTTAATTTCTTGTCGAATTCATTTTTGATTAGTGTGTTTAACAAATCAATCGGTTAAAGATTTATTTAATGATATTGGCAAGTGGTTTGCTTAAATCCTAGTGGAAAATATAGGCTTACACATGTGTTACTAGAAAAGTTCACACGGGCGCCTGGAATGTTGCACTCCTAGATTAGCGTTGCCAGGCGTCCGGACAAAGCCGGACAGGCTTTTTCATTGTGTCCGGCTTTTGTTAGGCGTTTTACGTACATGTTTTTTGTTGTACCTATTAATTCTGAAACGTAAAGTCGTCAATAAATAATGTGAAGTGCCCGGCGAAACGGACTGATATGTCTGGGTATTAGGTTTCATCATCATCATATCAGCCAATCAGCCATTGAAAGTCCACTGTTGAAAAGAGGCCTCCCCAAGAAAGAGGGAATTTTGCCCATAATTGCCGCGTTGGGCAAGCGTGTTGGCAATCGCAGAGTGCAGATTTCGCGACAGGGATGCTGCTGCCCACCCCCGCCCTGTGCATTTGAGCTGCATTGTCTCGGATGGATTTACCACCATCTGTCAGAGCTGTTACCTTATTCGCCATTTACGACACCTGGTACTGGGAGAGGTAATATTCTTTTTGAACGAATTCTAAACTTTTATTAAACTAGAAAATAATTCGTGATGTTTCCAACTATGTAGGAAATATATTATTTTGAGTTTATTCAGTATTTAATTTAGGAGTGCCATGTGAGCAATAGGCATACGGCCCGCGTGATAGTAAGCGTCACCGCAACCTATATTCGCTCGTATACGTGGATATCACTAGCGCGTTGCCAACCTTCTGACTTGAAGATATTATGTCACATTACCCAGTAATTACACCACCTCTTACACTTCAAATCGGAAGTTCAGCGGTAGAAATATGTGAGTGTGGTAACAATGCAGACGAACTTCATGCTGGTCTAGCTTGTTGATCGGTTTACGTATTCCCATGACTTCTGCCTATAAATATATATCTTCGTAAACTATAGCTTCTACATATGTTTCATAATACTAGTAAAGTATCACGGATTATTGTATGGCTGTAACAAATCGGTCAACATCAAAGAATATTGTGAGTTGTAGCTACGGAAAAACATGTTTTCATTACATAGCCAGAATTGCAGAGCTTAAAACGGTCCTCTAAATAGTAGGTAAATACATCATAGTGTTATTTTGGGGACCTACGTCACGTGAACGTAGCGTTACTGACGTTAATTGCACCGCAGTGTACCTACAGCTCTTCTGGCTTATGTTCGGATTCTGGCTCTTTTATCATCCTGGTACTTTAACACTTTTTTAACGATTCCTGTAAAAATCTGATTTAGGATTACCACTTGCTACTTGCGGCTTCTTCCGAGTATATATTTTTGATTATATATATTTTGCACATATTTTTCTACTGATACCTCTGATGTTATTTTGTTTCCCTTAGGATCAAAGTAGTCAAAAAATGCCAAATACTATCAGATATCGGTGTGGTGACTCAAGCGTGAAAGCGTAACGGATTTACCAATTTACATATTAGAATGGGTTTGCTTTTCTTACGTTTGCTTTTGTATGTGTTTATGAAAACCCATTTTGTTGTTTTTCTGTGAGTATTATTAACACATTCATACAAATGAACGCATTTCTAATATAAGTAAGAATTAGTTATTTTTTCTAAAAAATATTTTAGTGTTATTTTTATTTGTATGGAAAAATAAGGTCGAAATTTTGCACATTAGATATTCGTGATTGTAGAATATGTTATTGACGGGCCCGATTGGTACTGTTCTTATCTTGTGCTCCAAGGGTCATGGCTTCGATCTCCACCCAGGATTATATTTTGTGTTTTGTTGTTAAGTTTTGTGTTTAAGTATTGTTTTGTGTTGTTTCCCTGTTGTCTCATATCCGTAACACAAGCGTGCTTGAAATAGTTTATCACGGAGTCAGGTCAATGTATGAGATGTTGTGTGAACTTATATTGTTATATGGTATATGTTGTCATAATAAATAAACCCTTTTTTACACTATGACAATAGTATAAAACAATTGGCGGCCTTATCCCTTTGAGCAATCCCTTCCATAGAACCAATTTATATGCAGATAAAAGTGTTTTCCTATCCAAATGTATAATACTTATAATCTTTCTCAGACACCGAACGCAGTTGCTAAACTTTTATTGACAAGTGTCGTATAGAGATTTATAAAACTATGATAACTGATTGAGTAAAATATTATATTGTATTGAATTAGGCTAAGAGGCGACTAAGGTGTCCATCCAGATCATTTTAGCTCAAGTGCAACAGGGCGGGGATGAGCATCAACATCCCTATTTTGAAGCTACGTTCTGCAATTTCCACCACACCTGCCAATCTGGGCAGCAATTGCTAGTAGACAGAGCTATGTACAGTGGACATCCTGCAGGCTATATAATAATTACTGACTATAAATAACTCTACATAAGACAAAAAAATTAAGTTGCATACAAAATAAATTTTGGTGTATATAAGCTTACGTTTAAAATTTTTAATGGGGAACCCATAAATTAAAATTCTATTCCCGTTTCATGACTTGTTTTCTTTTTTTCTATGATGACGTACATTTTACAGAAGCAACGCGATGCGCTAACTAAAACTAAAAACTATCACTTTCTATCTCGCAACGTAATTGTTAAGATAGTTAATATTCTTATATTAAAACTTGCGTCTTCTCTGCTAATGATATATTAGTAATAGAGTCATATTCATAAATTAGGCCTATGTGTTATTTTAACGAGCTATATAATTGTTTTTTTTTATTTTTATTAAAATCCATTCAATAGCTTTACGTAAAACAGAGAAATGTCTTTATGTAATTTCAAATTAAGAGACATAACTAAATGCATATGAAATTTTATACGATTTATATTAATTACAAAAAACTTTTGACTGTCTGTTTATTCCGACTTCCACTGGCACCTGATGTTGTAAGGAGTAAGGGACCGGCAATCGTCGGTCGTCTATACACAAAATGGACAGTTGATCTGACCAGATTCGCGTAATTGCGGTGGATGCAGTTTGCATACAACCGGTACTAATGGAAATCTTTTGGCTAGTCAATGCCAAATCGTAAACTTCCTACGCTGCAACTTTTGACAATAACAAGACAAGAATTGGACACAATTTAAACAAATACTTGACAAGACCCACCAAAGGATTGAATATTTTTCTTTTTTAACTGTTCGTGTATAAGGTCATACTCGTTGTTATTGTTTGTAGTTTCATTTATATTTTTCTTCCTTCCTTCCTAATTCTAAATGCCATTCTACATACCTATATCTATTTATTTATAAAACAAACTTTACAGATAGCGTATAATACTCGACGGCTTCGAAATATCTCGAATGTTTTTCTAATGTTCAGATGGTTTCCTGGTTGTGATGCTGATGTCATAAAGCTAGGGTTATGATATCTACCTATAGGACTTGAAAGCAGTTCTGAAAAGTCATTACTGTTAAGTATCTACAGTGACGAACATTGCCACACTGGAATAGGTCATGTCGACCCTTGGTCAAAAACTAAAACAAGTATATCCCATGGGAGCTGTATATTTTTTGGCATGAGAAGTAGTTTATGTGATATAATAATATAATAGATAATAATCGATCGCCGTACCAAATTTTATTTAAATTGATTGGGTAAGAGGCGACTGAGGTACCGAAACCGACAGATGGCGGTATATCTTTCCGACACAGTGCAGCTCAAATGCACAAGGCGGGATGGGCAGCAGCATCTCCATCGCCAGAGCTACGCTCTGCGATTGCTAAAACGCTTGCCCAGCGCGGTAATTATGAGCCAAGTTCCCCCTTTCTTGGGGAGGCTCATGTCCAGCAGTAGACTTTCAATTGGCGGGAATGACAATGATGATGATTGGGTAATAAATATACATCCAATTTTTCATTTGTATGATTATTAGTTTAATTAGCAATTAAAATAATATGCCGCCTACCTCGATTTTTGACTAATGCGTATAGTTGGAAACGTAAATGGGTCTCAATTTTTGCTACTTCGTCTACAATCCTGATTATTTCTGGTCAGTATCAACCCTAAATATTTACACTGATGCCAAATCTGAGCCGTGCGTCCGTTTGATGGCGGCGGTGGCGTATGTCTTCTCGCTCTGTCACCGATGTTTGCGTCGCTTCATTTTAAAAGCATTAGCGGACTTTGAGAAAATAGTTTTTTATTAGACTGAGACGCTTGGCTAGTTTACGTGTCGCATTCGGAATGAACAAACAGAATATAGGTATACACTAGTCTTAGACGCTGCCTGGTGATAATAGTTGATCTGTAAAAATAGCGATTTGGCAATAGATCGGTAATAGACATTAACTAATCTATGGTTTGACAGTTTTCAATACTCTCATAAAAAGAAACTCAATTAATTGTAAGATTTGTAACTTGATATTTTCTAATATTTATGGGTAGTAGTAGTAAACTCATAAATTAAACTATATAAAATAAATATAAGTCGTTTGTATGTAGAACAATGTGACAAAATCCTTAATTTTTATTACAGGTTAGGTTAGGCTGGGTTAGAGATCTAAGAACAGGATTAGAACTTTGTAATTAGCGAGATAAAACTGCATGTAGGTACCCGGAAGAAGTAGGAGTGGGCCGGATAGTACACAATAAAAGCGACAAACGTGTGATGCAAACAGTCTCCGCAAGGTAACCTTTAGTTAAAAAAATCAAAACAGTTTTAAATCTGTTATAAAAGATTTTATTCAAGTTACAAAAGTATTTTTATTAAAAATGTATGTCATTAATATATTTTTAATCTAAATTTTCATGAAACTCTTTTACTAGGACTGTGACAAGCGAAAGACGTTAAATTCTCTTAACTAAAGAAATTGTAGACGTAAAACACTAGCGACCATTTTGAAATCTACAATCATCCCGATCATTTTTTTTAAACTAGTGCTGTGACTTGTCTGCGAGAATGTTGTATTTGCATTAGATTTTCTACACTGTTACATATTTTTTAATTTCTATTAACATAACTTATCTGCCATCATCATCATAACCGTTCAACCACCGTGTGGTCCTTTAACATTGGCTAATAATACACTGCTATCCTATTGGTTTATACACAAATGATTGCCTATTTAAAGGATACAGTTAAGGTCGAAATGATGGATCGTAATTTCCACAGTAATTTATATAAGATTCGTTAACCAACCGTTGCGTAAACCAATGGAAATCACTAGTAGGTAATTCTGTGTGGCAATTAATATTTGGAAATCTTGAGTTGTACTTGTACTGTTTGATTAGTTTATTAGAACGTGTCTGTTTCTGAAACATTGCATTCGTTTTTATCGTTAGTGTTCAAATTAAATATTTTTGGTGTGTAGTTTTTATAAAAATATATTTGATGATCATCATAAGTGGACTTTAAGTGTTTCTGTTGAATTGTCTCTCATATATTATATCGTCAGCGATACTTCAATTCCGCGTATGTAGCTTTAGTACATAAGATCCATGCTCGATCTTTTCTTATTGAATTTTTAACTTTATTTGCAACTGTTACTTACGCGGTTTTGCATTGCCATTAACAATATTCCATGATATTAAACATTTTTGGGGTATTTACTTAACTGGCAATCATGGAGCGGCGTTTTGCAATAAGATTTATACCGCCATCTATCTGTTTCAGTACACATCTAGTACAGAGAGTACTATTCTACTCTGTCGGTACTGTTGTTATATTTTACTTTAGGTTGTCTTTACTTTCTTTCTACCTTTTTATAATATACACGGTTAGAGACAAATCTTTCCATGGCTATAAAGGACATCCATATATCTTCGCGACTGACGCAAACTTACAACGAAACTAGGTTAGAATACGAGATTGTTATAACATGAAATTGCGAACAGAATATTTCAGCGTGGTAGTATAATGTTAGTAATGTCAAGAGCGCATTCAGCCGCTTTACAGCGCTGATGTCATCCTAATTTTAAACGGTAAACATTGTATATTTAGAGATTAGTGCACTAGATCTTGAGAAGGTCAGCGGATTGCTTTGGAAAGCTAATTTTCGCTTGATTACGCTCTGGGGAGGGAATCAGCGCCGGCCAAGACAGCTTGATGTGATCTTAAGTGGCACCGGACTCTTTTCTCAATCTGATTTGTTCTAATCAAAGTTATTTTATTTTGCTTGATGGTGACTAACTGTTTGGAGAATTTGTTATGGTCATGCTGTAGTTTTTATACGATAAACTCTTTTTTAAAAATGTAGTATGTACCTATTGCATTTTTTATTTATTGTTGACACATACTTTTATAATAAATGACGCGGAATAGATGCTCTGGTTATTTCATTAATATTTTTATTATTCCTACAAACTGAAATTATAGTTTTGTTTACATAGGTAGGTACTTCTATTGAATCTATACTGTCATATTATAATTTATATATGACATGTGTATTTATCTCTCTTTGTTTTGTTTACATATTGTTGTGTCTCTTAAGAGTATTGTGCCTTTTATAGCTTTTAGTATTGGGCGTGTTACAATGGCGGCATTGTGTAAAAAATTCAGATAGTGAATTTCTAGTCGATTCTTTCATACTTCACTGCACCATGCTTTAGATAATTCCCTAGTTTTTTAGATTTATATTTGTTGCAATATATTATTAAATAATATAAAATAGGATGAAAGGCATGGTGATTGAAAATACAAGCAGTTCTCTGCTTACCTTAGACTCCAGTCTTCCACAACAGCTGCTAAAGTATAATGTTCTGCTGCTACTTGTATTACATTGTGGTAAGAAAATAAAGTTTAATATTATTATTATGCAAAATTTCGTAACATGTCAATTTTAACAATATTAGTAAAATTTCTATTCAAGTCTCCGATAACAAACTTGTGGTGATTGAAGCAGGATCATGTAACCTACTTTTAAATTAATTTGTATTAATTGGAAAACATAGTAATTCAATGTCTAGAGATTTTATATTATTGCAAAATGGTAAAGTATAATCTATATCTATATAAGTAGCAAATTAGTCGGGTCGATAAACTTGCACGATTCATATATTCCGAAAGTCCAGCGTTCGTGAAAGTCCGTGTGTTTTGCTCAGAAAAGTGATAGGTTTACCGGTTTGCGGCAAGCTCGCAGCATACATCAGTGAAACTTTTTTTGTTATAATAGTAAAAGTTGAATTGTTCTCAGTGATCATTAACCAGCTTTAGTGCACAGTGAGCTTCCACTGCGCATACCCATCCGTTTTGTTTCCACAAAATATAATGTCAGACAAACCGAGTGAATTGAACTAACTGGTACCGGTTCCATTGTTTTCATCGAGAAGTAAAAACATAATGATCCTTCGAATCGCCGATATCTAGGTTAATAACGTTTTTTTAAAGTGTATACATCTCAGTTCGTTTTAGTTGGTCAAGTGCGAAGTTTTGCCAGTGGTTTTGTTCAGACAAAAGTGAGTGTCAAGTGTTATTGTTTTGTTTAGCGGAAAGTGTTATTGTAAAACAAAATGATGGTGTCAGCGGCGAACCTTGGCGGCCACTCGTTGTCCACCATGTTTAGACGGCGACGGAACAGATCGCCAGCGGTAAGATAAAAATTTACGAAGAAATACCTATTTTCAGAAATATTGTTTTGATATATTTGATAGATATCTTTTTGTTGTAAAAGAAATTGTAAATGGAGAATGTTCTAGAATGTTCTCTCATCTGATACATTGAAATTACATAGGTAGATCTTGAACAAAGGGCGTCTGTCTTGGGTCACCACTCTCAATATTTCTACCGTCAAATAGCAGTGTTCGCACTGCTCCGGTTTGAAGGGTGAGATTACTGGGTAATGTGACAAAATGTCGTCAAGTCACAAGATTGGCAACGCGCTAGTGATATCCTTGTGATATTTCGAGTGTCCATAAAGCTGCAGTGACACTTACTATCACGCGGACTGTCCTGCCTGTTTATCGCACTGGTCTAATAAATAAAAATGTGGGTTAAAAGACAGCGAAATATGGCGGCGGGCGGATTCTCCCATGCCGTGTAGCGGGGCTATTGTAACGGTCGCCTCGTCATCACCGCGTATTTACATATGCAACGGCAAATCATACACTCGTGTTAACTTGGTTTTGATATACTTTAGAAATATGATGTTTGACCTTATATTCAATTGTTTTGTGCTTTTTGTATAAAGTAAAGATGCTGGAGCTCACTATTTTATTAATATTCGATTGAGGTGCTTTTATTGGATTATTTATTTATTGGATTATATCTTTTCGTTTTCTTATATATCACCCAAAACTAACGTCACTGTTTTACTGTATTTTTTATTCCATTTAAAGGTAGAAGAGTTTTATTATCTTTATTTTTTTAAATTGTGAATTGTGTCAATTTTTATATCTGTTGCTCGGTGTACAATAAAGTGTATTATAATTGATTGTTAGATTTTATTATATGTATTCATCATTGGATTCTGTATCAAATTATATATTGAATAATCTTCTTTCATTAAAAAACAATGCCAAGGCAATTAGCCTTGCCTTTTGTAAGTACTACTTTTAAATAGTTTCTGTATGTCCAATTTTGTATTTTTTAGTTTTGTTTTGCTTTAAACTATTAGCGTCCGTGTTTCTATATTATTGTCATGGCAATAAACATTTCGAATATGAATCGGAATTTGTTCTTAAGTTCATAGGTTTTACTTTGTGCACGGAAACTTAGTACTATTACAAAAATAAAGATAAACATTTAATATTCGTTTAATTAATACTATTTTTATTATTTAATATTATTCTCGTCGAAATCATAACATACTATATGGATTACGTAGACACTGATATTTATATATCTATGCATGCTAAATAGGGTACTAAAATATTTCATATATAAGTAAATAAAAATGGCCGTGAGGTACCGGCAGAGTAAAATAGTACCTCCTCCTGTACCAGGTGTCATGAGAGACAACTAAGATAATAATTACCATGCGTGCCCAGCGCGGCAATTTTGGGCAAAATTCCTCCTTTCTTGGAGAGATATTTGTCTATCAGTGGACTCCCAACGGTTGATATCATGATGATGATCAATTAATTTTTTTTTTAAATTTATATGAAGATATATGTACATAGGTTTGGTAGAGCAAAACAAACTATTGTTAACTGTATTGTTGGCCTCCAAACGGCTTTACTAATCTTGGCGAGACTTTAACAGGCTTACAGCTGAGTAGAGAAAGAAATGAGATTAGGTAATTAGAAGTCTAGAACTCAGATTTAAATAGAATAAGGTAGAATTACTTTTACATTAGCTATTAACGATAGCTGGTGTAAACACCTATGGATAATACGTTGCTGCAGGTATATTAGATTAAAAATCGGTACTCATTTGGGAAAATGATTAACGATTTTAGTACTCGTAAATGTTTGTAAACTTATTAAATTAACAATATATATTAAATTTAATTTATAGTACAGTTCTCCATCTTGATCCCCGCTCCGATCTCGCGAGCTTTGCGGGCCACGGGGTACGCAGGATGAATACGGGTATCGGACCTCTCATCTATGAGAGGCCCCGCCCTCTTTTTTCGGTGACGTTCGAATTGACGTCTGAGTAGTCCAGCGATAGGTTCGTCTGAAAAAAAAATTTTGGAAATGTTTGTTTATTACAGTTAAGTGTTGTGGTAAGTAAGAACCTTAGGGTACATTATGCTAATTTTGATTTTGGGGCAGCCAGAGTAAACGTAATCAAAGGGTGACTCTTAAATCTGGTTTTGTGTGCCCGTCTCTCTGATATGACTATAAAACAAACACTTTCCGCTGTCTCATTTGTATGAATGCTTAGATCTTTGAAAACGGACTTTGGTGCGTTTTAATTTTTTTTATTAGATAGAGTGATTCTTGAAATGGATAGGTTTATATGTTTATTACATGCATAATATACTAGCCGTTTGCCTTGAGTTACCGCGAGATTAGAATAGTACATCCCTCTGTAACAGGTGTAGTAAGAGGCGACTAAGGTACCAGAGCTGATAGATAGCGATATCTGCATCCGAAACGGTGCAGCTCAAATGTACAGGGCGGGGATGGGCACATCCCCGTCGTGAAAGCTGTGTGTCTGCGATTGCTAACACACTTGCCCAGCGCGGCCAATATGGGCAAAAAACTTCCTTTCTTGAAGATGTCCAGCAGTGGAATTCCAATGGCTGGTATGATGATGATAATGAATATAGTAGAGAAACACTGATAACTTTAGAGGTTTCTAATGTGATGTCGTAAATAAAGAATATTATGTCGATCAGGTATATTGCAATCGCTAGCTGAACCCGACGAGATAGACCAAAGTAATGTACACCATGAAAAAGTCCACAAAAATGTCCGTAGTAGATATGTCCATGGCTTAGGGATAACCCACAATAACTATCTTTTATTCTCATTGCACCCGTGTGAAGTATAAAATAAATTTGAGACTGTATAATTTCGAGGCTACCAAAAAGAATGTTCACCAAGAAAAACTAGGTAAATATTTATTCACACGTAAACAACTAAAAACCAGCTCTTTGTGTGAAGATTAATGTATGTAAATGAATCAATAGTAACTGCCTTGTACAGATGTTTGTGTACGTATTACTTGAAATATGATGCCCAGCCTCGTTCAAGGAATACGCGTTTCCTATTCTATGACTTGGTTTCCTTAGTGGTTATTTTTGCCTCTGACAGATGACATTAGGAGAATATTAAATGCTGTTTATTTATTGTTGGCGCTAGGCCTTGACATTATGCGAGTGCTCGTAAGTTCCTGATGGTTGATGAGTAGAATCTACATAATCCAACCTATTTACAACGAATGGATAAAAAGGGGGCTGTATTTTTATTACCTATCATGTATTATAATGCTTGCGGTTTCACACGCGTTAATCTTGGGAAGAAAGTATCTCTCCTCCTCCTACCTACTCTATTACTATTAATCACTAAAATCGGTCTAGCCGGTTCAGAGATTACCCGGAACAAACAGACAGACGGACGGACCGTTATTTAAAAAGTAAAAAAGCTGTTGATTCGGAATTACAAAGAGACACTGTCCCGCGAGAAGTTCATCGGGATCAAGCTAAAGAGGTGCCGAATTTGTTCTAAATCGCTTCACAGACCGACATTTCCCCAATTATAATATAAGTATTTAAAGATGATCTCTAAAACTTTCATTTTATTTGGACCTTTATTTTATTATAACTAAAGGGAATATGTATGAACAATATTTTATTGTTACTTTAATAGGTTTTATGCATAGATAAATACTGAATCATATTTAAAATGACATTTACTAGAAAAAATCAACTTGATTCAGGTGTCAGGCGGGACTCGAACCCGCATGTTTACCATACCGGGGGCTTATGCTACCGGATTTTAGCGGACATAATTTTTTCCCAGTGAT
The DNA here is from genome assembly GCA_020976665.1 of Heortia vitessoides. Classification (NCBI taxonomy): domain Eukaryota; kingdom Metazoa; phylum Arthropoda; class Insecta; order Lepidoptera; family Crambidae; genus Heortia; species Heortia vitessoides. Next base: position 12,031,336 of record JACJUM010002496.1, read on the forward strand.
CTATTCTATTCTGCCAGTAAGTATCTCCCTGCAAATAATAACAATAATATTTCTAAGAAGAACTAAAATATTTAATTTGCCCGCGTTAATTTCCCATGAAAACAGTATTTAGGGATGAAAGTACGATACTATATATCCTTCCTTGTGAATATTTAAACAAACAAACTAATATTTATAATATTAGTTACATGAGATAAAAATTTTTAAATCGGAGTGGGATATTCAGATGAGATTCGCTTTTACCTGATAATACGTTTTTAAATTGCTCAACGCCATCTATAAATTTTTTGTAGTACTAACATTGTCGTTTATCGTAAGTCCCACTGCATGTAAATAGAGAGTATTTTTGTGGTGAAAGCCTACCTCCTTTTCCGGACTTTCCAATCAAAACTTCAAGAAGATAGTTGATTAGATAAAGCATAAAGAGATAATAAATAAATAAACTTACTTTCGAATTTATAGTATAAGTTGGAATACAGACGAACCTGGTGATCCTAACAGATCATGAGAGTAACCTAACATATCGGTCATTCATTCCTACCAATTTAACCCTCGCGCTCTTAATCTTTTTAACGGGTAATCCGTAAAAACGTCACAATGAGACAGCCAAGCACACATTCGCATTTTATTATTTAGTACGGATTCCTTTACTCATAATTGAAGTTTACCAAACAAACGTTTGTTATTGGACAAATAACTCGACCGTCACGGTTCAATACCTCAATTTGCTGCAAGAAAACTTATAAATACGCGCGCTTGAATTTACGTCTCTATTCCCGGAGCCATAAAAACTATTGCCCTTAAAGATCAATAGTTGACATTGACATTGACCCTTGGCGGTCACACGCCGGTGCCGACATATCTGTGAATTAGTTATGATGTAGAATAATTACTGCATACGTAGTTAGTTGGTATTGATTATTTGAGAAGGAAAGGTCAACGCAAAATTGATTCTAATCGTCTGCTGATGTTGGTTGCATTTGGGCAAAAACTTGGCTTTTGGCATAATGTTTTTTTTTTAATCATCATTACAGCCATTGTAAGTCTACTGTTGGACATAGGCCTCCTCAAGAAAGGGGGAATTTTGTCCATAATTGCCGCGCTGGGCAAGCGTGTTGGCAATCGCAGAGCGCAGCTTTCGCGACAGGGATGCTGCTGCCCATCCCTATCCTGTGCATTTAAGCAACACTGTCTCGGATGGATATACCATTTGTCGGATCTGATACCTTAGTCGTCTTTACAACACTTTGTAAAAAGGAAGGTATCTACTTTGCCGGTAACTCGCGGCATTTTTGTGTAGGTATTTTTATATATTATGTAGTCAGCAAACAAACCTACAAACCGTTTTATTATAAACGTGACCGCAATCTATAGACGCATATACTATACCTAATATCTTCACTGCCTCTCTCACCCTTCAAACCGGAACACAGCAATGCGAACACTGAGAGAGTAAGACCGAGGTACCAATGCAGACGACCTTTGTAAGAGATCTACCTCACGCAAAAGTATTGTACATACTTAATCAAATTTACGCGAGCGAAGTGGGCTGCGGCCGCGGGTTAAAACTGCTTATCAATAACCTTTGGAAGTCCTAGGTCCAATAGTATCTGCGTTAAGCGTAAGTTCACGTTGCTGATGATGCTACTTAGAGTTTCGGAAGTCTCGATAATTTCACAATTCCAACACACGAGACAGCCTACGACCCTCAAATCGACGGTAGAATTGTATTAGTTTCTAACCAGATGTATTCATTAAATGGGAATTTTTAAGCATAAATCATCATTTATGTTATAACCAAATATTAACGTTGCTTCAAACTGATTTATTGGTTATGACTATTTATTTCAATCATTGATTAAATTTTAAACAATTAAATTATATAATCATAAAACACAAAGTAATAGCCACCAATTTTCTAGCAAACAGGAGCTTTGCTCTGAAGGAAATAAAGCGTTTATCTAAAACTTATAAATGTCGATGAATTAACATAAGTCTACTTGACGTCGCAACAATAACTCCGCAACACACCACACTTCAATAATCAATATGATTATTGAAGTGTGCAACACATTAATTTAAAAGATAACGCTTAACTCAATGATTTAGTAATAAAAATACTCCAATACAATTGCCACTATGTGTTAGGCGTTGAGTCTTGACGCAAAAGTCTTAGGACCGGAGCTGGATTGTAGACGGGATTTTTGGACTAGAGACATTCCAAGATCCAAACCCTTCTGCTTTTTTTATTAGACCTGGTAGACAAGATGTTTACTATCAAGCATACAGTCAGCTTGATAGTAAACGTCATCATGCGAAACACAGCTGTAGAAATAGATGGAGTGAGGTACCACTGCAAATTATCTTTTCTACGAGATCTAAACTCACGTGCTTTTCCTCTTAAGTTCTCTTGCATTAAATTTACATTCGCCTGTTATAAAACTACATTTAATATAAAAGTACTATTTTACTGTACCATTATTTGAAGGATTAAAAATACTAAAGAGATCAATGTGAACAACAATATAAAAAGGAATGTTGAGATGGTTTGCACATGTAGAAAGATTGGATGAAAGTAGACTGCACAAATATATAGAGCGGAAATGAATGGAAAAGTTGGTACAGGACGACCTAGGCGAACATATGTTAACCAGGTAGAAGAGGTATTAAAGTGGGGCAAGGTTTGAAGTACCAAGAATAAACATGCGTGTATAAAAGGTGGTGTGCGAGTAAGGGAAACGAGAGAGGTATGCCAAGATAACACAAACTATCTGTAACAAATGGAGATCCATAGTCTCTGGCTACCCTGATGAGACACAAGCGTGATGTATATATGTAAAATACTATATTAAAACGACATTGGTACTATAAAAACATTTCATAGAAAAGTTCAGTTTAACTACAACAAAATGTATAATTATAATTATGCGCAGTCTATTACTTATAATTACTATTCCTGCTCTATTAGCATTGTGGTGTTTGGGAAACGCCACGTTCCAGACACGGGCTTTGTTGAGCCATCGAGTTTTAATTGAGTTTCCAGTTTCAGTTTATATAAAAGCAGTTGACCCGGTTGGAGTTTCATTGTCTTCTCCGTGGACTTTAAATTTATTTTGGGCTCACGTACTGGGTAATGTTCAGTCGTATATAAAATATTTATGTACTGGCTTTATGAGCTGAGGAGAAGCCTCCGTTAATATTATTATAGAACTAGTGGCCCACCCTGACTTCGTCTGGGTACATAAAAATGATATTTACTAGGAAAAAACTTTACTCAGGTTATAGGCGAACTCGAACCTGCATTTTTCCCTTTCCCGGGGGACTGCATTACCAACGTGCTACCAAAGCCTTAGTAGGTAAATCGTATTTTCTTTGAGTAGACTAATTTGACATACAGGCATACAATGCGTAATAGTAAACGTATGATACCAGTAGCGCGTTGCCAACTTTGTGACTTGAAGATTTTTAGTCTTATTAATTTAGTATTTTAAGTAATTTAATTGCCTTTCTTAATAAATTTTCCCACTGCATTTCTATCGGCGATATTTTTTATTGTTATTTTAACCATATTTTTTTTTACCATATTTTCCATATTTTCTCAATTACGATACATGGCATGAGACAACGGTAATTTAACATGTTACTCGTATAGCGACTGTTGAGTAACAACATTGGTTAGTTAGTTCTGTTTTTATAGTACAAGGGAAACTAAATTACAAATGTTAAAAATGGAAGACATAATTTATTCTAAACAAAAGCAGACTATCCAAGGTACACTTCTTAGACAGAATCGTAAATATCAGCAAGGTTAGCCTTTTATGGTTATCTTGCATATGCATATATATATATATATATATATATATATATATATATATATATGTACTAGCTAGTTTTAACGGCCCCAATAGCTCAAATGATAGTGACCCTATCTCGTGCACCAAGGGACATGGATTGTGGTAAGTATTTGATCTATGATGAATATTAGAATTTTGTTCTGTGTCAAGATACAGAACAAACCCAAAATACCGAGGTGTTAAATATGTATTTAAGTGTTGTATTTGTCTCTGTTGCCTAATATCCTTCCTAAGTACCTACGTTAAGTGAATTTATCTTCTATTTAGGTGGACGTATGAGATGTTGTGTAAATTTGATTTACTTGCAAAGTGACTTTACTTACAAGCATTTTCATCGACCCAATATCGTTACGAATTATGCGCCTCATTTCACTCAACCTTGTTAATGATATCCGCGTCTATCTCCGCTCCCCTCGTATATTTATTTTCACTTTGGATACATCAAGAAACTTAAGATAAGATAGATATATTTATAAAATAGCTATTTTTTGTACTTTACTACTTTAGTACGCCTTCTAAATTACACTTGTATGTTTATTTTGATTACTTTAACGGTAACATGTGACGTTACCATCAAGTTACTATGTAACGTTACCATGTGACGTTACTTTGTATAAGAATGGTGTGAAAGCTGATGTTGTAACAACAGTAGAGGAAGGCATGTAAAGATGATTTAAACATATAGAAAGGATAGATAAAAGTGGAATGACTGCACAAATATATAGAGCGAAAGTGAAATGAAGAGTTGGTAAAGGACGACCTAGGCGAACATATCTAAATCGTTGGAAGAAGTATTAAATAAGGGCCAGGTTAGATGTACTAAGAATAAACGAGCCAGCGTACTCCTATCGTTGGTTGTTTTTTCAAAATAATTCATTAACTTGCTAAAAATGTTCTTATTAAATTACTAACCTTTGCAAATCTAGATTTATTTTTGACGCTTAGTATCAATATAACTATACTAAGTACGAGTTACATCGTTTCAATTTACATATTTTATCAAGCCGACATCTCCATGAAATGTATGTCGCTAAGTTTCTATATTTTTCCATGCCTCGCACAGCCCGCTTGAACCTATCTCGCTGCGGCTGACGCAGCTTCTCATTTCCTCCCTTTTACTTTTATCTTCACTTCAAATGCACTTCAGATTTACAAGATTAACTTTTAAATGACCTCGCCCTGCTGATATTACTCAGACAGGATGGTAAATGAGAGGGTTTCGTTTCGCACGATACTGATATGCACTCTTAATTCAAAAGGTTTAATGCTCGAAATGCATGGATGTATAAAAACAATTTAGATTATTGAAGTATGTACCTATGTATAGATGATACTGTTATGCTCTATCAATCAAAAAGTTTGTACACTCAAAATGCATGCATACATAAACAGCGATTAAGTCACGTGAAGTATTTTTGTATTAATATTTCCGTATGTTACGGATAGAGTTCATTATCATTTATTTAATAGTTATACTGCTAAACGTTAATATATTAAATTAATAATAAAATATGTTTCCTTTATATCGCTTTCTGCTATAAAACGTAATCTATCTTAATTCTACTCCAAATAAACATGCCAAACTTCATCAGAATTGGCTTACTAATAAAGTGAAAATACGCTTTACTATCGACGGTATTGGCATTAACAATCTAAATTTGTAGCAGCATTTGCCAGCGATTGGTAAAGATATAATTATATTCCAAACAGCAATTTTTGCGTAGTGCAAGTCTTGTCTAGTTTTGGGTTTTGTATAAATGGGTCTGCGAATGCAATAATCTGAACGATAATTAAAATAGTTGTAAGCCGGTATTCTATACACAACTATATCAAACCAGAGAAAACTATAATAGTCTCGATTTGGTGGTTAATTCCATATTCCATAATAAATATTTTACATAATACACATAGATTTTGTTACTAATTTAGCTCCTTAAACTAGCGTTATTAAATTAAAAATCAATCACTATATAATATGAAACTATAATGAAGCTTTTAGAAGCTTATTTAGATATTGCAGAAGCTTAAATTGTGTTTAAAATGTGGCAGCTAACGTTGTCAACATAATTTATGATACTCATCGTTAACTTGGCCTGGTCTATATACCTGGAAATGCTGTTTTATACTGGTACGACTTTGGTAAAAGTACAGGTTCCTTAGATTTATTTTATACATAAAGTTTTTAAGTATTACATTTGATTTCAAAGTCAGTTTAGCAATGTAGGGTCGGCTTTCTTATATTTTAGATTAATCTTCACAAATGTGTTTAAGTTATTAAATAATATTAACTAGATTGATTAATGTTAATAGGTTGTATTAGTATTTAGAAGACGGGCAACCATTTATTGCACTAAACTTTAGCTTTAATTTATGTACTTTTCTGCCATTATCAAAGTCATTTAGATATTTTTTGCAGTGAAATTAATAGGGTACGGACAAGAGTAATAAAAAGATGTGATATTACTAAGATATAATGTTAAGTAGGTTTAGACAGACCTAGATGAGTATATGCCGACTAAATTTAAAATATTTTTAGAAAAGGCCTGATAAGAGCTACATTTAACCGAAACTCGTGTATGTTAAGAAACATGGGAGTATCTCAAGATCGGTGCCAAAAAAACCCTTATTCTGTTTACTCAGTGACTTCACAACAAAGAAAAGTTTTCAATTTCTCACTTAAAAATAAATTATATAGATACAAAGTAAGAACTTATACACTATTATACCAAATAGGACTCTCAGATTTATCGTTATCATATTTTGTTTCTCGGTAAAATACTTTTTCTATACGCCTTCTTTCAGGGAACAGACTGGGGTCCTCCATGTCTAAGAATTCATACGAACCACTACACTCATAGCTATTTAAAGCAAACAAGAGACAGGGAACATGTAGTCAGTTTAAAGACAAACCAAAAGTTCTGTCAATATAATTTAAACGTTTTCTAATATCGGTACGCCTAAAAAGGTACAGCGGTTTATCTAAGGCCGGGCTTACACTAAGAAAGTACTAAAAAAAGTTCTTACTCGTTTCTTACAAATTGGATACGAAAGTAAACGAACCAGAAAGTTCGGTGTCACCTTTCGATAACGCAAGTCTTTCCGATGAATATTTTGTGTGGTATTTACCTGAAACTTTTTCGTTCACTGCCAAGGGCGACCGGCCGTGTTCCTATAAATTGAAATCGATGAGAATATTCTATTATGCAGTGGAATTGTATTATAGTAACCCCAGTATTATAAATTGTTTCTGTCTGTCTATAATCTTTTTGTTACGGATTATCGTCTTAACTGTTGAACTGATTTTGGAAAATCTCCATGCTAAATCATAGCAAATTTCATAAAAAGATTGGAAGATTGGAAAAATTCTTACGGTTTCAAGTGAAGTTCAATCGGATCACGGGCAAAAAGGTAGTATATGAGAAAAATTATAGATTTTACTAATATTATAAAAACATACCTTTGTGTTGTACATGTTGAGAATGTAATGCATACATGTTCTCATATGTTAAACTTTCACGCCAAATTAACTGAATGTATTTGAATGTGATTGGCCCTTCACTTGAATATTTGTTATCATACACAGCCCGACTCAGGATGGCACCACACAGGTACCATCTGGATACAAAATAGTTTTTTTGGGCTATCCCTAAGAAAAGAGCACATGCCACCCCGGACATTTTTGTGAACCTATTTATGGTGGAAGATTATTTTGATCTATCTCGTCGAGTTCAGCTAGCGTTTGCACTGTAATCGCGATAAGAATGAGTTTATCTACTATATTATGCATGTATTATACAAATTCGTATTAAGAAACGCGTTAAAATCTGTCTCGTAGATTTAAAGATCTAAGCATACATAGACATTTATGTTTTATATAGTATAAAACATATTCGCTTTCCGCTCTCTGTCCCAGTACGTTGTTGTACTATCATATATATGTATGATGATTAAATCGCATGCGATTGCATTGATTACAATATTATACGAATATTCAAATGTCGATTAGCTTTCTGCCCATGACTGTGCTCACGTTGCGTCTCACAGAAACAATTTGATCTATTTATCATTCAAAATTACTTTAAATTTTCTTGGACATAAAAGTCCTTATAAAGTTCAAACGTTTTCGAAACGATTTATCACTGGTTTACGTCCAAGTAGTCGAGACTTACTCCCAGCTAAAGTTCTCTAGTACTGTACATAATAAACAATTCTGAAAGCTACCCATTTGTCTCCAAAAGTTCCTCTGACCTTTGCAGTCGCCTACATTCGGAACTTGTATAAGTCAATAAGATCCCCTTTGAGTGCGTCACGTCGGGGTATATGGGTCACGGATCGCTCCAATTACCACTATTGTTGATGGTAAATAGATATGTCCGTGATGGTCAGATAGTACGTTATTTGTGCCTTTGTGTCCTATAACCTATCTTATCCTGATATGCTATTAGTTACTACTCATAAGGATCGTGAATTTGAAATATACACAATCAACAGCAGCCGTAGAATGTCCACAGCTGCTAGAAAAGCTAGAAAGAGTTCCTCTCAATTGCCGCGCTAGGCAAGCGTGTCTGGCTGGTGGCGTGGTGGCTTTAAGTCGAGAGGCTTGAAATACCACATTGGTCTTGCACACCAACACCATGTATGTTGCCAGTGATGAAGTAATACTGAAACGTGCTCACTATAAGCCTTCTTAACTATATTTTTTTTTCATTTTATATTTTTACGGACAGACATAGTTCGCAAAACCGAAGCTTGTTTGTCCGTGAAATTATGGAATGGAGACGACGCGCCGGCAAGCGCATTGTAGGACTCGCAAATTGGACAGGCGATATGCCTAGAACCGGAGGATCGCAAGCCGCATGGAATATAAACATTTTTTAGAGAGACCCCATCGCTTCCCGGCACGAAAAGTATCACAATACATGTTAGGTACGAAATGACATAATCACAAAAAAATGCAATTTTGTTATTAAATTTTGCGCCCATTAATTACCAAATGAATAAACTATTTAGAAATGACATTCATTCAGCCATGACTATTATAGTTTTTAAGTTATTGACGGATAAATGAACAAAAAAGCATTAAAGTTACATTTTCTCGAAACGGCTATTTTTGCATTGTGACTCTTCTTACCGGGAGGCGATAGCGCCAACAGATATAGATCCAACAATAGAGGACGTCACGGTTGATATGACAGAACTTGGTTCCGCCTAGATGTTAACGAAGTTAGTGTATTCAAATTGCCTCCGATTGTCTAGCTACTCACACTATAGCGGGCAATTTTATCAGATAAACCTATGATAAAATAGCTACTATTCTTATCATAACCAGTTATTTTCGGATCAATATCAACAAATCTGCCCCTACCAATACAATATTTCCTTATCTATACCAATTATTCAAACAAGATTATAATTAATTTCGTTTAAAAAATACACAATAAAACATTGAATTGGTACTGCTTGACGCATGCACTAATGTCGTGTTCTCGCTACGACGAACGACGAACATGTAAAGAGCAATCTGTAAAACCGTCTAAGTAATTTCCTGGTTAATTTTCCTACTGGTGAGCTGAGTTACACTAATGTTCTCGTATCTGAGCGTCATTATATCGCAATTATTTCCTATACAACGCGACAAGCGCTTTGACTTGTGTTTTTTTTACAGAGTCGACCGGAGAGACCGTTATCATCGTTAGCGTCGGGCCCCCCTCCCCCCGCGGCGATTGTGCCCCGGTCAGCTGATGGCCCTCGACCCCCAGGGTGGAACGGCCAGCCGCGGAGACATGGCTCAAGCAGGTTCAACGTGCAGCACCATAATCAGGAGCTGGTCAAACTACCACCAATCAAAGGTGAGTACTTGCCAGGGCAATTTGGATTATTGTACATTTTTAAGTATGTTGGTTCCGCCTCTATTTATACATATTATGTTAATTCTATGTTATGTAACATGCACACTTTCTTTGACTAATCGTAAAGCAAAATTGTATTTAAAACAAACAATTTAACTTCCAAAACAGGTTAACTTGTAATCGCGTGGTTTGCCCATCTTACCGCGTCTTGAACACTTGTTTTCTTATGGAATTCAAAGAACCTCTGTTTCCTCAGGATCTTTCCAAGTGTTACGCTATCGCTGCTCTTGCTGAACAGTGAAATTGAATTAGACAGACTAACAGACTGAGTTACTTTTTTATTAATATGGATATCAAATAGAAAGGTAAACTTTATTTTTAATTTCGTAATTGTAAACTAGTTCAACTATTCCATTTACAAAGATTGAAATAATACATTCTTCACCCGCTGCCTGTCCGGTGTCCAGTAAACTTGGTCCGTTCTTTTGTTGCATCGATTGTATCTACCCTATGGACAGTCAGTGTTAACATCACATTAAGCTACTACATTACAATCGCTGACTTCATCATCATCATATCAGCCATTTGAATTACACTGTTGGACATAGCTCCCCAACTATACCGCCATCTGTCGGTTCTGGTACCGTAACTGCCTCTTACGACACCTGGTACAGGAGTACTACTATTCTACTCTGCGGGTACCTCACGACAGTGACTTGTAATGTTACAATTAGCAGTAATGTTCGTAAGTGAGACGAACGGAACACAATGCGTGCACGCATGCACTTCTGATTTAGAAGAGTTAGTGGAGCAGTATTCGGACATAATGCCCGAAGTTGCCGTCAGCAGTATTTTTTTTTATTATGAAGTCAGCAAACAAGTATACGGTCCGCTTAATGGTAAACGTGACCGTAGCCTGTTGACGCTCGTGTCATCACAAGGATATCACTAGCGTGTCGCCAACCCTATAAACTGTAGATACAATGTCACATTGTCCCAGTAATTTAACTGCCTCTCTCACCCTTCAAACTGGAACACAACAATGCATACACTGCTATATTACTTTAGAAATAGATGAGACTGAGGTACTGGATGCAGGCGACCTTAGTGAAAGGTCTACTTCTAGTGATCCTGTAATGCTAAAGGTCGTGGGGTTCGATCCTTACCCAGGACACACATCTGTATGATGAAAATTTGTGTTTATTTGCGCCTGGGTGTTGAATGTATGTGTCAAAGTTTTTTTTTCTGATTCCACTGTTATCTGATGTTCGTAACACGTGCATTACGTGAATTATTTAAAGTCTGGTCAATGTATGAGATATTGTGTGAATTTATTGTTATTATAATGGTTAGCTTAAAAATAAACATAATGCTTTAAATAGAACATTCATCGTTCTAGGTACATAGCACGACTGGGTATTGCGTTGTATTTTGCCCTCAGGCCGTAATGTAGATATTATTATTAGACATGTAAATATCACACACACATTCACATTTATTTATCGGCAGGTATTTTCGAACACTATAATAAACAGCTAAATAGTAAAATAATATATAACTTTTCTGCAAAGTAACCTAAGCTAAGTGTTCTCATCGAAAATTTTATGATACATAGAACGAGTGTGTAGGCAGTAAAACTACTTTTCTAACGGCTTCAAAACGCGGTTTATTTAACATTTCACATTTCCACGTTGTTTGACGTTTCGGTTCAAGTACTTCGTTTTTGTTCCTCACGTTGAAATGTTATGTAGTTATGTGAAAAAACAATTTCCACTCTAGTAGTTTTTAAGACTTTCTGAAAATCATTATTTGGAAAGCCACTCACGGACATAGGCTTATTCAAAGGGAGAATTTTGCCCATAAATGCCGCGCTGGGCAAGCGCAAAGCGAAGCTTCGCGACGGGGATGCTGCTGCCCATACCCGCTCTGTGTATTTTAGCTGCACTGTATTGAATCTATCCGTCGGTTCTAATAACTTAGTCGCTTCTCACGACATCGGGTACTGGACGGTACTGTTCTACTCTGCCGTTACCACGCGGCATATCTGAAGATCGGATCTGAAGATATTGTGTCTCATTATCCAGAGATTTCACTGATTTCTTGCCCTTTAAACCGGAACACTGTAATGCGAGCATTGCGGTAGGAATATGTAAAAGTTGGGTATCTATACCGGTGATCTACCATCTTAAACGTCTTTACCTAAGGTATTATTTGAAACGCAATAAGTGAAAAGTTCAATAATTAATTGATTAAAACATTAGACATACATCATGCGTTGACCTGAATCCGAGATAATTAGTTTTGCGGACATCGACAGAAGAATAATAAAAATGTTTGTCCTGGGACGGTATCAAACCGTGGAACAAACAAATACGAGACAACATCACATACATTAATCTAATCGCATTCTAATAATTTATCTCTTGTTTTGGAAACGTTTTATCCTTCTAAGTTACTCCTTAATAATAAGCTATCTGCCACTGAAAGTCCCATCGAAATCGGTCTAACTGTTTTAGAGATTACCCCAAACAAACAGACAATACAGTAAAAAAATGTGATTTGTACCATATGCATTTGGTACATAGCAGTTTTTTTTATATTACCAAACAGATACTCCGATTTTATTTAAGTGTTGACTATATGTATTAATAAAATTATGTTGGACTTCTGCACCAATTCCAAATACTAAACCTGAAACAGTTCCAGGTCAAACTGATAGTAATGTATAATGCATATTGGACAAGCATACGTTACGAATCGATTACAAGCGCATATCAAATTGCGCGGCTGCGTGACTGCGTACGCGCACAGATTTACGCGCGATTTGTTTTATCTCAAGGGATTATATTTACATACATAAAAGCATGAAGTGTACATAGCTTCCGGCACAACTAGGGCTACGTTAGATTCGGGCTTATGTTATTTATCTTCTGGCAGCATGTAATTGCCATGAGGTACCGGCAGAGTAGAATAATACCGGAACCGACAGATGGCAGTATATCCATCCGAAACAGCACAGGGTACCACGTTTGCCCAGCGTGGCAATTATGAACAAAATTCCCACTTTCTTGAAGAGGCCTATGTTCAGCAAAGGACTTGCAATAGCTGATATGATGATCACGTAATTGTTAAATTAAACCAACAATATGATTACTGGCTTTTTTATCACAAAGTTGGTAAAGCGTGCGGGCTGCTTGATAGTAGGCGGACAGCCTATGGACTTATATACCTATACGTATATATAACACCGAAGCATCATTCGCGCGTTACCGACCCTATTAAAACCTCTTTACACCCTTTTTGTAGAACCCCATATGATATCGCCTGGGAAAAACCTCCGCTTTTTTACAACCTTGGCGTACGCGAGCGAAAACATTCGGATTTATTTATCGCCGTAAGACTTGCTTTAGGGAATTTTCTATGCTTCACGGGGAATCCCAGGAGAACGAAAGAAATTTGCTCAGGCTAATATCGCTCTCGTCATCATATGAACCGCAGAAAGTCCACTGTTGGACATAGCCGAGATAGGAAGATTTTTGCCCATAATTGCCGCGCTGGACAGGCGTGATGGCAAATGCAAAGAACAACTTCGCGGCTAGTGGGCTGCTGCCATCCCCACCCTGCACTATTTAAGTTGTGCTGTTTCGGATAAATATACTGTCATCTGTCGGTTTCGGTACCTTAGTCGCCTCTTACAACACTTGGTACGGAGAGGGTACTATTCTACTCCGCCGGTACCTCACGAGTATAATGAGTATGATTCGCTCTTTGATGAGCCTATTTCTTCGCTTGCGATTTTACCTTTAAATATCCCAGCAACAAGTTTAAAAAAAATCGTTTCAACTGATTCCGAAAAACATCTGCCCTTGACTCATAAATAATTAGCCAAATTGCACCTTTGAAGAATGATGATAGTACCTTAATAGAGTCGAATTTGAATCACCATTTGAAAACGTGTACCAAACTATCTATATACTAATATGTATAAATAAACTATCATTCTACCAGCAAACTTCAGACAAAATAAACAAAAGTTGGTCCTAATTAATTATCTTTGCCGTATTTAATTTCGAAAAGGCTTCTTCGTATAAAGCTGTAATTTTTACATTACAAACTATTTTGTATTTGTTTTTTAGACCAGGTGAACACAGAAGCATACAGTCCCGAGTGATAGTAAGCGTCACAGCCGCCTGTAGACGCTCGTAATATCACTGACGCGTTGCCAACCTGGTGACTTGATGATATTTTGTGACATTGCCCAGTCATTACACCGCCTCTCACTCTTCAAACCAGAGCACTAGGGAATAGTGCTACCCATCTCAGACCATTGCATTTAAACTACACTATTTCGGATGGATATACCCCAGCTGTCGGTTCCTTTTTCGCCAGGTGTAGAACCTGGTATAGGGGGAGGTACTATTCTACTCTGCCGGTACCACGGCAAAATAACTAGTTATGATTTTAACGGGAACAGTTACTGGATGGAATTCCATCCACGCAAAAGAAATGTGCCAAATCAAGACAACGGAGGCATTAGAGATTCCCTTTGTTGAAGAAATGGAAGAAAGGGCTTTGTGTTTGTAATAAAAAATGTCTGCAAAGGGAGATGAGGTCAATGAGATAGCATTTCACAAACAAGTACTATAAAAGAGTTGTGTAATCTGAACATTTATTATTTCAAAATTACTGTTTTCGCTTTTCGTTTTTGTTCCTGATATATACGATATATGAACACATATAATATATATGACATATATATGAACACATCGAATTCTCTAATTTGATTGCCGCCGCTGTCCGCTGCTAAACATAGGCCTCCCTAAGAAACGAGGAATTTTGCCTATAACTGCCGCGCTGGGCAAGCGTGTTGGCAATCGCAGAGCGCAGCTTTCGCGACAGGAATGCTGCTGCCCATCCCCACCCTATGCATTGAAGCTACACTGTCTCGGATGGATATACCGCCATATGTCGGTCTCGGTACCTCAGTCGCCTCTTATGACACCTGGTATAGGGAGAGCTACTATTCTACTTTGCCGGTACCTCACGGCTTTCTAAATTGAGATATAAATTATCCTATACCTTGTGGCATCGGTACGAAGTAAACATTATTGCGCAAATTTTTTAAAATCGGTTTAGTATTGTAGAAGTTCATCACGTGACACGAAATTTTTATACTCGACGATTCTGATGAACTACAATGTGTTAGGAATTAATAGATCATAACCATTTTGATTTCACTTATTTTGAACTTCGTTATTATACTAGATTACTCATAGCTTGCGTATAAAGTTTGCCCCCTTTCTTAAATTAATATTTACATTCAATCGCTTAACCCAAAATCCGATTTTCAAGGGGAAATGAATTATCATCAATTTAACAGCAGCTTCGATGCATTGCCGAGTAAAACGGAACGTAAAGAGGCGTGTCCGGACTTTCGCTCCACATCCCTTTGTGTGCTGTTCCGTTTCCGGCTCCTTTCAGTGGCAGCTAGTCAACGACGGACCCTACTATGAATTCTGTATATTTGTGTATTTTGTTATATATTTTTTGGACTAATCTTACATATGGGTGTAAACATTTTTTTTTATAAATATATTATATTTTTAAAGCTAACGACTTTCAACTTGATTAAAATATTCTGCACTAAATTTCAAAATTAGGCATTATATTTTGAAACGTTAATTTTAGTGTGAAAATAGGAAAATAAGCGGCCATTGTAACTCGAACGAAGTCTTGGGTACAAAATAATAAAGTAATAGTAATAATACACTTTTCTGTACACTTAAATTTACAGACAATAATATTAATATGAATACATAGTGAAGTACAATTGGCGGTCTTATCGCACAGAGCGTTTTGTTCCAGGCATTTTTTGCATGAAAGTATGTGGTAAACATATTTAAATACATGAGGTAGTAAAAGGTGTACCAAATAAAAATAAATAAATAAATAAAAATAACGTAAAAACATGACATAGACATCCATTATATAAGCATTAACTAGCTTATTCTTAGACTTGTTTTTACTTTTTTGATTGCACAAATTATATTTAAATAACCTGCCAGCAATGCCACTTGGTAATGTTGGACGATTACCAGAAAAGTAATTTGCGATGTGACAGTTTCGTCATCGGCTGCAATTATTTGATAGTCCATGAAGATTGACGATAATAATGAGAAACGAAAAAAAAACATCCTCGCCGGCAAGGTAAAATCAATTGCAATTTTCATCATTACCTATCGTACTGTGATACCAAATACTGTTGAACAAACATCTTATTACCGTGTCTATTTTAACAATTTCTCTATTTATTTCCTACCTTGTCTTGTCTAGCCTAGATTTTTTAGAGACTGTGTTGTTAATAAATACACAATTAAATTATGTTCCTTACAATATCCTCGAATTTTTTATACACTAATTGCAATATTTAAGGTTGATAACTGGTTTTTCTTATCTACATTAAAAATACACCCAGTACTACAAATATCCAAGTCAATCAATGTGGCGATCAGCTAAATAGGCTTGAGCAAAAATGTTACATATCGATGGTCATATATTCAATTGTCGTGTGCTATAATGTGCAGGTTTTGCGGAAAAACAAAAATAATTAATTCGTTATAATGTATTTTTTGAGAGGCTTTTTTTCATGGTGTTAAAGCTGGTTTAAACAAATATTATTGAAATTGAATCCTCTTTTACTTGAAACTGTTAACAAAAGTTCTTTGTTTATATAACCCTTACGCCAATTGAATTTCTGACTGTCGATATGTACACTAATAATTAGTTATTTAAATTAATAATAATTTGAGCTGATTCCGTGATAAGTAATTTAAAGAAAGTGTTACTGATATTAGTAAACGGGAACAAGGACAAGGAAGTACAATAAATCACAAATATAAGACTTAAATACATATAAATAACACCCTAGACATGATAAATATAAATATTCATTATCGAACGCAAGACCTTAGGCGCTCAAGATAGGATCACTACCATCTACGCCATCAGTCCCGTCATTACAACACTCACAAATTCATTCAAAAAGTATTTTTATAAAGAGTGCATTTCTTTTTGCGGGGTACTTTAACAATGCCGAGTGGGTGTTGTGGAAATTATTTGATTGGTTGGTACAGTAAGGTTAGAACCGTGTGAGTTTGGTAGATTCGATGTATAGAGTATTTATTAAATTTATATATAAATATCATTACAGCATTACATTTGAATATCTTGAATATCATTTATATATGAATATCTTGCATTCTATATCAATTGTACAATGATCAAGGATATAAATAAAAAACAACGTGAAATCTGTTGTAAATTAATTATATGCATTTCTTAAATGACAAGCATCAAAGAAGAATTTAGTTACAACTTTGCTATAAGAAAATTGCCGTAAGGTACTGGAAAAGTAGAATAGTACCTCCCACTGCACCATGTGTCGTAGGAGGCGACTAAGGTGCCAGAACCGACAGATGGCGGTATATCTATCCGAAACTGCAGTTCAAATGCACCAAACGGGTATGGGCAGCAGCATCCCTGTCGCGAAAGCTGCGCTCTACAATTGCCAATACGCTTGCCCAGCGCGGAAATTATGGGCAAAAGACCTCCTTTCTTAGAGAGGCCTATGTCTAGCAGTGGACTTCTAATGGCTGGTACGATGATGATGATATGATATAAGAAAAAAATTTTTTTTTTCTATTCCTTTTATTATATATGTATAATATATTAATATATGTACGGCTTCTTTTTTTTGTGTCACTAGCAGCGCCCCGCGGTTTTAAAATTCGCCTAAGTTACTCCTTATAACGTATTCCAGTGAATGTTTCAAAAATCGTTGATCTAAATCAGGCAGACATACGAACAAATTTATACGGTACTTACTTGCATATGCCTATTAAAGAGCTGTTATTTTGACATTACAAACCGACTCTTTATTTTTTTATAAGCGTAGATTAGAATTAATTATAATGTCTTATTAAAATAGTTAGAATAAAAATATTGAATTCAAAAAACTTTTTGGATCGATGTTTAAGACCTCGATTTAAATTTATTATAGATAGATTTGTTTATTATGCAGTCTCTTGCAGTACTTGTACTTATCGGGACTTGTAAAAACTGGTAGTGTAGTGTAAATGTGATCGAGTTTCAGTATTACCTCACGCTCTCGTCCAAGTGCCTCGGAGGCGCTCTATTATACGAGAAGAGAGCAGAGGTGTTTGAGCAGTGCTTCTAAAGCGGTTTGTTGACTGCACTATGTCACATATAACTTTGACACCTCTAACACTCGGTTGTTGGGCAGAACTAAAGTGATATGGAATTACCAATGTTAGGCGGACTGTGTTCGAGTATCGAAAGCTGATTGTTTTCTATAGGACAGAATTCGAAATCGATAAAAAATGCACACATTTCATACATTAACCTGACTCCGAGATAAGTCGCTTAAACACTAGTTTTACGGACAATGGAGGAATGGCAAGTATAATACTTAATTTTTTTTAACACCCAGACACAGCACCAAAAGAAATATCATAATAAAATTATTTGTCCTGGGTGTGGATCGAGCCCACGACCCTTGGTGCATAGATCGGATTACTACCATCTGCGCCAACGCCCGTCAACATTAGAATTATAGTTTAGGTAATCTACAAGGTGCTTATGTTGCAGTGAGTCTCAATGCAAACACGATAACAACCTTTCTACATTTATCTATACAAATAAATAAAAATTTAAGTGTCTGTCTTTGTTAATACCGTCCAAATTAATACCGGAACTTCACAAAATATCCACATTTAAATTTTCTAGTGTGTCTGTCTATTTGTTCCGAATCAAATTCTAATCACTGAAAACGGCTGTACAGATTTTAAAGGAATTCTCACTTTCTATTTGTTCCGGCTAATCACTGAAAACGGCTGTACCGATTTTAACGGAATTCTCACTCGTAAAAAGCTAAATTAATAACCTACTCTCTTATTTACCTAAAAATAACTCTTAATTACCTAATAATAATAACTACTCTGTTATTTATTTTACTAACAGGAATGGGATCTACGTGAAGGAAATTGCAAATCGCTGCTAGTTTTAATATTAGTCTAGTTTTTTTAGTAGCGGTGTTATCAATTAGTCTTATTTTTCTAGAAAGTTCTCGGTTAATATGACAAATAACTAAAACCTCAAACGCTGTTCTCTATCGACTTTGAGACTGTGTTTTGCTTATTTCTAAAGAACCTCGATAAAGCGTGGTAATTTTGGACACACTAATGTGTTGTTGTTTAATACAAACACTTTGGTAGATTGAAACAAGCAAGTCTTCTCCTAGACTGCTCGAAAATATAAGTTATTCTGTCAAGGACCCCGAGTTTTGGGGACACCCGTAAAATCAATACGCAGAAATAATCAACATTCAACTTCATTTTCCAATTATTCGATGTCACGCTATCCTGTTTCATGCTAACGATATAATCCAAAGTTTAAACTAAACTCGGTAGACTATATGTTACATCCTCATTAATCGAGGTATACCGCGACATTATTTGTCGGCTCCGCCTGTACCAGGTGTTGAAAGAGGCGACTGAGGTACGGTAAGTCAGGTCAATATATAAGATATTGCGTGGTAAGTGAAGCTTCCATAGCCTAGTGAATAAGCAAGTCATACAGGCCATAGGTAGCACACCTAGCATGTACGATGGGCATTTTTTACAGTCAATTATGAACTCAATAGCTTGCAATTATAGATTAATATCCATTGCGAAATTTTGATTTGGGTATGTTGATCTTTGCTGTGTGTACAGCAGTTTTCCTATTGAGTCGAGGTACCGGAAGCCTAGCTTAGGATGCCCAACCACAACATGGGCAGACGATCTGATAAAACGATACCTGGATGTAAGACATATATCAGACTTTTGGCATTTCATTGAGGAGGCAGGCCTATTATCAAAAGTGGTCGGACGTTGACAATTTTTTTTTTATTATTTAACTAGGATGACAAACAAACATACAGTTCGCGTGATAGTAAGCGTCACCGCAGCCTATAGTCGTTCGTAATATCACTGGCTAGTTGCCAACTTTGTGACTTGAAGATATTACCTATGTCACATTACCTACACAGGTATTTGTCGGTGAGAGTGAGGTATCAATGCAGATGACCTCTGCATGAGGTCTTCTTCGTGTAAACGAGACGTGACCTACGAGAAAAACAAATGGCGTGACCAATGTCACCAAAAAATAGTCGGAGAATCCATAAAAAAAAGTAGAATAACCTTCTATTATATAGGAACTGCGTTATTAGGTATTAATAAATGTTGGTCCGGTTTATTCTAACAACAGTAAAACTTTCTCTTTTAACTTCTCTTGCGGATGATTCACTTATCGATTTCGCGTCCACAACATACCATTTCAAAAGAACTTTTGTTCCAGTCTAATGTTATTGAAAACATTGGCAAGTTTGCGACGCGCAAACAACTAGCTCGATTGAGTCTAAACAAACTGGAGGTTCCCCAGTCGACGGGTATGTACTGTATAACGTTTTATTTATTTCTTCAATATTACAACAAACTTTCAGTAAGAACATATTTCTATTATTGACTTACCGTCATCATTTTTATTTGACGAAATCAAAAACTACCGCTCAAAATGAATTTAACTAGAAACTCCCTGGTTTCATCCACGTAGTTCTCCTTCCCCTGAGGATCAGAGAATAAAATAGGTACATACAACTTTTCAACAGAAAAAACCGAAAATAACGATAACACATTTTACATGTTGATCTCATCTGCAGAACTAGATATTTCGAGGGTATGCCCGTTCAAATAAGAAAATATCCAAATATCTGTTCATTATTTTCGGAGACATCTAGTAACGTACTCCAAAAGAAAAGTTTAGTCGAATTGAGAACCTCGATTAAAAATATAGCTATGTTACTCGCTGATAATGTAACTTTCTATAAGTGAAAGTGTTTATGAGCTTACTAGCTTTGCCCGCGACTTCGTCCGCGTGCAGGAGTTTCTTTGGGCACCATATCTTTTTACTTAAACTTATATAAACTTTGAATGTTATATTTATTTATATATGCAAACCAATAGTCTAAAATTCTAAATAATAATCTTTAAGCTTTTAGCCCTTTCGACCCCTTACAACTCTTATGTCTATGCTCTTTCTAAGGCTATGTGTGTACCAAATTTCATTTAAATCGGTTTAGTAGTTTAGGCGTGATTAGTAAGGATTTGTTACAAACGTACAAAAAAGCAAATCTTGTTAACGTAGTTTCATTTAGGGATTTCTTTATATTTTTTATATAATATAGCCCATGTTATTAGGTGTTATATTTTTAATGTTGAAAAAACTATTAAAATCAATAGCATAGTTATTCAGTTAATCGTTACAAACTAATGAAATCTTTCCTCTCTATAGAATGAGTATGAATGGATGCTTATGTCCTTCAGTGACTTGTCTGAAAAATGTCAATAAAAATATCAAGACGCAAACATTAGAATGATAGGTCCCATTTTATTGAAACGTAGCGGTTTATTATGAACTTAACTGCGACTTTAATAAATGACTCCATGAATCACTGCCTTCGGTTTTGCACAGCTCATTCTATTTAATTATATTAATGTTTGTTTAGTCGGGCTGCGGTTTACGCAGGAACGAAGAACACGATCGTCGTGAGTCTAAGATATAATCCAGATAGTGGTTTGTTATTTCCAGTAAATCCCAGTACATCTTGGCTTAGTACCCAATCACAAGCTGGTGATATATAGTCTCGTAGGGGAATATGGGGGTGGCAGTGAAAGGGAGGGAATTGTAATTTATAAAAGAAAAAAAACGAGTGAACGGCCTCGGCGTATTGGAAATGTTCCATATATGCGTTCCAATGTGTACACCACAACTGTATTTTGCACATAGAAGAGAGGTGAGAAGGTTATTGAATCAAATCATCTTTCAGCTACTAGATCTTCACTGTTGTTCATAGAAATTCCTAAGAGATTGCTGCTCTTCATTATCATCATATTAGCCATTGGAAATCCACTGTTTGATACATGTCTCCCTAAGAAGGAGAAATTTTACCCACTATTGCTGCGCTGTACAAGCATGTTAGCAATCGCAGAGCGCAGCTTGAGCGAAGGGGATCCTGCTGCCCATCCTCGCCCTGTGCATCTGAGCTACACTGTTCCGGGCAGATATGCCGCCGTCTGTCGGTTCTGGTACCTTAATCGCCTCTTACGACAACTGATACTGAGGGAGGTGCTGTTCTACTCTACCGTATTTCTGCTCGTACACGAAGCAATTTTATAACAATGTCATTTGGTAACTCTGTCTCGTTATCTTTATTCACAGTAAAAAGTTTTAAATTAGCGAACGCCATTTAATGTAAACGCGAAGTAATTACGAAACAATAAATTCACACACTCATCTCATACATTGACCTGACTCCGAAAGCAGAGCGCGCAAAAGGGATTATATTTGTAATTTCTCTGCAAGTGCAGAGTATAGCATAATCCCTACTAATATTATAAATGCGAAAGTAACTATCTCTGTCTGTCTGTTACGCTTTCCCGCTTAAAGCTCCCTACCGATTTTAATGAAATTTAGCATAGAAAATCTTTAGACCTTGAGAAAGGACATAGGCTATTTTTTAATTCGAAATAAGGGTTGTAAGGGGTCGAAAGGAAGGATGAATAGTTGTATGGAAGTATCGCTAGAGCTAGGAACTTGAAACTTATTTTTTAGGCCATTGATTCGATATAAATAAACATTACATTCAAAGTTAATATAAGTTCAGGTAAAGAGGTATGGTACCTAAAAAAACTATTCCACGCGGACGAATTCGCGGGCACAGCTAGTACGATAATAATTGTGTTTAACACCTTGATGGGGATAGGAACCGAATGCGCCTTCGGGCCTGGCAGCAAAACATCTTCGTAATTGAAGTACGCTCGAGTCTCATCCATTGAGCATCGAACAACAGGAATTAGGCCATCGTATGTCATAAATCGTACCCGGCGTTGACTTGGAATCCTTCATTTGATTACTGCGTTCGTTACCTGCGTTTTATTGTGGTGGGCGTGGCCACGGCTCCATGCAAATATCTCCTAAGTATACCGGATCTTCTCTAGTTATTTATTAATTCATTGGATAAACCGCTGTTTGTGATACGGCTAAAATTAGAAGGACAATATTGAATGTTAAGGTACGTGAACTTTCAAGGTCACGCAGAGATACCATTGTACCGTAATTGGGAATGAGTGCCAGATATTTGTAGTACTACTCTGTATACTATGTGTAGTGTTGGTTGGTGTGTGGCTCTCAAATCACCAGCTTTTGGCCCCGTAATAAGGGTTATTTTATATATATGTAAAATTATTATACTTCAAAACTGATATAGATTTGCCTGTCATATCCACACGTAGAAAAGATATCTGCTATACTCCCCGGAATATAGGCACATTTTACATAATAATAATAATAAATTCCTATAATATCTCATACTTTGACTGATTCAGAGATAAGTCGCCTAAAGTACTTGTTTTACGGACATCTGAAAACAAGAATCACAAAAATGCTACTCTCTGGGCATTAAATATATGTATTTAACATATATCTGACACAGAACAATATATTAGTCATATAAATGTTTATCCTGAGTAAGGATCAAACCCGCCATCGAAAATCCTCGGACTACAAAATCGAGAGTTCACACGTGCCATGCAACATATTTTTAGACAGTTAAAAGATTAAACAAAAGAATTAATAAATCACATGGGCATTAGAAAGGTAAATCAAATTATATGTAAATATTCGCGAGATTTATATGTACATATTGGCCTTTAGGTACCGCCAGAGTAGAACAGTACCTCCTCATGTACCAGGGGCCGTACAAGGTGACTAAGGTACCAGAACCGACAGACGGGGGTATATCCATCCGA
Organism: Heortia vitessoides; assembly: GCA_020976665.1. Taxonomy (NCBI): domain Eukaryota; kingdom Metazoa; phylum Arthropoda; class Insecta; order Lepidoptera; family Crambidae; genus Heortia; species Heortia vitessoides. The sequence continues at coordinate 12,054,964 of JACJUM010002496.1, forward strand.
AATAGTGCATCTCAAATGCAAGGGCGGAGATGGGCAGCTGCATCCCCTCCGCGAAAGCTGCACTCTGCGATTGGTAACACGCTTGTCCAGCGCAACAATTATGGGTAAAATTCCCCCTTTCTTGGGGAGGCCTATGGTCAGCAGAGGACTTCCAATAGCTGGTATATGATAATAATAATAATATACTCTTTATTGTACACCAATAAAAACAACAAGAATCACAAAAACATGGAATAGTAGGTACAAGATATATGTATGTTTGTTTATATATATGTGTGTATGTATGTGTATATATATATATATATATATATATATACATACACATACGTACACATGTACGAGTATATATATATACACACATACGAGGGGTGATCCAAAAGTAATGATAATCGGTTATTTCCAGTGCACATAAAAATCCAAAAAAAATCATGTATACTGCTATACTACACACTAGTTCAGGCTAGAAAAATCATATAAATAGGCCATGATTTCCGGGAGTTACATTCATTTGAATTCGACCTGTCGGAGTGAGAACATCAAAATGGAGAAAAAAGAAATTAGAGCCGTCATCAAGTACCTCTGCTTGAAAAAATTATCTACCAAAGACATACACAGCGACTTGGTGGAAACATTAGGGGACTCTGCTCCTCCTTATTCCACAGTTGCACGCTGGGCCAAGGAGTTTAAGTTGGGCAGAACATCGACAGAAGACGAACCTCGCGAAGGACGCCCATCCACGTCCCTCACTGAGGATAACGTGAAAAAAGTTGAAGATATCGTGTTGGCAGATCAAAGAGTGACCATCAGGCACGTAGCTGAGGTCACAAGGATTTCATATGGCAGTATCCAAAGAATCTTCGCAAATGAATTGCATATGAAAAAGGTGTCAGCGCGTTGGGTACCGAGAATGTTAACCGACGAACAAAAGAAGAAACGAATTGACACTTCCAAGGCTAATCTCGAAAAGTTTCAACTTGACCAGGAAATTTTTTTGTCACGTGTTGTGACCATGGACGAGACCTGGATCCATCATTTCGATCCTGAAACGAAACAGCAGTCAATGACGTGGAAACGAGCCTCCTCACCGACGCCGAAGAAATTCAAAGTGTCGAGTTCGGCGGGGAAGGTTATGGCCTCCGTGTTCTGGGACGCAGAAGGAATTATAATGGTGGATTATTTGGAAAAGGGAGCCACTATTACAGGCTCTTACTATGCAGACCAAATAAAAAGATTGCGGGAGGCCATCAAGGAAAAAAGACGCGGCAAGCTGCGCGCTGGAGTGCTGTTTCATCAAGACAATGCACCGGCTCACAAAGCTGCAGTTGCGATAGCTGCCATTCAAGAAATGGGATTTGAATTGGTCGAACACCCTCCCTATTCGCCAGATCTAGCTCCCAGCGACTTCTATCTCTTTCCTCGGCTCAAGGAACACCTCCGAGGCAAGAAATTTGAAGACGATAGCGAAGTGATGTCCGCTGTAGAGGCTTTTTTGGAGAGTCAAGAAAAAGATTTTTTTTTAAAGGGAATTTTAGGTTTAGAAAAAAGATGGACTAAATGCATTAACTTGTTAGGAGACTATGTAGAAAAATAAATTAAAAAATTTGGTATAATCATGTTTTTTAATATTCATTATCATTACTTTTGGATCACCCCTCGTACATTTAAAACATATAGTTACAGAATAAGGGAAACTGAGAATGATAAGATGATTGAAAAAATTTTACGTTAAAAAATATAACCAACGAATATGTTGCTACAATAAAACATAGCAAATTCATTTTTCGATACGCGCTGTTTTCTTGAGAAAGAAAGATTATTTCTTCGTCAAAAAACGCGAAGATTGAGAGAACTTAAAAATATTGAGAAAGCTTAGAAAGATTGATAAAGATAGAAATTAAATTCGCTCATCAACATCATCATCATATCAGCCGTGGGGCGTCTACTGCTGAACATAATCAACTCCAAGATATTTCCAAGACCAGCTGTATGCGGCCAACGGTCCTAATCAGATCGTCCAATTCTCCCAATATTAATAAAATCCCAGCTTTGTGTTGAGACATGATTTTAATGTCACCTATCTACCACCTACAAATCGGGTCCAACCTTCGACTAAGCTAGTTTTAACACCTACAATTAGTGCGGGTCATCGCTACTACCGCACCTCTAATCCAACTAATTATACTAATATGTTCACTAATTCGACTAGTACAGTGACCTTTGTCTTGTTACAACGAATACAAGTGTCATTTACGTATACTAAACCCTTCGGTATACTTTACACCTGTCTGATGAGATTTCTATCGTATAATTTTTTTCTACATTTCTAATGCTCGACTTCTCTCGCGTCTATCTAGTGTCACCGGAGTGGATTTGATATGATGATGATAATTCAATAAATGCACGCCAGTGTATATATATTCTTCTGTCATCTGGTACACACACTCCTGGAAGGTAATTGTTTCGAGTTCAGTGGAATTTGCACTTCTAGTATGATCATAGAGATCACTGTAATCATCATTAATAATGTCATTGAAAAGTTGACGGTTATAACTCAAGACTGCTTAAGTTACGTTAGGTGAAATTTGGATCTTTTTCCACCAATGGTGTCAAAATGTCTATATACTGATGATATTTTTTATTCTAAATTGCTTTCTATTGATCTGAGTATCTTCTTAGATTATCTAGATTAGGACACTATCATCATCATCATATCAGCCGTTTAAAGTCCTGACACAGCAATTGCTGGCCTCCTCAAGTGATTTATAGAAGCGGTTGTTTGCAGCCTATATTAAAAATGTAAATTGAAGGTATCACACATTTATTGTTTGTTTTTTTCCTTGTCAATGTCGTCACGCTTCGAAGTGTTTAGTATTTGAACAATTTTTCTTCGTAAATAGCTGCAAAGTTATTTCCATGGTAAATATGTGATTGCCTTATCTGATTATATTGACATAATGACCATGCGATAAGATATATATAGACACGAAAATCACCGCGCAGTTGGGTCATTAACTTTACCGCGAAATCTGTGACATTGTGGACGTTAGGGATCAAATATAAAGTACTTGCTGTGAGACCGGCAGATTAGTACAGTCATTATCATCATCGTAGCAGCCGTAAAACGTACATTGCTGAACATAAGCCTTCCCAAGAAAGGGGGAATCTGCCCATTATTGCCAAGCGTGGTGGCAATCGCAGAGCGTAGCAACGCGATGGGCATGCTGCTGTCCATTCCCGCCCTATTACACTGTTTCAAGTGGATATACCGTCACTTGTCGGTACCACAAGGCCAGTAATATAGTATCTCCCTCTATCCCAGGTGTCGTAAGAGGCGACAGAGGTACCGCAACCGACGGATGGCTGTACACTTATTGGCGTAGCTCAATTGTAATCGGACAGAAATGGGTCCTAGTCGCAATGTTATGCTTGGCGATTACCATCACGCCTGCCCAACGCGGCAATATTTTTTTTGTATCACTTTAGCAGACGTACAGAAGTGGACCTTTTGCTGTTGATATTGTGACGAAAGTACTAGTTCACGACCGCGACTTCGTCCGCCTTTCTTCATATCTTATATAGCGTTCCGTAATGACCATACGTTTTTTCAGTATAAAATGTAACCGTTAACTGTCTCTTAAAATACCAATTAGAAAAACCTTTGTGAAAAAAACAATAAGTTCCCTGGGGAACTTTAAAATTTCCCGCGATTAAAGTAGCCAACGTCCCCCTGTCCTGTCCTTTCCTATGGTTTAAGCAAACAGACAGACTCACTTTCACATTAATAATATTAGTATAAATTCGGTCTGTGAGTGAATCAGACGATTTAATGTCGATTAAACGATCGATCCTGGCAAGGGGAAATGGAATGTCTGGCACGGCTTTTTGTCGAGGGTTGGTTCCCCTTGCGTTCACCCAAACAAACTTTGCCGGTACCAAAACACCCTCACTAAAATTATTTCAGTGAAGTGCAACCCGTCTAGGTCGGAGTCGATCCTTTGTTGAGCAATTCGACGTCAAAATACTGAAACAAATGAGAAACGCATCTTCAATATGCAATGTGTAGATATATATTATGGCCATTTAGCTAATTTAAATTGTAAGGGAAAATGCGAAAATACTTTTTATAATATTAACTATGAATATTTAATCTTAATTTATCAATAAAATCATTAGATATAACAGTTTCAATAAACGTACCAGTAGCACACTACTTTACTTTTATTGAATTCAATGAAAATGATGTCACGAACCATGTCGCAAGATATTTTAAAAAAATCTACATAGGTTTCAGTGTCTTTAAAGGAAATGAATAAATGTAAAAGTCATGCACATTCACAATTGCGTGAAGTATGCGCGTCATTCGTTCATTGATCAGCACACGCCTCCGTCGTGATTACCTCAATTGAGTAATTGTATTAAATATATTGGCTCAGACAGTTGATCTAAGTTCGTTACACGCGTACAGTGTTTCATAATGTTTGCGTTTGTCGCGATACATTTTGTTTACTCGCGTTAGCAATGCCTTTGGGACCTCAGGCAAAGAAAGTAGCCAAAAAAATGTAGGGCTGTCACGTAATTATTATAACATAAGCACTTGACTTATTGTAATTGATGTAAGTCGTAATGAGTTTGAAAGAACGATTTATTACGGTACATATTGTAAATTAATACATTTACATTTTGAAAGAGACGTTCATAGAAATATTTATACCTTATATACTTCGTTCTAAGCACTTCCTGAAACGTTACTGGCGCATACAATGTCTTATTCAAAAGAAACGCAAACAAAGAAAATCAATACTAAGTAGAAAAGGATAATGCCTTTGAATACAACATAATAATATAATAAGCATAGATAATACCAGGCGATAATGCCTGCAGGCTGCGTTTGGATCGCGGTATTACATTGTAGTTACGGAGTGGGTTATGTAAATCGGCTGACGGTGACGTGGCAACCCTAGCGGAGGTTGTATAGAGCGATGGGTAGGTAAAGCGGGGGCGGGGGCGAGGCGCGGGCAGTGCGCGCGCACGTGCGGCGAGCGGCGTCGAGTCGCGACTCAGCCGGAGAGCAGCGCGTGCCAGTCCGGCCGCCCCCGCAGCTCGCTCCGGTCCCGGCGCCGCCGGGCTCCCGCTCGGATGCCGCTGCCGGCCGCCGCCTGCGATGGTCCACGCCGGGCCGGCCGCGCGCGCGCCCTCTCGCGCGATGTTCACCGCCGCTGAGACAAAACCGCGCCGCGCTGTCTCACCGCTCGGTATACCCAAGTCACCCTCGTTCCATTCGGGCCTCGACCTCGTCGCCAATCAGGCCACCAAGCGCTCGGAGAGCGTGTCCGACGTCGCCAGGGCCTTTCGTTTCGCGTTGTTCGCCGGCACCGGCATGGAGGGCCAGGGCCTGTCGCAGAAGGCGCCGTCACCGCCGGACGCGCGCAGCCCGCCGCCCCCCGCCGCCGCTGCCTCGCCTGAGCGACCCTTGCAGATCCCCACTACTGATAAAGAAAGTTTGATGGTGCAGCTGCCCCTGCTGAAAGGTTCGTCGGCCTCCTGACTCCACGAATAAGTTTAGCGTGGCCAACATTTTTACCAGTGTTTACAAGCCGCCTACGTTTGTTTAGTTGCCGTACGATATCCGCCTGCGGAGCGACTGGATCTATTTCTAGCCGAGTATCAAATATGCGATAAAACTGCGTTTCCACTAGCGCTGCGTTATGCTTTCGAAAAGGGAAAAAATCTCGAGTACAAACAATGACTCCTCACCTTATTAGCACGCTTGTATAGGTGCTACAGTAAAGTTCTAAAGACTACGTGTGAAAGGCAGAAAGCTAATGACTTACTATCACACCTACAGGTCTGTGTTAGCCGGCATTGCGTGAAATGGCGAAAACGCCGCAGAAATATATCGACCCATCGCCATCGGTCACCGGTCGGTAGCCGGCCGTATATATGCCATGGGAAATGAATAGCGCCGTCCTTGCGCCCTGCACCAGTTCTCACATCGACTTTATACATGCTGCACCGTCTCTAATTGACGGAATGCTTTTAATTTCACAAAGAAATGACTTACTATATATTGTATTAATGTAACCAAAATGTTTGTTTCTTTTTTCTATTCTCATTTACGAATTGTTCGATTCCTGATTTTCCTTTAGGTGCTCGCGCTGAAACTGCTACTGCTAACAAGCGCTATCTGTTTCTAGGTGTTGCTGATAGAAATCTAGAATGTTCATTTAATATTCTTCTACAGTGTGACGTGTCACGCATTGTTCAACTTATAGATTACAGATTCGCGGTCTGTATTTTCTGAAAATGCCTATTGCTCGCTCTAAATAGTTTCCCATGCTTAGAGATAGTGTTGAATATTACCTATAATCAGTAGTAATTACACTTTGAAGCATTATTTTGTACGCTTCATTATATTAATTACACATAATCACGTCTATACTTGAAATAAACATCTAGGCATAGTCCCGAAAACCATCAGCGGGCCATCTGTGGTGGTAATGGGCTATATTTAGAACCTTTGTTCAGATCTAATAATATGTATGTGTTTTTCTCAAATGCCAGTCTTCTTTTGATCATTCTGGTTTCCTGATAAGATAGTAGGTACTATCATAACACGGAACCACTATTGTCTATTGTTATTCATCTATATTTATATATTCTTTCTACATGAATTAATGGTTGCTGTCTTTTTTTAACTTCTAATAGCAATAGAAAAAGAGACAGAAAGTGCAGAAATATATTAACATTTTACGGCTGAACCAATGAACTTTAAATACATTTTAGGAGATATAAAATTAGCTATGGACAAATTAGCAAAATATATTTTTTGGTGTAAAAACACAATTTACTTGGTGGTTCTTCTGAATAATAACTGGTATTGTATAAAACACATGTTCGGTCACATATGGAGTGCTTTGTTCATATCTGGCCTTAAGCACCTGGTGCTTGATTCGTTTGATTCGGTCCAAAGACGAGCTTGTGAGAATCGTCGACAATTTTATATTAAGGAGCAATCAGTTCCTCTTCATTAACGGTACCTATATGGTCGAGCATATTGCGGTTCCAGAGGAATTTCATTTACGCACGCTTCAAGGTTTTTCATCAATAAAGTGAATAGGTTTTGAAGAGTATCATCAGTATGCCTGTATGCCGCTATCGTGGTATAAAAAGCAATTGCAGAAATAAAACAAACTTCAGACCATCCCGAGCTGAAAGCACGTCGTGAAAGCTAAGCAGATAATACAACTGATTTTCACTTATCAATTTACATATTTAGCGAATCTTGGCATCAAAATATCTCACTCTTCCGATAACCAATACAAATCGAAGCGACAATAAATTCAAATCAAATCCACGAAACTAAAAGCAAATCTAGTTTTTTGAATACATAAATATTAGACTACGTCTTACGCTTGCACGCTAACAGTGATAAATAGTTAGCACATTCTATCTATGTAGATATAGTATACATTGGCAATTACCATGCACTCGCATAATGATTTTTTTATGGCTGTTCCTACAATGCAGGTCATGGCTAGTGATCTTGTGCATTCGATGTCTTTATCTTCACTTGCGTTTTATGATTCAAGAATACTTATGCAATTGTGTATCATTAAGCCATTTCTTTATATGTCAAACTCAGTCAGCCATGAGTTCGTTGCGCACACGTCTTTTAGTCATAGGCGTGAGTGCTTCGCGGTTTCCCTTTCCCTACAACCTTTTCCCGTATCAATATAGGGTTAAAGTATACTTTATGTTCCGTGCTGATATAATTATGGCCGTGTGGTACCGGTGGAGTAGAATAATTCCTCCCCTTCTACCAGGTGTCGTAAGCGACGACTGAGATACTGGCACCGACGAATGGCGGTTTATGCACCAAAAACAGTGTAGCTCAAATGCTACCACGCTTGCCCAGCGCGGCAACTATGGGCAGATTCCCCCTTTCTTGGGGAGTGGATGTTTACGGCTGCGAAAAAAAATACAAATCCTGTTGACATATTTCCATTTTATGTAGAGATCCCTAATCTTCTTTAATAATAGCCTACGTTATGTTACTTCAGAAGAATGTAACTGTCTGTCTTAGTGAAAGAATTTCCAATTCGGTTCTGGTATTATTAAGACTTTCCATTACTATAATACTAGCAACGTCCTCGGTTTTACCCGCGTTAAGTTGTAGTACTTTTATATTAATTTTGCACCCCCCTTTTACGCCTATAAAGGATGATTTTTAAAAAAATTACACGTATTTCATAACTTTCAATAAAGAAATTTATTCGAATTACTTCAGAAACAGCAACTTTTCTTAACTTTGTAGCTCCGTTTTACCCCTGTAGAATTAAAAAAAAATCCTTTCTTAGTAAATGGAACCTCTGTGCAAAATTTCAAGTTTCCAACCCTTATATATGCCCTGTGTTTATACAGATAAATGTTCAATTGAAATCAATTTGATAGTTTTTTGTGTAAATACGTAACAACGTTCATACATTCATCGTCTTCAAAAATTTGTGCGTTTATATATAATATCAGCAAGCTATTTTTCATACGTAGTGTGTTAAAGATGACGAAGATTATATTTTGGCAACGAGAGATTTACCGCTTATGTCGTATTTGATTTTATTTATATCACACCAGCTGGATCCCGTAATTCTGTCATCTGGTAATCGGTTGCATCAATACTAAGATTGTCTTTCTTTTATTTTATCTTGTTTATATATATTATTAAATATTTACCTACATAAATAAAACGTTTCTAGAAAATTTCACAAAAATAGTTAACATCTAAAAGTAATTTATTCAATACTAGCGGCCCGTCCCGGCTTCGCACGGGTAGACATAAATAGGTACAGATATTTAAGTTATAAGCATGCTAATTAAAACGACCATGAATCAATAAATTAGAAAAAAAATGTTTGCTTATCTTAAAGCCTCCCTGTACACTACGTTGGCTGTGGTATTTGTAGGTGGCAACGAATCGTATTGATTTTTAGGAGATCCTACTCTAGAAAGTGCCACATACAATTGCTCTCGTCGAGTTAGTTACTCGATGCGCTGCGTGGCGGCCGCCGCCGGCATGTATTTTTATTTTAATTACATGATATCTTTTGAATTAAATGTCCGGTTTCAATAATTCAAAAAGTAATCATTAGGTATTAAGACAGTCTTTAATATTTAATTATTTATTTGGATAAAAAATTATAAATGGTATGGATAACACGGTATGATTTTAATAGGCATTTCTATCAATTTGTTAAATGTAAAAAAGTAGTTATAGTGACGTAACTACAATAGTTAGACATATGATCTCGCGAAGTTTTTTGTTGTTATTGATATATTCTATAATATTGTCAAACAATTTTTGTCCTATTATTAATATTCTTCGCAGCGTATGCGATAAAAGACATTTTATGGCTAATTTTTTTACACCTTTGGTAGGTTTTAATAGGAATTTCTTAAGTAATATAGTACTAAATATAGCCTATGTTACTCAATGATAATGTAGCTTTCTAATAAAAAAAGAATTTTTAAAATCGGTCCAGTACTTTTTGAGTTTATTCGCTACATACAAAAATACAAATCTTTCCTTTTTATAATATTAGTGTAGATTGTGTAGATAATTAATGTTGCCAATATAAAATACTGTATTTTCATATAATAAAATTAATTAATAGAAACAAAACGTTGGATAATACTTTATACTAAAAGTTAACGCGACTTCAGCAATAAACCCGAAATTTGGCACCCAACTTCGCGGATATAAAATTACTTACACGCACATATTATACGAGTACACCGTGTCGGGCTCCCGTTCGTTTTAAAGCTAGTCTCTCTGACAAGCATATCGTCGATGATACTTCAATACCGCGTATGTAGCTTAAGTTAATAAGGTCCATTTTCCATCTCTACTAATTGAAATTTCAACTTTATTTGCAACTGCTACTTACGCGGTATTTATTGCACTATTATCGACGATATGCAAACCTGACTACATCTTATACTAATTTAATTTATCCTTATCTAAACTTCTGGTTTCCTAGTCATTGATGATATGTTGGCTTTCAGGTTTATCTCTACGCTACCGGTTAATATAAGATGGTAACTAATGATGGTGTATGAAGACCAAACTAGGAATCCATAAAACAGCATTCCTAGTTTGGCCTTCTTTCAACTTGTACGCATTACATAAGGTAGACCTTATACAAAGGTCGTCTGCATTGGTACCATACTCACCTATTTCTATCGCCGAACATTGCTGGTTCGCATTTCTGTGTTCCAGTTTGAAAGATGCGACAGACAATGAAATTACCGAGTAATATGACAAAAGTAATAACAGTCTCAGAAAGTGCAAGGCTGGATATGGGTCTTACCAAAAAACGTAACTTTTTCCAAAATTGGCGCACTTGGCAGGCGAGGTGGCATTCACAGAGCATGGCTTTGCGACGGAAATGCATTTGAGCTACGCTGTTTCGGGTCAATATACCGCCATCTATCGGTTCCGGTATCTGAGTTGCCTCTTACGACCCCCTAGTACCTACGGTACCACTCCGCCGGTAATAATCTGCAGTAAATTTATTTGTGCTTCTCAAAAGTTCGAAGGCGCATCGTTGCTATATATCAATACTAATTATTATTCTCTAGAACTCATGCCTATTTTTATCTAGGCTATACCGTTTTAGTCATTGGTAATACATACTGCAGTATACTCCCGTAAGCTTCTTGAAAGTTTTAAAGCTCACACACGCTGGAACTTCGGTTAAATAATGCTACCGTATGAGATGGAGGCTGTTCATACATACTTAATTTGACATCACCTAAACTTCTGATGTTCTAGGCATTGAATACGTAATAATGTTTATGCACTCGGTGTGTACGGTCATTATATTTTTCAAGACTTAGTCTAGTCCGTACCGCAGTGCATTCGGAGAGTTTGTCTATTATGCGGAGGTAGTTGCTGTGCCATCGTGTTTATTGTTTTGGGAATTAAATCTAATTTTACATGTTCTTATTTTGAATAGAATTAGGTATTATTTTAAAAAATTAATTTTATGAGAAGTACTCGTAACGCTTTCACATTCCACCGCTTAATATAATCAATCATCTACAATTCAGGCTATTTGGTTATGTAACGCGTTCCTTCAACAAATCAGGCTAGTACGCTCTATTGCCTCTCTTGCCATCATTAAGGATATAGTTAAGACCGATTCTTCACACAACAAAATGATTTATAATTTAAGAATATTTGTATACAGGTATGTACTATATATATGATGCTAACCTCTAGAAAGAACGAATTTATATTCTTCTGACAGGTACATGAAGTAGAAGAGAAAAAGTAATATCACATACTTGTATAGATCAATAAAAGTGGAATCATCATTATCATTAGAAGCCATTAGAAGTCCACTGCTTTCGGTTCTGGGTACCTTAGTCGCCACTTACGACATCTGATACAGAAGGAGATACTATTCTACTCTGGTACCTCACGGCTAGTTTAATTATCAAAGAGTTCAATTCTTATAAATAAAGAGAAGATTGAATGATACTCTATGGTTCTTTTATGAAGTCAGTGCAGGCGTTGTTTTTATTACATAACTTTCTGTGCGTATAGGAGATCTTAAACTCTTATGTTCATTGACTTTTGAATTGCCATAAAATACATAGTTTCTCCGTACCTTCACGTACGTACAGTTAGAAACAGAAATGATGGTTGTCAGCTTAGTGCATCGGTCGTCAACCTGCGTCCAGCCGCAGCTTTGTGAATAATTGCTAAATACAGTAAATACGGGCTACTTTGAATAACTTTAGCCTACATGAATATGAAGGGTAACTTTAGCTATATGAGAAAAGGTAATTACAATATTTTTTTATTAGGTTATATAAAAAAATCCATCCTGTTGTATGAGATATGCGTTCAATAAATACTATTTAAAAAATTGACCTTTGCTTGAGGCATGTGCAAGGCATTGGTTTAAAACATGTGGTCAAAGTTACCTTTGAGGGTCAAAGTAATCCGTACCTAGGGTAATGATTATTATTGGTATTATTCTAGTACTTCCTCTACCTGTAGACGTGGAAGCAAGATTCACCATATATTTAATTACGGTCTAATATCCGCCTCTAATTAATTTATTAACCCGTGAAGCGAATAATTACTACTAATTATTAAGGAAATTGCGTGAAACGAATCAACTTACAATTTGGTATAGTTAAAGCTAATGTGGAGAAAAGCGCGTAAAGCTATTTTTTTATACTAAATACACTAGTATTTACAAACACACACGACAAACCTTAATTAAGTAAACATTTATTTATTAGTCTTTAGGTTTTAGTGATTGGTCTTATTAAAAATGAAATAAATTTCATACTTATCAATATTCGACCACCAGGCGACCACGAGTATCAAAAGTATAAGTGTGTTGTAAATAAGTAATATGGTAGTAAATCAATCAATCTCCCGATAACAAATGTGCATACGTTTTAAAACATCTTCAATTAATAAACTACTTAAGTATTTTACATATATATCAGATATCATCATATAATAATAATAACTTTATTCAACTAATTCAACAACAACAAAAGGAAACTTAAACTAAAATATATTTTGATACTTAGGTACCTAAACTAGTATTAGGTACTATACTAAATAACCTAATATCAAATATTAGAAGTCCACTGCTGGACATAGGCCTCCCCGAGAAATGAGGAATTTTGCAAATTACCGCGCTGGGCACGCGTGTTAGCAATCGCAGAGCACAGCTTTCGCGAAGGGGACGCTGCTGCCCATCGCTGCCCTGTGCATATGAGCTACACTGTTCCGTATGGATATACCACAATCTGTAGATTCTGATATCTTATATTAAAATATACTCAATAGTTTTGCTTCACTTTGCCTCTATATTATGCATAAACCTATCTCAAGGGATAGTTCGTTTCGGTAGTCCAGAGATTTCTCAGCTTGTTAAAATCGCAGTGCACTTAAAAATTTAGAAGATAGTTCAAACTTAATATAAGTAGGATAGGTTAAAACCGTTTTGACGGCGTCCAATGGCCCCCCTGAGGTTATAAAATTTTTGCTGGCAGAGTTATCTGCACATTCACCTCCTACTTCATTTCAGTTAGTCCTGTAATGGATAGTTTATGGCCGAAGATGTTATCTAAAAGTTTCCTTTTATCCTAATGATTTATCACGAAATATGTATTTTTTTTATTTATACATGTATCTGTTAAGTTGGCTAACAAGCCTTTGGTCCGTGTGAGCGATTTATGCATCACTGTAGCTTAAAGTTCACATTGCAAGGGTGATGATAACCTTGCAATGCGAACATCGTGCAATGCGATGCACCCTATTATTTCACTGTTCACCCAGCCTTCAAAGCAGCACACAGTAAAACGAAAACTGCTGTTCGCGTGTATGTAGAAGTAAAAGTCGTCATTTTAATTGCTTTATGTGCTGTTTGTCATATATTAAGATTGAAATATCATTAAAACACAATATTTACAAAATAACTTTTATTTTTGACCGAAAACTCTCTTGAACTTTTTGATTTGTCACATTGGTAGATTATGTAAGATGTTGACTAGAGTTGTGACCACACGCAGCGGAACAAGCAATGCGAACGAAGGTTTAAATAAATTTCGATTAAAAAAATGTTCGACCAAATAAAACGTCGGTAACAACATAAAAATCGAAGCTATAATAAGGTTAACTGAGCGGTAACGAAAATAAACGAAGTTTTCAAGTAAATGAAGGAGGCCGGCTAAAACATTTCGAACTTCTGACAGGTATCCCTACTCGGTATTTACCTAACGTAATTGTGACTCTTTGTAATACTCGTATTAAAGAAAGCAATGATATTGCGATTTTAGCTTCAGTAGCTAGTCTATATAACGTCTTTAATAACTGGACTGTCAAATTTTATAATAATTACTTATATTAGATTGGTAAATCAACTCTATTGAATCAGTATACTAAAATATACTTATGTAATATGCTTATTTTCTTATGCTATGTTCCTTGGTAACTTGGATAGCAAAACCTTCGCAACCATCAAAAATAACTTGTCTAAATTGACCCCCCAAGCGGAAAACTCCTTGCCAACTTTTCAAACGTTTACCCTCAACCAGATGTTACGTCTGTTGAATATTCAACAATCCCACAAACTTTGGCATCGGTTTCGTGCTACAAAACATTAGCAAAAACTGTCTTACATAGCCACATAAGAAGTTCCCCTAATATTATACTTTGCTCGCCAATTCTAAAACGTTCACATGAATTGTCTGGTTTTCAAAATTTGATTGTAAAGTGTCAGAAATTCAGATAACATTCCAAGGATTAGTAACGGATGTGGGTGTTATTTTCCATTCGATTCGTCGTAATAACTGTGATTTAACTTTAAAAAAATATTGCGATCTCAAATATTAGAACAACTGTTTATACTCTACTTTATACTCTCTCTAACTTAAGTAATAATATAGAGAAATAGAGGAGCCGGCCATGATGTTCTGGAATCACCCACCCACAACATGGACTGACGATCTGACTAGAACCACCGAATCGTGCTGGAACTAAGCCACATATGCCGCTGGTCCTATTAGAAATCTTTTAGTCTACATCCAGCAGTAGACGTTCTCCGATATAATGATGTTGAGATGATTAGTGTATGTATAAAATTTCTCGTCACTTCATTATAAACAAAAGTATAAATTTGCCTACAGATGCACCAGCAGCGGAACGTGAACAGTTGTTCGTACAGAAGCTGCGACAGTGTTGCCTTCTGTTTGACTTTGCTGACGAACCCCTATCCGACCTGAAATGGAAAGAGGTGAAGCGCGCTGCGCTGCTCGAAATGGTCGAGTATGTCACCTCGCTGCGCAACGTCATCACCGAGGCCATATACCCGGAGGCTGTCAACATGGTAAGACATCGTCTTCTTTGTAGATCATTTTATTTCTAACTTTCGGCACGAGTGTCCGACCTGAAATAGGGAGAGGCTTTTTTATATGAAGTCAGCAAACAAGCACACGGTCCCCATGATGATAAATGTGGCAGATATTACTAGTGTGTCGCCAACCTTGTGAACTGAAGATACAATATCACATTTACCCAGTAATTTCACTGCCTCTCTCACCCTTCAAACCGCAACACAGCAATGCGCACACTGCTATTTTGTGGTAGAAATAGGTGAGAGTGAAAACTTTGTGAGAGGTCTATCTAAAGAAATACTCTTACGGCTTGGAGTCCTTTCATTTACGTCTCACTGACTTCGATGACTATCATCTGACGGGAAATTGAAGGAAGCTATGTCTTAGCTAGCCTTAGCAACGAAAACCTAGAGAATATTGACTGTGGTGTGGTGAGAAATCACACTTTCTACTTGAGAGGCTATTTTCATGACATCTTCGGAAACAAACCTCTTTCTAAAATGGACAAACAACAAACACACAAAAGGTTACATAATGAAGCTGCGTCTACTAGATATGACTGCTTGTCTCGTACTCAAGAAATCCTCATGATGATTCTCAATGTTTCATCTCTTAAGAACCCGATAAGTTTTCTGACCTAGAGCTAGAACACACATTTAAACCAACTAGTATTAAGTCACTTGTATACATCTGTTGGAACTTGCAGGTAAAGTTTATTAATTAATCAAGGTTTATACTAAATGTTAATATGGCTTCGACTAACAGTGCTGGCACTTACCATTAAAATTTTACTCTTAACTTTACCTGCTCCATAGCACTATCGAACGTATTTACAACTGCATATAAATACACGTGCTGACGTAAAATAATCGCTCACGTGCAGTGCAGTATCGAAATAAATTTAAACTATCAGATCAGATCATCATCACATCAGCTATTAGAAGTCCACTGCTGGATATAGACCTCCCACAGAAAGGGAACGTTTGGCCAGTAGTTGCCGCGCTGGGCTAGCGTATTGGCAATCGCAGAGTGTAACTTCGCCACAGGGATGCTGCTGCTGCTCATCTCTGCCCTGTACATTTTAACTGCACTGTTACGTAAAAGTGCAATCTGTCTGTTCTGGTACCTCAGTCTTACAACATCTGATTCAGGGGGGAGATACTACTCTACTGTGCCGGTACCACACGACAGATCTGACACTTCCGAGTTAAAATAGTAAATAACAAAACATTATTACTAATTCTACATCAATGATAAGTAATCAGGTATAGTTTCACGGAAAGAATGGTTTTCCAATTTGACGAGGTTAAATTTTATACGGAAAGGGTGGAGCGCAAATGTGAAATTTTAGCTTCATAAATTTCACATGTACAAAAATTTGGTATAGTTACGACCATTAAGAAAAGGAAAGCGAGGCAACAGTTTCAAACCGGTAGAAAGTATTAATATCAATGTAGCTTTGCCAATTGACGTTGTTTTGTATACTACTGATACCAAGTCAGAAGACCGATTAGAATTTTGTTTTAGTTCTGCCATTTATGCATTCATGAGTTTCTATTTTTTAGAACTTTCTAATTTATATAGCAAACTTTGAGAAGCTTTTCGGTAAAATACAATCGAAGTTAATGGATAAATTGGTCGGTTCGTTACTATGTGACTGGCACAATTTTGTGTAGATTGGAAAAATCTACACAAAATATACGGGTAACCAGAAAAGCACGTGTAAAAAAACTGATGGTACTTAGGAAATGTTCTATAAATACCTTTTCATCATCATGATCAGCATCAGCAGCCGTTAAACGTCCACTGCTTGGTAAATTGTGGGAAAAACAGGAAAAATGGGGAATCTACCCATAATTGCCGCGCTGGACAAGCGTGGTGGTAATCGCTGAGCGTATAGTTCGCGATGGGAATGCTGCTGCCCATTCCCGCTTTGTTGCATTTGAGCTACACTGCTTCGGATGGATATACCGCTTTCTGTCGGTTCCGGTACCTCTGCACTGCCGACAAAATATCTTTGAATTATTATTATAATATATATTTATTAATTGGTTAATGGAATACTCGTGTGTTACTAAAGCCTTGGACTTTAATCATAATTGCTTCGATTCTTATTATATAATTCTCTTTCCTCTCGATAGTTCGCAATCAACCTATTCCGGACGTTACCACCATCATCGAACCCGAATGGCGCGGAGTTCGACCCTGAGGAAGATGAGCCGACCCTGGAAGCGGCCTGGCCGCACCTACAGCTGGTCTACGAGCTGTTCCTCAGGCTGCTGGAGTCGCCTGACTTCCAGCCCAACATCGCCAAGAAATATATCGACCAGAAGTTTGTGTTACAGGTTAGTTTTCTTTAAATTCACGGTATACCAACCTAGTCGTCAATGATGACGACATCATATCAGCCGTTGGAAATCCACTGTTAGACTCAAGCCTCCCGAACAGAGAGAAAATTTTGGGGAAAGGGGGAAGATTTCCGGTAGGATAGTTGGATTTTAGTCTAATTTTAATCTGTTCAGTCTAATAGAAATGCGAACATGTTATATGTATGGAAGGATGGTGTACGTAGGCTTGCTATTCATTCACGCCGGAACAGATCTGGCAAAAAATTGGCACCGACATGATTTAAATTTTCTTTATAGAATTACAATTTCTACACAGTTGAACTGTTAGAGCGACTTAGACTTCTTCAGAGACTTACAAGAGTCCCTTGGGGATAAGATATAAATAAACAGACCAAGTCGCAGGCGGATAGCTAGTACAAGATAAATCCATAATATAGCCTGGGTTACATTATCTAATATACATATCAGAACAACAACAAGAAGTCTAATACAAACATTCCTGTTAATTCCGTAGAGTGGATGCGAAAGGTCACCGACAAGGGAATCGCGCACGTTAATAAATAAGCAGATCGCCCAGGAAACGCTGATGTCCTACAAAAGAGGGGAGGGGGAGGAGGGAGCGCCCTTGACCCTTTGTCATTGAAAAAGAACTACACGATAAATGTCAGGGCTATCCGACAACTTTCTATTAATGATTAAAGAGGAAACTAATACATATTTATCATAAAATAATGTTGGCGGGATTAAATAAATCTGTAGCTTTATTTGTATAGTTTCAAATTTTATCTCAAATAAATAAATTCACACCACATCACATACATTGGTCTGACTCAGAGATAAGTAGCTTAAAGCACATGTGTTACAATATTAGACAGTAGAAGAATTACAAGTATGTATATAAAACTTTTATAATAAATACATATCAAGAACTCCCTGATATAAATTAAATTAAGCAAATAAATGAGTCCGAGATAAGTAGCTTAAAGCACATGTATTACGGATATCCGACAGCTGAGAAATTACTAATATTATTCTTAGATACATATAAATAACACCCAGACACAAAGCAAAATTCGAATGTTTCACATTCGAAATATTCTGGGTGGGGAGAACTCATTTTAATTCCAACGACAAATGGACATACGTCAATGCATTACAACAACAATTAATTTTTATCATGATTTAAAAATTGTATTACATCATAACAGTTATGATATAATGTTATCGGCCGAGTAGTATAGTACCTCCCCCTGTACCAGGTGTACAGAGGCGATTGAGGTACCGGAAACAACAGATGGCGGAATATCCATCCGCAACGGTGTAGCCCAAATTCGCTGGCGGGGGCGGGTAGCAGCACCACGTCGCGTAAGCTACGCTCTGCGATTGCCTATGCGGGAATTATGAGCAGACTTCCCCTTTTCTTGGGTAGGACCAGCAGTGGATTTCCACTGGCTGTTATTATGATGATGATCAGTTATGAATATCCGTGAAAGAATCAAAGTTACCGATATAGCCCGACATATTTATAGTCGAAGTGGCAGTGGGCGGGGCATTAAGTACGCAAAACCTATGGCCGGCGACGTAGACCATGTAATGGCTCTCAGCGTAGGATATCCACCCTAGGTGGGGCAGAAGAGCTGAAACTATGTATCGTCCTACATATACAGGTCCATTGGCTGATATGATGATCATAATGGTTAACGTTCTTTTATTAGATTAGTGTCACAGTGAACTGTATTTTTTAAATTACTATTTTATAGTAAATGTACTACTACTGGGTCAACATAAGTGACAAAACCATCTTTCATGTACTGTGGAATTGTTGTATTTGTGATATTTTATTACATATGTACAATATGGCGGTTTCGTTGTCAATGTGAACAATAACCATCAGCCTTGAGCCGAATTAAAAACACTCGTCGCTACATTGGTTCCGCCGGTATTCTCCCGCCATCGATCACGATGCAAACTACATACACACACACATACATCACACCTATGTCCCATCGGGTTAGACAGAGACCATGGATCTTCAAATGTTACGATCTTACCGTCTCTCTTGCTTCCCATACTCACGTCAGTCCTTTCATACATGCACGTTTATTCTTGGTACTTCTGACCTGGCTCTTCTTTATTTCTACCTGTATAAGATATGTTCGCCTCGGTCGTCCTATACCAACTCTTCTATTTACTTCTTCTCTATATATTTGTACAGTACACTTCTATTCTCACTCTTTAATGTCAGGTGCAAATTGAGGGAAAATCTTTTGCATCACCATTTTGTGACTTATTTATTTTTATGTAATGAAATATATGTTATTTAATTACATAAAAATAAATAATTTATAATAAAACTTTATATTGTCCCAAATCTAAGTTGTTTTAATTACTTCTGCTACTAATTAAATAATTTTAGTATAGAAAAACTATATAAAAATTGACGATTGACTATCGTGGGAAGTAATTGTTAACATTCAAAATCCTGCCACGTGATTCGTTAATATTGAAGCCGGCTAACGCTAGGTGACGGAAACGTCGAAGCAAATTTTTAAGTTACTTAAACCGTGTTCAAAGCCGTTAAAAGTAGTTTCCAAAAACAGCGAATCTAAATCTTATAGTAAGCATATCATAGGAAATTAACAACTCACTCACTTCCCTCTCAATTCAATCCACAAATCAACAATCCATTAAAGGTATTATTGTCTACCCATCGTTTTAAGTATTATTTAGATATAACTCGGCAGCAAAACCCCGTGTCATTTATTATTTGGACTTGGCTGTTTATCTTTTCCATAAATAATAATATTTTCACAAATATCGACGTTGACATGACTCCGAGATTAGCATCTTAAAGCACTTGTGTTACGGATTTCACATAACAGAGTTATTATAGTTATTACAATGTATTTATAGTATATTATGTAGTATATTATAGTTATTATAATATAACACATGTCTTTAATAGCCAGATACAGAACAAACACAGATATTAATCACATAAATGATTGTCCTGGGTGGGCATCGAATCCACAACCCTTGGCATATAAGATAGAGACACTACCAAATGCGCCACCGGGCTCGCCATCAACTAAAACAATTGAATTTATCGATCCTTTATCTTCTTTTACAGTCATTTGTTTATTTGCTCAACCATCGTGATTACATTACATAATATTTAATTTTTTATTCAGTTTTTAAGAACTTGAACTTCGCTATCAATGAGCCGTTAAAACGTGAGGAAAATCAATTATCTCCCTCTATCATCTCTAGTAAAGCAATAATGGTGGGAGTCCTGACCATTATTGCTTGGAGTTTGTATATTGACGTTTTATTTAAGGTTGAGATGGTATCTATAAGCAAATTAGATTGTTATCACCGAAATTTATTTATCCGTGAGGCGTCCTCGACCGCAGCTTTAGAAAATTCGAAATGGATTTTAGGTTGATTTTTATTAATTTGTTTGTCGGATAACCTTAATTGGATCATCTGGATATGAGAGAATTGTTTGTTATTTGTCACTTAGTATCTTGACATTTGTAGTAATTAGTATAGTCTAGTATAATGTGTTGCATAATTTTTTTATTGCCTATTTTTTCTGCATACAAAGTTTAAGTGCAATCCATTCTTCCATGCTCTATAACAACTGAGTAACATGAAACTATATTTGAAACTGTACCTGTGGTTTGAGCTCATTTTTGAGGCCAATTTTATACAAGAGGAAGGGTTTTAGGTATCGACAATTAAAAACACAACAAAAAAATTTTTTTCCTATTCGGTGCATTCGTTTTAGAATAATGCGCGTCCAAACATAGCGAAAATCTATTGTTATTCATTTTAACTAGCAGCGGAATATTGACTTTGTGGGTATAGTATCGATATATGAATTATATAACACTGTAAAAATTTTTCAAATCGAAACAGGGGTTTCTGAGATTTGCGCGTTTAAACAAACAAACTCTTCAGCTTTATAATATTAGTATAGACTAGCCACCCGCTCGAGCATCGTTCCGGTGCAATGACGATAAAAATAGTTGCAGCATCACGGACTTTTTTATGTGTCATTTTTATGTGTGGTGTACAATACCGTAGTATATTATTTTGATCTATCTCGTCGGGTTCATCAAGAATTTGTGATTGAATCGCAAAAATATATGTTTATTTATCATTACAATAGAAACTTTTAAAATTATTAGTGTTTTTCAACTATATTATACAAATAAAACCTCTTAAATCACTCTATCTAAAACTCTGTTGCGTAGTTTTAAAGATCTAAGCATACACAGAGACAGACAGCGGAAAGTGACTTATTTTGTTATTAGAACAGGCTGACAAACAAGCGTACAGTCCGCGTGATAGTAAGCGTCACCGCAATCTTGTGACTTGAAAATATTATATCACATTGCACTTCAAACCGGAATACAGAAATGCGAATACTGGTATTTGGCGGTAGAATTAAGTGAGAATGAGGTACAAACGCATACGACCATTGTATGAGGTCTACCTCATGATTTATACTATGTAGTGAACAAGATACGTATTCCCGTCTCAAGTATACGGCCGTATGTAGGCATCCGTTCTAATATAGTCTAATTTCCTTCCAGTTACTAGACCTATTCGACTCAGAGGACCCGCGCGAGCGCGACTTCCTCAAGACGACGCTTCACAGGATATACGGCAAGTTCCTCGTGCTGCGCGCCTATATACGGAAACAAATCAACAATGTGTTCTATAGGTGAGACTTTGAAACTTTTCTACAAATTAAAAGATAAATTCACATTACATCTCACTCACTTGACTTCGAAATAAGTCGCTTAAAACACTTGTTTTACGGACACCAGACAACTGAGGTATCACAAATATAATCAACACTAATATTATAAAGAGGAAGATTTGTATTTTTGTATGTAGCGAATAAACTTAAAAATTAGTGGACCCATTTTAATAATTATTTTTTTATTAGATAGCAATATGTTTTTATGTATGTATGTATATATGATAGCTACATTATCATTGAGTAACATAGGCTATATTTAGTACTAGAATACTTTAAAAATTTCTATTCAAACCTACCAAAGGAGTAAAAAATTAGCCATAATGTCTTTCATCGCATACGCTGCCAAGAATATTAATGATAGGACAAAAATTATTTGACATATAGACTATGTCAATATCTACAAAAAACTTTGCGAGACCATATGTCTAACTAATTGTAGTTACGTCACTAAAACTACTTTTTTACATTTAACTAATTGATAGAAATGCCGATTAGAATCAGACCGTGTTATTCATAACATTTATAATGTTTTATCCAAATAAATAATTTAATATTCAAAACTGCCGTGATACCTGATGATTACTTTTTTAATTATTGAAATCAGACATTCTATTTAAAAGATATCATGAAATTAAAATAAAAATACATGCCGGCGGCGACCGCCATGCAGCGCATCGAGTAACTCGACGAGAGCAATTGTATTTGGCATTTTCTCGAGTAGGATCTCCTGAAAATCAATACGCTTCGTTGCCACCTACAAATACCACTGCCAACGTAGTGTGCAGGGAGGCTTTAAAATAAGCATATATTTTTTTCAAATTAGGGATTCATGGTCGTATTAATTAGCATGCTTATTACTTAAATATATGTACCTATTTAGGTCTACCCGTGCGAAGCCGGGACGGGCCGCTAGTACTTAAATACATACATTAAACACTCAGACACAGAATAAATACAAACATCATCATAAAAAATATTTTTTCTTTATGGGGATCAAACCCACGACCTTTGTCGCACTGTGCCATCGGGCCAGTCAAACTAGTAATAAGTTTCACTCACATAATTCCCCTTCCCGAGACAATATGTGGATACTGTATGTTATTATTATGTCACTATCTGTTAATATAAGTGTCTATTTATGAAACAGTTATTGAAATGATTTCAGTAATTTGATGAGTTTATTTGTAACAAACGCACGAAAATACAAATCAATTTTACATACTTCTATTAATAGGTTAGTGATCTCTTGTTCTTTTTTCCGTATATATAACTTAGGCTATATTACTCGAAAAAGAAAATAATAGCTCTTTTTTAAATCTTAATGACTTAAACCATAACTAATAATCAAATCTTCCGTCTTTATAATATTTAAGTTGAAGGCGAACTACAAGGGTTGTTTGTTTACTTGTGACGACATCTTTTCGGAACTCTGGGAATACGTATGTACATGACCCTTTTAGAGTTAACAGAATCTCACTTTAAACTGTACTCAATGTGTATAACTAACACCTTTCTCAAATATTAGAATTAGCTTTGTTCCTGCTATTCAGTCCAATTACAGGATTTATTCCCAGGAAAAATACGTACGTGTCCACACAGGACTTTGTGATTTTTCTAGGTCTGGGTGTTTAATAAGTTTTTACGTGCATTCTATTCTAGCAATTCTTCTGTTATCTGTAACACAAATTCTATAAGCTACTTATTTACTTATCAGTTCAAAATATAAGTTATTAGATGAAGTTTTCAATATTTGTCGCTGGATCGGGATTGAACTCACGATCCTTAGCTTGCAAGATAAGGGCACTACCGACTTCGCCATTGAACCTCTCAAACAGTTATTATATTATGTAAAAGACTAATATATAAAGTTTACCAGCATTTACACGTTCACAACTTTTAATAAAACTGTTACAAAACGATTTATTTCTTGTTATAATTTTTGTTTGACCGTTAACTCTTACTAATAGTGAAATAAACCGCGCTATATAGCCTTTAATAATAAACTGCTATATTATATATAAATAAAAGCAAACGCTTGTTTAAAGCAGAAAAAAATTGTGACATGTTTTCTTGTCTTTTGTAATAATGAAGTGGCATTTTAATGCAAAAAAACCTAGGTAAAGTCATTAAGGACCAGTTACAATATAAATTGTTTCCCACAGTTAATGCTATATCGGAAAATTACTATTTATAGATAAGAACTGCGTTACCAACCTGTCGCCTTTCCATCTATCATCCTAGAGTACAGGTTTATTTTTGTAACGCCCACGTCGTTACACTTGGGTTGGGGGGTGGTTGGGCGGGGGGGCTAATGGGCCTATTACAGCAATATCATGTGTAAAGTTCACAGTGCGTATATAATTTTTGGTCCCTTTAACATTATTCACTAATAATATTCGTAAAATGTTTACATATATTGTTGATATGACCTAGGCGAACATATAGTCAGAAGAATAAACGCACGTGTAATAAAGGACTAATGCGAGTAAAGGAAACGAAAGAAGTATGCCAAGAACGTAACAAGTGAAAAAGTCCCATCGGTGTAGTCTCTGCCAACACACGGGACAAAGGCATGATGTATCTATGTATATTATTTATAAATAATAATTTATTAATG
Organism: Heortia vitessoides; assembly: GCA_020976665.1. Lineage (NCBI taxonomy): Eukaryota > Metazoa > Arthropoda > Insecta > Lepidoptera > Crambidae > Heortia > Heortia vitessoides. Next base: position 12,079,625 of record JACJUM010002496.1, read on the forward strand.
CGGTTTACTTAAATCTTTCCACAACTGAAATAATGCAAAAGTTCAAATAATTAACTAAAGTCCAGTTGAATTCGTATATATAAGAAAAAATAATATGATGCTTAAGTTTTTTATGACTGATTTTTCTACAGTAATGATTATAATTAAATTGTAAATTCATCTTATAAAATACCGACTCATTCAAAAATTACGATGATATATAAAATAATATTATCGAACACAGCGACACTGTCATTTGTCAATCATTTAATGTCTGCGGACGAGCTCGCTCTAATTTGTCCATCGTGACGTCATCAAATAACTCCAACCGACGCCTGCCGCCGAGTTTCTATACCTATAGCGTTTACGCTGAAACATATAATCTTGCGCTATTATGTACTGCGATGATAACTCGTCCGAAAATAAGTACAAACAAATTTAACAGTATAGGTATTATTATAACATTGTACTCGTACAAAGGAACCTTGTTGAAAAGAGGTCTTCGTCGTATCGAAACTTCTTTATAATTTAAACTCCTTTCTAAATTAAAAAAACGTCGCTTCACGTCGACAGTTATAACAATTTGGAAATCCTATAGTTCATGCGATCGTTAGTAAAGATTATGGGTTAATCCTTTATTTACTCCTAATAATTTTAAAAAGAAGATATAATCATTTTTCTTTAGAACTAACTCATAATTAACACAACTGTAGAAATTAATTACTGTATATTAAAGGAACATCGAACTTAGGATGATGCGTAGGAAATTATTGGTATGAACGCCGTGAAGTACCGGCAGAGTACAATAGTACCTTTCCCTGTACTAGATATCGTAACAGGCGACTATGGTACCAGAACCGACAGATGGCGGTATATCCATCCGCTACAGTGTAGCTCAAACGCACAGGGCGGAAATGAGCAGCAGCATCCCCGTTGTGAAGGTGTGCTCTGCGATTGCCAACACTCTTGCCCAGCGCGGAAATTATGGGCTTAATTCCCTCTTTCTTGGGGAAGCCTATGTCCAGCAATCGACTTTTAATGGCTGATATAATTAATTAATAAATATCCTTTCTCTTTAGGTTTATCTACGAGACAGAGCATCACAACGGTATAGCGGAACTCCTGGAGATCCTCGGGTCCATCATCAATGGGTTCGCGTTACCGCTCAAGGAAGAACACAAAATGTTTTTACTCAGGGTACGTATCGACTATTCATTACGTTGACTACATTTAAAAAGATTGCTGGGCAGAGTGGTCTATGACCATTCTCAAGCATTTTTCGAAGGTCATCTCCTTCAGGCACAAAATCTGGACAATATGTTTACTAAACGGTACGGACCTAGACTGTGTTCGTAAGTAGATGTTGTTTTAACGGCGCCATCGGACGGGCCGGGTTGTAAATCTAAACAGTATGCCACACAAAGACATAAAAAAAATTGAGATCGGTACAGACATTTAGGAGTTTAGTGACATACACACATACAGTAGAACTATATATAAAGATAAACTTTAGAAAATACTCGAAACTATATGTTTATATTCTAACTATCTTTAAACCGAAAAACTTATGGTTAGCGTTATAAATGCGATTTAACTCTATATGTTACATCCCAGGTATGATACTTGTGTATCTTAATTACCAGGTATTATTGCCGCTGCACAAGGTGAAGTCTCTGTCGGTGTATCACCCACAGCTGGCCTACTGCGTGGTCCAGTTCCTCGAGAAGGACCCTTCCTTAACGCAGCCCGTAGTTAGGTGAGTTTGGAATGCTACTTCCATGTTTTCTATGGGAAAAGAAGCTATGAGTAAGAAAAATAATAAATATTTTTATAATTAACGCAATCCTAGATAAAAACTGGAACAACTCACAATAATAGGGAAATCTATTTTGGAAACATCAAGATTTATTAACAAATTTGACGAAAAGTCGGAGTCTTGCAGGAAGATGGAACCGGTGGCAACGGAGAACATGTTATAAAAACTTGTCTTTCCTATTAAGTATACGAATCATAGATCCTAATGCGTTAATTTCGATAGTTTTACATACTTTTTACAAATTTGATGTTGGTGCAGTACTCATCTGAAAAGAGAAATAAATTGTTCAGAGCTCGTATTTTAAGTGTTGTTCTTTTCTGATTACTCCACTTTGGGACTGATGGAACACTGTCTAGTACTTGTCACTGTCTTTCGCAAACTCAACACTGTATGGTATACCATGCAATTCCCCAGGGCCTTATGCTGATAAATATGAAGATAAGGCATCCTCTCAGGAATGATCAATTTGTTCAACACGGAAAAGACGAACGACGGACAAGCCGCCCTAGATGACTTCTCCAGTTTGCAACCGGTTTGATCCGGTTTTAAATTGAACCACCAATACTTCAGTTTCAGGACGTAGTAGGAACACATGCAGACACTGCCTCCAGACAAACGTCTATGTCCTGAACATAAACATGTTACCATCAAAGTGTTTAATTCGCAGAGCATTATTAAAATACTGGCCGAAGACACACTCGCCAAAAGAGGTGATGTTCCTCAACGAGATGGAGGAGATCCTGGACGTGATCGAGCCAGCCGAGTTCCAAAAGATCATGGAGCCGCTCTTCAGGCAGCTGGCCAAGTGCGTCTCAAGTCCGCACTTCCAGGTTGGTTCTCATGTTTGTTACTTATAGTCGGGACTCGGGTAGAGCAGTAATTTTACTTTTGCAGCGGTTATTTCAGTTGGTTGTCCAATATTGATTTCTGCTTGTTTCGAGGGCTGCAGTAAGTCATTAATCCCGTATACATTTGCAGACTTGAACAATAAGATGAAACAGAAATAGGTTTAGTATAGTTTCGTCTCGCTTTAGTTTATTTTATGCAAGTGTGTAATCGAGCAAGAAAATCGTCCGTAGTGAAATAACTAGATTGCTATAGATATAGAAAATTATGGAGATCGCTCCTTGCATTACCGATTGGTTGCTTATTCGTTTATTATCGATTATTCGATTATTATATTATTCGATTGGTTTATTATCTCTTCAATATTCTTAAGACATAATAAAAAAGCTATTTTTTAACGGCTTTAACACGCGGTTTCATTTAACTTTACATTTTTGATGTGATGTCAACGTCTTATATTTCGATGCGGCGTTACCCCGCTCTGAGGCGTTCCATTTAAAGCTTGAAGAGTAAGCAAGAGCGCGAAACGATCGACAAAGAGGCACGATCCGCCTCCGCGTCCGTCAGCGTTCGACATCTGTCTATCTCATACTTGAGTGAGCAATGCGTCCGCGCGGACAGCTGCTGTACAACAATATATTTACATTTCAAATTTTCTTTTCATAAATGCAACCATTCATTCCATCAGTATTTTCTTATAACGTTCACGTTCAACTATCGTCGAAGTTACGGTTACCTTGCGACAATTTTTTGAGAACAGAGCGTAAAAAGATTGCTTTTACTATGAGTGAACGGATAAATGTTAGAAAACACTATTTTTAAATGACTTTTAGAAGAAAAAGATGTTTTTTGTGTAATTTTATAAGATACTAGCTGTCCCGGCAAACGTTGTTCTGCCATATAAATGATATAAAATGATTAAATTACTTTTAAACAAAGGTTGGTGATAGAAGAGTGAAAATTTAAAGTTGTATGTATTTTTATGCCACATATAAAAAATATACGTATAAAAATAAGTATATAAGAAAGAATTAAAAAATTTGGATTGAACACCCCTTATCAATTAGAGTTTGAAAAATAGACAGTAGCCGATTCTCAGATTTACTGAATATGCATAACAAATGTCATAAGAATCTGTCAAGCCGTTTCGGAGAAGTATGGGAACGAACATTGTGACACGGGAATTTTATATATTAATTTAATAGTGTTTTGTAAATGTAGCTACTTGACTATCATTTGAATCCAAAATTAAATTATTCTTTAAGGAAATTATTACCAGCTGCGTGGACGTCTTCACACACGGCATAAATAGAAACAAACCTAATCGATTCTAAGGATTGTGTCACTTACAATAAGTTCCATTTTTGCGTGTCGTCTAGGATTCATCTTCTTTTTATCTTCAGGGACAGTAATAGCAAATATCGTATGAAATATTATATAGACAAATGCTGAAGTCATATCTACAGTTTGTTTATGTGGCAAAGAGAACAAAGGCGACATCAAACGTTTATCTCTTTAATACCTAGACGGTATATAGAAGGACATTTGGCTGCAAGCCAATAGCAATATTGTGAGATTGTGTTGTTCCGTTTGGATTGATAGTGTCTACTTAATTAATTTGATCAAATTTATATAGGAAGTTACCAATTATGTTATTACTAGTTGACTTGATAGTCTTTGTTCGATATTAGCTGTTAAAGTGAGCCGTAGAGTACCAGCGGAGTAGAATAGCGACTGAGGTACCGGAACTTATATATTGCGGTATCTGAAAAAGCGCAGCTCAGCAATACTCCATGGCGGGGATGGATATCAGCATCTTCGTCGCGAAGTCGCGCTCTGCAATTGCTACCACGCTTGCCCAGCCCGGCAATTATGGGCATAAATCCCCCAATCTTTGGTAGGCCTTTGTCCAACAGTGGACCTTAGATGGCTGATATGATGAACTATTAATGTTGAATTTGAATTTGTATAATATATAAAAAACTAGCAATCTCGAAGGATGGTGTCCTTTTTTAACTATATACTAGTACTTAAGTATCCCACCTCTTAAGTTGAACCAAACCGTACAGATTGACCACAGTGAGTACAGATTGATAAAAATCGGTTTATTAGTTTAGAAGGTCATCCTGGACGAACAATGAGACACCAAATGTACACACACACATATATATATATATGTACATAGTTTTTATATATATATAGGTATAAATAAAAAACGTTAATCATCTTAATCTTAAATTTTCCTTTACTATTTTCAACAAAAAATATTAAGCAGCCAAAGGAAAGGAGTTAATTTATTATTAATATAGGTATGTATGGGCACATTGCCCATTATCAATCGGACTAGCATCTGCCTTCGTATGCGCATCTATGACATTCCTTAGGATTTCAACTAAGACCTTGCAAAACTCCATTAAGATCCTCGACCGTCAACTTCGGTATAACATAATGGGCAGGGCACAAAGTGCTATGTGCCCTGCCCATTATTATATCTACTTTACAACTAGCAGCACCCCGCAGTTTCACATGCGTAGTCGAGTAGTGTAGTCAAATGTAGTTTTGTGTATTTTGAGATGGATCCTGCAGTTTTGGAGTTAATTCGTTAAAGACGTTCCTTATCAGCACGTGGTCTATATTTTATTAAAAATATAATAGCCAATTTTGCTGGGTTAAGATGTGGCGAAAGAAATGTAACAATCGGTTTAGTAATTTTTGAGTTAAATTGTGAAAAACAAATAAATTTAAATGCTTCCTATACTATTTGTTTTATGTATTAGACTGCTCATCGACCGAATACGGCCTTCGGTCAGCGTTTTGTCGACCTCGGATTAACATACATTAAATAATAATAAATTAATAAATATAATCGCTAAATAAATTTTTGTGTATTTATTTCCACTTTCATTACTTTTAAGCTGGTCTTTTAAAACAGTATGTCTATCCGTCCGCAACAAAACGCTAACAACACATCATTCGTCATCATTCACTCTTTCGTGTTTTAGGTAGCGGAACGCGCACTGTACTACTGGAACAACGAATACATAATGTCCCTAATATCGGACAACGCGACGCACATCCTGCCGATCATGTTCCCCTCGTTGTACCGGAACACGAAGAGCCACTGGAACAAGACCATTCATGGGCTCGTCTACAACGCGCTCAAGCTCTTCATGGAGATGAACCAGAAGCTGTTCGACGAGTGCACGCAGCAGTACAAGCAGGAGAAACAGAAGTAGGTTTCTTATAGTTCCGTCTTGCGTGTAAGTGTGATAGCGAATAAGCAAGCCGTCGTTGGAAAATGATAGAATTTATTCTCTACAAATAAATAACTTATTAATGACGTAAATAAATTCACGACATCGCATACATTGACCTGACTCCGACATAAGTAGCTTAAAGCACTTGTGTTACGGATGTCTGACAACAGTGGAATTACAAATATAATACTAATTTACATAATATCGACAAATATTTACTTTGGGTGGGAATGCACCCACGACCTTTGGCGCACAAGATAGGGTCACTACCATCTGCGCCACCAGGCCCGCCATCAGGCAAAAAAACACTTTTCTATAGTATGGATTAACATCTTTATTATTTCTTAAAAGAATGTACAATTCACTTACGTGGGAATTTACAGACAGTTAAACATTAAAATAAAACTAAATATTAAAACATATACAAGAAATTATTTGCTTTAATACAAATTCAAAATATAGATATATGGGTATTTATGCAAAATACAAAAAAATGTTAGGCAAGTGGAGATATGAGCATAGATAACTCAGAGTTAACTGCACGCGACTAGATGATATCATAAGCTATTTCTAGTTGTCTCTCAACTTTTGATGCCGATTGTCTTCGTAACGATAAGATCATTTTGACAAAAGCACGGAAAAGCCCCATCTCGCTCGCCGCCTCGCTCCCCGCCTCGCTCCCCGCCTCTCCCCTCTCACTCTATATTTCACACTAACGACGTTAGTAAAGATCTTCATGTCCGACCTGATGCTGTTTACTATGCAGATATCCATACAAAGGATTTTATTTACATCGACGACAAACTATCAACCGATCCATAAACAGATCAGTCGATAGTCGATCCAACGATAAAACATTCAAAGTAATAAGGAGTACCTTAATAAGGAGATATTCAGACGTGTGCAGTCTGTTACCACATTTAAGAGGATGGTGTGGGTGGATGTCCTGCTTTTTTTTAAATATATATGTGTTCATTTTGTAAAATTTATTATAAATTTAGTTGCATTTTGTTTGTGTATGCATTGGTATGTAATTTTATTATTGTATAAATATATATTGTATTAGTATTTAACTTAATTTATTTTATTTTCATAATGGACATAAAGAAAATGTGTACTACACACGTTTTCTTTGTTTATGTCCATCCAAAGAAAGGAAAGGAAAGGAAAGGAAGAGATCGCTCTGAGCAATAAGGCCGCCAATTGTATTATAATTTACAAGTTTTATTTCTCTTTATGTAATATCTGTGAACAACAAACAGTATTATTATTATTAATATTCCTTATAACCTTTGTCTCAGAGAACGCGAAAGGTTGTTGCACCGCGAAGAGCTCTGGCTACAGCTGGAAGCCCGAGCGGTGTCCAACCCCGCCTACCGTGCGGGCGGCGCGCCCGACGCCGCGCCCGGCCTGCTCGGCGAAGACGCGCCCGCGCCCGACCTCTCCTACCAGCGGCTGGAGCAGGAGGCTAAGGAGGTGACTCTTATGTCTAAACAAATAAGGTGGATTATAGCACCAATTCTTGTTCGATGATGGTGCAGCGTTGGCAGTATTCTTATATAATTCAGTTACTGGCCACCGGGGGCCACCAACCACATTGTGCTGTCATCTGTAATGACCAGGAGAAATTGTGGTACATTCTATTCTGATCTTTCTAAAAAATGTGTTTTTAGATTAAAATTACTGGAAAATGTAGTTGAATGACTTTCCAAGTTGACATTAAATTATCAACGTTTCTTATAAAAAAGACTATCCAAATTGGTGTTTAAGATATTTTAAATCGGTAAAGTAGGTACGTCGAATACGCACCTGTCCTGTCACATATCTCCTGCATCTCCGCTGATAGACGTAATTTAACACGCGCTAAATACTGCTACTACTATAAGTTTTTTTAGAAAAGCGCTGGTGTCGTTTCTTAATATAACTTTGGCCTCTTAACATATGCATATTTTAATGCTATTTACTTGAGATGTTGATAGAACATTATGTTAGGTAAATTGTAGTTAGGATGTTTAAGAATGCACTCTGCCGCAATCTCGGCACCTAGATTTATTTATCTCAAACACAACGTGAAAAGCGGATTTAACCAGTTTCTTTGCTCACGTGTACATATCTCCAATGCGCAGGCGCGCAAACAGAACTACAACGCCAGCAAGCCGCTGCTCCGCAAGAAGTCGGAGCTGCCGGCCGACACCAGCACCGTCAAGGCACTCACGGAGCACCGGCGCGCCGACGCCTACCTGCCGCCGCCCCCCCACCCCGACCACTGCTAGCGCCCGCCCGCGCCCGCCCGCCCCGACCGGCCCGGCCGGCCCGCGCGTCCCTAACCCGCGGGGCGAGCGGGGACTGTACGGTGAGCCGATGCAGATTGATCGTTCCCGGAGCATGTAGATATGTTATCTGAAAATGGCGCACCCCCACCCACACCCGGTCGCGGCGGTACGTCGACCGACACCACGTGTACCTCGATCCGACGATAGATCCGGCAGCAATCATCGATCTCCGATCTGGGGTGACCGTTGCAAATTTCTGTTTAACTATTTATAGTTAAATTTTGCTACGTCTACAATAAATACGTCAATTTTAAATCAATATAAATGAGATATAAAGGTGTGCTCACACCGTTTATTGGTACTTTGAGAGATATGGAATATGTAGATAATACCAATTTTGCCATAGATAGCTATTACATATATACCTACATGTTGTAGCGGCTTTGTATACTTTTATAACGACACCATATACATTGTAAATTAACTGTTATGTATTGTGGATCATCCACCATTGGATAATGCTATGCAATGAATTGTTGATACTGTCACACGTCGAGGCCTATCGAGTTAACAATCGCGTTCGTTTCCGAATTTGTTGACCGCTATTATGCAATAAGGTTTTCAGTTGAACTAACAGATTATTTAAAGTCAATAAATATTGTGGAGTAACGTAACGTGTTTAATTGCGTTTTCAGTTTTGGTTCGAATGTAAGAAATTAGCGCGATAAATTCCAGGTCACGTTGATGATAATCTATAGAAATAAACTGCATTACGCTCTGTCGAATCGCCATTCGAAGGATTGACGGTTGGCGATACGTACTATAACATTGTTGGACTACAATTAATGCGGGTAACTTGACTTCTACTCTACTTCATACAAAAAAAATATATGTAGGTTGTCTGTATGTGTTATCTACATGTTTGTTATCAACAAAGTATGGAAATCAAGTATAATGGTTATTCCATCATAATGTCCAGGTGTAGTGCAATTCTAATAGTGCAAGAGTCATCAGTGACGTTTCATAAGTAAATCAATACTGAAAATAACAATAAACAGTATTGAGACTGTTTTTAGTTTTGGTGTCGACTTTTTTTTATATTTATGGAGAAAGACTGGCATGTCAAATTTGTGTCCAAATAAACTGCTAACATTCATGCTAAATAGGGGCACAAAACATTGAAATTTTTAATTTGCTTAACATCTCTCACGCACTCTCCGAACTGCACTTCAGATCTGTTCACGGATATGAGGCATCAAGTTCGAGTGGGCCAAATTTACCCCACGGTCAATGTTACCCCAGCTAAATGTATAAGTGTTATCACAAAGAGTAAATAACAAAAGCGTACAATTGTTATACAAGGAAATAGGACTGAGGCGGAGTATTTTTAATCAGATAATAAGTGAGTCGATCTGAGGACGTGACTAGTGCGAAGTGAGCGACAGGACGCTACAGTGACGCGGACCGACCGCCGGTCGTATTTAACGTGTTAGTTAGTACACATAATTAAATTGTAGTTTTGTTGATGTTTTGTATTTCACTGTAGGCCGACTGCTGGCTGTTTGAGCTTAGAATCTGTTCAAGTAGTTTGCTTCAATAATCTATTCCCAAACCAAAATTTTCAAAGTATACTAGTATATATTCTTTTATATCACAATTAATTAAATTCAACAACTGATTCGACTGATGTAAGTACAAATTTTTGTTTATTAAATTATTTAACTTTTAATTATGTCTCATCGAGTAGAGTCCGTGTTAACATCACAGTTCATTGAACTTGCGCGTACGTTGTGCCGATGACGTCATACAAAACGAATCGTGACTCAAATTGTCAGCAGTCGACCACTAACTATGCTGAGTGCGGGCCGTCGAGTGACCGGAGTCCGACATTGCTGGTCAGTGTTCGCCCGAGCCACACGCGCCCGGTGCTGTAATGTTAAAAATAACAAACATACCATCGAAGAGTGAACAGCAAATTGATTTTCCACGGTGGTGGAGCCAATATTGTTTTATTACCCTTCTAGCTCCCTATTTTTCATAATATATAATAAACGATCTTATATTTATAAGCTAACGTTTCTTATGATTTTTCTTATCCTCTATTCCGTTCCTAACCTATCACAGGCTATAATAATTAGCCAAATTGAGCTCTAAAGCTATTAGGTTTAAGTCTAGATCTAAACTTGTGTCTTGTGTGCTGTTTGTTTTCCTATACGTGTTTAGAGTTCAATATAATAACTAATTATTATAAATTAATTTATAAGTTGATATGACATTCAAAATTAGCCTTTATTTGTCATATGTTAGAGCATATTTTTGGTGTTGAGTAATGAAATATATAAGATTTTAAAGCAAATTTGCTGTTCAATTTTCGGTAAGCACCATTCCAGGATTCACCTGCATCGCGTTGAGTTGCTGCTGTCGGCGATGTATGAGCGTCTGCCCACGGGTAGCTTTGAGCAGAAGTGAGACGGAAAACTGTTAGTTGGATAACTGACTAGATATGAAGGCAGACACTGTTTTCTTATTTTTCATAGCATCTCGAAATGATAGAATTAACAACACTGGTTTGATGTAGATATCTAAGAGGTATTTTTATGTATTTTAAGATTATTGTATTCGTGTAAATAAATGGTAATAAAACTACTTTTTAACAGCTTTGAAACGTAAGTTTTTTCCTCGCACTTTTTTATATCTGACGTTTTAGTGCGAAATATTGAATATCTATACTTATATTATAAAGCTGAAGTATTTGTTTGTTTTTTAAAACGCTTTAATCTAAGGAACCGCTGGTATGATTTGAAAGATTATTTCAGTGTAGGATAGTCCATTTATCGAGGACGGCTACTATGTTCCCCAATGTCACTATGTACGCGCACGCGCACGCAGACGGAGTCGCGGGCGCTGCTATGTTAAAATTAAGTTAATCGCGTTCGAAAGTAGATAAAATGTAGTTTTATTATGTCTAGCAAATGTTAATGCGAGGGAGGGATCCTTTACTCTATTTGGTGATAAGTTCTTGTTATTATTATTATTATCCAATAGGTATAGATGTGCTGTCTATTTTAAGTAAAATTAGGAGGCATTATTTAGTTATCTATCAGATAAGATGTTAGGACGATGAATCAGCTGACATCTTATGGTCTACCTCTGGTTATGATCGATTCGTCTGTCTCTTATCTTTCGAGGTGATATGAAAGTGATAGGGATAGTGATTTAAGTAAGAGGGAATCCCCCCTCGGGATTGAACCGCCGTCATCGTCCGCTCCAAACCGCCCGCGAGCCGCGTCTCGTCGCATTAACACTAGCTGTAGTTCACAATAATACGGACGCCATAACAATTATAGTGTAATTTACTTTTAACGAACCAAATAACTACGCTGTCTCATATGTTTGACATGAACACCCATATATCCTAATATGTTGGCAACAAGTACAAAGTTTGGCATAAGTTCACAAACTATTATGAACTCAATCACTCGCGTTGAAAGTTCAATATAGATTGAGAAATTTTGTACAAGTTGATCGGCCAGTTTCATTTTTCGTCGTGCAAAGTATTAGAATTCTGGTTTTCATGTCAAACATTGCATATTCTTATTTATTAAGGGAAATGTAGGGACTGATGTGACACGTATTAGCTTCCTTTTGTTTTTAAATATTGGAAGTATTGTATGCACCAGTCTGAGTACATTCCGCGTTTAGTTTATAATTTGTACGAAAGAATATATTTTTGAAATTATGAAATACATATTTAGGGCAATGCATTTCGACTTACGTTTCGTTTTTTTTTTGTTATAATTCAGTCGTGTATAGGTACAGTGTGCCAAAGGGATTTATGTGTTTCATTTTCCACAATTGCCTTTGTTATATAGTTTGAGTTGGAATGTTATAATACTTTGTATTTTGTATTGAAAATGATTCATTTGTTTTTTTTATCAAATTCCACCACAAACCCTTTTGGACACGTCACGCGTGTACTCGACAGTGTTACCAGAGAACGCGTCACGTGTCGGTGGCACAGTATATGTTGTTTGATTATATGTTAATAGCCAATCAGGTCTGTACCAAATTATATTCCAAGCGAAGAATACACCGTCAGTACGAAATCTGTAAATGATAATTTAATGTATTATGAAGCTTTCTAAATGTGATTGAATGTGTCTGGAGGTGGCGAGTATGTAAACTTATTTATTTTATTTATACATCGTCATGCATGCCATTATTTCCACTAATCAATCTCCGACTGTAAAAACTATGTTATCATTATTAGGGAGTTGATATTTGTTTTATGTTAAGCTTAGATGCTATCGATCAACTGCGTGGAAGTAGAAACACTAGGATAATCAAAATCTAAATTAAGATTCATTAGTCCTTACAGTCTAATGCAATGTCTTGCGCTTTTAACCATGATTATCAGTCGATTTGTGCGATTCGCTGTTAGTGTAACCATTGCGCACTTTGCGAAGACGTATAGGTTAACTCTTTAGGACGTTGCGCAATGTATGCGAAGTAGCGATCCGCACCACTCGCCGCTCCATATCGTGGTTAAGGCTCAAGATATGTAGGTAAAGTTTCTCATAGGAAAATGTGTATCTTTATTATTTTCGTATTATTACTTCTACGACATTCCTAAACGAGTCCGCTAGTGAGCTACGTCAGTATTCGCTTTATATTAATTACACTTGTATTTTTTTCTTTGCGCTCTACGAAATTGATCGATATCATTTGTATTAGTAATTAAATTTGTAAAAGCAAGTGACTGGATTGGAATGTACCGGTCAGCCCACCAAATAAATTGTTAAGCAATAACTTGTAACGCACATTCGTGCGTGAATGGGAGGGGACTTTAAAGATATGAGAGAAATTAATATTTAATTAATTTATAACACTTTAATCTCTTATACAGAATATAGATTATTGTATTTCCTTTCAAACACCGTCGTATAATAATACGCGATTTAGTTCGTATAAGAAAATCCGATGCAGTTACTTGCTCGTCTCTTTTAATAACCGGACGCGTGATTGGACAGTACCTCACGTTAGAGAATAATTTGCAATGCTGTTAAAAGAAAAAAAATTGATAAATTTTGTATAAATATTTATAACGATAATGTAACTGTTGAAAACAAATATTGTAACAAAGAACATATTATAAGGTGCTTATGATTATCGTTATAATACAAAGTTGTGCATATGATGGGCCTTCTTATTTATTCGATTGTACCCTTTAATAGTTATTTTTTCTCGGACAATTGCTTGACTATTTAGATGTCAATTCTAGCGTGATCGAACAAGAGGGCGGCTGAACGACTTCATTGGTGAGTAACCCTGTGCCTGTCACCTACGCGCCCCGCGGCGACGACCGCGCGTTCACCCACCACCCACGGTCGCCGCCCGCAGGACTTGCGGGATCTGAGCGGTTGTGAACTTCTTGCGCGAGGTACACAGATTTCGATTGCGACTTATGCAATGGAAAGCACAGATATTACTTTAAATCATCATATCAGCCATAGAAAGTCTGCTGTTGCAGATAGGCCTACTCAAAGGAGGTATTTTTGCGCATTATTGCGGCGCTGGGCAGGCGTGGTGGTAATCGCAGAGCGCAACTTCGCGACGAGGATGCTGCCCATCCTCATCACGTTGCCTCAAGCTTCGCTGTCTTGGATGGTTCTACCGCCATCCGTCTGTTCCGGTACCTCGATGGGCTTATAGCCCAACGGCTTATGGTAATGATAGATGTCAATGCAGTGGCGTCGCACGACTTATATATATTGGCATTATTTTATTTGGTATGATAATTTGTTATAAGTATATTTACATTACAATGATTTCACATGTACCTATGCATATTATGTATAAAACCACTTAAATAATTTAAAACACGCAGTTTGACAGCTGTCATTCTAATCGTGCTATACTTCGATTCATTGCGTATGATACCGGCAGAGTAGAATAGAACCTCCGTCTGTACTAGACTAGGTGTCGTAAGACGCGACAGAGCTGCTGGAACTGACAGATGGCGATATATCCATCTGAAGCGGTGTATTTTAAATGCAACGGGGCAGGAATGGGCACCAGCATTCCCGTCGAAGCTACGATCTACGATTGCCACCACGCTAGGCCAGCGCGGCAATAATGGGCAAATTTCAAATTCTTGGAGGCTACGGTAATACAGCAATGAGGCAAGACGCTTTTTTGCAATAGCAATAATTCCTATATGTAGTAGAACCTTCTTAAAAAATTTAGAATGGCTGTGAAATTTAGAAGTGAGAAAGACTGTGCAATTACTGAGTAATGTTACTCATTATCTTCAAGCCACAAGGTTGGCAACGCGCTAGTTATATTCTTGTGATATTACGCGCGTCTATAGGCTGCGGTGACGCTTTGTCGCGGACTGTATGCCGGTTTGTCGTCCTGGTATAATAAAAAAAAAATTATTGAGTTTGTTTATAAATTTTGAACCAATGATTGATTTATATGAAACAACCCTTCTCCTTATTTCATGTGAACAATAAAACAAATACAGGTATTCAAAACTATTTATTAATAATTATTTTCCTTATGATATAAATACATCGTACGTATGTGTATCAAACACGTTAATTGTTTCCTCACTTTGAATTTACCTTAAGTTATTTTAAACAATAAATACGGTTTACAACATTCAGTATCAGTTCAGACCTTGTTTTAGACAAAACGGTAAATATTATGTTCAAGAGAGTTTCTATCTATTGCTATCCTTATTTTATTCCTATGAAAAATGAAAGGTTATTCAGTGTATTCCCTTTCAGAGTAATTCCTCGAATCAAAAATTTCAACAATCCATACTCGGTGCTTTAAATAATTTCATTTACATAAAAGATAATATTTTGAAACACATATGTATTTGAAGACATAAGAAAATTGTATAGGTATAATGAATAATAATAATCTCAATTCATTCATACCCTGAAAATCACAGAAACTTAAGAAAGCTATAACGTCCACATACTTATGCATTTAAGGTTTACATTTCCCAATAATATTGAAATATAAACGCTTGCTTATGGAAATGAAAATATTGTAATAAAACATAAACATACAACGATTATGCTTGCTACATTTTACAATAGAATAACTAAAAAATATCACTAGCCAATCCGTAACATCTCATTAATTCTTTAGGCCTTAGTATGAGCCACTAAAAATAGTCATAAACATCTTTGTTTTGTTAGGAATGCAATTTTAACAATTGGAAACTTTTGCTAAACACTTTGGTTCAAATTTTAATCATAAAAAAAATACTTTTGTATTAAGGTTAAAAAAATCCCATCTAAGTTTGCAAACTTATTATTTTCACAGATTTAAGTAACTACGATATATATATATAGTATATATATATATGTATTCTTAATAGTTAATTCTCGCAAATCGCTAGACAAAATTGGCAGCCTCGAAGTTAAAAGTTATGGCAACCCCAAAGCAATAAGCGTATAATAAAATAATCATTAAAAATAAAGATTAATATATAACAATTAACTTCAAATCGACCAACTTGATCGAGCGATTTGTATTTTACTTTAATAACATATTACATATTTCCAGGCATATTATACATATATACAGTTCTAGGTATTATAAGACATCAGCAAGGCAGAAACCTTAAGATATTTTAACGCCCTACAAACAATTATATAATAAACAAAACACATTGCTTAACGTTTGACGGCAGATAGCAAAAATAGTATTTTGTGTTCGGCCGAATCTTTTTCAAACTAAGCAAATGTCAATTTCAGCGCTGCCGGATGAGTAAGAAGGGCGAAGGTCACTGAACCCTGTCACTCAGGGCATCTAAGCGAATACTCAAAAGGTTAAAGGAAGGTTTTTTAAGTGGGCGCCGCACTAGTGCGATCGACGGGCGGGTTATTATTCGGAACCGTTTCAATTTCCGGACGATTAACTCATGATGCTGCCTTGAATGATGTACCTACGTTGGACATAATTAAGTCAATTATTTAATGTGTACACATTTTCTAAACATTATAAGAATAATTATAATAGGTATATTTACATGCCTATGTCGAGGTTACCAGCGCCTATGAAACGAAATAGCATTGATTAACCTCTTTCTTCAGCATCTGTTTATTTGGACCGGTACATACATGTATAAAATCCTATAAAGAGGCAAAAACGTGTCTTAACGAACTATAACAGTGAAGCCAATAGATCGTGATAATAACCGATGAAAAGGCAATTTCAAATTTCGAATAAACGAGACTAAACGCCGATTCAAAGTAACATTTTCTTGCGCGCACGCACGCAATATAACGCCTTATGCGAATCTATCACAATATCTCAAGCTATAGTGAACTCCATAAAGTGGATATTTGAGTTCAAAATCAGTTGAAAAATATTGACAGATTCAGTGGTGGGTCGCATTCTTTGTGACGCATTGTATGTAGCGACAGTTCATAAGCATCACAGAAACAGTAGCGATATGTAAACGATAAAAGTAAAACAATACGAAAATAAATATACAAGCAAGTGATGGGTAGAAAAGACGCAAAATTGAATATAACTTATCTCAAAATATATCAATCAGGTTACATGTATAACAATGACTGGGTCACACGCATCGTCAAAGACACAATCCGTTAGATACGGCAGAAAATAACAGTATTTTTTATATTTAATTTTTTTTCGGACAAACCTATTGCTGGACTACTCAGACGTCAATTCCAGCGCCACCGAAAAAAGAGTGCGGGGCCTCTCATTAATGAGAGGTCCGATGCCCGTTTTCATCCTGCGTACCCCGCGGCCGCGTTCGCGCCCTCAAAGCTCGCGAGATCTGAGCGGGACCGAGGGCACCTCTAGAGGCTCAACCTAGGCTCAGGGTGGTGAATTTAATTATGAAAATTCAACAAAAGAGGACGAACAGAGTTATCCCGACAGCTCTAGGGCTGTCGATTATCACATGTGGGGGCAGGGACTGCACGCGTTCGCTGGCGAACGCAGTGTACTGCTCAGTTATACGACTTCATATGCAGTGTCAATGATCGTTGAATTATTTATTGACGTACTTTGAATTACATAGTGACTAATTAAACAGCTCGTTACGTCATAGAGCCTAGATCGCGCTTACAAAGCTTTCACAACTCGAAATATATTAAAACACCTGATAAATGCCCGCTCAGATCCCGCAATCCTTGCAGGAGATTAGGTAAATGTGAGGGCACGCAGTTGAAAAACAAGCACTGGGTTGCTCATAAATGAGCAACCTCGCCCTCTCCCCGAAGACGCTGGAATTGACGTCTGAGCAGAACAGCAACAGGTTCGTCATAAAAAAAATTGTCGTCCACCTGATTTCACAAAAAATATTCGCTTTTCAAAAACAAAGCGACATTCGTACGTTGAAAGTTACATGAACGTACAATAATGCGATCAACGAAGTCCTGGCTAAAGAACATTTTATTTTTGCAACCGAAACCAAAACTTCCATTTAACTCAATTATATTACTTCTAATAAGAATAAAACAAGTCGTGAAATACTCCGATACATCCCTGCGATTATCTTTGACGTTTATATGCTAGTAAATTTATTAAACAAAATATTTAGTTTATATATTATATTATTTACATATTATTAATAATCGATGCATACAAATAAAAGCGGTTGTTTGTAATCTAAACAACTGCTTTCAATTATATAGGCATATGAAATGTATGTACGGTACTTAGAACTAAAATAAGCTTTTTAAATTGTTTGCCTTGAGGTAAACTCTGAAACGTCTAGACTAATGTTAATGGGATTTTCGGTGGCAGATAGTTGATGTAATTTGGCTACTATTATCAATTAATTCTCACGATAATGAAAAATACGGGAGAAACAGCGGGGCGCCGCTTAAAATTAATACATCCCGTCCCATAATCATCCTAGATGTCAAGAGCCTTGTGGGGATGGCCATATTTTACGACCTAATCTCGCGATATGTTCAGGATAGCAAGCCAATTCGACCCGAAAAAAAATGTCGGAGCAAATTTAAAAGGTCATCCTATAAATTTTCTAAGATTGAAAGTTTTGGTTTCGCGCCGACGTCTACTATTCAACAGCTTCATTCCATCGCCCCCTACCCCGGCTCCGTACAGTAGCATACCCGGCAACTATATTCGACGTACACTGCTGCGTTACTTCTTCTTGCTGGCGACCTGGATCCTCAGCTGCAGGATGTGGTCGTGCTGCCGTACGAGCTGGTCGCTGAGGCGCGCCGCATGCTCCGTCAGTACGGACATCTGCTCCTCGTAGTTGTGAGCCGTCGAGTGCAGCTCTTCCTCCTAACACATTCATATTTTAGTAAAAAAAAAACTATATATTTATACATTGACCTGACTCCAAGATAAGTAGCTCAAAGCACCCGTGTCTTGGACTACAGACAACAGCGGTATTACATGAGGTAGGCCATTTGGAATTTGCCCATAATTATAATAACTGGGTAGGCGTGGTGACAATCACAGAACTAAGCTTCGCGTCCGGGTTGCTGCTGCCCATTTCGCCCTGATGCATCTAAGCTACGCTGAATATACCGCCATCTGTACGTTCTGGTACCTAAGTCGCCTGTTAAGATATCTATATCGGTATCCTACGGCAGATTATATTATACATACATAATAATCTACTTATTTTCGCTACAGTAACTAACGAATGATAATAAATAATTATAAAACTGAACTTCTTTTCCTTTTCAGTTTAAACATTGTGATAACTTCTATTTTAATATTATAATTTTCTTAATTCTCGACGTTATCGCAGTCCATTAAAATTGACAATAGCTTGTCTTGAATGTGATATCGGCATTCAAATAAATTACCAGACATTAGGCAAACTTCGAAAACTAGTTTTTATCTCAACCGAGCTAGTGTTGCTTTAGGATAGTATAGGATGTTGTCCTATATGTACAGCGCTCTATTTATTTTTTTATGAAGTACTATTAACACTCTAAATACCTACTAGAGACCAAGACTTTAAACGTCATTATGGGGTCTTAAACCCACTTAATTAGGTAAAGCCCTTATGATGATCGGCTAAAGAAATAAATAAATAATGTTATCCAATAATATGAAAAAAACAAGCATTTCCAATATTGATCCGTAATTATATTTTCCTAAAACTTCTTTATGAGAGAATACATCAAAATGAAACCTATAGAAAATGTAACTAACAGACAAACAAATTGCACTTTTGCAACTTTACTAATAATATGAACGTGACAACTTTTACAATCACAAACAATGTTTAATTTTAGATATATAAATCACGATTTACTTATCTCTACAGAGAATTGCAACAATGTTCTATATAGAAAGCCAGTGTTGCTCAAACTGTGAATCACAAGCCCCCGGACAAATCGCAATGACTCACTTAAACAATTACAGTATGTAGCCAAGTTAATAAAAATTACGATAGCTTTATGATCATCTACTAGTTAAAAAAAACTAATTTTCAATAAGAATATAGGAGTACCTGCTTATGTAATTTTTGTGATAATAATTATTTTTAATCCACTGTGATTATACATATATCAAAATATTATCGAGGATCATTCAAAACCGCGTAAAAAGCGGACGTTGATAAAATTCAAAATTAAACTGCCAAACGTGAAATTTGGCCCCCAATCACTATTGCTACATACGTGTTTTTGAACTATGGATTTTATTAAACTATCTAATAAAATTGCTAATACGTCAAAAACCGTTACGATTATAGATTATTTATAAACATAAGCATAAGCAGACGTAGTCCTGGATAAAATAAAAAAAGGAAGTAAAATATTTTTTCTATCAACCATTATTACATGTATTATAAGGTAACCAAAACATCGAAAAGAAAATGTTAAAAGTTAAATAAACCGCGTTTCAAAGTTGTTTAATGACTACTGTTATCGAGCGTAGTGAACGCGTAAAGTTAAAAAAATATTAAATCCAACATTCTTTTTCTAATGTGAATAATATGCAATTTTTTATTTTATTTTATCTATATCTTTTTAATCCCTATAACATTCTCGCTTGTAAAAGTGTTGAGTAACACGTTACAACACATATTGCCAGGTAGTGAACTCACCAGCCTACTGATGGTATCATGTTTCTCCTGAATGGTGCGGTCGTCTGCTTTCTTATCTAGCTCCATCTCCTCAAATCTCAACCTTAACAATTCACACTGAAAATATGATATAAAAATAAAATTAAATGTAATAGCTTAGAAGCACCTATATTGAGTTTATCAAGCAGATTGTGGATCATAATATTTTTAGTTATTTTTGTTTAACATAACATGATATATTCCTTAATTTAGACCAGAACAAAATATGCTATGTCAAATTCAATTATTTATTTATGCTATTATTTTATATTAAATGAAAAAATATTATAATTATATTAAATGCAACATGAATCTAAGAAAGTACTTTATTTTCATTATGACCCTTATTACTTCTTGTAAAAGATTAAAATTATATAAGTTCTTTGTAACTATGTCTTACCTCTCTGACATTATCTTTATTCTCACTTTGTAGCTTTTCATTCTCTGCTTTCAGGTCACTAATTTTCTTCCTAAAGTAAGATTTCATCCGGTCCTCCCTAGATTGGACCTCCTGGTTCAACAAGAAAGGCACTTCTAAGCTGCCTAGCAGACCTGTCACTCTGCCCTCAGAGTTCACTGCGATTTCGTTGAAACTGTTGAAGTCACCTGAGTCGTGGCTGTCTCCTTTCCTCTTGTTTGATGCAGATGCATACTTAGACACCTCCAGTTTGAGGCTTTCATTTTCCATTTGAAGGAGTTCATATTCCATTCTTAGTATTTGATTTTCCTATAATCCAAAGGAGTTCATTATTAATATGGGAGAAAATGTAATTTCATTAGAGAATAGAAAAAGTAAATAAAATGTATAATTTTGTATTTACTTATGTCATAATAAAATAATAAACATAATTTGAAAATAAGCACACAGTTCTGTATTTTCTTTTTTAAATAAACAAAAAATCACCTGCACAAGTTCATATGTCTGTATGATAAACAAATATTATCAACAATATAGACAACAGATTACTTTTTTATTTCACCATTTTTACTGACTTACCTCTTCTAAGGTGTTAGTTATCAAACTAGGCTGCTCATTTATGTTCAAATCGTCAGCAGTACTCAGAGCATCTTCACTACCAACCTAGAACAAACAAAATTAGAGAATTGAAAAAATATATACAGTGGAATCTCACTAATCCAGAACTTCATTAGACCGACATGTCCAATAAACCAGCACACTCCATCCGCGCCTTACAAATTGCATAAAAACACACCTAAATCAAGGATTATTTTGTTTAAACATAATATAAACTCGTAAACATGAAAACAACAAGTACATAGAATTATCTTTGTTTATATGTATTTTGGTTTTTTTCTTTCTATATAAGCCAGTCACTCGAAAAATCCAATAATCCGACAAACACTGGTTTTTAATGGTGCCGGATTAGTAAGATTCTACTGTAGGTATTTTCTTACAAGTGGACAATAGTGTCAACTTTATACCATTATATATATTAATAAAATTTTGAATTTTTAATATCTTTTGCACTTCCATTGGTCAGTCAATTACACAGAAGAATGGTATATTCCTAATTAAGAGGATTAATTTGTTTGTTATCCAGGTTGTCCAATTACCAACAAGGTATATAAGATGAATCTTGTAGTGTTTACTGTAATTTAGAAAGAATTCTTCCTTTGTATAGTATTTAGTGTTGGTACAGGCAAGTATATACAAATTACTTTATAGGAATAAACATGTTTAGAACAACCAGATTATTTGTCGATTTTAGTAATTCCAAAAAGTACTCATAAAATAAATATTACCAGACTGCCTGCTTCCGATAAGAAATCTCCATTACAGCTATGAGGTTGACTACTTGTAGCAGTAACTGCTCTATTTGGTGTTCCACTTAGTTTATTGCTTTGTGATTCTTCCAAAGAAAATTGTAGCTCCTGGTTCTTATTCTTCAATTTGGCTATTTCACATTTGTATTTACTATCACTCTCAGTTATGTGCCTTTGATAGTCCTCCAGGGATGCCTTTAGTTGGGATATCTCAAAGGTTTTATCAGATAACTGTAAGTTATTACATAGTTAATAGGTCTGCTCTAATAAGCAGTAATAAAATATGTATATAGGTAGTAGTATGATTTAAAAGTATGCAGATTCATTTAATATAAACAGATAACAAAAATTAAGTATCATATTTCACAATGTAAAATTAAATATAAAAAAGTATTGAACTAATTTGTAATACCTGTGATGCATATTGAGCATTCTCAATAATTTTCTTTTGTAATTCCTCCTGAATTAATCCAGTATCCAATGGTGGTGCATTACTAGAAACTCCTGCTTGTTTGTCATCCCCTTTACTCTTAGATTTTTTTGTCAGTTTCAACTGGGTAGCAAAGAAAGAACAAAACATTGCTATTATTGAAAACAAGTCACAAACATTTAAAACAATAATAACCGATGTTGTTATGGCAAACCTGCAAAGCTTCTAATTCATCTTGAAGCACCGATACCCTCCTAGTTAGCTGTTGATTTCTGAAAGTTAGCGAATCTATTTCTAGTTCTCCTCTCCTCAGTGATTTCTCTTTCTCTTTTAATGTCTCCCGCAACTCGGTACATTTTGCTTTTTCGTCTAGGACACCTTTCCTAAGCACCTTCACGTGAACTCTCAACTGGAAAGGAAATGATAAATTTACACAAATTACGGTCCATAACTTGCCGCAATCAAGATTACAAGAATTTATACCTTCGAGTATTCTGTAGCTAGTTTCTGATATTTTGCCGGAATATCACCCGAAGGTAGCCCCTCCATTATTATTTTTCATGAAGACATAACTGTTCAATTACAATATTTAACTGTTTACTGGGCAAATTCGTTACTGCAATTGCATTGTATAGAACTGAACACCCACTTTCTATGAAAATGACGTGACTGTATATTCCTCTGTTTCAACATCAGCTTGTTTTGACAGTTCACAATTATAAACCAATGAAACTGCAACAAAGTATTTTGTACGCTTTTGTGATTGGTTGAAATATCGCTTTTAATATTAAGATATTGTACGAGATATAACCTTAACCTATTGCCAATAAACTTATTGCCAAGCCATAACTACATTATATTTTACTGGAACAGGTATGTAGACGTAGAAATGAAAATGGTACAGAACGTATTGAAAACTATATTATTTCATAAAATATCAAGTATTTAGGTATTTACATATAAATCTTAGTTTATTTGTCTTTGTATCTCGTATTTTTTTTCAAACGGTAAAATAATACTGTCGGTGGATATCGTTTTTTAAATATGGTAACTCTGCCTCTGTGTTGATGTGTCGTGATCGTCCAATATAAAATATCAATATTTTGGGATTTATGAAATAAAAACGATAGTTTCAGAACAGTTTTTCGTGTTTAATTACTACTAAATATATTCCACCTTTCAATGATACCGACATGGACGATACGTAAGTGGTTACTCAGTATTTTACCGCTTCATTTCAGTACAGGTAAACTAAGTTAGAACAAAGTAAATTGTAACGAAACTGTTATAATTTCCCCAGGATCATGCAGTCAAGTAGTTCCACTTGCAGTTACGTGGATAGCGATCACTCCAGGAGCATTATACACATCGACTTAGATTGTTTTTACGCTCAAGTGGAGATGGCTAAAAACCCCGAACTACGTTCCGTGCCGCTCGGTATTCAACAGAAAAACATCGTCGTGACTAGTAACTATGAAGCCAGGAACTGCGGCGTCAAAAAATGCATGCTTGTTTCAGATGCTCTGAAAATTTGTCCCAATTTGAAACTTGTTAATGGAGAGGACTTACATGACTACAGAGCGGCATCCAATAAAATATTTGAGGTTTTACTAACTTGGAAATGTCCTGTGGAAAAATTGGGGATGGACGAAAATTTCATTGATGTCACAAAATTGGTACAGGAAAAAAATTGTGGAAACCAAACTTTAATTGGTCATTTGTATTATGAACCACATATAGAATGCCCATGTGGTTGCCATAATAGACTGAAAATAGCATCACAAATTGCAAGTGAAATAAGGGTAAAGGTATACAATGATTTAGGGTTTACAACATGTGCTGGTATTGCACACAATAAGGTGCTGGCCAAATTAATCTGTCCACTAAATAAGCCTAATGACCAGACAACTATATTTCCTGAACATTCAGCTGATTTTATGTCCACCATGCAAAGTGTACGTTCTATTCCAAGTATTGGTTCCAAGACAACTGAAACTCTCATATCTCATAAAATTATAACTGTAAGTGATCTGCAACAAGTGTCTCTTGAAGTATTGAAAAAAAACTTTAGCAGTGACATGGCTGTAAGACTGAAAAACTTAAGTTTAGGAGAAGACAACACCCCAGTAAAACAAACAGGAAAGCCTCAGAGCATCGGCCTAGAAGACAGCTTCAAGACTGTTAGTGTTAAAAGTGAAGTGGAAGATAAATTCTCAGCTTTACTTCAAAGATTGTTGGTTCTTGTCCGAGAGGATGGTCGAATACCAGTGTCTTTAAGAGTGACTTTGAGAAAGAAAGATGCTAAGAGGTTAAGCAGTCACCGGGAGTCCAGGCAATGCCAGATTTCACCCTCTATCTTCACTATAAATAACAACACACTAACAGTCACTGAGGCTGGTCAGCAGAAACTCATTTCAATAATAATGAGATTATTCAACAAACTTATTGACTTGTCAAAACCATTCCATTTAACACTTGTAGGTTTAGCATTCACGAAATTTCAAGAACGAATGACCGGCAGAAGCTCTATTGTAAATTACTTGATGAACGATATATCTGTGCAGTCTGTGCTCAATCTACAAAACGACTGTGACACATCAGCTGCCTCCATGGACTACTCTGCAGCATCACCTAGCAGTAGCACCACCACAGACTTATCTGATGCTGAAGTAGAGCCATCTCCTAAAAAGCCGAAAAAGGTGACTTGGATAGCAAAGAGGCGGTGTTTATCAAAAGAAGAAGTGGCATCCCCAAGTAAGTTAAAAGTAGGTGAGCTCAGATTGAATTCCAAAGAGTTGGAAAAAGTTTCAGAACTGAGACTTAACTCTAGAGACAGATCCTTAACACCTAGAGCAAGCCCAGCTAAAGACAATCTCTCAGATACCTCTGATACTATGAGAGATGTAGCTGAAGGAGGGGCTTGTGACGACTGTCCCAGCTATGTAGATAAAGAGGTCTTTAATGCTCTCCCTGATGAAATGCAGCAGGAACTGAAAGCTGTGTGGAAAAATCCCAACAGCTCAGATGTTCAGAGAAGTAGCCCAAGAACGACGAACAAATCAAAACCGAACACAATCTTGAAATATTTTGTTCCACACAAATAGTATTAGTAAGATTTTATCTTGTTAATTATTTTAAGTGATAAGTGAATGGTTTCTATTTTTTCAAATCATACAATTTTTATTCAACTGATCAAATACATGTTTATGTTAAAATCAATTTGTTTTACATTATCTCCCCTCTGATCATTATAAAAAAAAACAACCTATTATATAACTTGGCATATCATTTAATATCTTTATTTTTCACAGCTTCAGTAACCATAGAATAAAGTTCTGTATACTTGTGCACACTATGTACATTAACCTGCAGAGCCTCTGACATTTTCCCATAAAAGACAACATCCACATTGAGCTGTAATCTAATTTTGTCTCCATCAGTTACACCTGCATTGTCACTGGTTTGATGTGATGTTTTTTCACGAATCTGTTTTAATCTTCTTAATGACTCTTCTGTTTTCTGCACTGATGTTAAGACATCTTCTACATATTTTGAATATCTGTAAAAATCATGCATGTAATTTATTTATAGCTTAATGATATATGGAAAAATTTAACATAAAAGAAATTACTTACGATACAGTCATAACATTAAATAAGGCTTCATAGAGTTCAACTAAAAATGCATTATCCACTCTTGTTTTGGCATCATTGTGGAACTCATTTAATGTTTTGAATACCACCTCTAAGTATGTACAGGGTTTGGTGGGAACACTTCGGTTGGTCTTTCTGTACAATCTTGGTATATCACTAACTTGCTTCAACTGAAGATTGAAATACTCAAACAATTCAGTCACAATACATTCTCTAATTTTCTCTTTTGTTCCTTGTAGTGACACCTCTGAAGATTTTAAACTTTGTCTCAGCAGCTCTTTGTTTTTAATGAAAACTTTTTCTTCCACTGCTTGTAAAAGCAAAGGCATTTTTTGTTGGAGGAATTGTAGATCAATATAAATGTTAATACAACTGTCTATTAAGGTTCTGTTTAGGCCACTATTTTCAAACTTTGAGGTCACACTTTTCTGAAATCGAAGTATAATTCTTTCAAACATATTCAGATAATATTTTGTTTATCTGACAACTCTGTTCAGTGCAGCAACAAAGAATACTTGGATTTTAATTTGTGAAAAAATAATAAAATATATATTATATAATTACCTCAGTACAAAACTTTGAAGCCCATGTTGCATATCGAGACAGTAACTGCAAGGAGAGCTTCCAGAATTTATGTGCTAGAGCTTCTATGTACACTCCTTCAGCCCAGCAGTTCTGGAGAGCTTGCCAACAACTATGAGTCTCCTTCAAAATAAAATCATCTTTATTGACTACAGTGGGACTGTTTTGCAAAGTTGCTTCGTAACTTCCTGTAAAAAAGTAATTTAAACATTTTAATATAAGTATACTTTGTTAGACAATGACATAAATTTTGTTGAATGTAATTATTTAAACAAACCTGCAATTTCCTGAAACCTTATCTGAAAGTAAACAGGAAGATTCCATCTCCTTTGGAAACTCTTATATTCAACTGTATTATGTAACAGTTTCACAATCTCCTTACTTGAACAGGTCTCCTCTAGTTTTTTAATGAATTTCATACTTTCACTGTATCTCTGGTAAAAAACCTGAGGGTTGCCAGGGGCAAAAATGGATGCTAAGTTCACTTCTAACCTATTCTCCACTTCACACCAGAAACAATTCACTAAAAACCTATATTTTTTAACAAGAAATGCCATCTTGGAATGTTGTGTGGTTTTCAAGAGTAATTTCAATTTATTGTCTAAGAGTGACAATACTCCATCATAGATACCTTGCAACCCATTCTTACTTCGTTGTAATGATGGTTCATTGATAATATCTTGTAAAAGTGGAGCAACAGCTTGTCTTCTCATAAGCATTTCTGTTTCTGTAACCCGATCTAATGATGCTAGAGTTATCAATGTCTTTAAGAGATTTTCTTCATCATCATCATTCCAAAACTGAAAGAGCAGATCATTTAACACTTGTACAAGTTTACCACCAACTTCATCATATTGTAATTTTTGTTCAGGTTTTATTAGATTTTCACACTTCAAGGTGGCAAACTTCAGTTGACTGTACTGCATGGCTGCCCTATCCACCAAAATTATCTGTTCATGCTTTTTTTTCCCAGACATATCTTTGAGAATGTTGTCCAATGTTTTCAAGCAGTTTACAGTTTGGCTGTAATATTTCAGGAGTTGTTTTTTCTTCAGTAATGCATGGCGTTGGCTTAACCACATAGATAACTCTTTCATTGCGTCTTCTAAGCATTGTTTTACACTCTGTAATAAAAATGAATGTCTAAATACTGTATTATTTTCTACAGTCTGCATATAGCACAAATATTTATTTCATTACTAGAGATAAGGTATAAATAACTTTAATAGTTAATAATAACAATGGATGATGAGAACAACTCACTTAACATAACATATATCATATGTTACAATACCCCACTGTAAATTGTTTAACCTAAAGAATTTTCAGTAGTTAGTTTTATTTTGATTTACCTGTACTTCTTCATTCAACTGTCCTAAAGGCAATTGAATTTTTACTATAACCTTATCAAATCCAATGAGTGTTGCACATAGGTTGACGAAGTTTGCGTAATCCTTGTTGATAAGTTCTATCATAGCCAGCCGTAGCACTTTCAAATACACACCCAAGTCGTCTCGCATCGTTTCCAAAGAAGCGACATTTTGATGCTCCGCGAGAAAGTTGTCCACCGAGAAATTGGTCTGCAAATTCAACCAATATTATTAGCACTCCTTAGCGGTACACAACGGCTTTGAAATATAAATAACTTTACCAGAATAAGTGATATACCTTGACAAAATCATTCCGGTCAAAGCACAAGCCTCTGGGGGCTGGCGGTAGTGTAAACTCAACATTATCATTCTCCATTATACCAAATTATTCGCATTTTATTAAGAAGGCACCATTATTGAGGGAAATCGTTTAAAATTTACAAAATTATCTATTTAGATCACTCTTCTTCGCGTTCATTTTGACGTTTCTCTACTAAAATTTTGACAACTGACACGTCAGGTTATTTGTTCGGATACATCAATAATACACTCATTTGCAAAAAAAACTTTAATTCGTAAGGGACCAGTATATTTTCAAAATAAAGATTCTGATATTTCCGAGGCACCTAGAACCTACAAAGATGGTAATAATTTTGTAACGAGATATATCAACGAATCATTATTTATTCGCAAATAAAAAGAACAATGAAAGCGTCGAAATAAAATGGCTGCTGTACTCCAAATGCTCTGTATTTTGTTTTTCATGCTGCTTATTTAACCCAACTGATGTTAATAATGATTGGATGCATATTAATCACATAATTTTAACACATGAAAATAGCCCAGCGCATAAGCAATCTATGATGACTTATTTGGCACGAAGTAAAGCGGTTGGTAGGGTAGATATAGACTTGTTATCTCAACATCAAAAGGAAGTGGATTACTGGAGAAACGTACTTAGACGGATTGTAGCTGTTGCATCGAGAGGGCTTTCAATAGAATCCTAGGATCTCCAATCAATGTAAATTATTTGTGTGGAATTATTGAGTGAATTTGATCAATTTCTTGTAGATCACTTAAAAAAATTTGGGTATCCTGGTAAGGGTAACATTTCTTTCATTTTATTTATCAGCTAATATCTGTAATGAGTTTAATGAAGTAATGGGAAAACAGGTTCCAAAAAAAAATATAAATGAAGATAAATCAGCAAAATATTCTTCTATTACATTGACAGTACGCCCGATCTGTCTCATATTGACGAGCTAACTTTCATCATTCGATACGTAAAAGACTGTATTTATGTTGAAAGGTTTTTGAAATGTATACCTATTAAAAACCATGTATCTAAGTAGGTATTTAGCGGAGACACTTAATTACTACTTTAGCTTCGACAATGTTTCAAATATGTCGGAAAAGTATAGTGGTCTACAAACAAGAATTAAGGAAAAATGTGAATTTCGTTGTGACCATATGCGGGTTTGTTTTTGAAATAGGTTAGAAAGTGTACAACTTTTTTTCGGGCTCTACCCACAGATGAAATATGTTAACAGAACATTTAGGTTCAAAAAAGTTGTACGCCTTTCACAAACCAGATGGTCAGACCGAGCTGATGCAGTAAGCGCTTTACATGGGGGTTATAAACGAATAATAGAAGCTTTAATCACCATCGCAAACGATACTGAACAGGCACGAGAACCTAGAGACGAAGCCCTTAGTCTGTCTAGAAAAATGGGAAATCTAGATTTTTTTTATACTGACGGAAATCTGGAGCTCTATATTGGACACAATACTGGATACTGAAGTACCTAAACTAGGTCTAGCCTGTTCTTACAGGCACCTATGCTCTATAAGTCTGTAGTGTGCATGTAGGTGTGAATGTTTGTGTATATGGTCTAATATAATACAAGGTTTGTTAATACAACATATCATATACGTGTATATTACATAAATACATAGAATATATATAGCTATACTGTGCATATACAACATACATAAACAATAATAGTAACAATAAATAAGTCCAGTCTAGAATAATATTGTTAGCAATTCCTCTGTCTTGTTGTAGCCCAATGTCAAAAGCCATTCCCTAACTGGTTTTTTTTTAATTTTATTGTAAATAAATGGTCCTGTAAAATTTAGAAATCACTGTATAAGCCGCGTACGCCTTAGTGTGATGTATATTTCGGAAATCCACATACCTTGGTCTACTATGAGTTATTTTATTTTCAGGTTTACATAGTTTATGCTGTTTGAGAATAAGTTCTTGCTAGTACAATTGTCTCACTGTTAAAACTTTGCTATGGATATAGAGTTTTGAGGTAAGTATTTAAAGTGTAAAATGTACATAACTTTGAGCACAGATCTCTGTGCCCTTTCTAGTGGTAGTGGCAGTTAATTTCCGAATTCTTTGCGTTAAAATACTTATTTGAGGGTTAAAAGCTAATAAGGAATCTAAGGAATGGCATAACACCCAAGATATTTATATGTTGAAACATCTTCTAATTTCGGACAAACACAAGTACCTTTCCTAAATTTACAATTTATCTGGTGGGCGAAGAGATGCATAGAATTTGTAGGTGGTTGAGTTTTTTTAGTAATCGAAAAAGTTAAAAAAAATTGTTTTATCTGCATTTAAAGTTAGTAGGCTTCCATTCGATTTTTGTTGTATGTGAGTAAAGCCAATTTGGGCATTTGCAGTGACATCTTCCCAGTCACTACCACTAGACACTAGATCACCTCACTATATTTCCATCATATAGTTTATTTCGTTTCCATTATAGTCCAGCAGATAAGCAAATTCAAAAGGCTGTGGCTTTGGCACATGCTGCGGACAGTTCTGCCTTATCCACTAAATATGATTAAAGTACGTGATATGTACCCTGTTCACTGCTGTGAACGTTGCAGTCGTAAAGTTCTCGAATGGAAATTACGCATAAGCGAATATTAACAATCCTTATAAAACGATTGCTCATAAAAAATTGGCCCTATTTTATCATCATCATATTAGCCATTAGAAGTCCACTGCTGGGCATAGGCCTCCCTAAAAATGGGGATGTTGCCTATAATTGTTGCGCTAGGCAAGGGTGTTGGCAATCGTAGAGCGCAGTTTTCGCGATGGTTATGTTGCTGCCCATTCCCGCCCTGTGCATTTGAGATGCACTGATTCGAGTGGATATACTGCCATCTGTCCGTTCTGGTACTTTAGTTGACACCTCTTACGACACCTGATACAGAGGGAGGTACTATTCTACACTGCCGGTACCTCACGGCTCTCTGCCGATACCTCTTTGCCCTACTTAGTTACCGAAATTTCAAATTTACTGTACCTGTACCAATTCGGTTATCACTAAACTTACTTACATATTTTTTGTTTCTAATATAATTGCTTGCTTATAGAATCAAATGCAATTTCCTTTGTATTATGATTCAAATAAATTAAAATAATGGTTTCGTATTTTCATATTCAAATTAGCTATAAGTACACAATATCCAATGCAAAGCAACAATTATCCAATATTGTTATGATAGCATCAATTTGTTTCGTATTGCTCCGTTTAAGGAAATTAGCCAGATAATTTTAAATAAATGA
This sequence comes from Heortia vitessoides, assembly GCA_020976665.1. Classification (NCBI taxonomy): domain Eukaryota; kingdom Metazoa; phylum Arthropoda; class Insecta; order Lepidoptera; family Crambidae; genus Heortia; species Heortia vitessoides. The sequence goes on from JACJUM010002496.1 coordinate 12,111,317, forward strand.
TCCAATTAAAACCTTCTGTAACAATACATTATCGTAGCATCTGCATATTAGAACGGAAGAATGACGTTTAATTCTGAAAATATATATTTATATCGGGCAAAAACCGTCATGAAATATATGGGAGTCTGGATACAGCCTCTTAACGAATCTTTATTATCTAAATGTTATAGATACCTAATGGTTACGTTACAATATATGTTTTTGATATTTCAATTGATATATATATTTCAAGTGTGGGGGGATATGGAGGCTATAGTTCAGGCTTCCTACCTGATGTTCACTCAATCTTGCCTCTGCTTTAAAGTGGCAATTTTCCTTTTCAACCCGGATAACATCCGACAACTTATCGCGCAAATGAACAGTGAGATTTTTAAACCTCAAAACTTAGTGCACCAAAAGTAAGTACTTCTATCACATCACATTCATTTAAATTGAATTCAATCTTTATATGACTTTTGTGTTTTCTCCTATCTGATCCCTAGTATTTCTATTCTGCATAGGAATACTAGTGATGAGATAGTTTCGAGCAGATTTACTTCAAGTAATGCGCTGTTAAATGCTGTTTGATGGTGGTTTTGAACAACTGTTTCGTGTTCTTTTGTATTCAGAATCTTTTAAGCAAAAGTAAATGCTTATATTGATATCATCGATCAAGATGCCTAAATAGTTGTACTGCCAAAGCAAGTACGATCTAACATGTTACGTCCACCAATCACCTCGGAGAACCTGCATCGCGCGTGCACAGTTTCTATGGTGCAAGTCTGAAAGAACCTGGCAGCTAACAGTTGGAGCAGTGACCCTGGAGTCGGAGAGTGGCCTGCGATCAACTCCGCCGAAGATTTTCCCTTTTCGCAAACTTAGCGATTGTTGAATTTCTTCGGCCATTTAAAAGTTCTTACTGTTAACGATAAAGCTATACCAGCCTTACGGAATGAAATGGAATAACAGGTTTTAGAATGTATGTGATGTGAAAGATGATATTATAATTAAGATTGTTCAAGCATGTAGAGAGCAGAACGAAGAAAGTAGAATTGTGGAAGTGGTTCGTGTAAGGATACGGTTAATGGAGCGGTTTTTAAATGTAAATATTGAAGGAGAGGGAGGTACTATTCTATTCTGCCGTTGTCTGTATTAAGGTTTCGGCAGAGTAGAATCTCCATCTGTACCAGGTGCCAGGGTTAAGAGGCGACTAAGTTACCAGAACCGACAAATGGCGCCATATCCATTCAAGTTAGTGCAGCTCAAGTGCTGCATACTGGGTGGGGATGGGCAGCAGAATCCCCGTCGCGAAACCTGTGCTCTGCGATTGCCTACACGTTTGCCCAGCGCGACAATTTTGGCAAAAAATTATCTCTTTCTTCGGGAGGCCTATGTCCAACAGTAGACTTCCAATTGCTATAATGATACAAGGAGATATGCTGTCAAATAGGAAAAAACAAATTCAGAACAGATCTGGTGTGGCCTTATGTGACTGGCGTTCGTGTGTGCAAAGATAAGAGCTCATGTGGACTATATTTAGCATTGAAACTCAATTCTAGGTGCAACCTCTATTTCTGGATCTGGCTGAATTGAGAACAAATCAGATGATACCTTTCTTCCAGTTTTCTGCGGGACCATGCTACCTGGATAAAAAGAATGCTGATGGGTTTCATGATTAGTGCCCAGTGTACGTGCGTGCTTTGGGCAGTTAGGCCACTATTCGACGGGATAGGCCGCAAGTTCCCATTTGATATGTGGTATGGTACACACAATTATTTCTAGCAAAACTCACGTTTGTAGTACGTATATTTATTTATTTATAATTTGCACCTAAACTATAGCAAACAAAAAAATTATACTTACTATTGATACTAAAAATTTAAAAATAATAATAACAATAATAATTAAACAACAATTATTATAAAAACTACAAAACATTATAACTAATAATATTTTAAAGAACCCTCGTTAATTCACGTAAATAAATATGTCGACACTCTCGTGGACCTGGTTCTAGTAGTCCAATAGCTTCTTACAGAAGTAGGTACAATTTACTCTACTTGTATGTTGATGAATCAATATATCAAACGTTTTATTTTGATATTTCCTGTTTTGAATTGCTCCCGTTGTTGGGATTTCTTGGCTAAATATAAACGATAGCAGAGATACGTTCTATGTACATGAAAAAAAACTGTATTTCAACGCGACTAACACGCACACACACCTGTGCACTACGAATACAAGTAAGACAGAACAACGATGCAAATACTGATAGATCTGGGAATCACTCTTACTACTGATCCTATATTCCGCAAACACGTGGTCGCTGAATGCAAGAATAGGGATATACAAATAAAACATCATATGCATTAATCAACATACATGTAGAGTTTTCACTCTGCATTTATGTTGATTAACCAATACTATTCTTAGTACCTCCTTTTATATCAGGTGTGTAAGAAGACTGTACTAGAACTGACAGATGTCGGTATAAAAGCGTAGCTCAAATGCAAAATGACGAGCATCTGCAACCACGCCAGCCCAGCGGGGCTATTTTGGAAAGGAGTAGGCTTACGCACTCCTTATCCATGCGGAATATCGCTCTATTCATTTTCGGAGAAGGCCGGGCGGACGGCACTCGCCTCAGTAAAAACCTGTGATACGGTATCCAAATAGTATTGTTTCAGAATGACACAAAATACAAAAAAACGTTATGGTTATAGACCAAACGTGATGTATCACGCGTTACGCGTAAATTGCAATAGCACAAATTACAGTAGGAAGAAAGGAAATTAGGTACAGTTGGAAATAGGGAAGTTACTGGACAGGAAATTTAATTGAATTTATATTGATATATTAGGTATATTTAGCTCCGTTAATAGAATTCAATATGCCCGAGCTTTGACTTGCACTCATATGCTACATTTTCTTAACATAAGGATGCCACTGTCTCCGGAGTCGTCACTGCAGTATATCATAGGGTACGTGTTCCAACTGATGACCATCAGCATGAGCGCATCCATGTACTTCGGCGTGGACAGCGTCGCCATGCCCGCGGTCATGTTCGCCTGCGCCCAGGTCCAAATCATCAAGGATAAGATTTTGAGGGTAATTTGAGGGTTAAGCCACATTTCTGTAATACAGCTGCATTGGGGTGGATTAATTTCGATGTAGCTGTCTTATAAGCGAAGATCTATTTTCAAATTAGTGTTATGATCACAATAACTTCTACCTAATAAAGACAAGAAAGAAGATTCTACCCAACACATTTATAGAACACTAGTTTTTACCCGCGGCTATTTTTGCCCGCGTGTATTTCCGATAAAAACTATATTGTTTAGTGATAAAAGGTACCATACATCTTTCCTTCCTAGTGTTCACGTCAATGGATTGAGTAGGTAAAGCGGGAAGAAGTTAGAAAGAAACTCACTTTAATATTTATATTAATAGTTGGTTTAGATACAAATAATCGATTTGGATTGGGGTAATTGTATTTAGGAGCGCGAATGCATCTAGGACCAGCGGTTTAATGTGCCCTTCAAAGGACTGAAAAGCTCGATAGAAATATTTTTTTCCTCAAACACAATTATGCAGCCGTATTTACTGTACAGATATAATTGCATTTCTCAGGTCTCTCCCGTAACGTTGAATGTTAAAGCAGCGGACCGACAGAAGTTATTCGAAGATAATCACAAAAGACTGAACGAGTGCATCCAACAACACCAGGCTGTTTACACGTTTGTTAATTGTTTATATACATAATGTCAACGTTTATATGAACTCTTCACACAGTCGCATTCCATTTGAGTCCGGACTAAATTTATACTCTCTGTTTAACTTTTGAGCTTCATGAAAATCTAAATGCTCTAGGAATTTTTCTTTTAGAACCTAACTCTTACCACACTCAGAACAAATTTCACTAGGAAGATTGTTATCAATTTTGACTAAGAAGTTTGCCATAGATGAGGTTTCAGTTTTGTTTGTTTCGTTATGGCGTATTTGGGGAACAGAATTATCAGCATCTAGACCACCGGGTTTTTTATTAAGCTCGCTGGATGCTTTAGAACTATTCTCTATCCTTTCTAGACGTGCCTGATGTCTCTCTTCTTCTCTGAGTTTAAGAGCAAGATGATAATCTGCATGAGTATCAAAGTTACTAATTGCCACTGTCTTTCTACATTCAGAGCATTCAAAAGTTTCCTCTGCTGTAAAAATGTTATATGTATTCTCTATGGCTGGAATAGTTTGAACTGACTCTTCTACTTAGTCCGGACTACTTCATTCAATTGTATTATTCCGCTAATATGCAACAAATTTAATTGGTGGGCCCGACTGCGCAGATCATAGTATCTTGTGCGCCGATATGTGGTTGTACTATATACATATATAATATTTGTGATTCCTCTGTTGTTCGATATTAGTAGATAATCGAAGTGCTTTAAGCTACTTTTGACGTAGTCAAGTTTAATGTATATGTATATTAAGATGTTGTGTGAATATTTTTTGTGCTAAAATTTGATTTCGCATTAAGATATAGGTATAGTGAATTCGTTTCGTTGTGGCATATCCAATGTGAACCCGCTTTAGCATAAATCTAATACATTTATAAGTCTGTATATCAATTAACAGAGATCATTATCAATTATGAGAATTTGCCAGATCTACAGGTTCTATGAAAGAGGAGTGAATGACATTTGATCAATAGATAGTGCAGTAATTTTAAAGAGATTGTTGTATTCACCTTATTTAGAACTATTGACTTTTCTAGTCTATGGTACATGTACTATGTAACATAATGCATCTTTATATGCATCTCATAATGCATACTTTGTAACATAATGCATCCCTAATTTTGCGACACGCCCCCTTGACCCAGTTATTGCCTCTATAAAAGTAATGGACTAGACCTTTATAAATGTCAGGTGTAGTCAACAGTTTTATCGACAAAATTGTTGCAATATTAGATAATCTAGGTTTATCGTCAAAATATTATTATTACCAGTAAGGTACCGGCAGAGCAGAATACTCCCTTCGCCTATACCAGGTGTCATGAAAGGTGACAAACGTACCAGAACTGACCGATGGCGGTATATCCATCCGAAACAGTGCAGCTCATATGCACAAAGCGGTGTTGGGTAGCAGCATCCCTGTCGAGAAAGCTGCGCTCTGCAATTACTAACACGCTTGCCACCGCGGCAATTATGGGCTAAGAACCTCCTTTCTGGGAGAGGCCAGTGCCCAGCAGTGGACTTTCAATAGCTGGTATGGTGACGATGATGATGATAAATTACTAGTGATTGAGTTCTGTTTGTGGAATCTTGATTAGGTCAATCTGTCGTATGTGGACACAAAGTCCACTCGCTTGAAATGTGTCTTTCAAAATGTTGTCTTTGATAAATACAAAATATATTCAAAAATAAACAATTCATTTAATAAATACGCCTCATAAGCACGTAAAATATTTGATTTTATTAATGAACATTTTAACTTAAGTTTGTTTACCTTCTATTTATATTCCAGGTTTACTAAGCTAGTGGAACAAACATTCCATGCATATTTATTATTTCAAATGAGCGGTTGCGTTGGAATTTTTTGCATGACTTCCTTGAGGATGTTGGGCGTGAGTAGCTGACATTATTTTCTCATTTATAGCATATACAGCGATGCGTGGCATATAAACTCCTTCACTCTTTAATTATGCTCTGAAAATTATCCAAACTACTATAACTAAAACTACTAAAAATATCTAAACTTTATTGCATTCAAAGCTCGTGTTCTATAAGCATATTGAGCAACAAAACCCGATGAAGTCATAAAAGGATATTTTATGTACATAAGTTCCTGACACATGCTAATATAAAAGAGCGATGTTGCAAGCAGAAATTCTGGTACTAATTATATCTAGTTTATGTCATTGAAACCACATATAAATATCTACAAGCTTTTCAAAAAATACATACTATTCACTGCCTTTAGAATTTGTTCAAAAGAAAAAGGGAACATGTACTGCCGGTAACAGGTGCTGTAAGCGGTGACTAAGTTACCGAAACGTATCCGTAATAGCGCACTGATGCGAGCGCGATGTTTATAGGTATCCTCGTGGAGTAGTTACGTTACGTTCTTAGATTTACACCCCTGTTCAGCGCGTCAATTGTTGGTTTATAACCTTCTTTGTGTGGTCTTGCCGTGTAGTACCGGCAGAGTAGAATAGTAATAGGAGCGTAAGACGCTACTGAGGTATCGGAACTGGCAGACGGCGGTATGCAACGAGCGGAGATTGGATGCAGTTTTCCCGTCGCGAAGCTACGCTCTACTATTGAACACACCATTGCTCAGCGCGGAAATTACGGGAAAATTCCTCCTTTTTGGGGAAGCCAGCAGTGGAGGTTTTACGGCTGCTATAAGTGGTGATGATCCTTTTATCGGGACTATGTCTGACATGGACATATACATCATACAGCTGATACGATGACGTCTTTCCTACAGATTGGTTGGCGAAGTGTGCAGTTCTTTTCGTCGTTAACTTACATGTTGGTGATGTTTACTCAACTGTTTGTTTGCTGTAAGTGTGGACACGAGTTGACGTCTATGGTGAGTTTATAGTACTACTTTTAGAAGCAGTAAAGTAATCAGTTCCAAGCATGTTATGGTATCACATCTTCGACAATGACACTTTAAATTTAAACAAGATGAAATTACCTAAAATAAAAAGCGTGATATTAAAATATATTAAATTTTCATACCTTTTTACAGAATCTTATAAAGCAAACCTTGAAAAAAAAACGTACAAATAACACTATATATCGAACGAACTAATAAATATCAATATGTGTATGTGTTACCCTTAGAGATTCACACATCACATTTAATTACCAAATTTACTCACCAAATACGGAATACTAATTCGAGACTACCATATGGCAGTCCCGCTCCGATCCTGCGGGATACCCGGGTTTAATCAGGTATAGGTCGTTTATTAAGGAGCGGCCTCGCCGGGTATTTATGTCTGAATAATCCACCTTCGTAAATCCACTTAAGTTAGTCCGAAAAAAAATAGGTACTAAATAGGTACTAAACTAAAAATAGGTAGTCAAAGTGATATATAACAGATAAATATCATAAGACATCAAGTAGGTAAATATGTATTAATAGTCAGATATTTGTGATTGCAGACAGAAGAGCTGCACAGGGAGATGTACAAGTGCTCATGGTACGAACAGGACCTGAACTTCAAGCGCAAGCTCTGCTTCACTATGATGCGCATGAGTCGCCCCATTGTCATCCGAGCAGGATACTATATACCACTATCAAGGCAGACATTTGTAGGGGTGAATATGACCAGTCTATATTTTTGCTGTGCGGTACCGGCAGAGTAGAATAGTATCTCCCACTGCACCAGGTGTCGTAAGTGGCGACAAAGGTACCAGAACCGACAGATGGCGGTATATCCATCCGAAACAATTCAGCTCAAATTTACAGGGCGGGGTGGGCAGCAGCATCCCTGTCGCAAAAGCTGCGCTTTGCAATTGCTAACACGCTTGCCGAGCGCTGCAATTATGCCCAAAAAACCTCCTTTCTTGGAGAGGCCTATGTCCAGCAGTGGACTTCTAATGGCTGGTATGATGATGATGATATTTTTATGAGGAAATAGTAGAAATGTTTACTCGGCTAACTTTTAATTCGTATTGGAGTGTCTTGTTTCGTCACGCCATGAAACGAATCATGAAATGTGTTTCGTTTGTGTGTTAGCAAGGCCTGGACTCCTCCAGTGCAGACACGGGGCAAAGTTTTTGTTTTCATAGAGAAGTGGATTAAGGTTTATCTATCACCTTAATTGACTCCTCTTCTCTTTCGCATAATATCCAATTTGTTGCAGTACGGATTTTATAATCAAAGATATTTTATTAATCTGTTGTAGTGACTTTCTCAGCTCGAACACTTAAAAAAACCGCGATAATTAAGACTAAAATTCAAAAAGGAAAGAAAAACATTATAACTGCACTGAATTCCAATTTAATAATTGTACTGCAATGGAATGTTATAAGAATGTACATTAGCTTGTGCCTTTCCAACATCTTTCTGTGATTGTTTATTCGTTCATAAGTTTACAAAAATATTTGTTCTTTACAGATTCTTCGCATGTCCTACTCTTATTTTGCAGTACTGAACCAAGCCACCAATTAGAAGACTAGAAATAATTATACACAAAAATGCAATAAATCATTATATGCATGGAAATAAATATTGTCCCGTGTTAGGAAATAACAAGTGTTTGGGTATTATTTTATGTAATTAATGTTTCAAAGTTGTACAGTTTGCAAGAACGCTTGATGACAAACTTATCTTTATTACAGAAATATTAATTTTATAATTGTTAGCTTGTATCAACTATTGGATCTACAGCATGCATTGTCTTTACTGTTAATATCTAAATTATGTCACGACGCTTTCCGAATGTCTTATTATTCATCACCATATGAGCCATAGGAGGTCAGATGTTAGACGTAATTTCTATTAGGATTAGGATACGTTTCTTGTTAGATCATTTTCAAGTTCAAGATCAATTTGCTAGTGCGTGGTCTCCATTTCGGAACTCTACTGCCCTGTGGGTCATCAGTCCTGTGTCAGAATATTAATAGTAGGATAATAGGAAATATTTTCTTCTTTGTTTGTTTAATACAATTTAACTCAAAATCTGCTTGACCAATTTCAATATTTTTTACACCACTAGAAAGCTAAATCATCCAATATTATAGGCTATATTTTATTTATAAAATAAAACTATTAAATAGAATGTATCGAGGTACATATTGTGCGTTTATACTAACTAAACTAAAAAACAACTCGATTAGTTTCAAAAAATATTTTACTAGTGAAAAGGACATTATCATCAAACAATATAAGCTATTATCCCTGAACTTTGATGTTTTCCCGAGTAGTTCACTCGGGAAAAACCGCAGTGCCCTGCTAGTGAGTCTATATGTATAAATGAAGAAGTTGCCTGACTGCTGGCTGACACATCAATGCAGGGCCTAAATTGTAGGGGTTAGAAAGTTTGGACAGGGACACCACCACACTATAAACCACTAAGAAACTCATTCTTTAAATGGGTAAAAAGGGGGCTGCAAAATAATTATAAAAGTTGTGTAACTTCACGCGTGTAAAACAGCGGGTCAAGGTTGGTATTACCTAAAGTAGTTGTCCTACAGCTGATGAGATGATACTGAATGGAATACAATGAACAGGGCACATTGCTCGCAGAGCCGACATTTGGCATAAGATTGAAATCACTCACTGGCACACGCAGCGTACTCGTAGAATCGTAGTCTATCAGATTCTATTGATATGATTGTCGACTCACAAGGTGGACCAACTCACAAGGTGAAATGATAAATATCACGCATTTACACTAATAATGTAAAATTAAAATAATGCACTGAATGCAGTACTAGACATACAAAATAATGCTAAAGAATATAAATTAAATGATTTACACAACAAAATGTTTATTTAATTTGGAACACCCTTACAAGAACTTTCTGACTATATAACAGAAATGGAATAAATACTCCATTTGCTGTGCAAACAAAATGTCGCAAGTATTTTTGCAACGACCAAGAAAACCTCTACTTCTGCTGAGTTTATGGATTGTTCCCGGAAAATCACAGAACATTATATTTGATTTACCGAACCATACAAGTGTTACTTCAGTACTCTTTCCTGCTTTTTAATTTTATCTACATGGGAGTTGTTTGGGGTGATATGGATGAGGTTCCCGAGGGTTCCTATGTGTTGTTTACTCAGGCAACTCTTTGCCTGAAGGCTACCACTATTATTATTAACAAAAAGAAACTGACAGGCCTGTTAGAATTTATGAAGCGTGACATTTTTGCTTCACGTACGCCGATTCATGAGAAGTGAGTAGATACATCACATTTATATTATGACATGATAGGAAGTAGATAATTCCTATGCAAGAACACATTAACTGATGATAATCAGTTGATCACCAGTGATTGACCGTGTGGTCCCGGTAGAGTAAAATAGTACCTCCCTGTAACAGGTGTCGTAAGAGACGACGTTTGTCCACCAGTGGACGTTTTACGGCTGCTATAATGATGATGATTTAAACATTTTCAGTATGTATGCATGTTTTACCTGACATGCGTTATAAGTAACTGCACCGAGTGGGCGTTGATCCCACTGTTGGAGTCTCACCAGCCCAGGCATTTCCCGTTCAAGATCTGGTTAGAGAATATATAAAATAAGGAGTACCTTTTCGTTTTTACTAGACAAATAAAAGAAGTTTATGTCTTTTGTTTTGTTTAAGGCATTCACCCATCACCGCTCACATCATACGTTTATAAATATATGAGAAAGCCGTCGTCTTTATGGTATGTCATAGAGACCGCGGCTTCCCGGTCCCTGGACCAACACATGCTTACAGTCAAATCGCGCCGTTTGCAAAATCTTTGACTTTCTTTCCTATATATTTACTACATCGCCAAACCACAATGCTGTGTTCCAGCTTATAGAATATTAGACACAGTGGGACAAATGGGAATTATGACTTAATATTCTCAGAGATCTAAGTTGGCTTCTAATTTGTGATATCGAGCGTTTGTAGGCTATTACCGTGCACAGCTTGCTATCTAACGTTGTTGATATTCTTGATTGATCTAGACTATTTGTTCTCATGGAATAGTGGCTATGGGGGTATAGCAGCCTACCTCAATAAATAAATTATCCAACTCTGAAATAAATCGAGCCAGTGGTTCCTGATAGTAGGGCGGTAAACAAACAAACTCTTCCGCTTTATAATATTAGTATAGATTTGCTAAGCTTTTCAGATAAAAGACATACCTATGCCCTATTACTCTGAACTTGAAACTACCCAAGATGTAATAAGATATAACAATGGTATCTTAAATGAATGTATGCATCAGCACCAAGCAGCAATGCGGTATAGAGATGAAGTATGAAATGTTATTTAATATAATCTTTAATATAATCGGTGTCTCATAATTACTACTGATATGTTTCAGATTTATTGAGCTTGTAGAAGATTTGTTCAATATAAATATATTTTCCCAAATGAGTGGGACGGTGGCGATCATTTGTATTATCGGCTTAACGATAACCATTGTATGTATTTTAAGTGCTCGTAAGAAATAAATGAATTTAATCATTTTCTTCATCATCATCATATCAGCCATATGGTCGTCTACTGCAGGTCTTCCCAAGAATGGGAAAACTCTGTGCATTATGCGTGGTGGCAAACGCAGATGTAGGAGCTTCCAGGTGGGGAAGATGCTGCTTATTCCTAATTTGTGCATTTCAGCTACACTTTTTCGGATAAATATATCGCCATCTGTCCGTTGCAATACCTTACTCGCGGAATAGGACGTACTAATATAGTCAGCCATAATGCTTGGAATTTTACTTAAAATCCCCATTCACTCGAATTATACTAACGTTACTTGATCTTGATCACCATCGTCGTTGTAATAGTTGCAGGATATCCACTTCAGGCATACCAATACATGTTCTAGCTTGAGCCTGCGATTTTAATGAGATCGTCTGTCTACCTTGGATGGATGTCCTATGCTGCGCTTGCCGGAGGGAGAACATTTCTTAAAACATAAAAGCTGAAGTGATTTATTTGAAAATTCGGTTCAGGAGCAACCAAATACGTTCCATTTCTACTCTACGTTGAACTATTTCCTGACTATGATAGCACAGCCCTACTTATACTGTTGGAGCGGGCTCACAGAAAGAGTAAGACACTTAGTTCACAAAATAAAATATATTATGTCGACAATTGTACCCAATTTCGGAATTTTAATATTAAAAGTTAATTTTAATTACTATTGTCAACTTTATGTCTCGAGATCGAAATTCGGCATTTTTAACGTGTAGTGCAAGCAAAATGCATGATTTGTTACTAACTTGGATCGGATAAAAAACGAAATTTTGACGTTTAAGTTCCGCTTGCCATTTTTGTCGTTTCCGACGCCGGAAATCCCTATGGGATGTTCCCAAGTATAAAAACGGAAAGTCTTCAAGGTACAAAGGTACATACAAAAGGAATTATCTGACCGCAATAAGCTTAAAAACTACTGGAATGATTTTCAAATCGCTTTTACTAATAGATGGTAATGCATGAGAACGGTTTGTAAAATAAATCACGATGAATATCACAGGTAGGTCGATGTTTAGTAGGGACAGAACTCATTCAAAATTCATCTACGTTAGTGCCTCCATCTTACCTTTTTCTACCGCCAAACAACAGTACTCGCGTTGCTGTTTCGGTGTGAAGGATGTGAGAGGCAGTGAAGTACTCGGAAATCCGACATAATATCTGGTAGTTGAAAGGTTGCAAACCCATAGTGATATCCTTGTAATAACCGTCGTTTCTAGCTAACAAATTCGAATGTTACAAAGATAATAAATTGTAGCTAACAAAGATAATGTCTAAAAAGGCTTTAAGCTGTAGCAGGTATGTATATAAACATAACCAACTACATTTTATTATTTTAATTTCAGATATTACGATGTTCATATTCCTATTCCGCTGTTTGGAATCAAGTGAATATTAATCAGTAGAAATACCCAACTGTCGATCAAAATTTATTTCAAGCGAATAATTAATTTGTTATATCGAAATAGCAAAGCGATTAAATAGAATCAACGAAGTTATATCTGAAGTTGTGAACTGAAGACAGAGGTGTGAAGTATGGGGCAATTTCAGTTTCAAAGTAATTAGATGCATACTAAACTTTCTAAGGATACTATTAAAATGTTTTGTATTTTGTATGTCCATTTTATTCGACCGACACGATCGCATCGTTTTTTCCTCGTGACCGAATGGACCGAAACGCGTGATTCAAATATTAGAACGATTACATTTATTCAATACTTTATAACTTTTATAGTCTTATCTTTACAATTTTTTTATTAGGCTAACAAATATCTAATTAAATCAATACTGTCAATTATAATACGCTGGAATCCATATTAATTGTAACAGATACTTGAAGGCTTGCTCCGCCTGCAAATAAAAGTTTACTATGTGAAATAAGAGATGTGTTTTTAATTACTTAAAATATAACACAATTAAAAAGATATATGAATAATAGATCTGGAAATCAAATGCTAACAAAATGTAAAATATTTATAATATTTGGATTAAGACATAATAGACGAATAAGACGTGATGGTGGCCATAAAGGCGCTAATATAAGAATTGGGTACTTGAAAAAGATTAACTGCACAATGAAGCAGGTACAACGATAGTAATATTGATGAAAGTTGTCATCCGTGGAGTACTGCCAGAGTACAATAGTACCTCGACATGCGCCAGGTGTCGTAAGAGGCGACTGAGTACCGGAACTGACTGGTGGCGGTATATCCATGCAAAACGGGTGGTAATGGGCAGCAACATTCCCGACGCGAAGCTGTGCATTGCGTTTGCCATCACTCCTGCTTTGCATGGCAATTATGGCCAAAAATCCCCCTATTTTTAGAGAGTTGTGTCTATGGTGAACGGTCAACTGACACGATGATAAGGTTAAAGAAATTTATTGATCTCATAAAAAAATAAAATTTCACGGACTGAGCTAAAGTATGCCCTATATCTTATTTTTCTCCTGCAACGGCGACCAAAATTCCCTATAAATTTCTATATTTATCTAACTTAGAATCCATTTTGGAAATAAGCAAAATATGTGATGTTTGAAAGGTAATAAATGCTAGTTTTCATCACTTTTAATTAGTGATGATAATGGCATCCGTATGGTATCACACTTTACAAACGAGCACGCAAAATATTAAAATTACTTCAGTATATAGTATATTCATATAGTACATATATATATATATATATATATATCTATATGCGCTTTGCAATTGCCAACATGCTTTCTTGGAAAGGCCTATGTCCAACAGTGGACTTTTAATGGCTGGTATGATGATGATGATAAATTCTCATAATTTACCGAATACAATCACCGTAAAAATTATATAATACACAAATTTGCAGGACGTGATCAAAATAGTTTGGAAACTGAACGTGTATATATGTAATAACGTGTATGCATTATACAAATTGAGATTTCCTCAATAAGTCTTATAGCAAAATAATTGTTTTATAGCCTTGACACACTCAAACTATCAAAATACCACTGCCAGAAGCTGCTTTTCAAATAAATCTTAAATACATATCGTATAGTGAGATTTTTTTTTTAAACTCTCAAATAGTTATCAGCCTGATTCTTTATAAATACAAAAATAAATTAAGTGATTACCCGTGAATTTTTAGTACATAGTCAATAGTCATCCAGGGCAACCTGAGAAATTCAATTATAAACACATAATGATAATAATATACTCACAAACATCTCATATATTAACCTGCCTCCAAGATAAGTCGCTTAATGCTCTTATGTTACGGACATCAGACGCAGAACAAACACAAATAACATCATATAAATATTGGTCCTGTTTGGGAATACATCCCCACCCTTTGACGTACAGGATCCAGGCATCTGCTGCTCTAGCTGACCTTTCCCCTGCAACTACAATTTCGTCTTAAAGACAAAAGAAGAAAATTTCCCAGACCAGAACCTCTCACCCTGGCTTCATCCTCAACGGGTTAATGAGTTTGCCGTCGAATCAGCCCTTTTGACATTGCACACAATTGCTTGCAAATTATATTTCACGTTTATTCTAGGTGTAGTACCGGCATAGTCGAATAGTATTTCCCTCTGTAACAGGTGTCGTAAAAGGCGACTAAGGTACTGACAGATGGAGACGGTGTAGCTCAAACGCACAGGGTGGAGATGGGCATCAGCATCCTCGTCGCGAAAGTGCTTTACGATTGCTAACACGGTTGCCCAGCGCGGCAATAATAATAGGCGGCAAAATTCCTCTTTCTTGGGGAAGCTTATGTCCAGCAGTGGACTTCCAATGGCTGTAATGATGATGATTCTAGGTAAAAAGTCAAAAATAATGTGTTGTTCCAAAAGTAGGAATTGGTTTAATGTAACATTCAAAAAGTAAAGGTAACAAACTGTTTGCACCTACTCTCAGATAAGCCAAAACAACATTGTAATTACTAGGGGCTATAAACATTTGTTTTTTAAGACTATAAAATTATGTATAAACATGAGCGGGGTAAAGTAGGTAATAGGTTTTGCTACTGAAAATCACTACTAGCGCAACACAAGCTGGGCGGTAATAAACAAAAGAAAACTAATGGTGATAAGTTTTTCTTGCTGGTTCTTCTTGGTGTTTTGCGTTATTGGCGCGGTATACTATCTTTCAAATCCATCGGACGTGTGACTCGGTAAGCTAATATTGCTAGGTCACTCTTATGACCCTAGCGGATCATCAGTTATATATGTATTGGGAAATAATTAATTAATAGACTTACTCAATCCTGTTTATTTTTGTTTTACTTGTCGGGAAAAGAATCTGATCTATTCAGAATTTATAAGTTAGTAATGCATTAACTAACGAGTGAGAAAGTGATTTGAGGACATATATATTTTATTTTTCAACAATTAATAACTTTTTACTAATTTACTATTTGATAATTATATTATAGACATTAAGGCATTTTATTACAGACATTACCGCTTTTACTAACAATAAGTAGAAAAATAATAGATGTAATATAATAATATGACTATCATTAAAAAAAACAAATTGCCATAGTCTTAAGAGGCGACCCGAAACAGCGTAGCTCAAATGTAACAGAGCTGGAATGGGTAACAGCGTTCCCGTCGTGAAGCTATGATTGCTCTTTGCAACAACGCGGTAATTATTGGCAAAATTCCTACTAGTTAATTTCCTAATTACTACTAGCACGCTTTACTGTAAGATTGCGATAAAGCTCCACAGCTCGCGTTGCCAGGCGTTCTGGTAAAGCCTGAATAGTGAGGGTTTTTGATTGCGTGTCCGGACTAAATAAACGTCTTCCAGCTTTTGTTTTTTTTTGGCGTTTTACGTGTGATTTTGCATTATTTTTTTTTATCGTACCTTTTCATTCTAAAACACAGAAATCATAATGTGTCAATGTTGCCATTATTGTGTAATCATACAACAACGTGAGGTGTCCGGCCTTTGACCCAAATGTCCGGCGATACTGACTATTCTGTTATTTGGTTTGGCGACTTGGCAACACTATCCAAAGCTTAAAGATTATTAAATACAACGTCCAATTTATTCAATACAGATTATATTTTCTGTTTCTCAAGATTCCGTATAATTATATAATTAAAGTTTTAAATTCTTTTCATATTTAATGTAGAAATTAACATTGAAAACAAAGTTTCTTTGTTTAGATAGTAGGTAATTAATTGAACCAACAGCATGTTACAAATATAATATTATAGAATATTTCCATATTTGAAACATTTAAATTAGTTATACCTGAATGCAGGCAGGATAGAATACCGGATAGGATAGGATACTTTCATACCGGAAACGGCAGATGGCGATTGTATCGTATCTATTCTGATTGCCAGCAAACCACTGAGCAATTATGACCAATTTATCCTCATATTTAGTAGGGAAGCCTTTAGCCATTAGTTTAACAGTGAGTTGTCTTTAGGTTGACATGATGAAATCAATTAGATTATTTTGGTACCTAAATTATATTTTCTAACATTTACTGGTTCACTACTAATAAGCTAATCTACTCTTCTAAATCGCGGTTTGATTAACTTTAAAAACTTTTTTACGACTTTTCGGCTACCTTGGGTAGAGAAAAGAATTGTCTTACATATGATTCTGAATAAAAACGTTTAATCCTACTTATTTTTCTTGATTATTAGGCAACTGTAACACAGTTTATGCTAGTACGGCTGCCGTCGTTTTAGCCTATCAGTGTAATCTATTGTAGTTTTTATTTTGTTTTCATTTGTGTAATTAGGTTAAGTGTTTTTGTAATATTTGCAGTAGATTAATAAACTATTGTTATTATTATTTTACATTTATATCGTATTTATTATTAGGAGCACCCTAATATAAATCAAGAGGCTATAAAACAGAAGCGATCTGCGAGTTAATTCACTTAACAGAAGCAACAAAATGAAGAACATATTTTTGCGTCGACCAATAAAAGCCTTAATTCTGCTGGGCTTATGGTTTGTTCCTGAAAAACACAGAAAACCTTATCTGATCTACAGAACCATTCTGGCGTCCCTGCAGTATTCTTTCTTGCTTCTAAATATAGTTTACATGTGGGTGGTTTGGGGTGACTTGAACGAGGTATCTGAAGGTTCCTATTTGCTGTTCACTGAGGCAACCCTTTGTTTGAAGGTCACGACCTTTCTTTTGAGCAAAGAAAGATTGTCGCGACTCCTGGATTTCATGGAGGGTGATATTTTTTCTTCGACGACGCCGGTTCATGATAGGTAAGCCACTGAATTAATGATGGAACTTGAGCATTTCAGGTGCGCTATTAAATGATATTTTCAGGATATTATCGATGCAAGGTCGGAAAATTTGGAAGGTCAGCATATTCTTTCTGACGTGCGCCATGTGTAACTGCACAGAATGGGCGGTTGTCCCTCTGTTGGACTCGCACCAGCCCCGACACTTTCCGTTCAAGATTTGGTAAGCTTACTGTCATTAATAACAGTTGGCTGGTAGATATAATATAACATTTTTAAAAAACAATGTTTGTATTTGCATGAATCCAATGTACTTCATCTTACTTTTCATTTTCCTTTATAAAATAGGTCATCTGTGTTTGTTTTGTGTCTGTGTGTTTTAATATTATATTTGTAATGCCTCTGTTGTCTGATATCCGTAGTACAAGCTTTAAACGACTTATAACGGAGTCAAGTGAGTGTCGGAGATGTTGTGTGAATACATTTATTTTCATTTTATTTGAGACACAATTTGCACCTATGAAGTTAAGTCTCGTTCAATATGTCAACGGAGAGCTGTGACAGGCCAATGCTTTTTATTGGTGAATGTCATTGATTGCGCTAGGTGCATAGTCAACTTACAAGTACAACTACAAAAGACATGCGCTATTACCACAAGATGGAGTAATTAATCCGAAAATATAAATATATCACAAATTCACTATATTAAATAATGATATATAGTTAATTGAAACCTGACAATAAATTCAATAATTTCTCTCTAGGATGCCATTGAATCCAGCCAAGAGTCTGGACTACGGAATCGGCTACACGTACCAGATGTCCACAGTATATACCAGCCCCATGTTGTACATCGCCATAGACTTCATAACTCTGTCCACGATCTCATTTGCATCCGGCCAGATCAAGATAATTGTCCACAAACTACGAGAAGTTAGTTAACAATGTTCTCCCACAGAATACAAAAACATAATAAAATAGATTTTAGACAAAGTTTTCAAACATAAAAATATTATAAGTGTCTGTCTGCAATATCAAAATAAAAGCTTTTTAAAATAGGCATATGAAAGTGTGTACGGTACATATAACAGAAATAAGCTTTTTTTTTAATTATACAAATAAATTATATTTTCTATTTGTTAGAGATAAACTTAAATTAGCTGGACTCATTTTAACGGGACTTTCACTGGCTTGTTGATATTATAAGAGGAAACTAGGCTACATTTATCATTTACTAGCAGCGCGCGCGGTTTCGCGTTAAGTTGTAGAACAAACCTAGCGTCATTTATGCTACGCTGTTATTAGTCCTAGCGTGATGTTTTATAACCTATAGCTTGTCTTGATAATTGGACTATCCAACACTGAAATATTCCTGAAAGGTTACTGAGATTCGCGCGTTTAAACAAACAAACAAACTCTTCAGCTTTAGAATATTAGTGTATATTATTTTCACGAGAACGGAACAACAATTTGTGTGAAACCGCGGGACGCCGCAAAAGCTTCATCATTTTTAGCTAATGGAATGGTGAAGCCGAGCCTGCCTTACGTCAGGAAGATAACTGATCAATTTCTAAATTAGTCAGTGCATCATCAAACAACTACTGCGATGATAAAATTATGAAATACATTGGATACAAATTAAAAGATTACTTACCTTTTATACAAAATTTTAAATCACTAGTTACCCGATATGTCGCGTTCCGTGGGATCTTTCGGAGGTTGGAAAGAAATCAAATGTTATTTCACATGCTACTTACTAAATTTTATAGTATGCATGGTGTGGGTTTGAGAGATAGATTAAAGAATAGTGTGATAAGAGATCGATGTGGTGTAAAAGATGATGTTGTGAGCACAATAGAGAAAGGAATGTTACAAGGGTTTGGACATGTAGAAAGGATGAATAAAAGTTAAATGAATGCACTAATATAAAGAGCGGACGAAAAAGGAAGAGTTGGTATCAGACAACCTAGATGAACATATCTTAACCAGGTAGAAGAAGTATTTAAAAAGGGCCAGGACAGAAGTATCAAGAATAAACGAGCGTGTATGCGTGATGGGGAAGCGAGAGAGGGATGCCAACATCGTAACAATTGGAGATCAATAGTCTGCCTACCCCGATAGGATACAGGCGTGATGTATGTATATATGTGTATATGTATTGTAAATAAAATTTAGTAATTTAGACCTTTTTTGTGCATTTGTTTAATTTGCAGATAAAGTCCATACCGTTCTCGGATAGCTTGAATATTGTAGCGAGCCAAGAGCTAATCAGAAATAATAATAAAATTCTAAATGATTGCATCTGTCAGCACCAAGCAGTGATTCGGTAAGAGATTCTTGACTTCCGGACCGGTCTCCGACAGATAGAAAAACGCCAACGATGGCGTCGTTGGAGTTTTTCTATTTGTCTTTTGACAAAGTTAACCCACTGTATAAAAATAATAGTACTCTTTATTGTACACAAAGAAATACACAATTAGAAAGAATGAAATACAAGCTTTTATGTAGTTGATAAAGCAAGGAGTAGTTTAAGATGACCAACCAAGAAACGAAACTTAACTTTGTAACTGAACAATCTTTGCACAAATAGTTTCGATTGTAAAGTTTTTTTAACAACTGTAAGCGCCCTTGCTGATTGTGGTCCTGCCGACTTCATTATCAGTATGCAGGAAATCTTTGTTCTAAGACCCACCCACCGATAATGGCAGCATAGTTCTAAGATAAACTGGTCTGTGACATGATATTTGGAATTAATCAAAATATTTCGGCGTTATAGAAGCCGTACCGGCAGAATAGAATAGTATCTCCCCCTGTACCAGGTATCATTAGAGGCGACTAAGGTACCAGAATCGACAGGTGGCGGTATATCCATCCGCAATAGTGAAGCTCAAATGCACGGGGTAGGGGTGGACAGCAGCATTTCCGTCGCAAAAACTGCGCTCTGCTATTGTTAACTCGCTTGCCCAGTGCGGCAATTAAGAGCAAAATTCCCCCTTTCTTGGGGTAGCCTATGTACAGCAGTACACTTCTAATGGCTGATATAAAGATTTCAGATTCAAAAGTGCCCATGGTCTAGAGGTGAAAAAGATATAATTAATATTGATTTATTAACTGTTTCATTTCAGATTTGTAAAGCTCGTGGAACACATGTTCAATGTAAATATATTCTTTCAAATGAGCGGGACTGTGGCGATTATATGCATAATTGGATTAAGCATAACGTCTGTACGTATAAGTCATGTAATTATTATTGATCTTTATAGGCATGATGTACTTATTCCTTATTAGACTTTTAATAACTGATGTGTGGTCCTAACTTCTTATATTTACTCTGTGCTATAGTTTTGTTTTTCTCTTACAGAAATGTTAACCACCAATTTTGTATCTGTGCCACTAAGGGCACTGAATATAAAATTTGTAATAATTGTCGAAGGCGTCTTAAACGGCAGCTTTTGATTATAGATCGAATGAGAATGGCGCGACTTTATACTTTATACCCCTATTTAAAGACATAAAACTATGAATTACGACACTAATAGATTGGTTTTTATTTCAGGAGACACCGAACACGTTCCATTTCTACTCCTCTTTGAACTATCTAGTATTTATGCTAGCTCAACTGTACATGTATAGTTGGTGCGGTAATGAACTCACGGCGAAAGTAAGATACATAAGAAAATAATGCAATATTTAGTATACTTATCTTAGTTCTCTTAGTGAAAGAAATGGAGAGATCTTCAATTATTCCAGCATGGTTATATATTTTCTCTCGTGAATTGAATTTAAAAAAATACCTTAAGAAACTTATGGTATTCTTGTATTTCTTTTTAAGTAATACGTACCTAGTTAATAGTGTTCACTAAATATTAAACCTATAGCATTTAACATAAAACTGTGAAGTAAGGCTGCCATCTGTCGGTTCTGGTACTTTAATCGCCTCTAACGACACCCTGCAAAGGGGCAGGTACTATTTATTCAACTCTGCCGGTACCTCACGGCTTTTGAGTAGCTGAAAATTATAATTGAAATTATCATTATATCAGCCATAATACATCCACTGCTGGACATAGGCCTAAACAATTGATATCGGTAAATAATATTTTACTTCACGCCCCAGTAAGAACAGTTCTAAGGAAGAATTCTAGAAACGACTAAAACGGGAACCTTATTTTTGCGCATATCCCGCGAGGTTTACGGGATTCGAACTAAGCCAACGCCTATCACTCAAGGGCTAAGGCAGGGATTTTAAACAGTACGAATTGCACCCAGCCGTACTAGTGCAGCCGGTATGCGAAATATCACGCACTCAACGGCTTGTGCGGTGCCCGCCATAGTTTGACCCGGCTTGTCATAATATGTCGAATACTGGGCGGATCGCTGGAGTTTTAACAATGCATGTCAATTAGCTGGTAGGTGACCAGTAAAATGCTAGTGCAATACGAATTACGCTGGCGTATCTTAAATTATCGTATCATATTTCACAGGGCATTAAAAACTCAAGGTTTAGAGAGTTAATTAGTTTAGAGATCTGTTGCATCCGCAGCGTAGTGTTTTTTTTTGTTAGGAAATCTATTATATATGCGAAGGAAAACACTATTTCAAATGGTTGCAGAGCGAAATGCTTCGTGATGAGTTATACATGTGCCCTTGGTACGAACAAGACATAAGGTTCAAGAAGACGTTAAACATCGCAATGGAGGCCATGAAGCGGCCCATCGTGTTCCGGGCCGGCTTCTACATCCCTCTGTCGAGGCCAACTTTTGTATCGGTACGTAATCGTTCTTTCTACTTCTTAACTGACTTAACTTCTTAGGTTATGGCCACCTATCGCGGAGAAGTGATGGCAGATGAACCTGTACAGTTCTTAAATGGAGACCAGACACTGACAGTTGCCAAAAAAATTGCATCCTCGATCCTCGTGGAAATGACTGAGGCCTTTGTCAAGCAGTGGACGTCCTACAAGCGGCATGATAATGATACGTTTTTTTTGTTTCATTCCAGATTCTACGATGCTCATATTCTTATTTCGCAGTGTTGAATCAAGCAAGCAACAAATAATAAAATAGTTCAATCCAGTTACTTATGTATCGTAGGAATTAAGTCGAAACACCGTTCTGATACTATGGATCGTTGCTTATACTTAGATATCTTTAGTTTAATATTTTAAAGCAGGAATTCCCAACCAGAAGCACAATATCTGTATGGAACTCTTTGTTTTTAATTTTAATTCAAATAAATAATATTGTTGTAAAAAAATTGTGTGTTTTTACACTTAAGGGGCATGTGAATATTATTTTTTAATTGAGGAGGCACATAAGGGTTGGAAAACCCTGCTTTAAAGGATCTATGGTTAGACTGTTTGTTATTTAAATCTTATGTCACCCTCATGTAAGAAAGTAAATTAATTTTCTATAAAACGTATACAAGATTTCATTAATTGACTTGACTCAGAGGTAAGTCGCTTAAAGCACTCGTGTTGCCGACAGCAGACAAAACAGGAATCACAAGCATTTTACTCAAATACATATTTTTAACAACCATACACAGAAGAAACACAAATATCATCATGTAAATATTTGTCCGGGGCGGGGATCGAACCTACGACTCTTAAGATAAGATAAGATCATTACCATCGACGCCAGTCAAATGGTATATTAACTAATATGCAGAAATCAGGAACATTGTATCTACACGTTTATAGTAATAGTTTAATGTTGGTTAAATAATCTACATATAAAGGATTTTTAGTATGTATATACAATTTAAAAAAATCGATAAAAAATCTAGTTCAGACATTCTGTATTAATTAGTTGTTCCACAAAAACATAGCACTTGGTGTTTATGGAATTTACACCGACAATTTCCAGATCCCTGTCATGAGGGTAATTATCCTTTTAGGTTTTATGAATAAAAATAACATATAAAAAAGGATAAGCAGATTGACTGTTATATCAACGCAGGGCCTAAACTGGCTGGCTGTAAACTTGAAATCTTGCACAGGGGTTCCTCATATAACGTAGGGGACTACTAAGAAAGTATTTTTAAAAATTCACCTCCTAAATGAGCAAAACGAGGGTGCAAAGTTAGTATGAAACTTCGATGTTTTTAACATTATTCGAATAAAATTCAATAAAGATTCTTAATTAAAAAAATATGTATCGTATGTAAAATATTATTTTCGAAAATCATCCCTCATGACTATAACCTATAGAGGGGTGCAAAATTTTGTATAAAAGTTCTAAAACTTAATGCGGGTGGAACCGCGGGGCGCTACTAGTCTAGGTATATAGAAATAAACTTATTATTGTGACTATATACATGTTGAAGATTTAAAAATGCTTGATAAAAAAAATTGTTTGAGTAGAAACTATTGTTTAATCTAAATATATCTCATATTTTTAACTTTAAATTTAAAAAATGTTTTAGGAACAAAAAACTCTATTTATATAAGACCCAAATATTGAAATAAGATAGCTTTACCTCATAAAATATAATATTTATTCACCTAAGTATTTGAAATGTGCGCACGCCGCAGAACCCCATTTTAAATTTACATAGAATAATGAACTTAGACTTCATTTACACAAAGTCCACAATCATATGATTTTAAGTTGAAATACATAAACTTATTTTATTATTATTATCGCTATTTTACCCAATTAGGCTCGATTTAACATGGGATTTTTTTAACAATAAAACAAATTAGTCACAATTTTTTTATTTATTTATAAACCGTGTATCACATATGCGTAGTGTACATTCAAGACATTTTAGGCAAGAGTGTGCTTCATGAAAACTATGAAAAAATACATTTTTTTCTCGTAACACTTAACGACACTTATAATAAAAGTTTAGTCAAAGTAGTTAAATTCGTGCGCTTAAATCAAAAATAACAATAGCGTAAATGCGAAAGTTAAAAACAACCGTATTTTAGAATTCATCACTTCATTTAGAGATAGAGGCCTATATACGACGCTATGTTCATTAAAAAATGCTATTTAAAAGATAACTTTATATATTTTGGATATATATTAAGTCATGTATCTATGTGTAATCGAAAGATATATATTTTAGTATGCCAATAATGTCAGTATAAAGGCCTTTATTCCTTTTTTTTTCATAGCATCTAATAGTTCTTCCGTTCTCTTATCAGCCAAAAGTATAAATACTTTACCAAGTTCTAAGATCATTTTGTACAATATTTCAAGATCACAAGCCAACTCGCTGTTCGATAAAATTATGAAATAATCGGACGAAGGCTACACTCAGTGTTACATTTGACATGGTGGCGTATCCAAAATTGAAGTTCATGATTTCCAATTGACATCTCTACCAAGTTATTTTTAAAACTGTTCAATGGCATTTTTATGATATTAAGTAAGTCAAATTGTTATGGAAATTTAAACGAATCAAACTTAAAATCATTTTATAAATACTAAGTGTAACCTTTCCCCTTAAATTAGTTACAAAATGTGGTTACAAATTTTAAAAGGTAGGTAACAATCAGTCGCACGTCAAATTACGCGTTATGAAGCTCATAATAAGTGTTGAAATGCATTGATTTGGCTGTCCTTGTATTCCCCTGACGACTTCACTTTAGTTTTAGTCATACGTGTTAAAGCTCATTGTCTTATATTTATAATGGAATTTATTCATATGTTGTTCAACAATTTTTACCTTTAAATTTTAGATTTAATAGTTTTTATGTTATTTGATATTTAACTAAGAGACAATAATAAACCAAACAGGGGCTAGGAGCAGTCAAACGTATAACAATACTTTCAATGCATAACAAATTTTAAGTCTATCCGAATAAGAACCGTGAGATGAAATCGATTTACTCAGCACCAAACATATTGAGTGATGTTGATACGAGCAAGTTGCTCGCAAATGGCCGTGTGGTATCAACACCAGCTCTGTCACGTTTCTGATCTGTGTGGATAGACTTATTTTATGGTCACCAGATGTCGCTCGATTTTTGCTGAATGTGTCTGAGAAAATTAACCATTCCGTTATAAAACCGCTGTTCCTTTTCCTTCCATCATCATTTTGCCGTAACCCGACCCTTTAAATAGAGCAAATGCCAGTAGCGACATCTGGTGATATTTCGCGGTAAATTAAAGTTTCAGGTATTGGCTTTATTATCAATATCACAGCGAGGCGAAGCTATAATATGATATCAATAGTGGTAGCATTAAATTCATAATATTGGCCCTGTACAAGTGTCACGTTTGAGCAACGATATGCCCCATTCACATAAATAAATAACGGAAAAAGCCTTATCTTGCAATTTTCAATTAAGCACATTGAATCATTCCAACCAGCAGCAATATTTTACTACAAGGAATCACTTTCGAAGAGTATTGTCAATTTTCGCTTCACAAATTTGCAAGGAAAATGCCCAAGTCCGTTAATAAACAAATAAGTGTTACTGTACACATTGACGAAGCGATATGTGAAGATAGCATCGCGCTATATATTAGCAAGCTATATACGCCTATGTGGACGGTAAACCTCACATCTTTTATGCAACGACCAAAATGTAAAAATCGTCTGACGACGTCAGTAGAAAAAATATTCCGTATAATTTGTTAGAACAATTTTATGATGTGAATACACACGCACTGTCAGATTATGTTTAGCATTGGATTACAATTAAAATTTCTTCAAACATCATTGGTTATAAACATTTTTTTTTTCAATCAAACACAAAAAGCAACGAATCAATAATACAGTCGTAATATTCCATAAGTCATTGATCATTAATCCACGAAATACAACATCCTTACATTTACAATTTAGAAAAATTCAATAATACATAATATAAACTTATGTGTCACAAAATAACCACAACCGAAACAATTTCCAACATGTTTTAATTACTTGCACACTTGCCCATCGACGTTCCTTATCATTGCCAACCCACAGGATACACATTACACTCTGACAACAATATCGTCGATGATAGTGCAATACCGCGTAAGTAGTAGTTGCAAATAAAGTTGAAAATTCAATTAGAAAAGATCGAAAATGGACCTTATTAGCTTAAGCTACATACGCAGTATTGAAGTATCATCGACGATATGTCAGGAAACATTCCTATAATTTATAACACACAATGTAAATATAAAATGCGGCCAAAAAGTCCGACCAGCCCGCGATGTACCGGCATCTGCGAAAGTAGCTCCCTCTTTCTAAAATTTGGCGTGTGGGTAACTTAGTGGCGGATGCAGGTCGCATACAACTGAACTTATTGAAAATCACTAGGGGAGGCCTGTGTCTAGCAGCCAACATCCTACGCCTGATGATGCAGCTTGAATATGGCGTTTTTTGTCGTATCTTCCCGAGAGCTTATAACTCTATAGTTCGCAGGTCCAAAGACAGACATTTAGACCGAGATATACCTGTTCCTTCCTAATACAATCATAAATGTTTACAATCAAACATAGCATTATTATCTTTACAATAAGTGCTATATTTGATTAACATTTACTAATCGAGATAGAAGTTTTCCTAGACCTGATTGTAGGACTAAAGATTCGTAAATCATTAACATATACAATCTCATTAGACAACATAACTATTCACAATTTGATGCGGTAATACATTCTTCTGAGCTGTAGACTTAAACTGATTTTTTTAATTCCTTCGTAATGCTTGTATTCATTAATCATAGAACGCGTCGAAGAATTCACATTAACTTAATGCCATTATAACATCATCACAACACTTAAATATATTAAAGTGGAAGGATACATATACAAGTAATAGCAAAAAAAAATTAAGAAGAAACTAAGTTCTGTGTGTCAAAGAAGTTATTAGACTTAGGGCACCTTTCGGAAAATATTGCAGCTTGGAAGTTGTAGCATAACAGCAGCAGATCGCTTTTTTATCTCTTTGTGAAATTAGAATTAAAATCCACCATGGAATATGAAAGCAATTGGCATTATAATCTCGAGCGTGAAGAGTTGAGGTTGGGATGTACCGCCATTTCACTTTAACAAGATTTTCCTACAATTTAACAAGAACCCTTTAACCAAATTAGAATAACTACAAACTTAGAGATATCTGAAGTAGTTCATTTGTAGTATCCTTTCATTAATAATAATTAACATTTATATTATACATACATATTATGCCCATTTAGCCTTAAAGTTAATGTGAATGCTTTCTAAGATTATTGAAAACGACATTAGAGTTATAGACGCGCTTTACCTTTACCACCGCCATATGGCGAAAACTCGTTAATTAATTATATCTCTCTCTCTCTCTTCAATATGTATTTTAGAACTTCATTCAAATAATATGTAGGCATTGAGCGCACCCTACCGATGCTTAGATCACTGGAAACGAATACATTTTGCCTTTATTATCATCCAGGCGCCATTCATTCATTACGCAAAACTATTTGAGCGCGTTTACTCTCTTTAAGTAAAGATTCGGAGGACCATAATTGATCAAAAAAAAAATAAATGCACACACTCAACAAAGAAAAATTGGATATTATAAACACATTTTATTAAAATATATTTTAATTAAAACAGCAGAAATTAAAAATCATCTCTCGTAATAAATGAAAAACGCTCCAGGAATATACAGACATTCAATGTAAAATCACATAATAATACAATATAAAAGGAAAGTTTCAATGTTATAAATTCAGATGAATATATTTAACAGCACACTAAATCGTTCAACATAGATTGCCCATATGCAGTCGTATTTACAACGTCATAACGTCCGTTATCGTATGGCAAGCTATAGACACATTTTCTATCTATGGAGCAAAATCAATTGCTATGTCTTATTACGTTACAACTATGAACCGTAGGGCTACTTATAGCGTATCTACATGGTTAACAGCGTGACACCAATTGTGATAGAAGACTACGTAAGATTCTTACAATCAATCTTTTATATAGAGCTCAGATGCAGAACACTACATATTGGATATATTATATAGAAAAGAAGTAAGTATACGACTTATGTTCTTATTTAGTAAAAGCGTCAAGGAACTCCGGCGTAGTTCGATGAACCTACGCACGAATAAAAAAAAGCAATTTGACATATCGATCATACAAGATTCTATATTTAAATTTCGTCTTCTTGTGTTGTTTCTTTACAACACCAAATAAATCTAAATTCAAAAACAGAATCTATAGGTACTACAGGTAACGTTCTAATTTGAATGGACTAATTTGGACTTGTATCGTTTTTTTTTCTTCAAAAGAGCGATACATAAACGATAGGAAATCCAAATTATACATAGGTTTAGAAGTTCCTTAACACTAGAAAGATACTGTAAAATAGGGAAGTGACATCTAGTTTGCAGAGGAACAATTCGCTAGTTATAGGGCGCGTTCCCATTACGCAGAGACAATAGTTAGACGTTCAGCAGTCGCAACTGTTCAATGATACATTCAACGTCACGACATAAATCTTTAAATAGAATACCGCTGGACTACATTGAACTTGTAATTCTAGCGCCGCCGGGGTAGTGGGAGGGCGCTAATTGGGCGACTGGATACATATTTTCTCTGCAATTATCTCCTTATATAATAGACCGATTGTGTATGAGAAGAGTTAAAGATAAGTGTTACTACACGATAAATCATGTCGCACTGTACATACGTCTATTGGAAACAACAATGTATTAACTATCAACTACAATAAAATAGCAACTACGATAAATGCACTAACCGCTAGTCGCTGTCTTTTATTAGGAATAACTATCAAGAATTATGTTACATTATTTTGGCTTACGTGGTAATCGGCTAGCGAACGAACTATCTCATACCTGGACATGGTCCGTAAAATTACAATCCGATATATCAGCTGTAGGACCTTGTCACTTTTCACTATCGCGATGGCGAGGTGGGACAAGGTAGTAGAGCAGATATATGTTACTGCAATTTTTATACAGAACTACCACGCAGGTCTACTGGAACAATCGGGAACATATTTTTATTGCCGCTATAAACATACTGTTAGGCTGTTAATGTATATTTATCTACGATTTACACAGACCAGACATGAAGCTTCGGCAGTAGAGCGTGATCTTACTTAATATCGCTGGAACACGCCCGTTATAGGCAGGGGGGAAGGGGGGTTCCAACTCCAGAATGGTTTATTGTCCATGGATGGATGAGTGAGTGCGTCATCGAGGCCGGGCCTCTGGCTTCATAATTTTCAGGGGGGGGGCTTGATAAGCCTCATACACCGTCATGACTGACCTATATTTTATGCATGTATATAATTTGTGGCATTTGTCTACCGGTGACAATCCGACATCCGAACTGTTCTAAAGTGCTATTCGTAATATTTACGACCAAAATTCTTATAAATAAACTTATATCAGTCATTTCCATACATTTATATATAAAAATTTAGTACAATATACTTTCTCCATCGGGATGGCGCCACTGTCTATCGAGTTTGAATTGCGAACAGAATGCGTATTGTGCCGGCAGACTAGGTGACTCTTATGATCCCCAGAGCCATCTATATTTTAATCTTTATATGCAAATATTGTAAGTATAGGGCTTCTTTCGTCAAGTATGTTTGAAATACAGCTTATGTGCAGTACAGAGGGTTCAGTTTTCTATAAAGGGATGCGCTGGACATTTCCAGTACGGTCGGCATAAATCGCGCCATATTCTGAGCAACACGGCCAAGCTAAATGATCCCGACGATCCCACCATTGCAACCCTAAATGGCACACTAACAATACTACACCGATCGCGTGGTCCTGTGATTGATATTCTTCAAATAACACTAAATCCAAGAGATAGACATATAACAAACTATGTATTACGAAAATATATTCATTTCACATTATCATAAGATTTGCTCAAACATATGATCTTATGATTTTGAGCAAATAATTGTCAGCTAAGTGAGGAAGTGGCAACTACCCGTTTCACAGTTACATATTATTAAATACACAAATTATATATATAATGTACATCAACTATTCATAAGATTTGCAGCATTATCGTGTACACGTATATAAAGAACGCAATTAACTCGTATATAAAATTATATTAAGTTAAATTACAATTATTATATTGCAAAATAATTAAAAATCAACAAAATTAGAATTAAGTACATTTACAACGTTATTAATTATTAAAATAATCATTATTAGCCGAACATGCTTGTCTACGTGTAAATAATTTATTTATAATAATTGTTACTGAATTAATTGATGTGTTAAAAAAATATTTCTCGCCAGAGATTTGTAAGAAGCTCAAGAGGTTGTTTATATTGTAAAAATTAACGTAAGTTAAATAACTGTCAGAGATATTTCAAACTATATCAATGTTTAAAATATGACATTAACAAAGTCAGGTCAGGTCAAAGTAAATCAGGGGTTCGCTTCATTTTAAAACAGTTAAAAAATAACATTGTATTATCATTATGCATTATTGTTGATATTTTATCAATGTTTATTTAGTATTAATAAAATTACAAATCCACCTAAATTTCTTGTGTCACTATCATACAGCATTTGTATGCTAAAAAGTTGCCTAACAACGATATAATAAAGATAATTAAATTTTTAAAACCTTTTTTAGTTTCCAACCCCTATCAATATATATACTATGCTACAGTTGTCTGGTAGATTTGTTATTCAATTGCTTCTAAACAAATCAAATTAAACTGCGAACAACCCAAATTTTAAGATCTACCAAATTGAACTGTATTCGCATAGCAATAAGGATCATACATAATACGTAAACTCTGGCAAAGAATTAACTAAAATAGAACCGATATGTAAGGACTATGATACATTAGCAATCCTGACAATATAACTTAGACAATACATGTAGAACCGCCTTTAAACGTGCCTGAATCTATTCATACTTATAGGGAAAAACTTACAACTATTGCAATAAAATTGATGACATTAGGGGATATAGTATCTATAAATTATATTGTTAAGGCAAGGAATAATACAGTATTGATTCTAGTGCTCTATTATTTGTACATATAAAAAAAATACACAGACTCGCTCCTATTGAGGGGTAAGCAAACACTGCTGACTCCAAGTTTGGATTCTCACATACTTGCTTCATACATTAGTGCCGGTAAGTGTTCAAAATGTCACCAAGTATTTCAAGACGATTAAGCAAATGCGTTTCAATCACTATTACTCTTTATAGGCCCAGCTAAAGATGTCCCGCACAATCTAAATGGTATATCATTCACGCTAAACTCTTTTATCAACTATGTGATTTCATTAAGAGCTCATGTGAACTGCATTTTTCTATTTTGCATATTTCTGCCACTTACTGTCGTCCTAATATGAAGCTACTAGATTTCATCAACCGTAATGAATATACCAAATTTAACTTTAAAATAATTTTAGATTTATTAAATGCAACAGATTTCTAAACGACATAAAAACATAATTTTCTTTCGACATTTTAATATAGTAATAAAAACTGTCAAAACAATTTAATTTACAAAAAATATACATACAATTATAATTTCATCGCTAAAAATCTACGTGATTAGGTAATTAATAACACAAAACGAGGTAATAATCATAAAGGTTAACGTTATTTGTACAAAAATTTCATTATTTGTCCATTAGCTGTTTTACCATATTTAAAATAACAATAATAATAATTAACAATATTTTTAATTTAATATAATGTAGGGGTTTACATCGGTATACACAGAAATTTAGTTTTCAAACATCAAGTGTGTATATTGGAAGAAGTTGAATTTATACATGTCAATGTAGATATATATATTAATTGAATGTATATGTTACAATAGTGTCATTTTATATAATGCATTAAAACGGCAAAACATCAATCCGTTCAAGCCAAAAGGATAATACAGTGAAATGAAGAAGCTAATCCCAGACATATAGGCCACTATCCAACAAACATCCTTTTGACTCTGGACGGGTTGCATCAGAGTTCTAATGAAGCCCGACCAAATGTAGAAGTATTGAGCACGAAAGCGTTCTTCTCACATCTAGTTACATCGAAAGCGCCTTCTACATTCAACCGAGTTGCATTCGTATAATCGAGTTACCCGTTTCACTTATATTATTGGAATTTGATATAAGGGCAAATGTTACATATACTTTACGTTTAAAAAAGTTCAAATAATTTGCTCTCAACTATTACTAGGTCTATAACAAACGAACAGATCGAACGGTAAACAGTTCTTACATATTCATTAATAATAAAAATTACACGAGCGTTTCTCTATCCACTTCGAACACTGGTATATTGACTAGACGTCATTCGAAAACAATTTCAATTACAACACAATAAGATTGAATTTCCAATAAACTAACACGTGTCACTTAAAACAAAACGCCAAGGAATGACGGTCACTGTTACAAGGGGCTGTGGAGCTTGATAACTGGGTGGTTCCGTAGAATTTGAGCGTCACACAACTCCGGGAAAATAAAACACGTTTGATCGAGTCCTTTGCGTCCCTCAAAATATTATTCTCAAAGATCAATGACTCACCTTTCTTCTGGAGTCATTACCTGCAACAAAAAAAACATCACATACATTGACCTGACTCCGAAATAAGTAGCTAAAAGCACTTGTGTTAAGGACCTCCCGCTACAGAGAAAAGGAAAAAGATAATACTCAAATACAAATTTAACACGTAGATACAGAATAAACACAAATATAAATATTTGTATGCGTAAATAAATAAATATTTGTCGCGGATATGAAACGAACCCATGACTTTTGGCTAGTAGCGCCAAAAGTCATGGGTTCGGTCCATCTGCGTCATTTGGCCCGTCCAATTGAAATGATTTGAAAGATCAATAGAAAATATAGATAAATAGTCGTCGAAATGACTAAGAATATTTTAAAACTTAGAGATGTGACAACTTACCTTTAGTGTTGGCCCTGTCTCAGAGGCCTAGGTCGCCGTACTGCACGGACCACTTCTCGTAGCCGACCAGGCTGTGCGGCGACACGGATGGCCGGATACGCTTGAGGGCGTCCATGAAGTCCTGGAACGTGATGCTGCGGACCAGCGACAGGTCCAGGCACTTCACCTCTTCGGGGTCCAGCTCTGGAGAATGCAAAGAAATTATGTACAGTTTTCGTGTGCCCAGTACATGCTTGGAAACTGAGGGTACATCCATTAATCCCGTGATCGTGGAAATGGGGTTTGGAAAAATCACAAGGGGGGAGGAGTAAAATGGCGTGTATTTTTATTAAAGATCGCTGCCCAAGTCCGTCTGCCTGTCGGTGGGCGCGGACAGGCGCCCCAGCACGCGCCGGAACAGACTCGGTCACCCACCTCTGATAGGTCCGAGCGCGGCGTCCCGGCACAGCGCGGTGAGGTCGCTGCCCGAGTAGCCGTCGGTGAGCGCGGCCAGGCGCGCCAGCTCGTCGTCAGAGAGCGCAGCGGCGGCGGCACCGCGCGCCAGCACGCGCCGCAGCAGCGAGCTGCGCGTGCGCAGGTCGGGCAGCGAAACGTACACGCGTTTCGGGAATCGCCTGGAAACAAAACCGTAAAGATCAATTTTTTAGCAATAATATTCAATAGTTTACTAAAATACTAACCATAATTTCATAGCATTATGGATTATCCTAGCTTTCCATTTTCATACATATGAACACCACATTAGCTGTAATTTCTAAGAATGCTATTTCTAAAAATTGGCTTTGATTGACAAAGAGTAGACGGTGAAGCGAGTGAAACAACTCTTTGAAAAAAACTTACAGGAAAACATTTTTCAAGGATTGATGTTATACAAACGGAAAGAGAAGTGTTTGTAGAATTGTTTCGGATCGCGCACTGCCCGTGTGGCAGTGGAAGTAGCAGACACATGCTAGCCGTTGGCGAAAGTGGACCTGTTGACCCTAATTGGCGGTGATGTAACGAGCCAACTTATCTGTTAGTGTGAGTACCACATGGAACTCTAGAACCGGTTCTTGGGTTAGTACCTGAGCGCGGCCTCGTCCAGCTCCTGCGGACGATTAGTGGCGGCCATTACAATGAGCCGGTCGGCGCCGGCGGCCGGCAGTCCGTCGAACTCCACGAGGAACTCCGTCTTGAGCCGCCTCGACGCTTCGTGTTCCCCGCTCGATCGTTCGCACAGTAGCGAGTCTACTTCGTCGACAAATATTATGGAGGGCTGCAAAAAAACATTGAAATTGAATTTTTAGACTATTGTCCGAGCCGATTGCTGGATATAGGCCTCCCCAAGAAAGGTCGCTAGGCAATCGCAGAGCGCAACCGTCGCGACGCGAATGCTGCATGTGCATTTGAGTCACACTATTGCGGATGGATATACCGCCATCTGTAGGTTCTAGAACCTTAGTCGTCTCTAACTACACTTGGTACTCGGGAGGTACTATTCTATTCTGCAGGTACAACACGGCAAACTGTAGCTTATAGACGTAATTTTTTGGATTATTTTAATGCTGGTCTACTTAGACCACGATTCCAACGCCACCAAAGAAATGGGTGACGTTCAATAACGAACGACTATATGCCTGATTGTACCCGTGAATTCACTCGAGCGTCTACGTAGCCGGACCTCGACTGTTCATTATCGGAGAAAGTTAATTTAAGTTTGCAAATATTAGGACCGTGTGAGGTAAAGGGGCAGGGCCTGCTCGCGTTCCCCGGTGAACGCAATGTACAGCTTCGTATTCTTATGAATGTGATTGTAAAGTGACAGTGAACGAATGAGAGAAGGTTTATATTAACAGACGGATCATTGTATTAGATGTTGCATGAATTATTAAATATAAATTGAAAGCGCTGCGTGATTGGGTAAATAGTTTATAATGAACAAATAAAGTCACGCGCAAAATAGTGAAAATTGAATGCTGAGTCAAGCGGTCAGACGCCAATTCGGAGCGTAGTGAAATCAAGCTTTGCCAGCGCGATGCAAGTTTGTGACATATTGAGTTAACAGGTACGCAGGTACAATCGGGTAGAGAATCCTTAATAAGGCGCGGCCAAGGAGAATTGAGTTGTTGAAAAAACGACGGGTCCGACAGCACGTGGCGGGCCTTTGGCGTGTTCGCCAAAGGTCGTTGATTGACCCTTACTCAGGAAACCCCTACCCCTAACTAGTATCTAGGTGTTAAATATATGTATTTTAAGTATTATATTTGTAACTTCTCTGTTGCCTGTTGTCCGTAACGTAAGTGCTTTAAGCGACTTATCACGGAATCAGTTCAATGTATGAGATGTTATAGGAATTGAATTATTATTAATAAATTAAATTACACAGTTATGAATATGTATTTAAGATTAAACTGTTTACGCTGGTCAGCAAACAACTCACCTGCAGTTCCCTCGCGACCTGGAAGAGGGCGCGCACCATTTTCTCGCCGTCGCCGACGTACTTGCTGGTCAGCGTCGCGGCCGATATGGAGAAGAATGTCGCGGAACACTCAGCCGCTACGCACCGAGCGAGCAGCGTCTTGCCTGCGGGAGCATAAGCCATTTTTCACTGGTTCTTACCGCTCTTGTTTATGGCTTTATCACTTTATAGTAGGATGTCGACTGATGGACATACACTTCCTTTAAAAAAGCGGAATATTTCCCATAATTTCAGTGCTGGGCAGGCCTGGTTTTTCTTATTTTTATTAGACTAGGTCGACAAACAAGCATACATACCGCGTGATAGTAAGTGTCAACGCGAGAAACTCTTCATATCACAAGAATATCATTAGCACGAATCCAACCTCGTGACTTCAAGAATGTCACGCCGGAACACAGTAATGCGAACACTGCTATTGACGATCAAAGAGCATAGCTTCGCGACGGTAATACTGCTTACGATCCCCGCCCTATCGCATTTGAGCTAGGCTGTTTCGGGTATACAGCCATCGTCAGCTCTGGTACATTAGTTATTAACACCTAATAAACGTATATAATACAAAACTTCACGCCTATTTACTAAAGTGATTCTTATTTACGTCGATTCTCACATATTCTGCTTGGTTGGTTACTGTCTAACTTTTTCAAAAAAACCGTGAATGAAATACATTTTGGCGGGGATGGGCAGCAGACGACGACCTGTTGAAAACCTATTCATTGCGAGAATAACACCATGTCTACCCAGAGTTATGAACATACATTCCCTAATCCCGTGATTAGGTTCATGTCCAACAGTAGAGGTCCTGAATAAAACAGACTGACCAACGTCATGAGCACAACCTGATAGAATATGTTTGCTACTTACCGTTTCCAGGGGGTCCGAAGAGCAGCAGTCCTTTAGCTGGTGACCTCAAGCCGGTGAAGAGTTCGGGCCTCAGCGAGGGGAGTACCACCATCTCTTGCAATGCTTGCTTAGCTGCCTGCAATACATTCTCACTCTTATTCATAGAATCTTATTTTATACTAACAGTGCCCGCGACTTCGTCCGCGTGGAATAGTGACTTTGTTGGGCCTCAATCGATAACTGAAATAATTTTTCAAATCTGACCAGCGGTTCCTGAGACTAGCGCGTTTAAACAAATAAACAAACTTTTTAGCTTTATAATAATAAATATAGATCATAGCAAATAGCGTTTATAATATCTATAGTGTTATAAATGATATTGGTAATGATTTATCGATGTGTCATAGACAAGCTAATAACTCACACTAAATCTCATTCACTAATATATTGAAGATAAATATCTTGGAGTCAGGTCAAATAAGAAGGAGGTACTATTTTACTCCACTGGTACCCCACGGCCTATAAACCCACTAAACCTCATTTCGCCTGCACGATAGTTTGTCATGACCCTCATTCCACGATGATGGCCAGCACTTCTCTATTAGGGTCAAAAAAAATACAAAAATACCAGTTTCATTTAATTACTTGATTAAAGTCAACTAACCTCCTGTCCAGCTATGTCATCCCAGTGCACCTTCGGACCACCCTCCACGATCTCGTCCAATATCAGCTGCACCAGCTTGGGGTCGACACCCCGCACGCTGAGCGCCGGCTGGGGGGTCCGGCTCCGAGTGGGGGTCCCTCGCTGCGACCCCCCGCCGACCGCCCGCCGGACTGGGGATCCATTCACCGGCACCTGGTATGCGCTCTGAGTGAGACGGTGTGAGAAAGAATGATGGTGAGTGATTACACCGGTGAAAGTTAGGTGAAGAGACAGAATGAAACATTTAAAGACATATTTATAACATCAAATGAGTAGAAAAAATAAATAAGACTAGGCTAGGCTAAAATAGGCTAGGCACATTTCGATTTCAAATGTCGTGTATCAAGGTTGTATAATATATTTCAATTCAATTCAAAAATAGAAAAGGCATAATTATTATCTACAACAATTTTCTTTTTATAAGCAACAAGTTATTACTAACTTAACTATTTTATGCAGCATCCGATTCCCTTATTTGAAAAATGTTGAAAACCTTTCAATGACCTTTTAAATCGGCATGCAGGAATGCGAGCACTGCTATTTTGCGATAGAAATAGGAGAGAGTGAGGTACCAACGCAGACAATATTTGAATGAGGTCTACCTCTAGTAAAATAATACAATTAGTTAATTAACTACAATATAGAACTATATTTTTTATATTATGAAGGCAGCAAACAAGCATACGGTCCGCTTTATGGTAAACTTGACCACTGCCTATAGACGCTCGTAATAGCACAAGGATATCACTAGCGCGCTGCCAACCTTGTTGGAAGATATTACGTCACATTACCCAGTAATTTGCTGTGAAACTGTAACACAGCATTGTGAACACTGTTATTTGGCGACAATAACAGTAAGTGAGTGAGGACCAATGCAGACAACTATGGAAGTGGTCTACCTTCACAGAAAACAGAATAGAAAGACCCGATCACGTCAAATCGTCCGCATATCAAGCAACTAGAAGTGGCACATAACAAGTAACACAAGTGTTTTCTAAAAGGCAAATCTTAATGTAGCCTATTCAGAATAATCGATGAGAACAAGTGATAATGTGGCGTACAATGTCAGCACTCACATTAGGAATAATTAAAAAAACAAATGGCCACTTATTATTCTATTGGTGTTAAAGCAAAACTATTGGACCCAGAAATAGAATATGTCTACGAAATCATGCTTGGTTTTTTAATTTGCCTAACGCTTAAATTTCCAAGAGTGCAATAATAATCTTCATTGATAATATTGAGGCTTATAAAATGGCTTACGCCAAATGATAAGAGAAGATAATTATTATTTAACACCCATATTCACATTTATTAATTTACTAGCTGTGCCCGCGACTTCGTCAGCGTGGATTAGTTTTATTGGGTACCATACCTCTTTACCTTAACTTATATAAACCATGAATGTCATATTTATTTATATCGAATCAATGGCCTCAAAAATAAGTTGCAAG
Source organism: Heortia vitessoides (assembly GCA_020976665.1). NCBI lineage: Eukaryota > Metazoa > Arthropoda > Insecta > Lepidoptera > Crambidae > Heortia > Heortia vitessoides. The sequence continues at coordinate 12,150,032 of JACJUM010002496.1, forward strand.
TTTCTAGCTCTAAAAATACCGCTTACCGGTACGTAGTCTCTATTCCAGAACCTTCGACTACATCGATCATCGGTTCTGCGTGCTAAGTGACCTGCGTACTAACACTTCAACTTGCTAATCCGTCGGGCTATGTCAGTAACTTTGTCTGTCCTAGGTATACGTACAAGTCAACAACTTTTAAGAAGAGTCATGAACTGATACTTTATACTTAATGTCTATTCTTTAAACAGAGTTCCTAAAATTAAATGTAGTAAGTAGGTAAACAAATCCAATCAATATTCAATTTCTATTCTACTTTCATTTCATGTACAAGTACGTGGTAGGTAGGTACTTGATGACAACCCTATCCCGTCCAATAACAGCGCACTCCAGAAGTCCAGACTACAACAACCCACTTCGATCCCTAACGAACCCAAACAATCGAGCATAGGGTCGATCATTAATGAACGGCCTCGCACATCCACATCGGTGGCGCGAGAATTCACGTCTGAATAGTCCTGTATAAGATTCGTACAAATAAAAACAAAATACAGAGATTATTATTTCTAACTAATTTATTTATTTAGATATCCAATTTAGACGATAATAATATTTTAGATCAGACAACAGAGGAATCACAACTATAAAATTAAATACATATTTTAACACCCAGACACAAAACAAACACAAACATCATTATATAAATGTTTGTCTACTTTGAGTGTTAATATGGTCGATGAGAAAGAATGGATGAAAATAGAATGACTGTACAAATATATAGCCTATAACGGAATGGTATAGGACAACCTTGGCGAACATACCTTCACCAGGCAGAAAATGGATTAAACAAGGGTCAGGTCAGATGTATCAAGAATAAACGGAAGGGAAGCGAGAAAGGTATTTCAAGATCGAAGCAAGTGAAAAACTAGAGTCTCTACCTACCCACATGTGTGATGTGTGTATGTATGTAAAGGCTTGTCCTGGGTGATGATCGAATCGGCGAACCCTAGCGCATGACACAGGTTTACTGCCATCTTCGGTATCAGACCGGTCAAAATAGGGTAGTAGTTGGGTAATGGATAGGGTATCATCATCATCGTATCAATTTATTTAATAAAACTCAATACAAAGCATATTCGTTAAATCTCTTAACAAAAAGGTTTGTCATATTTTACTAAGATAAAGATATAAAATACTGGACTAGAGGCAGACTTCATACGAAGGTCTGAATTGGTACCTCAATAATCTATTTCCAGCGCCAAACAGTAGAGCTCGCAATGTTTGTGTTCCGGTTTGAAGGTCGAGAGAAGCAGTAAAAGTTCTGGGTAATGTGACATGATATCTTCAAATCACAAAGTTCTCAACATGCTTTTGATATCTATAGGCTGCGCTTACTATCACGCGGATAGTATGAATGTTTCTAATCTTAGTCGTATCTAAAAAAAATCAACCCGTCAGATTTTATATTAAACTATTTTCCAAAACGGTTACGAATCCTTTAATTTACTTAGAAAAAGTCTAATCAAAAAAGAAAACTAAGCTTTGGTCAACATTAAATACGTTACAACCGAAATTTAACCTCATTTCGGTAAAAAGGGTGTAAAAATTCTAAGTATACACAAATGACGTCACACGTCTTTGTCATTTCAGGAAGGACTTACTCGTAAAAGAAATGGCTCAATTTCTATCTACTAGAAAATATAAAAACGTATTTCCAGACTAACATATATTTTGTATATTTATTCTGTTTTCATATGATCAAACCATATTAAATAACAAACACACAAATAGCTATAGCGCCGTGAGGTACCGGCAGAATAAAAAAGTACCTCCCACTGCACCAGGGACTAAGGAAATATTGCAGCTCAAATGTACAGGGCGGGGATGGGCAGCAGCATTTCCGTGGCGATAGCTGCGCTCTACGCTTGCCAAGCGCGGCAATTATGGGCAAACAACCTCCTTTATTGAAGAGGCTTATGTTGTATGGCGGCTTATGTATGATGATGATGAAATTGCTATAATCCAATTCTCCATTTAGGAGTGCTGAGTTTTTACCTAGTTATCAACTTAAATTTTATAATTGTAATATAATTTGGCCAGCGCATTCGTAAAACTGTGCAGAAGTTATTGTGGTAAAATAAAAATTCAGTTAATGCGAGTCTGACCCATTTTCCAGTAACGCAAACGGCAAAAGTTATAAAGTTTATTGCAACTACTCCCATCTAGTTTTATGACAACTCGACGTACAAATTTACGGTGCATACTGCATACGCTTTTAGTGTACGTACTTTAATTGATAATAATTTTGCAGAGCAGTTTGCGAGGTATAGAAACGTAGTATTCAAGGATGTCTCAACCCATTAAATTATTTTCCAACGATCGTGCCTGGAAGTTATTTGTAATGTCCACCTAAACACTCGGTAAAACTTTATACGCTTAATATTCTATGCATGTCAAGAACTCAGAATCGTTTGCTTTATTACCTAATTAGACGTCAATACAAGTGCGACTGGAGAAGTAAGCAAGGTTGATCTTTAATGAGCGAGCGAAAGAGCTCGGTTTTCATAATTTCGGCCGCAAAACGTCCATTGCTGGACATTGCCTCTCCAAGTGATTTCTATTAGGACCGATGGTATGCGGCCAGGACGATCTACGCTTCGCTTGACGGTACATGGTCTCCATTCCAGAACCTTACGACTCTGTCATTCATCGATTCTGCATGCTAAGTGTCCCTAAGATGACCCTAAGATGACTCTAAGATGACCCTAAGATGACTCTAAGATGACCCTA
>JACJUM010002496.1:12159846-12179499 GCA_020976665.1 Heortia vitessoides
ATATATATATATATATATATATATATATTTATAGTATATAATACTATAAATATATACATATATATATATCAATCACGCCATCACGACATATAATAGTAAAGTGTACACAGTAAACAGAAAATTATTAAAATCGGTTCAGTACTTAGAAGTTTATCTTGGACAAAGACCGTGACATACTTTTTATATAAAAAGACAATTATTAAAAAAAGATCAACAATAATTATCAATAAACCGGAAAGCGAACGCCAGTTATTACAACAAGTAAAGTCAATTTCCCGTGACGTCATCAAGTAACCGATCTCGCCCCTGTAATGTTACCCCAGTAGCCGACATCCTTCCCGGTATTGTGTCTCATGTATGGCCTCTAAGCTATTAAAGACAGAATAACCTAATAGGCAGACTCAGGACGTAAGCTCTGTTTACGTATATATTGCACATAGGAGAGGTACATAAAGAGTACATCCTTACTAATATTATAAATGTGAAAGTAACTCTGTCTGTCTGTCTGTCTATTACGCTTTCCCACATAAACCTCTCAACCGATTTTAATGAAATTTGGTACAGACAATCTTTGGACCCTAAGAAAGGACATAGGATATATTATTAATTCGAAATAAAAGTTGTAAAGGGTCGAAATGGGGGATGAAAAGTTGTATGAAAGTATCGCTATTTTTAGAGCTAGAAACTTCAAACTTATTTTTCAGGCCATTCATTCAATATAAATAAACATGACATTGAAAGTTTATATAAGTTAAGGTACAGAAGTATGGTACCCAAAAAAACTATTCTACGCGGACGACGTCGCGGGCACAGCTAGTAGGTATATATAATATTAGAAATTTGCAAAAAAACATTTTATATATTGATTAATTTGTGTTACATATCTGAGCAGAGGAATCTTTATTGAAATAAAATTGAAGGGTCTATAACAGTAAAATGACAGTTTTGTTTATATAGGCATATGAAAGTTATATATCACATAGGGGGAGATAGGATTTGTTATTTAATTAGTTTCATAAATGAATTTACCAAACGTCTCATACATTGACTTGATTCCGTGATAAGTCGCTTAATAATATGTTGATGCGTATCTTGTATTATAATAACAGCTCTTTTAAATAGGCGTATTAAAGTGTGCATGTATGGCACTTACAACAAAAGTAAGCTTTTTTGGTCAGTCTGCCTATCTGTATGAGGTAGACTCCGAAACGGCTAATTATTGACAGATAGCAGAAGTTATAAAGAGTGAGTTTTAAGTTTCACGTATGTTACATTTTATAAAATTGCTTTACCAGGTACGCGGTTTCGACAGAACGGGGTGATTCATTGGAAAGTTGGGAGGAAAATAATTGTTGGTCATGTCGAAATTTTATACCGACCGAAGCTTTCAAAGGAGAATAGGTTATATATCAATACTATCGAAAGTGTATATATACTTTTATTGTCTGGGTTTAATATATATATATACATACATACATACATACATACATATATATATATATATATATATACATATATATACACTTTCATTAAAACTGCTTATCATTCTCTATTGACGGTCGGTAAAAAAGATGACCCCTTCACCTTTTGCGTGCCCAAGGCCAAAATAAAAGGCTATTTATGGAAACTGCGCGAACCTGGTGTGTGTGGCAGGTTTACTTGAAAGTTAGCAGGTAAGGCGGTCAGGTTGCGAGAGAGGCCGGGTATGGAATGACAAGCGTATCGAGTAACCAGAAATCATTGGAGGGAAATTTAATCAAACCGTTACATTCAGTGGTTGGTATTTGGAGGGCGCGATATATTTTATTCATAACTAAGGTACTAAATATATTATAGAAATATGGAATGCCAATGTATCTGTGATCACAAATTTATGTAGACACATCGTAAATTACAGCAGAAAAATCTATAATATTAGAGTTAGGGATTTTACAACAATCAGATTATCTGATTGTTCTAAAAATACTAATAATATATGATAATAATATTATACGTATTTAGTAAGCAATATTGTTTTGAAAACGACCAGTTGGCGCGTTCATATCTTTCTACATATGTTTAGGAGCTCGCACAGACTTATTGCTTATTGAAAACGGATGTCTTACTGCACAGCGATACGTAACAGAGATCTTAGAACCATATGTCATGCCTTTTGCCCTATTTATAGGCCCACATTTCGTTTTCATGCACGATGACGCGCCCCCATACTGCTCGTATCGTGAGTACCTACCTGAATGAGGTTGGCATTAGTCAAATGAACTGGCCAGCGAGATCACCGGATATGAACCCTATAAAACATGCCTGGTATATTCTGGGAAGAAGAGTTCGACAGCGAAATCCAGCTCCCAGAAATGTTGAAGAACTCAAACACGCCATTAATTTTATGACTTTTGTGTTATTTTTGTAAAAAATCGATTCGAAATCTCACACTTCTAGTGCCTTATTTTACGAATTATCGTAATTAACGTTTATTTCTTTTAAAACCGGGTATTTAGTAGCTTATTTTGATTTAGTTTAGTTATTTTAAGGCAATGTGATGTGTTCCTGAAGACAAAAAAAATATTTTTTAAAAATTCATTGAAAAAATCAACCTTTTTTGTGTTCCCCTAAATGTGCCGTCGTGTGTAGTTGCTTCTGCTCTTATTTTAAGAAGATAAAATAGCTACTTTATTCGCAATAGTTTGAAATCTATACTACTATTACAAAGAAGAAAGATTTGTTTTTAATTCTTTATTACGATTTAATTCAGAAAGTAGTACGTCAATAAACTAGGTCAATATTTATATAAAAATGTATAAGTATTGACCTAGTTATTTAAAAAGCTATATTATATTTAAACAAAAATTACAGTTTGATCCAACTTGAGAGAGAATAATTTATATCTGAATTTATAATTGCATTATTTTTTTTGCAGACAGGACACGAAATAAAATAACAAGACGATTTGCATTCTTTTCTTAGCGCCCTACTCACTGGCGCTCGTTCATAAAAAGTAGTAGTACTTTATTTGGCTCTAACATATGTATCATTCTATACATATGTTAGAGCCAAATAAAGTTAAGATCAATCAATAGCTACCTATTCCAGTGGCATCAATGGACTAATCCATTTGTATACTATATATTGCCGTGGGGTGCCGGCGGAGTAGAATAGTACCTCCCCCTTTTACCAGGTGTCTTAAGAGGCGACTAAAGTACCGGAACCGACAGATGGCGATATATCCACTTGAAACAGCGCAACTTAAATACTACAGGGCGGGGATGGGCAGCAGCATCCTCGTCGCGAAGTTGCGCTCTGCTATTGCCACCACGCTTGCGCAGCGCGGCATTTTTGGGCAAATAACTCCTATCTTGGGGAGGCCTATGTCCAACAGTGGACTTTAAATGACTGATATGATGCTGTATGCATTTAATGTTTATTTGTGTAAATACAAAAACTATGTACTTTTATATTACACTTAAACTTGTTTCTTTGCCCTGAATAATAAATAAAATTGAATATAGTGTACCATCGAGTTTTTATCTCACAACGCATTGTACTTTTAAAACTTTATGTATTATTTCAGATATGCACGCGAACTCCGGTATCAGAGGCACAGCGACACAGCAATGCACTGTCCGCACAACGATATACAGAAAATACATATGTACATTGCAATAAAATTAAACACATGACGTGGTACTAGACAAAACCCAAGTCAACGTAAAATATCATCATCATTAAACATATCAGCCATTGCAAGTCCAATGCTGGACGTAGGCTTCTCCGAGAAACGGGGGATTTTGCTCATAATTGCCGCGTTGGGCAAGCGTGTTGGCAATCGGACAGCGCAGCTTTTGCGACGGGAATGCTGCTGCACATTCCCACCCTGTGCATTTAAGCTACTCTGTTTCGGAGGGATATACCGCTATCTATCGGTTCTGGTACCTTAGTTGCCTCTTACGACACCTGGTACAGAGGAAGGTATTATTCTACCCTGATGGTACCTCACAGCATAAGGATAAAATGTATCTTTATTTAAAAAGGCCTATCTTAGGCACTTAAAAATAATAAATAAAATCAAAGAAAATTTATGAGTATAGATGTAAAGAAATTAGTCACTATCGAATTGTCTTATATAGATTTGTTAATTACAATTTTACACAAATGACCAATGACCCTGACAACCAGTGTTATAAAATTCATTTAAATAAATAGGTCATTGAGTGTTCTAATTTAATACTAGTCTGCTGACACCAAACGGGTCTTATAACTAAGTTTATAGCAGGTTCATTACTGTTTGGTTTAAAACTAAATCCTCAATCAACTGTCGTTTTATTTAGATTCTTTGTTTATTGTGGCAGCCAGATTTATTTCTCTTCACATTCTGAAATTTTATCCGTTTAAATGTTTTTTTTTTTAATTTCGGCAATAGTATCGTGGAAACAGCTACCTAAAGCAACAAGTAATAGCCGCGCTGGGCAGGCATCTTGGCAAACGCAAGGCGTTGCTTTGCAACAAGGATTCTGCTGCCATCCCCGTTCTGTTCTATTTGTGCTACGCTGTTTCGGGTAGATAAAGGTACAATTTGTTGGCTCAGGTACCTCGGTCGTTGTTATGAAATTTTACATGCATATTCTGTAGGACTAATAAGTGTTAAGTGATAAGGGTTATCCAACCATAGCATTGCTTAGTAATTTTTTGTTATTATTTTATTTTTTATAATGTGGCATTAAAAATACCAACAATCCTAAGTTTTCACACTTCTATCACCAATCTCTTTTAATAGTTGTTTAATTATACAATAAAATCATATAATTGATATGTCAGAACGTTTGCCGGGACAACTAGTTTATATTTAGATTTCAGACATGCAAGGGAACTCCACTATCAAAGGCCCTGCGACAATGCAGTGTCCGGACAATGCTTCATATAAAATACATAGCAATAAAATAAAATATGTTTCATAAATATGCGTCAAGCGGACCGGCACCGTTACTGGGCGGTGCGTGGGTGCGGCGGGCGCACGCACCATCGGGTTTGTCGGCGTCTCATGTTAATTGACGTAATGAACCGAACTTCTATATTTTTAACGTGATCACCACTAGTAGGGATAAAACAATACTAATTCAGGACTAGTATTTGCTCAACGTTGTATAAATACAACTTTATACTTTTTCTAAATACCAAGTAATTTTATTATCAATACTTCGAAATTAAGTCTCGAGAAGGTATCGGTTAAAAATACTCATATTAGTATATGCCAAAGTCAATATTTCATTTTAGCTTTGATTGTGAAAATGATATTTTGAATTAATATGCTAATAATCATTTTATAGACTCAAACGACGGCAGTACTAGTATAAACTGTACTACAACGGCCGACCAATCGAATTTACGTTTTAAAATCTAACCCATTGAAGGAATGGGAAGAATCGCAATTATTTAAACACAGTAAGTACCCCCAACCATTGCAATAGCCTCTTTTCTAGCTGGCGCAACCAAAGCTATCTCAAGAAAATGCTTAACTATGCAGACTTATTCGATAGATTTTATATTAATACTTCTTTTGGTTTTAACTTAAAATTATCTAAAATGGCGCATTTGGCAGCTGGAGCATCTTTCACGCCAAAAGTCCTAGAACAAATATATATATATATATATATATATATTTAGGTATGTATTATGTTTGTAGTTCCTCTGCTATCTGATATCCGTAACACGTGTGTACACGTCTATAATCTACTTATTTTTGAATCAGGTCTATACGCGTGAGATTTCTTGTGAATTTATTAATTATTTAATTTATAAAAAAAGTAATGCTGTATCTAAATTGACCTAGTGGAGGTTAAGTTCGATTGAAACAAAATTTATGTCGTGAAATTTAATTAAACCGTTGAATTGAGTGTTCTTTATTTGGGGGGGCGCGATATATTTTCTTTATAATTAAAATACTAGACAATAATTGTATGTACTAATGTACCTGTAATCACATATTTATGTAGACAAATCGTGAAATAAAGCAAAAAAAAATCAAGGTATAGAACAACGCGGACAAAATCACGGGCTAAAACTAGTAATAACATAGTTAAGATGATATGTACTAGAAAAAAATTAACCCAGTCAGTTGTCTCAGGTATTACGAAGGACTCGAACCTGCATCTTTCCTATAACGGGCGACTGTACTGTGCAGTCCAGTAAATATCATCTTGACGGGCCCGACAGCGCAGGTGGTAGCGATTCTGTCTTGTGCGCCAAAGGTCGTGATAAATATTTGTGTTTGTTCTGTGTCTGGGTGTTCAATTTATGAACTAATGTAGTATATTTGTGATTCCTCTGTTGTCTGATGTCCGTAACATAACAGTTTAATATAATATACATAATAACGACTAAGACTTATCACGAAATCAGGTCAATATGTATTAGAATAAATATTTATATATGCTCGCAATGTCTAAAACAGCAAGATGTTAAATTGTGATGTAGAAATTTATTACCACCGATCTTTAAACCTGTGCCTGAGAATGTCAATAAGCTTGCATTTATGGGACCTAAGATTCCCTGCAGAATTATCCGTATATTTTGGTTAAACTAAACTGATTAAATTAATTTTGCCCGCAACTTCTGTTGCGCATCATACCTTGATTGTGTACTCTAGAAATTAGTGGCTATGGTAATTTCGCGAACTTCTGCGTTGTTTCAAAGATCTAAGTATACATATGGACAGACAGATAGTAGCAATATTTTTTTATGATAAACATACTATATATTTTTTATAGTATATGCTTCGAAGACATGACACCGTCTGTCGGGTTATCTAAAAGTTAGCAAACAGGACACCGTTAATCTGGAACCTAGGGTCCAATTTAAAAATGATGTCACTAACAAATAGTTATCTCATTTTCTAGCTCTCAGTCCGCATTAACTTTATTTACATTGTCGACTCGGGAACATGTCCAGGATCAATAGAATCAACGTTCTTAATGAAGACTACTCTTTTAAATGCTTTAAAAAACGGTTTTTTATATTATTTATTATTTCATTCTTTAGAATGAAACCTATGTTCTTCCCTAGAATATGTGCTGCAATTCCACCAACATAGATTTACAAGTTGAGTTGTGAAAGAGTAACAAACAAACCAAACACCTTAGTATTTCAGATTAGGCTTTTAGATATGAGATTACTTTTGACATCGCAGAATTATATAAAGAAACTAACAAAACTTCGCGAAATTACCAAAGCTACTGATTTCTAGAGTACACGATCAGGGTATGACGTGAGGTAGAAGTCGCGGGCAAAATTAATTTAAACAGAACATAATATACGAACAATTCTGCAGAGAATATTAGGTCCTATGAATGCAAGTTTATTGACATTCTCGGGCACAGGTCCAAAGATCGGTGGTGGTAAATTTTAACTTTACAATTTAACGTCTTGCTGTTTTAGACATCGCGAGCGACTGCAAACTGAAAGCCAGAGTTTGTTTTCCTAACCCGAGAATGGGTGGCTTCAACAATAAGCATGTTATCTGCTGGCTTGGGTCGCCCGCATCTTAACAAACGACATAAGGCACAACAAACTCACAAACTCCAGAAAATGAAAAAAAAAAATGAGTCCGAGGTCGATCCAGATTGTACAAAACAACCAACCAACATCAAAAGCTTGTAAACCTCGACCCACCCATAAAAGATGTCTGACACAATTTTCAATATTATCTTCTATATTGTAAAGTAATTCGTCATCTCTATACCAAAGATGGCGGGACACAGCCTAAGGCGGGAAAAAATCGTTTCCGCGCGTATTTAAGAAAAAAAAAACAGCGCAATGATGAAAAACGCGTTCTGCCAATCTGTGTCACCTTTATCTCGTTCAACTATTTGGCACGGTCCACCGTCTGCTGCATAACTCGATATTTACTTATTTAGATAAAAATGTTGTTGGTATTTCATCGAAGATATTCCTTTTAAAGTTGGCTTCGTCTAACCGGTTACTTCGTAAAATACAGGTTTTTTTTAGTTTTGCTAATTTCGTATACGAGATAACGATTAATTAATTTTAATTGGAGAAAGTAATGTTTTATAAATGCCATAGGCGAAATAAAAGAATACGTGATTGGGATAGTATGTCCTTTGTTTTTAGTTATCTAAAATAATTTGAAAGGCTTTATGGTATTGTATTTTGTTTTTGTTTATTGTCTATGGACGGTTTTATGAATAGTAGTTTAATAATTGTAGCGACTATTACAAAGATTATCTCTAACTAATTTCCCTAAAACGTTACAACACTTTTCTGAATACCAGATTATCTCGACCCAACTAGTTTTTTAAATGCACACGGCTGCAAAATTAAAATCCACGCCTTTACATAGTGCAAAAGCTTTCAAGCCGGAATGACCTAGTTCAGAATAAGTTGATTTAAATAGCTATGCCGCTGACGTTTTGCCAGAATTATTTCAAAAGAGAACATTTTTAGAGCGATGGTTATTTATACACCGTGTTATGATTTATTACTAGCACTTAACCAGTCTCGTTGACATTTCAGGGTTTAAGTAAGAAGGCAATTATTCTTCAAGCCAACGTGGCTTGACGCTACATTCATCTTTAGCCGCGTAGATTTATAGATAACATGATTAAAAAAAACGATCGCTGCCTTTGATATTTACTAAATAACTATTGAAACGGATACTTTAGGAGAAAATGTTTATTCCGCAGAAAGCTTGAATTTTCAGGAATAAAAAGTAGCCTATGACATTTTTAGACCTTTAAACAACCGCAATGCCAATATCATGTGACCCTTACGCTATGAGAAACAAATATTTTTTTGTCGCTTGTTATAGAGTTACGACATATGGCAAAGTTATATTTGAGAGATATTAAAAGACAATTCAACACAATAAAATGAATAAAATGAGAATGCGAGTTTTATACAGGCAAGGACTGCATACTTCTGATGTTTAAAGGAAGTAAAGAACGACCTGGTACATCCTGCAATGGAAGTATGAGTTCTTGACAATACAAATAACATTACCTTCTTTCACCCCGAAAAATAAAGGATTCCTACGGGAAAGTATAGGAATTGTATCAACGAAGTCACTGGCTCGGTTTTTTAATAAGACTTTATGCCCTAACCGTGTCGTCGGTTGCCAGCGTCAACAAAATCTGTCCCCGAAACCGAGATTGCACTGCAGTAGGAATTAAATGATAAATATTTTAACACACACAAAATCCACGTCATATACATCCGTTACGCGAGCATTATTTACACGAGCGTTACATCGCGTTCAGCGACGCCAGTATGCTAAATTAAAAAAATAAGAAGAAATCGCGTAATTACTCATGCACAAAAAATGGCGCTGCCAAAACCCAATTGAATCCAAACCGTGTCGATCTTGAGTTAAATCAATTCATTACGATGTCGCCGGCACCTTTTACTCGATTCTCGATATTTGTGATAGCTATCAAAGAAAGTGAAAGCTTGACGATCTAGGCAATATAAACTTGAAATATTTACTTTCTCGCGCCGGATAACAATATCTCTTTTTATTATAACACCTGCACCAGCAAAATATCAATTAGTAATTAACCCATTTAACTACATTTTCCTACTTATCTAGATTTTTGCCACATATACAATCATGTTTGGAATTATTTCCAAACATTATTGTATATGTGCAATGCGCTTAGAAGAACCTTATTTAATCTCTCCAGGTTACGATGTTACTTTAGTTTGAGTTCCCTAGGGAAGAATAAAGCACTTTCAATGAGACAAAATTTCATAAAAAAATCGAAAGCAACATAATTATAGTCAATTTCACCAACAACTCTGTTTTTCACCCAGTGTTTGTGGAGCCATACTGACGTAGTTACCTGTCATACAGAATATGCGAGTATAATACAATTTAATACTGTTATTTAGACACTTGACAATAAAACTTCAATACTTAACTAATCTTTATTATACAACATATTGTATTAAATAAGAAAAACAATACAGCTAGAATGACTGAGTTTAAGATTGTTTTCTGAATCCTAGCAATCGAATTAGTTAATTGTTTATACCTCAAATTATTGCGATATATTGCATATACTGATATATATAATAATCTAATTTAATTAATAAGTACATACTTAAAAGAGAAATAAAAGCTATATATAAAAAAAACACTGGCTCACAACAGGAGTAAAAATATCTTGGAAACAATAAGATACTTCTAAAAACACAAGTAAAGTAGGGTCCATAATTGTATCTATTTTTGTGTTTTATCAACGCAACCAAACGATTAGGTATTGAATATCTATACTTATATTATAGAAGCTAAAAAGTTTGTTTGAACGCGCTAATCTGAGGACACGCTGGTTCAATTTTAAAAATATTTTGAGTGTTGGATAGTCCATTCATCGAGGAAAGCTACTCCTAATATAACCCCCAAAGTAACTACTCCAAAAAGTGGGCACTGCTAGTTGAGTATGGATCTCATAAAGAAAGGTAAAATAGTTATTCACGCTAAATTCAAATTAAAATAAATATAAAAAGCAACAAAAACAAACAATAGCACCAAACAATACATTATTAAAGACCTAAATCCTGTAACAGAGTAATAAAACTACTTATTGTTAACGATTTGAAACGCGGTTTATTGAACTCTATTTTTTTTGTAATAATTGTACGATGTTTCTGTTACCGCATTAACCATGAAAAGTTCATTTTATTATGAGTAGTAAACGCGAGGATTTTAGAATACACTGTAACAATTTCTGACAAAGATTTAAATTGGTAAACCAATCGGGAGTTAATCTTAGACATGGAAAAAACGACGAAAACGAACTGTCGGATAAAAACGTCATGGAATACGAGAGCGATCATTTGAACCAAAACTTAACATACCGGCAAATTAGAATGGAAGTCATTCAATAAGATCTAAGTTAATACGGATGATGACAGACAGACCGACTGTGCTACTTTTCACGATCGATCAAAACGATTTGTCCCCATACATATAATGTTACGTTGCGAGGTTACCAACTGATGCATATTTATAATCTTATTGTTAATTTCAAAATCATTTACTTCAGAATGAAATATATACTACTAGCGACATACATGCTTAATATAGTAGAAAATCACAAGACCTTATTCTTGAATCACTCCACCTAATGAAACCTCATCAAAATCCGTTGTGTTGTTTAAACATCTAAGAATAATTAGTGACAGACAGACAGCGGTAAGTGACTTTGTTTTGCAGCTGTAAAATATCTACTGCTGAACATAAGCCGGTCCAAGACAGGGGGAATTTTGCTCATAATTGCCACGCTTAACCGGTGCGGTGGTAATCGCAGAGCATAGCTTCGCGACCAGAATACTGCCCATTATTGTCAGGCTACATTTGAGTTATGTTAATTCGGGTGGATATACCGCCATCTGTCGGTTCCGACACGTCAGTCAACCCTTACGACACCTGGTATAGAGCTGTACTATTCTACATGCATTGGGGTGCATAATAAAAACCAATTCTGTTACATGAGTTTCATTTTTTTTGCTTGAGGAGAGCAGAATACATCACTTTTACACTTTAACAACTTTTAAAAATGGTTTCTTTTTACAGTGTACGCATTGACGCATTGCGGTTCTTTAATTTGGCAATTTCTTTGACAACTTCTTTGATTAGTGCCTAACGGGTATATATAACATACAGTAATTGTTTTAATCTAAATAAATTTTATTATTATATATATTCGCCGTGGGGTCCTTCTGTATCAGGTGTCGTATGGGGCGACTTAGGTACCGGAACTGACAGATGGCGGTATACCCATGCGGAACAGCACAGCTTAAATACTACAGGATGGGGATGGGCAGCAGCAACCTAATCGCGAAGTTGCGCTCTGTGATTGCCAACACGCTTGCCCAGCGCGGCAATTATGGGCAGTTATCCCATTATATATTGGGACGGCCTATGTCCAGCATTGGACTTTTTTATGGCTGATATGTATGGTCGTTTAGTAAAAATAATATCTATCTAATTGAACTTGTTTTTAAAATGATTTTATACTCATATCATCAACCACTTAAAAGTTTTGTTTCCAAATTTCTTTAAGTAACGATAGCTAGATTCTAAAGATTCCTCAACCTGCTGAAACAGCTGACAGCTTGCTATATATAGTCAACTCTAATGGCGGATTGGATATGCGACATGATTTTAAACTTGTAACGAGCAACACCTACAGAATTTTATCCGGGTCATATCGTAGAATGAAATAATGCTGCGAGCCATATTGGCAACAAAAAAAATAAGCTGTCTCAGATTAAATATCATCACATTTATAAGATTATTGGTAGTTGCCAGCCGGCGTTTTTAGAATGCTTTTATCCATCCATTGTAAGTATGCGAAAGTGTGTTAGTTAATTTGCTCTTCATTCACGTAGGAATAGTGAGTCAGCGTGATTTTCGTGTTGAAAGGTAGGAGCTTAATACATTTTTTTTTAGTTTACTAGCAGCGTCCCGCGGCTTCACTCGCGTACTTCCCGTTCCCATTGTAATAATATTTACTAATTTAAGTTACGTCTTCCTTATGAAAGTCCTGTGAAAATCGGTCCAGCCGGTTCAAATATTTATCGTATCATCATACCAGCCATTGGAAATCCACTGCTGACAATGGCCTCCCTAAGAAATGGAGGGGGAGGAGTATTTGCCCATAATTGCCGCGCTGGGCATGCGTGTTGGTAATCGCAGAGCGCAGAATTCGCGACAGTGATGCCGCTGTGCATTTGAGCTGCTCTGTTTCCGACGGATATACCGCCACTTATCGTTTCTGGTAACTTAGTCGCTCCTTACGACACCTGGTATAGGGGGAGGTTATTCTACTCTACAAATATTAGACAAAACAAATAGACAGAAAGCCAGAAAAAAAGTACCGTATGTATTTTTATATTAATTTAGTTAAAAGTTGTTAATATTTAATTACCGACAGACACTTAAATGTTATAAAGCTTATATATATAGATATAATACTAGCTTTCTGTTCACGATACCATCCGCTCTTTACCACAATCAGATTTTTTCCAGGGTCACGATAGCGTAACAAACCGACAGCAAACACACTTTCGCATTTCTAGTATTAGTATAGATTCTTGTTTAAAAAAATAAAATTATATCCGCACAAATTAATTCCGTTACGTTAGTATTGTTTCAGAACTGCAATCAATTACAGTTTACGACTTTTGAGATAGTTTATTAACTCAAAACCGTTGATCCAGCTCGTGGAAGTTGTAAGACAACTTAGACATCTGTTAGCCGACTACCCTATGTAGTCTGACTGAAGGTCGTAGAGACTACACTAACAGCGTAAGCCCGACAACAAAGAACCCAAGATCGATTTTACGAGTTTTGGCAATTGCGTGAGTCACTTTCATACAACGTGTTACGTACTCTTGTAACGGACATACACCTTCGCTGTATCTACATACAAATACCATTACACAACAACACATGATATATAAGCCAACGAAACAATTGCAAAGCTGTGAACCCACATGCAAACATTGACAAATTTGAACAACATAAAAACCAATATTATACCAATTGTTAACAGTGTTCTCTTTACACGGTTGGTTAATTTCATATGTTAGGATACTTTTGCAGTAGGTTACGTCAAACGAAGCGAAGCGATATGTTTAGGGTTGTCTACCTTCTGGCGTGGACTTTGTTTGACCGTTACTTTCTGTATGGGCAAGTAAGGTCGTCTTGGACTTCTCTAAAGGCCTTCGCACCTTAAGAGGCGACTCCGTAGGTTTTTTCCCTCTCTTCTCGGGCTCACCCTCTACACCCAACTTACTGAGGGCGACTAGGCTCGCTACATTAGGAACAAGACAACATAGGAGTAACTTAAATTAGACTTTAGTGATTAAAGTATTCAGTGTGTTGTCGTTTCAAATTATAATAAGAAGCGTAGCATGCAAAACATACAGCCAATTGGAACTTTTAAATAAATTAGCAGTAGCTCCATTTACTAAACATAGCAGTGACATTAAGTCGGCTGGCAGACCATAGACAAAGTATTTGATAACATTTTCTTCTTTTTATCAAACACTTTAAAAGAGTCCACCGGCCTTGCGTCTAATATAAAAACAGTTAGTATACCAAGGAAGTGTAGTCGGTCTTTGGCCATGCCTAGATTCGTCTTCATCTTGTCGTGGAGTCTCTGGGCGCGCTGCCAGGCATCGCCGCGACCTCCCCAGCAGTCCACGGCGATCCCGCGCTCCAGCTCGTATATACCTTTCTTGTACAATTCTATTGCTAACTCTTTCTGACCTGCGTTGAGAGATTAAAGTTTTAATCTATGTAATGTAAGTTATAAGAAAAAAAAATTTTACATACTGTGTTGCTTACAATAAATAAAGTGTAATTTATTCGGGAATTTTAATGAATCACTTGCTTTACAACATGGTAGTAAACCCATCTTACGCATCAAGAGTTGTGGTTCCTACCCAGGACAAATATTTATAATGATATTATTTTGTGTCTGGGTGTTAAATATATGTATTTAAGTAGTATATTTGTCATTTCGCTGTTGTATGATGTCCATAACACAAGTGCCTTAAGTAACTTATCACAGAATCAGGTCAATGAGGTGATTTAGGAATTAATTTTTTATTTAAATATCAGACAAGATAGGATCACTATCATTTGCGCTAACAGGCTCGTCTGAAATATTTGATAACTTATACCCAAATAAGTGTTCATAGCACCTGTCAATATTCACAGGAATTAGATATCAGTATCAGAAGTTGGCAGAGTGCCCGTGCAGCTGTAGCCAATCAATATTGTTGTTTGGCTGGTTCGATAACTTCAGAAACTAATAAAGGCTTTATATAGAACACCTAGTCTTTTCAACTTTTCATGTCTTCACCTGCTATATTGTTTAAGTTTGACAAAATCAAAAACATGCAAGCCTCAGAAAGTCCGCTGTTGGAGTAATAAAGGGGGATATATGCTCGTAATTGTAGTGCTGGATAGGTGTGACAGCAATAGCAGAATATATCTTTGGGCCAGGGATTCTGTTACCCATCATCCGGTTGTATTAGAGCTATGCTGTTTCTGATAGATATCCTTCCATCTAACCTCCACAGTCATATTTTATGATACCTGGTACAGAGGGAAGTACTATTTAACTTCACTCTTATTCTATACAATTTTTAAATGGCTAAACTATTTTTTATTTTCTTTTCTGACCTATAACAACAAAAAAAAATGTTTAATAGTTGGAAACTCCTAATCTTCCTCAAAAACTTTATTCAAAATACCACTCATAAGCTAACGGTTTGAATTGATAATTCATAAAGTTAAAGTTCATATTAAAATAAAAAGTTAAAGTAGTTAAAATAGATGGTTGGTCCAAACTTCTTAATCTTTAGAACTATCATTGCTAAAGGTAGTTGACAACCATCAACTAGGTAGAAATAAATTACTCAGTAATCTCATACTGTTAAATTATATCAACATTTCAACCACACTAGAGAAGTGAAACAGGCAGCTACATAACATATAATTATTAATTGCTGTACCCAGTATTACCAACAGTTCAAAATATAAATAGCCAGGAGGATAATTACCTACATATAAAATGATTGGTTTGTTAATCTGTTTGTCCTTTATGTCAACCGGCCGGTTTTAAAAGTGGCGTGGTGTTTAAAACCATGTTTTAAATTAAAATTTTTGTTTGATGCTCGTTTTTACAGAAATCCACTTTCTGTTCCTAAAGATAATATCGGTTTTCATAACTTTTAGTCAATTTTTATAAATTTATTACATATTTTTAATTGTCAAAGCTTCATTTATTGCTATTTAGCTGTCTCAAAAATGTAAGAGAAAGTGGTAAAAGCTACCAAAATTATTGCGCTGCTTGAAGAGGGTTGCAGCCAATGCTTCGTGGCTGAGAGGCTAAGTGTGAGTCGCTCGACGGTTCAAAGGACCTAGCAGTGGTATCAAGACACCGGTTCCGTCGAGAGAAAGCCTGGTTCTGTAAGAAAACTATGTACCCAACCACGAGATGATCGTTTTCTTGTGAGTCACGCATTGAGAAATTGCAAGTCTTCATATGTGGATCTTAAGAACAACCTCGAAGAAGTAAGAAATGTGCATATACTCTATGGACAGTCAGGTGGAGGCTTCTTGCGGCCAATACACGTAGGAATCGCCCGGCCCGCGGCCATAAGTTACTCCAAACAAACCAATAGTAACATTGTAAATGGTTCATTGCTTAGGTGCTCGTTTTTTTTGCAAATGAGTGTATTATTTGATTAAAATTAATAATGATAGTAACACAAAAACTCTAAAAAGATTTAATTCTAATTAAATCTTATTAGAGTTTAGAGTATAATAATTTATGTACAATACATATGCTTTATTGAATTTTATTTCTAGCTAAATCAGAAACAAATTAAATACAATGTCAAGTAGAGCATGTAATTTATTGTTTTTCTTTTTATTTTTTCAGTAAAATGTAGAAACCATTACAAAAACACTAGTGCAATTAAGTAAACTTTAGTGTATTGTACTTTCAATGGTTCTAAAACCCACAACCTTATTTATAAAATTAACAATTACCCAATTAAAAAGCTTAAAAATAATTACTTTGTTTCCAAGTTAAGGGAGCACTTCTAATGTGCAAGTTTATTTAAATAATAAAATTGTTCATTAAAAGTCCATGCATGCAAAGCAGCATTTGCAAGATAAGTTAAACATAAATAAGTGTGGAAGAATAATGCAATGCTCAGATAATGGAACTCTGATTTATAGTGTTTATAGGTATTTAATGAGTTCTATTGCCCGCAGTTACAATTACTTGTCCACATTTTTATATTTAAAGAGAATTTCACCTTCATTTTCTTCATCAATCTTCAGGGCTTTTGAAATATACTCAAAAGCCTTTCGATGGTGGTGCTTCTGCTTGGCCAGCAAAGGGTCCCCAGGACCCACATTGTGTATATGAGTCATTTCGTCGTGTGCTATCTCAGTCGACACTATACCATCCTTCACCACCACTTCCAAGTTACACTCGCCGTTCTTACGAGGCTTGTGCATAAAACGGTGAGACGCCGAATACAAATACTTAAAAATTATGAATAACTGGTACAAAATAGACCTTAGAATGTTGAACAAAATTATTATGGGGAATGAAACAACGTAAAGATTCCTTTTGTGGACAGAAGGTTGCGAATCATTTCGCAACGTTGACCCTTTCGCTAAGTCTGCATCTGTTTTTTTGCATCTTCGGTTCGGAGACCTCGTAGTTTTACGCGAAATACGACCACCATTGGAATCGTCACCCGAAACCATCAAGAACACTATCACCCCGACTGGTTCAGCACCAAATCCCCATACACTTGTAAACAAAGAAACACACGTTTACTCTACCGACTAATCTAAAAACACAGCAAAAGAAACTGAGGACCGTGATTTACCAACGTAATATTGACATTTTTGACGTTTCCATACATCCATAGATAGTAAATTAATTATCTACCATTTTAGTAGGATATTTGAAATCAATAAGGTTGTGATTAGGAATTATTTATTCTTTTAATATTTACATCTAATCTTTTGTTATTTAGTTAAACCAATATAAATCATTGTTTGTACCTAAGTAATAAATCTTACGGTTTACTTTACAATATTGAAATTATCAGGGTATTCACTTCTTCTAAACTAAAAATCACTAATTCTACTTTTGGCATTTTTATAAAGTTTAGCCAAGAAAAATTACTATTTCTGTGTCAATTGTCCATATCTTGGAATCATCAGGTTACCTTCCTGAAGTGCCATTATATCGTGGTGAACGGGTAAAGTAGAATAGTATATTACTCTCTCTTTTTGCTAGTAGTAAGAGGCGACCAAAGTAGCGGTACCCAATATCTGCCTGAAATTCAATGCCGAATTCTGCTGGGGATAGGAATCTGTATTCTTATCGAAAAGCTACGTTCCGAGATTGCAGTCAGGTGGCCTACCAAGTGGAGCAATTATGGGCATAATTCTCCCTCTTTGGGGAGGCAAATGTTCAGCAGTGAATGTTGTGCTTCTGCTATAAATATGACCTAACAAAAAACAAAACAACTTGGGAATAGAAATCCTTTAAAAATAACTTAATTACAATAAAATCTGTCAAAACAACGTGTTTTTAAATTAATGTAATTGTATTTTTTTATGTTCAAACCTTGTTTTCTACACAATATTAACAATATTGTGAAATACTTTAATGCCAATATTAAATTCATATGATACTAAAACATTAATATCTATAATTCTTATCCAGCTATATTTTAAGGAGTTTAATAATATTATTTATTTTTAAATTAGTTTTACGAGAGGTAGTTTTTCCTGTCAGAATGTAGCAGTATTTTTAGGGATGTTAACTAGTCAAGTAAAATAAATATAAAAATCAACTGCGTTTGTCTTTACCGATAACTAATAGGCATAATTATAAGCATTAATATATCATGCCTAGCTGAATATATTCAAAATAATATAACCACAATATTGAATACAAAGAAAGTTTGTTAATTTTATTACATTGGTATGATAGATGATAGTACTATGAGCATAGTAAAAGTCTATAAACTATATGTATTCTCATAAATAAAATCAATTTATTTGAACGTTTTATAACATTAAACATTGATAATAATATGCTGTCATTGTCAGCTGCAAGGTTAGCAGATGTCATTGCCTGTCATTTAATTGTCACTAGATTAGGGGTTTTGATCGATTTCACTTTTTTTGCAGTTTATAAAAAGTATTGCATCAGTTGGCAAATTTAAGCCGGTTAACATATTATCACTTGCATTTCTTATCGACTTTAATTTAAAAAGCAATCTAAGGTATGTTCTGTTTGTATAATCTTATACATACGTGGAATATCAGTCTAACCTAAAAGTATATGAAAGTTTATGTGATTTTTATAAAGGATATACCTTAATTTTTATTTTGTAAGTTTCATTTTAACATTTACTATCTTTATAAAGTTTTCTAGTTTTCAAAATTATAATTAATTTTTTACTTAATTTGGCTTAGTAAATAATTTTTTATTGATTTATTTCTAAAATTTCACAATTTTAGTATTAAAGTCATGAGAATTATAATCACAACTTTAATATTAAAAATTAGATTTTCAATATTTGTTACCAACTTTACCTACAGTGGGTTGCCAAATTAATAGGGACAGTCACATTTTTTTATTATACTTTTTCTTCAGGTGCATTTGACTGCTATTTCAAGTGGAGTAAGTGGTCTTGGAATGTATCTTTATTTTCACAGCACCTCTACAAATCAACTTGAAAGTAAACTTCAAGTTTTATGGGACTTGTTTATTTTGTAAAAATATTTTATTATCCTTTACTCATTTTTTATTTTTATTTATTTAACTTAATTGCACAAATTGTTACAAAATGTACAAATGGCGGACTTAATGCCAGATGGCATTATATCCCAGTCAACCATTACACAAAACTGAAAAAAATATATATATATAGTGGTGCAGGCAATATATAAGTATACAAAATAAATAAACGTGGCATACATATTTGTATAAATAAACGCAATAAATACATATGATATAAATATATATATATATATATATATATGTATGTATATATATACATAAAATAATGTACATCAGAAATAGG
>JACJUM010002496.1:12179599-12357572 GCA_020976665.1 Heortia vitessoides
TATATATATATATATACATAAAATAACGTACATCAGAAATAGGGTGTACTCATGTAAAAGTGAAATATGTAACTAATTATTGGAAAAGATTAAGTATTTTGTGATTTTGTGAAATAATTATTGACTGGAAGTAGGTAAGTATTACTTTATTGTTATTAAATCTAAAATTGTCTCTTAAAAAAAGTCTGAGGTTGAAACCCTTCTTTTGCACACAAGTCATTCTCAGAGGAAGATAGAACTGGCTGGTGTTTCTGTCTGTACTAAATAAAATAAAAGTAAATCTGGATCTAGATTAGCCACTTTCGCCCAATATTTAAGGCAAATGCTGAAGAAAATGGATAACAACACCACAGTCTGATAGGAAAATCCGAGATATGTGTTTGCAAAACAAGAAGAAAAGTGCTGGATTGTTAACCCAGATGGTACAGGAGTCTGTAATATAAGTTACTAAGAGAACTGTACATCGAAGGTTGGCAGAGGTAGGCCAGACCGGTCCTCATCCAGCTAGAACACTACGACTGACAGAGGCGTTAAAGAAGAAACAACTAGCTTGAGTCTAGTCTAGTCTTAAGAGTGTTGAAGACTGGAGCAAGGTCAGTTTTAATATCAATTTTTATTTTATATCAAGGTCATGCTAAAAACATTTTCATAAAAGTTAAGGACTTCCTTTTTCAGGTTTGTATCTCAGATGAATCATCATTTAAGATATACTATAAATAAATAATAAACTATACAATAAAAGGAACTTTGTCAGGCGGCACCCAGGGAAGAAATTTCAGCCTGACTGCATTGTAAAACGCATTAATCACCCTGTTAATTATGGTATGGTCTATCATAAGTGCTAAAGGGGTTGGGCGTCTCTACATTGTCTAGGGAACCAATTAACGGGGCCAATAGAGCAGGTCCTAGAAACTCGCTTGTTGCCGGAAGTCTGGGAATGGCACAGCACTATGCCATTAAGCAAGGATTGTAACGAAATTATTAGCAGACCACAATACACCAGTTTTACCTTGGCCTAGCAATTCTCCAGACATGAACACCATCAAAACCTTATGGGAAATTACCAAGGAAATGATAACCACCAAGGTGAAACTGATAGAAAAATTAATAAATGTGTGGCACCCTAAAATAAAGGAAATACCAAACAGTGCATATAAAGCATGCCAAGGCGGATTGAAGCACTCATTCAAAATGTGACAAAATATAAGCAATATCATAATACCTGCAAATATTTTTTAATTACCTAAAGATTATTATTTTTTTTATTTAAGCTTAAGTAAGATTGTGTCTAATATTATTAAATGTAATTATATCTCAAAACAATGCTTTTAATTAGTTATCGACCAATAAAGTGTAAAAAACAAATATTTTGCGACTGTTCCTATAAATATGGCAACCCAATGTATACTTTGCTAATCTATCATTAATTCATAATAATCTATCACTAAGAATTTGACAACAGTATTTGGATTAGGCAACACTTCTACATTAGCAAGAATTTGTTAATTTTTGATACTCTATTAATATGAAAGTTGTTAAACATAATTTATGTTCACAGGCAATGGCAGATGAACAGATAAATAATTTAAGCATCAATGATGAAGAGGAAGATATTGTGGACCCATGGAATGTGGCTGGTAAATCGGAAACTGGGATTGATTACGATAAATTAATAAGTAATTATTTTTATTCTTATTTAATTTATTCAATATTAATTGTATTGTCATCATCATATCATATAAGCTACACAATGTCTACTGCACAACATGTTCCTGGGGATTAACATAATTTCATAACGAGGTCGCTACTGGCAATGTCACCCACCCTTTTGGATATAAGCTACAAGTAGGCAAATTCTAATGTTGCTAAATTTCTATTCTAGAAAGGTTTGGCAGTCAAAAAATAGATGATGAGCTGATAGAGCGTTTTGAAAAGGTGACAGGCCAAAAAGGTAAGAATTATTATCAATAAATTAAATAAAACTACTTTGTGAAATGTAAAACAATCAATAATGTCTGCTGAGTGTATGTGAAACCTTTACATACCATTTGCAAAAGGGAAACGAAAATATTCTTTACAATTTCAGCTCATCATTTTTTGAAGCGAGGCATATTCTTCTCACACCGTGACCTTCAAAACATCCTGTCACTCTATGAAAGCGGCAAGAAGTTCTATTTGTACACGGGTAGAGGTCCTTCATCAGAGAGTATGCATTTAGGACACCTTATTCCATTCATGTTTACAAAGTGAGTACAGTACTATAAATAGGTTTTATGTAATAAATATAGTTTATTTGTCTGTTACTTAAGAACTTATTTTTTTAATTATAATTATAGTGGACGACATCCACTGCTTTACACAAGCTTCCCCTACTTCCAAATACCACAGGCATACTTGTAGCTTAAATTCAGTGACTAATCTTAAAAGTTTCCTTCCTCTTTACTAGGTGTCATATGAGGCGACTGAGGTACTAGAACTGACAGTGTATACATCCAAAATAAATTAAATGCACAGGGTGGGAATTGGCAGCAGCATCTCCGTCGGGAAAGCGGCGCTCTGCGATTGCCATCACGCTTGCCCAGCTCGGCAATTATTAATGGCAAAATTCCCCTTTTCTTGGGGAGGCCTATGTTCAGTAATGGCCTTCCAATAGCTGATATGATTATACTCAAATGTGTTATTAAAATTGACAGATGGTTGCAAGATGTCTTCAAAGTACCCTTGGTCATCCAACTGACAGACGATGAAAAGGCACTGTGGAAAGACATCAAGATCGAAGATGCGCGGCAGATGGCCTTCAACAACGCCAAGGACATTATAGCTGTCGGCTTCGACCCAGACAACACATTTATATTCAATAATCTTGACTTTATTGGGTAAGCTTATTTATCTGTGGTATATGTATACCACAATTGTAGTCTGTATGGTTACCTTATTTACCAATGTCTACCACAAACAGCAATGTTTCTATTGCTCTGTTTTGGTTTGAAGAGTCACTGACGTGATAAAGTTAGTGACACATTAGCCTTGTGATATCACAAAGTCTATAGTGTATTGTAACATGTAACATAGACTTGTTGTTTATTTGTCTTCCGGATACTTCCGTGTGTTTTCATCGATTATGTCCTTTTTCCCGTAAAACTGTACTTATTAAGAATGAAAGGTACTATATAACATTCTTTATGACAATGTACGGAGATCATATTTATTGGTTTGTTGGTATCGTATTGGAGATAAGTTGAAATCGTATTGGAATACTCTGATGAGGCTAACCACATCCGTGATACTTAAATAGTTGTTTCGCATTAATCTTCGGTATACAACTTTTCAAGAAGTTTGTTTGAGTACATAAAACGTGAAGAGGTAATAAATAAAGAAAATGTAAAAATGCCGTACCGAATGGCAAATTGATTTAGGCCGCACTGTATATAGAATCTTACATATACCTATATAAATGTGAGACATTAGCAAAACCTAGAATATGACTCGATTTTTAGTTTATTCATTTCTACATTAGGTTGGTTTAGAAATAAATGGTACCTATGTTGAGAATTTATAACTTTCTTCTTAATTTGTAATTACGGATTACTTTCTATAGATGGCGTTCGTTTCGCCCCACGTGGTCTAAACTTCACTGGGTCATCTAGCTTAAGTAAAGAATAATTTCCCTATTCCAGTCAATGCCCAGCTTTCTACCAGAACATGCTCCGTATACAGAAATGCGTGACCTACAACCAGGTGAAGGGCATCTTCGGCTTCGGCGACTCAGACGTCATCGGCAAGATCACCTTCCCCTCCATCGAGGCGGCGCCGGCTTTCTCTACCACCTTCCCCTTCATATTCGGTGATAAAATTGTAAGGATCTTTAAGTTTGATTTTTATTTTCTGATTTGATATTTTTATGGTGCTAAATTTATTTAGTTATTTTGGTGATACTCTGACATTACCCAATAATGATATAATTTAATGTAATTTAACGAATAATGTTTTTAATACATTTTTTTTTTCATTTGAAGTTAAAGAACATGCCGTTCTGCAATTATAGACAAAACTAGAATTAGTGAGAAAGAAAGTTTTGTTGATGAAAACTGTTCAATCGAGGTCGTCCATTGAAAACTATAGCTTTGTTATTTAAGATTTAGGAGCTAGTTCTCAAATGAGTATCTCCACCCTGCAGGTGCCGTGCCTGGTGCCGTGCGCCATCGACCAGGACCCGTACTTCCGCATGTCGCGCGACGTGGCGGCGCGCCTGAAGTTCCCGAAGCCCGCGCTGGTGCACTCGACGTTCCTGCCGGCGCTGCAGGGCGCGCAGCACAAGATGTCGGCCAGCGACCCCAACGCGTCCATCTTCCTCAATGACACCGCTAAGCAGATTAAAAATAAGGTAGGCTTCGTGCCTTTACATGTGCCGTTGTGCAAGCGTGCGTGCGGAATTACATGAGGTGCTGTGTTTTTCATGAGGTAGACCAATACAAGGACGCACTGAATTTGTCACCTCACTCTCACCTATTTCTACCGCCAAATAGCATTGTTCGCATTGCTGTGTTCCAGTTTGAAGGGTGAGAATCGTCTCGCAATGAGTGTTGCTGAAATTGATGTCCCATCCGGTCTATTAATGAGTGTCGCTAGAATTTATGTCTGATCCGGTCTCGCAGTGAGTGTCGCTAGAATTGATGTTCTAGTCAATTCAAACAATTACGTTTTTCAATAAGAAAAATTAGTCTGTCGTGGGTTCGGTCCCCACCCAGGACAAATATTTATATGATGATATTTGTGTTTGTTCTGAGTCTGGGTGTTAAATACATGTATTTGATGTCTGTTGTCTGTAAGGTGTCTGGTGAATGTATAAATATAGTCATAGTAATTCTCACAACACCTCATTCTACACTGACTGCGTGATAAGTCGCTTAAAGCACTTGTGTTACGGACGAAAGACAACAAAGGAATTACAAATATACTACTTGAATATTGTTTTTAACACCCAGACAGAGGCCAAACATAAAAATCATCATAAAAATATTTGTCTTGGTTGGGGATCGAATCCACGACCACTTGCACATAAGACAGGATTACTACTATCTGCGTCATCGGGTCCGTACATGTTGTAAATCTGAATTTCATAATAATACGAATTTTACTATTGCCCTTACCATACAGCAGAAACATGATACATATGTATTCTATAATCACAGATAAACAAATACGCGTTCTCCGGTGGCCAGGCGACGGTGGAGGAACATCGGTTGCGCGGTGGCAACACCAGTGTGGACATATCTTACAAATACTTGCAGTTCTTCCTCGAAGACGACGACCGGTTGCTTGAGGTGAGTTTTCACGACATACCTATTGCATTATAGACACGCCCCGCGACCGTTCTTAATAAGTCATCATTATCATCATCATCATATCAGCCATCTAAATTCTGTTAGACATAGGCCCCCCTAAATAGGAGGATATTAACCCATAAAGGTTGTGCTCTGCGATAGCCATTACGCCAGTCCAGCTCGGTAATTATGGGCAAATAACTTCCTTGCTTGGGAAGCCCATGTCCAACAATGGACTTTCTATGGCAGATGTGATTATGATAAATTGGTTTATTATCCAATATTATTTCCAATTCAGATAAAGAAGGCCTACGAATCCGGGGAGATGCTGACTGGCGAACTGAAGCGCGAAGCCATTGAAACCGTGACGCGCGTCATACAAAGCTATCAGCAACGACGCGCGCTGGTCACCGACGAAGTGATGCGGAGGTTCTTCCAGATTCGCAAAATTGAATTCTAAAACTATGTACATACGGCTCTTATTTGTATCACACTGTATTTTGGACGGTTTTGATGGTTGTTTGTTGCGCTTGATTATTTTTTATACTGTTACGTTGAAATGTTATTTTTATATGTAAATGCTATAAGTACTACGCCGTTGAGGGCACAGAGCTTATTAGATCTACGCAAGATTGATTCGACAGCGACCCGCAGTTTCACCCGGTCAGTTTAGTAGAACTTACATGCTACCTTCGCACCCCCTCTTACCATGGGGTAAGATAAAACATTTTACACGTGTTTCATGACTTTCAATGAAGAAAATTGAAAGAAAAAACTGAAATTAATTTGCCTTTCGGTTCAAAAACGGCAAACTTTGCTGCCTGCATCACATGCAAGTTCAACATGACAATGTTCAAATCGGTCGAGGTCATATTTAGGTTAAATCTTGTTTCTCTTAATAATATTACTCTGAATTCTTTTTTTAGTTTTTATCGTATCGGGTGGAATTACCATTATCTGTTGGTTCCGGTATTTACGACACATTTCAGGGGGTGGTATTCTACGCTACTGGTACCTCACGGAAAAATATAACCTTAGTTTAGGAATTAGAATGAAACTTCGTGTATAATCTTCTATATAAGATTATTATATTTTGTTTTTATCTAAACGAAGAGTATAATCAACCATCAAAATTGTCTTGTACATTGATTAGTTAGTACATTTCTAACGAATTATTCTTTAGGAATACACGATATCGTGCAATTATTTTATGTCCAGTTGTCGCAATATCAATAGTGTCATTATTAAAGAGCTATATCAAAGTTAAGCTGCGAGTATATGTGCATGCAGTAATTCTGACTTAAATAAAAACTGTTGCCGCCACTTCGTACCAATGTGAGTCATTTCTATTGATATCTATTACGAATGGATGTTATGACAATGTAAGTCACTAAATCAACAGCTATCTGCACATAAAAGCCTCATCACAAACTGCCTCCGTCATAAACTATACATATATATTTTGGTATGTATTAAATGAAAAGCAGTTATATTGACATTACACTTTTACACAAGATACAATTAAATATTATTTATACACATCAAATAGTTTTTTAAACCGGTGTGTAGTTAGATTTATCAAGACATTATTACCAGCACTCTGTTAACATTTTAAGTGTCTGTGTCCATTTCTCCTATTCTTCATAGACGGTGGCGCCGCCCTGCGGATATGAAGTAAACTAAACTTGACATTCAATGTATAGGAATGACATATACATATTGGGAAACTACTGTATCCCTAAGAATAGCTAGTATATTTATTAAATGTCGACTGACTACGTTGTTAGAAAAGTTGATTATTCACCTCGTTATACATATGTTGTGAATTGTACTTATGTCATACATTTTTACGGCACTTTAGTAAGCGCAAATCTTTGAGTACAATGTCTAAATTGAAAATTACGTTAATTAATTAAGCGACGGGTCCGATGGCGCATTTAGAGGTGTTCCAGTCTCTTGTGACAAGGTCTTGGGTTCGATCCTCACCCAGGACAAATATTAATGTGATCAACATTTGTGTTTGTTCTGTTGGTGTTAACATATTTATAAGCAACTAATTTCGGATCAACGTTGGAGATGGTTATGTGAATTTATTTAATTTCCGTAAAGCAAAAATAAATCACTATGAGTATGAGATTTCTTTTTAGCTTGTCATCATCAAGATGTTAGCCGTAGGAAGTCCACTGCGGGACATAGGCCTCCCCTAGAGACCCTATGGGAAGAGCCTTAGCCTTCTCTTTACACTAGTTTTGGAAACTTCAGCTTATCATGTAAGAAGTGCAGTTAGTTTCTTTGGCAGTTTATTTGAAGTATTCTGATTTATCGCCACGGATATCAATACCGTGTGTCAATAAAGTTAATTTTTTTTAAGTCTGATTATTGCAAACTGTAATTTTCGTACCTATATATAACCTACATATAACGACATTCAGAAATATTTTAATTATTTTGTAGTAGCTATTTGTGGTCCAAATCCAGTGACCTGACCACTCAATGGGTAGGTTCAGAACCAACACTTATGGTGTCACATGTCCATTCCTTTTTGAGTCACGGGCATAAGTCAAGAGGCGTTTTTATTTTCAATATTGAAAATATAGTTTTCGTTTTCATCAGGTCTACAACAAGTTCACTGACGTGATTTAGGAGTCGATCTTCGTATCTGGGTATGACTTTCATAATTTGTCCTTTGATTGTAGGATTTTTTTAAAATAGTGTTTTGTTCTAAAAACTAACTTGAAATGATGATTAAGTTAACGAATTTCAGTATTTGCGCTCACTAAAATGGCCTTATGTCTTATTATTATTTACATTTATGTACAACATATTTTAGTTGAACATAATCTCATTGTTATTTATTGCGAAGGCCCTTACATTTGTACTAATTTGTGGCTGTGCTTAAAGCATAACAGTATTTATTATTTTATAATTGTAAGGAAATAAATCTGATATTGGATTTGTATGGCCGTATTCTTTTTCAACACCACATAAAATTTTTACTACTCTACAAATACTCATAAAAGTTAAGCTTTTGACCGATTTAAAACGCGATTTATTTAGCTTTTTACTTTTTTTGTTCAATGTTTCGGTTACCTTGCGGCAACCATTTAAAGATTGACGTCAATCTTGAGAAGATCTAAGATTATTCTCAAGATATTTTTCAACACTTTTTATTTAATTACTAATTCAATTCCATTGCCTGCATTCTTTTAAAATCAATACAATATGTGAAAGTTACTATCTGTATTATATATAGTATATATATATATATCAAAACATATACTATATATATATTATATATAGTATATGTTTTGATGCTTATTTTAATCCCGAAATTGAAGGAGTGAAAAACTTAACGAAACTAAAAAGTAATGGAAAATTAAAAATACGTAAAAAAAGATGTGGGCAACTTCAAGGTTTTGTTCCTCTCAAACCAAATTTATAGTAGTTCTATTTTTGATATTACAAGTATTTTATGAGTAATTCCGTAATATATACATTATTATATTATTTACAGATTGTGCTTCCACCAGGTAAACTTAGACTAGATGAATATAGCTAATAATAAATATAAATAAAATATAATAAAATTAAAAAATATATATATATTAAGATACCTACATTTATTAAAATTATTTTATTATTATATTATTTTTAACAACTAAAAAATCGAACTTTTCAGTACTTCGTACATATAGAATCTCGCATATTATTGAATATTTTATAATTTTTTTATTAAATTGAACACTAGACCAGATTTTTTGGTAACATTAAAACTAATCAATGACACCTCTAGGAATTCTTTCTCATACTTATTCATCGTCTAAATAAGGTCGAAATACCACACATTGTGATTAAAAAGGCGCATAATGTACCAAAACAAACACCTACAAAACAATACAGAGGCACACAATAGTTGTGGCCCTCTACCAACTAAAACCTCCCAACACTTGTGTACACACCACTACTTGATCTGATATGCATGACAATAGAACAGAAGAGTGGATGACACAGTCCTTTCTCGAAACAGGTTGAAGTAACACGGTTCAAGAATTTTAAAAGATTTAGTAAAATCAATACATATATGTACTCCAAATACCAAGTGACAGTGCACTAAAATGTATAACCAAACGTACGACGACGAAGCCCCTATACCACTAATAGCTAACTACACAGTTGTGAAAGAAGGTGAAGAAGAAGAAAAGAGGGAGGTAGAGGACCGCGTCATTCTAGAAATTGGGAGGCAGGACGACAAGCCTCGGGAAGAGCACACGTTTTCCCACAAAAAGTACGACAAAACAATATCGCATCACAGGTCGTATGTCCTCGATGATTACGAGCCGAAGAGGGTGACTTATTTTAGACCGCACGAGTTGGATTCATCTATCCACGAAGGTGAGTCACAAAGGGAAACCTCAGAAACATTTGTAGGTACTTATAGTGAACTTTTGGTATTTAATGTCAATGCGAATACAAAATTATAACCTAATTTAATTAAGTGCATCTAATGTGATTCTATATCAAGCATCCCAATTGTTTAGGCATCTTGTTAGTTGTAAACATAAGTCAATTGAAAAATGTATGATAAAATTTTAGTGATGTTTTCCAAACGCGAATCAAAAGACATAATAGCAATGTAATCCGTACTTTAGTATATATAACAGCTGTTCCGATGAAAACGAGACTGCAAAAATTATTTGAATGGTAGCCGCTTGTCTATGGCTTCAAGTCTGTTGATGTTTGTACTCAAATAAAGTCTTTTCAGTCTCCGTAATTTCTTTTTACTTTTACGGTAGAAGGTATATGTTTAGATTTAGGTATATTTTTTGATTAGGTACTAAATTCATTTTAGGGTTTAGGACACAAACACAATCTTCTGTTCTTCTGAACAAAACTTCATTAATTACGACTAAACTTATAAATTTTTTTTTGTCATTTTAACCGTACGGTTAACTTTTTCCTGTAACTTTCAGTTTACGGATTAGACGATTACTACAGATGTTGAAACTTAGTTAGGGACTACCCCGGAGGTTTTAAGGGATACAATTTTCGTTAGTATCTACAACTTCGGTTCCTCTGAACAGAAGTCGATAAATTACAATCAAAATAGGAAAAAACATTTCTTAATAAATTAACCTATAGTTTCTGTTGATGAATCTCGGAATTACTACATTGATGCCAACCGTGTAGGTACCTATCTTTAATATGCAAACAAATTCTGTTAATAAATATGTTTATCAATCAAAAAATCTCTAACTATGAATTGCCTGGGGATGATATAGCAGCACGCTTCGCAAGTTAACAACAATAAGCAAGGCTAAAATAAAGTCTATTGCAAAGGCCCCAGATTCTACGAGCAAGAGTACAGAGAGTCAGTAGTTCAGGAGACGGCCAACTCTGAGTCTTCCCTGGACTTCTCGCATGAGTCACAGGACAACGGGAAGTACAATGGTGACGACCACAGCCAGGACACAACCATGAATTGGAAGGAGAGAGCCCTGCAACTGGAAAGAGGTGAGGAGATGTAATTATTATAATGTTATCTAGTTTGAAACTTAGTAGACTTGAAGCAGGTGCGAATTTATCAGTAGGGTGAAAACTGAATGCAAATTATAGGGGGTGGCATTTGGTCCACCTAATTTGGGTAATCTTCATTATATGTACGTAGGAAAACCCAGCATTAGTCACGCCGATTTCTTATGGTATTCGAAAGTCACTCGATAGTGCAAACATTTATTTAATTTCATTTACAAAAAATAAATTAGATTAATAATATTGTGTAAATGTTGATTATAATATCGACATGCAAAGTTTTTTTTTATATTATGGAGTCAGGAAACAAAGGTAAGTACGATCCGCTTAATGGTAAACGTGACCGCAGTTTATACACGCTAGTGTCATCACAAGGATATCACTAATGTTGACAACCCTGTAATCTGAAGATGCTATGTTACATTCACCCAGTAATTTAACTTCCTCTCTCATCGTTCAAACCATCGTTCAAGCAATGCGAACACTGCTATTTGGCGGTAGAAATAAGTGAGAGTGAGGTACCAATGCAGAACACCTTTGTAATAGGTCTACCTCAGGTTAATAGATGGAAAATTTTAATAGCCCACTGCAGCAAATATGTATGTTGCCTCTAAATAATCTATGGGCTTTAGCAAATAAAATTCTGAACACACTATTTCCTTTTGTTGTTATTTTATGTGCCTGTAATTATTGCAAAACAGGGTTTATCTATCATCCAAGGATGGTTACATTACTTCTCTCAATGTCACCTGACATTGAGAGAAGTAATGTAACCATCAATAACATAAATGTGAAAAAGGCGCAAAGTTCAAATGCGTGGATGTCGACTTTTCCGGAAAAAGAGTTGATATCTAAACGGGTCCCAAGTTCTGTTCTGTTCAAACTGTTGTATGTATTATAAATACTTTTATTGTAAAATAAAATTAATACATATAGATTATAACTTACGATAAATTGAACCTCTAGACTTAACTTGGCTAGTTTTCATCTACTAGTTTTACATGTCTTATATTTTACATATCTAATCAACTTATCTTCTGTATGTTAAAAAAATAATTTGCTTAAATATACTTGAGCTCCTGTACCAGGCGGAATATCCATCCGAAACAAAGTAGGTTGGGCAGCAGCATCCCTATCGCGAAAGCTGCGCTTTGAGATTGCCAACATGCTTGCCCAGTGCAGCAATTATGGGCAAAATTTCCTCTTTCTTAGGGAGCCTTATGTCCAGCAGTAGACTTCCAATGGCTGATTGGATGTTGATGAACATCGTTTGCGTAGTAAAGTTGCTGTATTATATATTGGGTCGACTCTGCTGCATCCCCTGAAAATTACCCCTAGACACTACAACAGCCTAGGGTCGTGAGTTCAATCACCACCAGTTCAATCATCTGTGATGAATATTTGTGTTTGTTCCGTGTCTGGGTAAATATGTATTTAATTAATTTTTAATTCGTCTGTTGATTTATTTCCGTAACACAAGTGTGTTAAGCGACATATGTCGGAGTCATGTCAATGTATGAGGTGTTGATGAGGGGTATGAATTAAATATTTAAAAGTGAGGTTATGGATAATGCTGGATGCAGGATACAGAATATTGTTCCAGATGAGGAAGCATTCCTGATATGATTTTGTGCATTATATTACATGTACCAGGTGTCATAAGAGGCGACTAAGGTGCCAGGAACAACAGATGGCGGTATATCCATCCGAGACAGTGTAGCTCAAGTGCATAGGGTGGGGTTGGGCAGCAGCATCCCGGTCGCGTAAGCTGCACTCTGCGGTTACCAATACGCTTGCCCAGCGTGGCAATAATGGGCAAAATTCCTCATTTTCTTGCAGAGGCCTATGTCCAGCAGTGGACTTCCAATGGCTGTAATGATCAGGATGATGATTATATTACAAACATTTTTACCTGATGGATCAGCATTCCCCTGTAAATGAAAGGCGATCGCGAACGCGATTGCAAATGGTACGCATTGCTAATATTAGTTGAAAGGCCCGATGGCGAATTCGATAGTGTCCATATCTTATGTTCCAAGGGTCGTGAATTCGATCCCTAGGACAAAAATTTATATGATAAACATTTCTATCTGTGTACGGATGTTATATATGTATTAAAGTTTTATGAAGTCAGCGCACAAGCATGCGGTCCGCTTGATGGTAAACGTGAACGCAGTTTATAGACGCTCGTGTTATCACAAATATATCATTAGCGTGTCGCCAACCTTGTGATATAATGATATTGTTACATTACCCAGTAATTTAATTCCTTTGTCACCTTTTAAACCGGAACACAACAATGCATACACTGCTATTTGGTGTCATAAAACTGGTGAGAGTGATGCACCAATACAGTAAGACGTCTCTCTTACTTAAGTACAATAATTATTTTGCTAATAAAATATGAAGAAAGCTTTTGTATTATTGATTCGGTTGTCTAAAATACAAGCAATTCTCTGCTTACCTTAGACTACAGTTGTCCACAACAGCTGTTGAAAACTGAAGTCAATTTATAATTAATTTGTGCTTTAAGCTATTTGTATTGCGATATCGTGGTGAGAAAAATAAAATCTATTATTATATATATTGACGGACCTGATGGCGCAGATGGTAGTGATCCTATCCTGGGCCCCAGGGGTCGTGGGTTCGATTCCCACCCACAACAAATATTTTAACGATGATATTTGTGTTTGTTCTGTGTGTACGTGTTAAAAATATGTATTTAAGTAGTATATTTGTGATTCTTCTGTTGTCTGGCATCTATAACACAAGTGTTTTAAGCGACTTACCACGGACTCAGGTCAATATATGAGATGTTGTTAATTTATTATTACTATAATAATGTGGCCTTTCCCGCCGATGTAACGCGGGTGCACTTTTATAAACAGTTCAATTGCATTGCATCCGTGAACGCGTAGACCCGTTCACGGATGCAATGCAATTGAAGGAAAGAACGTGATACCATTATTCCAGAGTACAAAAAGACCGCGTGCGACCGAGAACGGACGCGCATGCGCGACATGAACCGCGCTTTTGACCTCCTGCGCTCCAAGCTGCCTGTTACCAAGCCCTCCAAAAAGAAATACTCCAAAATTGAATGTCTCAGGTAACGTCAGCTTAACTTAATATCTGTTTTTAATTATTTGACGGGACCGATGGCACATATAGTATTGATCCTGTCTTGTGCGCTAAAGGTCGTGGATTCGATCCCTACCCAGCACATATTATATAATGAATATCTATGTTTATTCTGTCAGAGTATTGAGCATTTATTTAACGGGTCTGCTAAGGTCTCAGTGGCACAACGATAGTGCAGTCCTTCGGCATTGGAAATATGAAAGCTCGAGTCCCGCCTGAAACTTTAGACGAGTTAAATTTTCTCTAGTAAATTATCATCATACCAGCCATTGAAAGTCCACTTCAGGACATAGGCCTCGCCAAGAAAGGAGGCTTTTTTCCCACAATTGCCGCGCTGGGCAAGCGTGTTGGTCGCAGAGCGCAGCTTTCGCGACAGGGATGCTGCTGCCTATCCAAGCCCTATGCATTTGAGCCGCACCGTCCCGGATGGATATACCGCCATCTGTCGGTTCCGGTACCTCAGTCGCCTCTTACGACACCTGGTGCACTGGAAGGTACGGTTAGGTAAGGTTGAAGTTAGAACACAGCACTGCAAATATTGCTATTTGGCGGTCGAAACAGGTGAGAATGAGGTAGACTGCACACGATCATAATACGAGACACGTTAAATTTCTCTAAAGATAAATAATAATAATAAATTCCCACAACATCTCAAACATTGACCTGATTCCGTGATAAGTCGCTTAAAGCACTTGTGTTACAGACATCAGACAATGGAGGAATCACAAATATACTACTTAAATACATATATTTAACACCCAGACACAAAACTAATTTAAATATCATCATATAAATATTTATCCTGGATGGGGATCGAACCCACTTTTGGTGCACAAGACAAGATCACTACCAACTGCGCCATTAAGCCCATCAAGGTCAAATCTGCCTCATGTATATGTTTATTAGCACTTTCACTCACTCCGTATCGTTCGTTTTAGTTTGTGCTTACTTTTATTACAAATTAACTTCATTTATTGCATCATAATTTAATTGAGCTCATCGTTAAGCCTATTATGAATATTTAAGCCAAAATAATCATCTAAATGACATCATCTCTGTAACCCCGCACCGGTCCCCAGTTTGTAATCGTTATTAATAACAATTAGTTAAGATTATTTCTGTTTGAATTTTATTAACCACTCGCTTTATATCTATTGTATAAGAAACACATTACGCGCACTAGTGTCTGATACTAAGTTTTATTTATTTCGTCAACTCCTGAAGGAAGAAACCCTCTCACTCGTGTATAAGTTGAACCTTTTATTTTATTGATTAACCTTTCATTCACACCTAGAGATTTTATGCATATCGCCATTAATGTCATGTTATTTGTATTGAATGTATTAAAATTACAGGATAGCCATTCTGTACATCAGGCAGCTTGAATGTCTGCTCGCTGGTGGATCCCCAGACGAGAATCCCGCATTTTTCGATCTACACGTTACGGACATCAGGCGGCGGCAGCAGCGGTTTTAACAAACCGTGTAATGTACTGCTATTTTACTGAAGAGATTGGACCGTAAATTGGTGATCGCGGTCCATCTACCGGGAAGCGTTTTAAATTCTATGTCGATGGTAATAGAGATTATATTTGCTTGTCATTTTCGATCAATACGCTTTAAGTTTTTAAGAAAGCTGACTAAGCAACGAGGATTTATTGAAACTAATGAACGAGCAAAAAGATCTTATGGAGTTTACCTTAATGTAACTCAAAATGTGCGGACATTGCATTCTTCTGTTATTTTATGATATGGACGTTTCTAAATATACAGAAATAAAGATATTTTTAACAATTCAAGTAAAAATACTTAAAATTGTACTTACTTGTATACTGTCTAAGAGAGGGTTTCTCTCTTAGACAGACAGTCAATTCTAATCTAATTATACAAACTATTCTGGAAATAAAATATAGAGTAATTGTTTGGCAAATCAAAATTTGCCAGAATATAAAAATGTAAACCCTCGAATATATTATATTCATAGAATTAATATAAGAGAAGTCATGAATTTAAAAAGACTTGTATAAATATATAATTAGATATTTCTATAACTCATATATAACGGCAAAAATAATGGTTTTGATAAACACCACAATGATTGAGGCAATAGGAATGCGGTGCGAAAGATAACAAGATCATAGTTAAAAATTATGGTGCAATAACACGAAATACTTTTTTATTCGTCTAATATTAATAGTGAATAGATTTTTATATAGATTTATAGAATGTTTTAAAATAAAATAAAAACTATTTTGTATTTTATTTTATTAAGCTTTTATTTCCTTTTTGTCACGTCCGCCGTTACCTTTGCTTTGTAGATAACTAGCAGTGACCCGCAATTTTACTCCCGTTAAATTGTAGAAATTTTATAGTAATTTACAAACCCCTTTACCCCTTTAAAAACGATTTTCAAAAAATATTAAACGTGTTTCATGACTTATAATGAAGATCCTTTGCACTGAAATTCATTCAAGTAACTTTGAAAACAGCAAAAATGCAGATTGGCTATTGGGCCGATAGTGTAGGTAC
Organism: Heortia vitessoides; assembly: GCA_020976665.1. Taxonomy (NCBI): domain Eukaryota; kingdom Metazoa; phylum Arthropoda; class Insecta; order Lepidoptera; family Crambidae; genus Heortia; species Heortia vitessoides. Next base: position 12,196,119 of record JACJUM010002496.1, read on the forward strand.
TCAAAATAAAAAGTCTTGCTCATTTAGATATAAATATATATTTAAAAAATGCTCACAAAATAATTGACATAGATAAAAAATAAAAACAGGCACCAATTTGTCTTATACCTAACACACGAACTAATACTTATATAGCACGCAGAATGAATGGCTGATAGGTCTAGAATATTTATATTAATTTTTGACTGTCTGTCCGTCTGTTTGTTCCGCTTAATCTCTTAAACGGGTGGGTCAATTTTAGTGGGTCTTTTACTGGCTGATGTTATGGGTAACTTCAGCTACTTCTATTTACTAGATGTACCCGCAACTTCGTTCGCGTGGAACAGTGACTTTGGTAAAGAATAGATAAGAGATAGATATATTTTGTCGCGGACATTTCTTTCTTAATTTATTTTTGCGGAACTTTAATAGTTTATGCAGTGCATGCAACGAAAGCTCTCAAAATATATTTATCGCCCGTTTTTGCCACATTTTTTATTGATGACCCGCTCTTATTAGTCGTAACGTTATATAAAAATTACGTCTTTATGTCAGTACCTTACACACTTGCATTTAGAAAAAAGCTGTCAACTTAGAGTTACAAACAGACGCTTAAAATGTATCTATATTTGTAGATGTTGATACATTTGTTACAAGACTGCACAGTGTCTGTAAGACTAAATCTCGGGTCTTCTTAAACCAATCACTCCTGCCAAAGAAAGGTGCAACCCTAACAAAACTTTAAAAAGACTCGTAATAAAAAAATAATATACATTTTTTATCAACATGTATAAACAGACTTCATACAGACAGACATTCAAAGCATTATTATTAGAAATCGACCTAGAAGAATTTAAGACTTCAAAAATCGAATAGTGTGTGTCGAGTTCTGAAGAAACCGATAGGAAAGTCTAACTTAATATTTGCAATAGATCAACCTACCCAATGCCGTGGGGTGCCGGCAGATGCCGTGGGGTACCGGCAGAGTAGAAGAGTAGCTCCTTCTATACCAGGTATCGTAAGAGGCGACTAAGGTACCAGAACAGACAGTGAGCGGTATATCCAAAACAGTGTAGCTCAAATTTACAGGGTCCCCACCCTGCAGCAGCAACCCCGTTACAAAGGTTACGATCTGCGATTGCCGATATCTTGTGGAGGCATATGTCCAACAGTGGACTTCCGAGGGCCGTCTTTATGGAAGGGCTATCTATGATGAACTTTTTAATCGAAACGTCTATTTTCAACTCTATATTGCTCGCATTTATAGATTACCAACGATTGCGAAGTTTTGACAGACTTGGGTAGGTTGATCTGTTGCTGCGTGTACTAAGTTTTTGTTTATAAATCATTTCGTTCAATTTCGTTGTTTGACGACACTTTACTTCAACCAAGGGATAAACGAAACATAAACATCTTCAAACATTTTAGAGGCAAATTTAGTTTTTATATAATGTGTACAAAATTAACTATTCTTTTTAATTTTCCTTTCTATGGCCGCCTCCTTTTCCTTCTGCTCGAGAGCCTTGAGGTAGTCTATGTAAGCACATTTGATAATCAAAGGCACTTTTACCACACCTAAAACAAAGCGATCTAATCTTAACAAACTCATATGTAATTGCTACAAAAAAATTAAAACATGCAAACAATTTTTTTGAATTCTCTTTTTTCTCTTGGATGATGGCCACAAAAAGCCGAATTTAATTGAAGGTTAATCAAACTCATTTTTATAAAACGCGGAATATGAAAACTCTTCAAAAAAAACTATACCGCCCTAGTTCCAAAAATTTACCAAAAACTCACCTGCAAAACAAGTAGTCACTATGTCTTTGTAAAACATATAAAGCGGGTTGAGTAGACCTTCATTGTTTTCTTTCATCTAAAAGAGTTGAATACAAATAAGAGTAAAATACAGAATAAAATAATATACTCCTAAATATCCTACATTACGCTGAAACTATTATAGCTAATAAATAAAGCAAAATATTTTTTCATGTCAACTATCCTTGAAACATTAGCATTGTCAATAAAATGACCCAATTATACTAGGCGGTTATCACCACAGAGGATGTGCGCGTCCGCCTTCGTCCGTCCCACAGACCTACCCTGCCTCCCTCAATACCTACGAAATAGGACGAAAGAAGAGACAATGTATGAAGCATGCCGTTTCAACAGGAATTAGTCCGCGGTTTTTCAGTATATCTGACTTTGGCCTTAGATTATATGTTATGAGTTACCTATTTAGTCATACTATATATTACCCGTAATATTTTTATGAAGGTTTTGATTGATATACATATTCCAGAAATAGTATGAAACTATAGAATAGAAGTAGACCACGCACACTTGTAAAATTACGTCTCTTGAAGCGAGATATTAAGCGAGCGATAGAGATACAAAGTATCAATGGAATGAAATGAAACAACAATGTGAAAGGAACGGCGTCCCTCGTATGTAACCGACGTGTAGCTACTAGGCGAACATAAAATAAAAGATAGCAACACATTCTTGAACGAAATGCAAGTAGGGCGTGACTTCACTGCGCCATATTGTCTGCTGAGCGTGGCATACGTACACTAGAGTAGCAGAAAAGGACGGATGAACAATTTAAATAGTTTTGCGAACGACGCGATACCGTAAACCACTGACTGCGTGGGGAGATTTCAACGAGAGCGGACGGCTTGCAAAATTGTGTCCGGTCCGACGCGAATGGCACGCCGTTTGAAGATAGAGCCTCCGTGGTACCAGGATAACATGAGCCTACGAGAGCTACACTTTTGTTTCGAACAAGATTTCTAAGCTTATCGTCGTTTTATATGGGGGAATATAATGGAATCGTTTAGAATGATATTACTCAACTTTACATAACCTTGAAGGCAAAAAGAAATCTGTGATACAAATTGTTGGGAAAACTTAAAACATTAATTAAGATAAGATATTATAAATTATTAAAATGTTTTGTGTGGATTTATTTATTAACAAAACAATCACATATTATATAGTAAAAACCGCTTTGCTCCTTTGTACAATTTAAGTGAGGCATGATTATGACAAATGTTTTATTCAAATAAAAACAATTTAGGCAATGGCATCGATCACCAAAAATAAGGAATATTTACAATATTGTATTAAAAGATTAAATTAAGAGCATAAAAAACATATTTATTAGTATTTCTTCAAATAGATATTGATTCGAATAGTAATATTATAAGTGAATAAGTCTTTAGATTTAGGTTAGGATCTAGGTTGCGCATATAAATAAATTTATTTATGTTTTTTACATTATGAATCTCTAGGTAATATTTCTTAGTATACCTAATATTAAACATGTAAACCTCCCGAAAGAGATTGTGAATGGTATACATTACAATTTTTATATAAAGAGATGCAAATAGTGACTGTAGTCTGTTATTTAATATTTAGAGAAGATTTTAGAGCAGAAGAAGAGAGAAGCAGAAGTTACAGCTTTTATTTACAGCATAAAAAAAATCTTGAATAGCAACAGATATAGGTATCTCACTTTTATCATCGATGTGAAATGTCTAAATCGAGTATAAAGCCTTACTAATATTGTATTGTAAGAGCGAAAAATTGTAGGTATAAATGTACTTTTGTTACTCTTTCGCGCTGTAACGCCAGAACGGATCCGAATGAAATTTGGGGCAGAGATTATTAGTAGTCTAGAAATAACACATACTTTTTATCCTGAAAATATGTATATAAATGTTCCTGTGGAATAGCTTGAGAATTAAATTTTTTGACATTTTGCAGTTTCTCAGGGATGCGATAAAGCCCTTGCGGGCAACGATGCAGGCGACATTTTTAGTTTAAGTTTCCTTTTGTTGTTGAATAAAGTTATTATTATTTTAAAATTATTATTCATTTGGAGACATTCTCTGCCGATCCACAATGACCTCCAAACTTTATAAAATTTTCTTACACCGTTCTATGCGAGCGGCGGAACGGCTGATGACGTAACCAAATCTACCAGGAGAGCATAATCTATGAGCCGGTATAAATAATACCTCGCGTAGCTTATTCACCAGATACACTCTGAAACAGACTACTTTGGCTTTTTATGCTAAGACATAAGACTTGTTTTAGTACTTACAACGACACGGCCACCTTGATCGAAAGTAGGCGGTCGCCTAGTGTTGATACTGCGTACATATTCCTTCCAACGTCGAATACATTCAGTGACGTCTCGCTGGTCGCCCCATACTCCCTGCGTGTACGTGAAGTAAACAGCTCCTACCAGGATGCCAGCCTGCCACCAAGAGAAAATATCAAACGGTGAAATAGATTCAATCTCTACTAAAAACGGTGAAATCTATAGGAGGTTTATTTAACCGGTCATCAAAACAACTAAAGTAGCAACGACTAAGCGAGACTTAATTAGTACTAGGCGAGCAGAAGTGCGTGGATATGAAATACTAACTTTGACGGCGTACATTAGCTTTCCGTGCCCATACGGCAGAGGCACTTTGGCAACAATCTTTTTGCCACTTTTTTTCAGATTAAATTCCTCTTTGCTGCAAACTTTGATGCATGTAGGATGCAGTGGGAGCTCTGTGAAAAATAATGTGATTTTTATCGCCATTTTGCGTAACAATAATAAAATTACTGAAACCAATTTTAGTTCTGATCACATAATTGTTGTAAGCACAAATAAATAGCTTTGGAAAACATTTTCAAAGGTCTGATACCAATTTGCAAAAAAGTCTGTGATGTAACTACAAATAAAATATAAGATAAGTTTAAATATAACTTAACATAAATCGAAATTGAATTTACAACTTGTAAGATTACTTGAAGATATAGCTACTACAAATATCTAAACTGATTTACTACAATTATCTAAATTGGTTCTAAAACGTTACATTGTGGTCAAACTTTAAGAAAAATATATTGATTATAAAATTATGTCAAGGAGTTTGTTTGCTAAACATTAACCGAACTTTCTACATTTCGTATGAAGTATGAATGTTAAAGGGACGCCTGTTGGAATTTCTCCAGCAACCGAATCATTACATAATTTGTAACAAACACTAGGATCACAGGAACCGAAAGTAGTAAGAGGGACACAGGCTTACAGCAGATTCATGCGAACGGGAGGGTACGAAATTACTTCTGCCTCTGTCCTTCATAATATTCGTGTCTCGTTTGCGCTACAGTAATATAACAGAGAGGAGCTTACAGCAATAAGAGGGCTGGGTATTGTGTGTAAACTTATCTTTTGATAGAATTTGGTAAGTTATTGAAGGTTACTACTTCTCATGAAATAGTATTACACTGAGATTACTTTTAACACCTAAGTAGGTATTAAAAGAAATTTACTTACTATAATTAGGCATATGCTTAATTATTAATCATAGTAGAAAGTTACATCAAACTAGTCCGTAAGTAATAAATTAGTACTAAAGTAAACGTAAACTAACGTTTCTACTTCAAAAAGATGGCCGTGCCGTATCAAAATAGTAAATTTATCTATTGTCCCTCGTAATTATAAGCAGTAATGATGCTGGTAATCATTGTTTATTGTCAATAAACATATAACATTATTTATTTGTAAGGTAATTTTTTAATTGACACATTCCTCCAGATTTCTTTATATTTCAATGCAAAATATAAATGATTTCTTTTCTGCATTTCAATGGAAATCCATGCGGGAATTTTCAGTACTATATTAAAGAAATTATCGCACCTTATATTAAACTTTCACAGATAATATGATAATACTTTTACTCTGTGGGAGGTTATGTACCTCTTGACTACAAAATATGGTATTGCATCGCTATAATCTATAAAAATAATAAATGATAATGTGATATAAATTAATATGTCATATATTTATTTGTAGATTTTTATCGTTTAATCTATTGTAGAAACAACGCTTGTAAACCTACACGGGCAATTATGTGAGACCCAAATATTGTATGCAAACTAAATCAACGTTTTTCAATAAATATTGGATTTAGTTTTGTTCAGAGGTACATTAAGGTCACATAAAACACATTGCACCAGAAGTACAAATTGTTTATTCAGTATTTGCATGATCTATTGGCGCATTCGGTAGTATCCCTTTGTTATACGTCAAGGGTTGCGAGTTCGATGAGACAAAGATTGATGTGATAAACATTTGTGTTTGTTCTGTGTCAGGGTGTTAAGTATTTGTGTTTGAGTATTATATTTGTTAGCCGTGAGGTACAAGCAGAGTAGAATAGTACCTCCCCCTGGACCAGGTGTCGTAAGAGGCGACTAAGGTACCAAAACCGACAGATGACGGTATTTCTATGCAAAAAAAATATCAGCTGAAATGTACAGGGCGGGGATGGGCAGCAGCTTCCCCGTCCTGAAAGCTGCGCTCTGCGATTGCCAAAACGCTTACCTAGCGCGGTAATTTGGGCAAAATACCCCCTTTCTTGGGAAGGCCTATGTCCAACAGTGGACTTTTAATGTCTGGTATTTTGATAATTATATCTGTAATACCCTATATTGTTTGATATCCGTAACACTATCAATCTACTTATTTCGGAGTCTTGTGAGTTACTGTGTAAAAAGAAAAATAGATGGATTCAAGCAACAACACAAACGATTTTTGTCGGGTCTGACATTTGCTTTATAAAATTGCTCTGAGTTAAGAATGTGATTTCACATCATATTTATAATAAAAAGGCTGTGATGAAATGAAAGAATCACGCGCCGTAAAAACTTGGGTTCAACGACTTCGCCAGCCCATCGCTATCAAGTTCTAGCGCTTCTAAAATAGCTTGTGCGTAAGATAAATCACGACCATCCATACGTACATGGTTCATACAACGTAGAGCTTTTGTATGACTCACATCATCACAAACTATCTCCCTCGAGATACGTGCTGACAACTTTTACTTATAACGTCGACAGGCGGTCTTTCAATTTTGAAGTATTGTATGTGAAAATATTTTAATGGAATGATGTTATCGAAAACATTTCGGCCCTTTATAATGATATATTGATTTCACATTCCACTTATAATCGAATCAGGCATGAAGATAAGATTATAAGTTGTCTAGAAGAACCAAAGTTACCGACATAGTTCAACAGATGACCAATGAAGTCGTAAAGTAGAATGATGAAGACCACGAACGGGCTATGAAATACGACGATCTTATTAGTACCGCTGGATGAAATTATTGTGATCGTAGAGAGACCCTATGTCAAATAGACCAATTTAAAAAAAATCTTCTTTCTGAACTGATCCGTGGGGTACCAGCAAAGTAGAATAGTACCACCCTCTGTACTATGTCTCTTTAGCGGTGACAGACGTACCGGATCCGACAAATGGCGGTATAGTGCATCTGTAACAGTGTAGCTCAAATGCAATAGGGTGGTGATGGGTAGCAGCATTCCCGTCCCGAAGCTACGCTTTGCGATTGCCACTACGCCTACTTAAGCGGCAATTATGGGCAAAATTACCCTTTGGGAATAAGCTGTCTTTAAACAGCTGCTTTGATGACAAAGATGATATATATCTACGTGTATACACTGTGAAATAAGGTTATTAAAGAAAAAAACAAGATAAATATTTTTTAGTATGGTACGGGCGGAGTAGAATAGTACTTCCCATTGCAACACGTGTCTTAAGAGGTGACCAAGGTACCAGAACCGATAGATGGCGGTATATACATCCGAAACAGTGCAGCTCAAATGTACAGGACGGAGATGGACAGCAGCATCCCCGTCCGCTCAGCGCGGCAATTATGGGCGAAAATCCTCCTTATTTGAAGAGCAGAAGTACCTGGTATTTGCGAGCAGTCGACTCTCTTTGCTGGAGTGCATTTTTCATATATCTGCATGTCTGGCTTGGAGTACTTCGCGGTTTTGGCCAGGTTGATGGTGCGGCATGCTTCACAGCGGATCCGATCCGACTTCAGGTTGTCGCACATTTTGACAATTTACACACGGGAGTATTTAATTGATTTCGCACGGTGAATTTTGATAAATGGAAAATTTTGACTGAGTGTTACGTCGGTGCGTTTGACAGTGTTTTTATTGCGCTGACAGATTACAGAAGAAAGCAGCCAGTGTTACCATAAGCATTGAAGTCTTTCACTGGTACAGTTTATATACAAATTATTTAAATACGCACTGTGGCCTGCGACTTTGTTTGCGTAGACGTGGTTTATGTTATGTTATTGCAATAAAACTCCTGCAGCGACATGGATCATAATGTTTCTGCTGCTCTGTGGAAAATAGCTAAATGTATCCCACAGGAATTGTAATTCCTTCTGGCGCAATAGTTATCTTTTGTACTATTACGAACTCTATTCCTATGTCAAATTTCATCCAGGTAAAACTAATGGGTGAACATAATTAAGTTACTAAAAACGATTTCATTAATATCACCATATATCTAAAGCTGAGGCGCTTTCCGCTGTCTGTCCCTATGTATGATTAGATCTTTAAACTACGCAACGGATTTGTATGTGGGTTTTGTTTTGATATAGTAATTCAAGAGAAGTTTTACATGTACAATACATACATAATATAGTAAAGAAACTCTAATCATTTAAGAGGTTTCCAATGTAATGTCGTAAATGAGCACATTTATTCGCACGCTTTCATCGCAAACGCTGGCTGAATCCGACGAGATAGATCAAAACAATTTACCATAGTATTGTACATCTAAACCTAAAATGTCTACAAAAAGTCCACGATGCTAACTATTTTTATTCTCATTTCACCCGTTAGAAGCCGGGGGGGGGGGGGTCGTTGGTAAGACTAATAAATGACACATATATCGATCAAATTACTACAATTAAATACAAAAAGTTAGTGAATTGCGAAGAAATAGATATGGTATATTTAACTATTCTGAAAAAGTGTTGGATGACGACCACATTCAACCGGTTCTGTTTCGAATTCTCTACTTACGTCGTATTCTTCCTGTGATGCCGGTCATGATTATTAGAAATATGAATCCAGGATATTTTTTATGGTAAGAGAGCATAAGTTTAGTCTAATGTTACGTCTCTATACGTTCCGATGTTCCCCTTTTCGTGTCGGAGAGTAGAATAGTAAAGGGAGAGGCTTTACGAGTCGTCGTAAGAGCGGTTTCAGGTACGGAACCATACGGTATATTCATAAGAAATAACGTGGTTCAAACGTGGCAGGGCGGAGATCGGCGACAGCATTCCTGTCGTGAAGCTACGTTGTGCGATCAGACAACATAAAATAAAATTTATTCTAGTGTTATAAAGATAATCTCAAGAACTACTGGTCAATTGTGAAAAATATTTCAGTATTAGATAGCCCACTATTGAGGGAGGTCATAAACATAGATACATTACGCCGCTGTCCCATCGGAGTAGGCAGGAACTATGTATTTCCACTTGCATTGGCATACCTCTTTTGCTTCCCTTACTCTCACTATTCCTCTCATACACACTCGTTTATTCTTGGAATTTCTGACCTGACCCTTCTTTAATGTCTTTTCTATAGGTTATATCCTCTATAACATCAAGCTAGGACCAATAAGAGTAGGAAGACACTGTGTCTGTCTATTAAATTAATACAGCTATTTATTAATAAAATTATTATTGGCAAATATTCGCCATTATTGGGGGGCCTACATATTGTCCAACAGTGGACGAAATACGACTGCAATGATGGTTGTGATCAGACGATACCATTACGTTTCTCAATGTGTCAAAGCGTGGTCCTATATAGAATATGAGTTACTCTTAGTTTTGTATGAGATTTTTTTATTGCTATTATCTGAATACCATAAGCGATTGGCACCGTAGCAAGAGGTACAATAGGGCTGTTAGCACCATAGTAGTTCGTGCGCGGATGTGATAAGCCCACGCAGCTTTATATCCGTTGGTTGCGCAATGTTAGGACGCTTCCGCGACTTGCCTTTCCTAGATATAATGGTTGCGAAACTTTGCCAAATTTTCGGAAGCTACTATGCGAGATAATGTCACCTAGTTCTGGAACTATCACAAAATTAGCAAATGCCGAATCGGAACTTTGCTATGGGGTACCGGCAAAGTAGAATGGTACCTCCTTCAGTCTGAGGTACCGGAACCGACAGGTGGCGGTATACCCAGTTAGCTAGAATGCAAGAGGACGAGGACGGGCAGCAGCATTCCCGTCGCGAAGCTATGCTCTGCGATTGCCAACACATTTGCCGACCGCGGCAATTATGGGCAAATTCCCCCTTTCTAGGGGGATTTATAGTATTTGCTGTAATGACTATGAATCTGAACTTAAAGTATATCTTTATTTAAATAGGCCTACTAAATCCACTTTCGAATTGTCATAAAAATAGATCATTGAGTGTCCTTCTTTAATACTACTCTGCTATTACGCCAGCGGGAAAGAACCTACAAGAAAAACTGATGGTGACACGGGTTTTAATAACACCTAATGGTAGGCATATTGGGACCCGCTAGCAAAGCGTTGCCTTAATAATAGATGTTCGAGCAATTCAATCACTAATTTTGCCAATAATTTCCGCGCTGGGCAAGTGTTGGAAATCGCAGTGAGCAGCTTTTGTCCGCCATCCGCCATCTGTTAGTTCTGGTACCTTAGTCGCCACTTCTGGCACCTGGTACAGACTATAACCTAACATAAAAATGTCATAAATGACGTGCGAACTTAGTACATATCTTACGTAGGTAAAATATAAAACAGTGTTTTATTTCCAATTTAAATAACTTCAATGTAAAAAAAAATATCAAGCGTTAATCTTCCTGACTGAAAATATGATATGGTTTTAAGACGAAGTCATACACTTGTATATGTATGTAAGACGAAATGACCCACATTTCCCCATTCCCCAGACATTTTAATGCAAGAAGAAAATTCATGTAGTGGGTTACGTCTAGGCACCATAATGGCCTTATTCAGATAAATACACTAGCTTTTAATCTGGGAATCCTTTCCCTGGAATAAATGATCTTATTTATTCACTTGCCAAGTTCCATTAATATCAATTCAACTGTTTAGTCATAAAAAAGGAATAAAGTAACTGTAAATATTTTTATATATGTACGATAAAAATAAGAATACAGTCTACATGTTATGTGGTTTTCGTTAATTGACTCTAAGGATTTTGATTTCATTTGAGTTTATCTTCCTAAGGAAATTTCCTCTTAGGTAAATACTATTAATTCAGATTTAAATCATGTGAGTCTTGATCTAGCAAAAAAAGTCCTTCGAAAAAAAATTATAAATATAAATAATTTGTCTTATATAAGACATTATCTAGGCCAATGTCGTTTCATGAATTATATGTTTTTCAATGGCATACTTAGTCTAATGACAAGGAATTATTTCAATAGTAAAGCCCACACACATACGAAAAATGCGAACGAGAAGCTCTCAAGTTCATTGAGTAGAACAGTGGTAGTTTTCATGAATGGAGTGGGGGTGGGGATGGTATCGGGCGCTGTGGCTGCGCCGGCGCCGGAGGCTGGCCGGCTAGTTCGACACTCACTGCCGACGCGCCTGCGTCGAAGCACACTCGCGACGTGCGGGAAATTTGAAATTAAAATTTAATATTTTCTTTCTATTAACTTTTTTTCTGCATTTGTGTCTGATATTTTGTGGTGTTGTGCTTCTGAACTTTATTTTATTAGAGGATTAGAAGTGCGTTCGGGCATGCTGCAATAAAGATGGGGCATTGTAATTTAAGGTGAGTGGATTTTCAAAAAATATTTCAAAAAATACGAATGAAACAAAAAAAGTAATTTTCTACCATGTTTTTTTTGTACACAGCCAATGTAATAGCTTTTTTTTTATTTTTAAGTTAATATCTTTAAATACAGGATTGAAAAGAAATTATATTACTTTTTGTAACAAACTTGTAAACACTAATGTCATAAGCGTAGATAGAGGAGGGCAGAGTGGGCCGTCCACCCCAGAATGGTCTAGTGCCCACCCCGAGATTCGAAATAATATAATACTGGTAGCTTACTTCGGACAAGTTTTCAAATTTATAAACTTTATATTTTACATACTCTACTCCATTACATCGGCCATGGTATTTCGATGTTAAATGATATAATGATAATAATATATTTCTAATTTAATAGTTAATATTATTGTTACTAAACATTCTAAATACTGGATTTAATATACTCTTGGTTTTCCTAATACACAAATAAACATAATAAGGCATTTTTTATCCAAAAAATATGAAAGCATTTAAATAAATTAACGGCTTATCGATGACGCCTATTTCGCGCATTATTTAATGCAGCTACGATTTTACATTTCTAAATATTTGCGAGCAAGCGTTTTCTAGGCGCAATGAGATCTTATACTTGATTCTATGCATTGTATAGAAATAAATTAAAGTATAATTTTAAGTTTAAATAAATAATCAGTCTGCATGGATTACCACAAAGAGTAAATTCTTATATTCTTATTTTAAAGGTCAAACAATGTTTTTGCCCATTATTATTATCAGGAATTTCCGTTTTTATAATTTATTTTATAATCTTTTAAATGCTTCCGTCCAGACTCGGGTTAATCCAAAATACTGTGTGGTTAGAATTATCAACATCACGAAGGTTTTTTTGATAAGAACCTATTGTATCGTGGTTTCGAATTGTTGGCTAATTCAGAATGCCAACCTGTAGTAGGTAAAATTTAGTAATGACGATCATGCATTCAATTTTGAATACATTTAAAGATTATCTATTGTATGTAATCCCGGGATGCAGGTAAAAGTTATATTGGAGTATAACAACTTTAAACTTTAAAAACAAATAAACTCACGATAATAAAAGACAATATTTGCTGGAGTAATCTGAATTGTTAATACTATTGATTTATGAACCTTGTTTAAGAAGTCCACATTGGTGTTACATTTCTAGTCTAATGTTATGCTGTTTTTTATCGATATATTTAATTTATAACAATTCTTATATTCTTATATGTATACAAGTTATTCTTACAGATATATTACAATGTCCCATATCTTAATGCCTCATATCTTCTACGATATCTTCTTAATATTTAGATATCTTTCTTGTACAATATCAAATATCTTAATTTTACACCCTTTTTTTAATGTATATTAAAAAAATATACGTACAAAATTTAAACATGGGATATTGTACAGGATAATATTACTAGTTAGTTTAAATTATGTCTTTGTCATAAAGTTTATTTACATATAAATATAAATATGTATCTACTTTGTATAATTTGCGAGTTTAAATTTATTTTTCAATTTCTTTACAATTTATATAAAAATATTTAAATATGGACTGTTTATTATTCGTGACAACGTCCCAGACAGAGTTACTTTTGCATTATAGCGATCTTTAGCAAGCATAGACAGACAAAAATATCCTTATATCTAAACTTCATTTTCTATTAAAACCCTACCATCAAGTGAGTTAAAAACACTAGTATCTTCAAACTAAATGGGGCTTGTTGTGAAAAAGTGCAAGGAAATTGTTGTAAATTACACGACCACCAATTTTGTGCTTAAACATAGTCTGTCTTCGCCATAATGCTCGTGGTATCCACCATTAACAAGGTGTCAATGACCCCTGCACTCGACGTACGGCGAAGTGCAAGCTAAAAATTATACCACCCCACCGGCCCTTCTGATAAATTGCAAGGCACTTGAGAATGTTGTATGCTTGTTTTAAACATTTATTACAATCGTTCTGACCTTTGACGCTTTATTTAAAAAATGACATTGTCAACAGTTAGTGTAGAAAAAAAGTGACGTCCGAAAAGAAACACAACATTACAAATAGTAATTCATTCTGATTTTATGGATTGTCATAAGAATTTTTATAATAGAGTTATAAAAAATAATAAACTTTACATGAATAAATAAAACAAACATCATTTCACACCAAGTCGGACCTGGATGTCTTAATGTCCTTGAAACCGCTTTCAAATATGGACACTCGTCCTGCGCGTACGCAGTGATCGAAATCTCACGCAAATTGGTGCGCACGTCATGTCAGCCCCGGGAGAAAGGGCGGAGGGGGAAGAGAGGGGCTCGTAAATCTCGCCGCACACGAACTGGATCCTCGAGACAAAAAAAGGACAATAATAAAAGAGGCGAGATTAAAACTAAATCTATTGTTCTTTTAGTCGAGTCTCGCCGATTCGAGAAGAGAAATTCTCTCGGTTCATGCATAAATTCATTCCTGGTTTTGTGACTGGGCCTCGTATAATTAAACGCGGGAGATTTAGATAAAAGGGTTGAAAGCCTTTCTCTGTTGTGCCGATTTATTCTGCACTTTAATATCAGTGTGCTAAAGCATTGTTTTCATTGTTGTGTTGCGTGTTTTTGCGAACGGTAGCGTTAGGATGTTGCGCACGCGATTCTCTGAAATTTCGCTTTCAATTTCGAGTTCGGCTTGTTTGTGTTTTTGCTCGGTACCGTTTGGTAATTTTCTTTACTTGTGCTCCGGTACGCGGTACATTTGACTAAAGATAATATATATGGCTTATGTTAAACAACATAAGCTATGTAGTGTCAACACACTCGTGTATTTATGTCATTCAATACGAGAACAAAAAATCGCTTTCAACCTATCGCATTGTCGTACATACTTTGAAAGACGGGAAAAACTTGAAGGATTTTTGCATAATAATATATTTTGCTTTTACTGGAGGATTTAATACTTGAAGTTTCTGTAATAGCAAAATACTGCAAACAATAGTCAGCAAAAGCATTTCTTATTAAAAACAATGCTCTTTTCTAGTGTTTATTTATCTGAGTGAATGCGATATTAAAAAAGAAATCGATATTATATTGATATTAATTTCATATAAAGTATATAATCAAAGATTTGTATAAATTGACTACAATATAATAATGGTGATTGTAAAAATCAGAAAAGCATACTGGCTGAAGGCTTAACTGGCGTGTGTCATTCCGTTTATGACATCGCCTATTTTATCGGAATTCTTAGTAAAAGTACATTATGTTGAATCAATGAACCGTGGAGAGCATGCCTATAGCCCGAAAAACTTTATGACTCCGAAAAAATAACCTTTAAGACACATATTGCGCATTGATATTTAAAAACCTGAAGATATGGACAAAGGGATCTTCAAACGAGTTACATTGAGTTCTGCAGCAAGCATATTAGAAAACAGGCATAAAACTGTATTTTTGGTATGAGTAAATCTTTATGGCACAGTATAAGTAGGTATTTGAAATAATTAGCATTTGTTCCATTTAGTCAAAACCTAGCTTGCTTTATGAGAGGTCGGGAAGTGGGACAAGCTAATACTCGTTTAGGCTGAGTGCGCACGCGCACGCGTTACTGCCGGCCGTTTCCACAAAATGTCTTCAACATTGAGTGTGGAGATATCGCCCTTGTGTTGTTAATAATATATATCACCGTTCTTCGATGATGTATGTTTTTTGCAGCAAAATATCCATGGCACTGTGATAAATCTGCAGAGTACGTTTGTTTGAACGAGCTAAACTGAGGAGCTACTGATCCGATTTGAAAAATTCCTGCACTGTTAGTTAGCCTAATTATCAAGAAAAGCTATATAACTCAACGTTATTATATTTTATTATATATTAGTAATTTTATTATTATAGCTATTACAAGTGTAGCAACAATGATACTATGTGTGTTCTTCAAATTAACGCAAGTGCAACCGCTGGCATTCCTAGTTATTGATAATACTCGCTTAGCATAGCTTTTATCCGCGTTGTATTATACATTGAGTGCAGGTAATAAAAATATTGTAATAAAATTTAAAAAAGTTTATTTAACTTGCATAATTTTTTGTCCGATGTTTCGGTTACCTTTCGGTAACCGTTTTCAAGAATTATCAAGCTATTACAAAAATAGTTTTATAATGAATACTGAACGCCTGAATATTAGAAAATACTATCCAGGACAGTTATTTATTTTCGTACAGTTTTTAAAACAACATTTTTTCTCTCGATCCCGTGCACATTCCCGTTACAAAAATGAAGGGTGTATGTATATTGAAGTGTAGTTTGGTTAATTTAATTTATTTAATTAACTGTTAACTAGAGTCTAGACTTTAAGGGTAAAAAGGTACGGTCCAAAAACTGTCACGGCAAATTTAAACATATTTTTTTTATAAATTTTATTTATTTATTGTTGATCCATCTTACTTTGGTGAAGATTCCTTGGTAAGCGTGGATTAGCGGTTGTAACAGTATATAAGGAACAGTAGTCGCAAGAACCTCAATCTTAATTTAATAACATTAATTACAACTTTAAAATCGAAATGAATATTAGCGGTGTCATATGTATTATAGTCTTCTCAATAACTTTCCTATTTCCATTTACTAAAGCTTAGATCCGTGCATGAACCTTCGCGTTTGTTCGCGAACTAAGCGAGCGTCATTAATTGGCCTTTGTAAGGCACACCGTGGGATTTTGGAACAATACCGCGACAGCCTCTTGTATGTATTGATCTGGGAAAGTGCTTAGTTTTAGAACGGAAGTGTCAGATAATATTCAAATAAAATTGAACCCCGAATATGTCTGATCAAAATTTTCCCTACAAATCTTGTCTGACCAATCCTAGAATCTGAAATAAATAAAAGAGTCCAATCCATATTTAATGAGAATAAAAAATACCTATACTGTGGCTGCGGAGAAGCCAATAAATAAAAATGGTATTTAAAATAAGTAAATGGTAATTAAAACAAGTCTCGTCCTATTGACGTTTGGCTATGAAACTATAATCGAGTATTTGATTAATTCATTCGTCTGACAATACAAGATAAAATAAAAAGAAAAGAGTTTAAGTTTATTAAATGTAGCTAGTAATTGTTGCATGTCTTTTTCTATATGTGGTAGGAAATCAAACTCGTGGCCTTGCACAATTGAGCGAATGATTCATCCGCGCGTCATCGAAGTCGTAAGAATATTAAAACTAAACACAAAATCATATTTCGACACTCATAAAAAATGCCACAAATAAAGAAAACTAGTCAATGATAAAAAAAACGATTTCATAACAAAAGACTAAAGATTGTCTCACTTAAATATAAAACAAAAAAATAGACATTAATGAAGAAGGAGCGGTCACCCAACCACGTGTACAACGATAATACACTACGACGAACAGGCGAGTGTGTGTGTTTAAGCACTAGATTTTAACACTAGCACATCTCCTTTGCGATATGTCGCCCTGGTACTTCTAGGTACAAACGGCTGCCCGTCTAGACCCAGACAGCGCGCTGCGGCTAAATCAGGTTTTGTAATACCTAACTCAGACTAATCGGGACGTGTCGCTAGGCGGCTTGGTATTTCAGATGAGCCATTATAGTTATTTTATTCTGTTATTTTTCATACTTTTGACTGGATCTAGACTTTCTGTTGGTCCAGTAGTATATTATTGTTTGTGCACTAATTGCGAAGACTTACGTTCGATTCTCATGTCAGAAAAAATGTTTTTAGGATATTTTTATTTATTTCTAAATTTAAAAAATGACATTTGTTTTTAGCGCAATATATGGATGTTCTAATGTTGATAAATATATGCTTTTATTCCGTAATATCTTTGCTTACAGATGGAAGAGTACTTTTTCTGCTTCATTTTTAATAGGAATTAAAAAACATGATAATGAAATCGAAAGAGTTTAAAGAATGCAGGTTGAAAAGAGAAGTGTGTTAGTAGGATAGGAATAAACATCTTTAAGTTAAACAGTGTCGGTTTAAATTTAAACTGTTAGTAGAGTATATACAGTATAATGTAAACAGCCGTGGGATAGTGCGATTGAAATCAGACCTTGATATGTTTGATGGATTAAAGGGATTCCACTAAGTATTTTTTTCAACTACAATCAATTTGGGTTTATCCCTATTGAAATTTTATGTCAAATATCGTTAGACCGTTGACTGGATTTTATATGAATTAAAATAGCCTAAAGAGATAGTTCCAGCGCTTAATTTTAGTTCAAAGTACAACTAAAAAGGAGGGGGGCGGGTGGTCAAGGGTATAGAAGATTGTATCAATTTAATGGAATTCGGCCAAGGCCTGGATGATGGGAAAAGGGAAAGTATTTCAAATCAAGAAATAACATCAAGCTCAGGGCTGCCTCAATCTTATAAAAATCAGTCTAGTTTTTTATGCTTAAAATTTATCGAGAAGAACCACTAGAAGCTGATCAGCTTCTAGTTGTAGTGTCACTATTAGAAAAAAAGAAGATGACCTTGTATCTGAATCCTATATATAAACTCAATAAATGCTGATCGTGTTAGCCTAACAAAAGTATTTTAAAATATAAAATATTTTTTTTAGAATATATGTTTCAAAAAATAATATTTTCAAAAATCTATTTACTTTCACTATGGCATGCAACCCTGAAGCCCAAGTCCAAGTGTGTGGTAACGCGTGGGTATGAAATGAAAATATTTATGTCCTTTATAGTGATTTCTTCCATTCCCTTAATGGAGTCATGGACTTCAAACATTTTGATTTGGGCCATTACTTCTTTAATAGTCCAAATCACAAAGATTTCTCCTCAGTGCCGTGAAACCTTATAATCTTAACTTCGTTTTGTTATCTAAGGACGGTACGCTTTTTATTATTAATACAATTATAAAATTGTACGTGAGATTTGTCTATTAAAGATAATCTTTAAAGCATACCTATGCATCAAGTATAAATAGCGAAATCAAGATGCTTAGCCAAGATGGATGCGACGATTGACCATTTTCATGTAATTGGTGTTACCAAGCTGGACTTTTTGTTCAGTATTGTAGTAGTTTGGTATAAGAACGGTAAGCAACTGACCAAGGAGCGAGGTACTAGGTACCTATAAGCCAGCAAAGGGTAAAAGTACATTTGTCCAAAGCGTCGGCACGCGGATATGCGATGACCGAATATTCCGCGGATTCGTCGCTGTCGTTAACGCTGTACGGCCCAGAACCGTATTAAGGGAGAGTGTAAGAATTCCCATTTTCTTGGAGATACTTTTGTCAACTTATAGAATACCTGCGGCTGATATCAAGATAAATAATTTAATTGACTAGTAAGAATAAAAAAATACATGATGTCATATATATACATACGAGTATATATATATGACATCATGTATTTTTATGAATTTGACATATGAATATATATGTATATATAAATACATGTATATCCTGTTTATACCTCGCCGTAAGGTACCGAATAGTACCTCCGCCTGTACCAGGTGTCGTAAGAAGCGACTGAGGTACTAGAACCGACAGATGACGGTATATCCATCCTAAACAGTTCTAAACATCCTAAACTAGCTGAAATGCACAGGGCGGGGATGAGTAGCAGCATCCTTGTCGCGAAAGCAGCGTTCTGCGATTGCCAACACGCTTGCCCAGCGCGACAATTATTGGCGAGATTTTGTCTTTTTAGGGAAGGCATATGTCCAGCAGTGGACTTCCAATGGCTGATATGATGATGTTCTGTTTACATCTGTTTATTTGAATCACAATCATATATTTATCGAGTAATGCAATCGAAATAAACAATAACTAGTGATTTGTGACTAACTAATAGCTAGCAAAGGGTATATAAACTTTACTAGCTTTCCGACAGCGGGATTTGAAATACATCGATTTAGATTTTCTTTTTATTCTCATGCTCACTTTCATCCAAATCGGTTCACTGGTCAAAACGTGAAAGGGTACCAACGGACAAAGATCGCGTCATTTATTATCAGTACAGATTATTGGTTCATCTGTCACTTTGAATTTTCCTTTATCTTTACGGAGGCCAGGCACAACTCATTTGATCCGACCCAGCACGTGCTGGCCAAAATGTAATTTAACTGTACGGAATAATAACAATACAGATTCTAGTCTTGCTTCACCAGTTGCTTTGACTTTACCTCTTTCTTTATGGTTGCCATGCACTATTCCCTTGACACCACCCCACCCGCGCTAACCTAAACGTAATACAACTATGGCAGCACATTCGGATTTTAGTCTTGCTTGACATGTATAGTCTTATTCTTCTAACTTACGATCGCCAAGTACAGGCCCTTTATCTGACCCTGCCCGTGTTAGCCAAAATGTAATACAACTACGGCAACATGCTCGGATTCTAGACTTGCTTCACCTGTCATTCTACCTTTTTTTTCTGCCTAACGACCGCCAGGCACAGGCGTTTCCTTGATTCAACTCTGCTCGTTCTGGCCAAGCGGCAATATAACTTTACGACAACACGCTCGTTAGTTGGCCGTCCAGCTCGCCTTGCGATCTCGCGGTACAACCGGCTGTAAATTTGGCCGGGCTTAGCCACTACAAGGCGCCGGTTATTATTTCAGCTTTGAATGGTCCAATTTCTTTCCTTTAATAGCCAATCTGTGTTGCTGCACGCCAACTGATTTATGTTTATAATGTATTCGGATTGTGATTGAAGATGGCACGATGGCATCCACTATTTGTTTGTTTTGCATGTTGAACTGTTACATTTTTGTAATGATTCTACAATATTCAGAAACTTGTCGGAGTCAAGTCAATGTATAAGATATTGGAATTATAGAATCGATTTTAAAAGATAGCTAATTTTACTCTGTCGTGAAAAGCTATATAATAATATTAATTCCCATAAAGTCTCATACATTGACTTGTATCCGAAATAAGTCTCTTAAAGCGCATGTCATCATACAATAGTGACATCAAAAATATAGTATTTAAATACATATTAACTCCCAGATACAAGACGTACGCGATGTACGGAAGTAGTACCTATATAATAATAAAAAAAAATCGTTTCGCTTTTTTTTAACTTCAACCTTTCCACTTTATTATTTGATACCTAAATTTTACCGAGATTGACCGGGTTAGTATGCAATTCACAGCTATATGTCATATGTAGTCTAGAAAAGTATATATCATTATTTTTATCCCGAAATAATAAATAGCTTTCCACGCGTTAGACTTTCTTTTGTTTCTTCAAAGTTATGATGATTTCTTTCTGGCGGGTCGGGTAATGAG
Source organism: Heortia vitessoides (assembly GCA_020976665.1). NCBI lineage: Eukaryota > Metazoa > Arthropoda > Insecta > Lepidoptera > Crambidae > Heortia > Heortia vitessoides. Next base: position 12,217,049 of record JACJUM010002496.1, read on the forward strand.
TCTGCAGTAATTATCTCTGTGTGATATGACTCTGTCATCAGGGTCGTCTGTATTGCCTATTGAAAATAACTTATCATTTCCTTATTGTAAATACTAATTTTATTATTGTTACTTTTTGATATTATTATTTTATTGACGATTTATAGATGCTTGTAATAGGCCTACTTGAATAAAGTATATTTCAATTTAAATTTGAATTATCAGTCCTTACACATTTGCATCACAATATAAAGCGAACAAAGTCGCGGGCAATAGCCAGTAATTACCTAAGTTGACCAATTATTTCGTCCCTCGAAGACGTGTAAGAATGAGTGTTAGAAGTAAACACGATCGTCCCCCAAGTGAAGAGTCATCCCACAAAACTGCACCAAAAATAGCCGGTGCAAGGCACTTGTGGTGACAATGCGACATGGGAGCAAGCCAGTGACGGGCCGCGGGCCCAGCCGGGGCGCACGTGTGCCGCCCCAAGGGGCACAAGTCGCTAGGGCTGTTGCATTTCTTTTTTGACCACTACTATCTATATATGAGGAATCTGATTGACTGTCAAATCAACACAGGAACTAAACTAAGGGTTAGAATCTTAAAATTTTGCACAGGGGTATTTTTTGTTAGAAACGGAACACTAAGAAAGGATTAGCAAAAATTCCCTCCAAAAATGGGGGGCCGTTTTGAAGTTATTCGAATGATATTCAGTGTAAAAATTCTTTATTGAAAGTCTAGTATTTTTTTTTTGAAAATCATCTATTAAAGGTAAATGGAGGTTTCAAAGTTATTATTAAAGTTCTTTTATTATCAAAGTTATATCAATAAAATAATATAAAGTATTTGGTTTTCAGTTCATAATAATGAATATAGCCCAGGCAGACACATAATGAAAAAGGGATATAGTCCCTTTTTCATTATGTGTCTGCCTGGGGTAGAGATCGAAACCAACCTATGACGCAATAGATAAATATCGGGCTTCTCGAAAGATATGGGTAAAGATAAAGTATGGGAGTACGTATATGTATGTTTCTCTTTCACACCTAAACAGCTGAAGAGTTCTAGATGAAACTTGGCACGGGGATTATGAGTGTAACACATAGACTACCATTTATCTCGATAACAGGCTCCTTTGAGTTAGATATGGAATTGAATATTCCTGGAATGGAATGGAATCGGAACGACTTTTGGCACAGTGAACCTGTCAGAGAGTGACATTGAATGCAAAGCCGCGGGAGGAATGTAGTAATTTTTAAAATTAATATCCAATTCACGTCTGTCTGTACGTACGTTACATGTGTTTAATGTTCTTTTTAACATTTTCAATACTGCATGTTATTATTATTGCCCTTAAAAGACAAAACTATTGGCCCAATTGACTAGTTTTAATTTTAAACTCGATTGAATAGTGAATTGACAAAGTTACAATAATCTGGCTTAATAAACTTTGGGAGGTAGCCCTAGTTGCATTGACAATGTGCGTTAAATCACCCACGGAGCGCGGGACTTTTGCCGTAGCTTTACGGCGCGTTTCCTAGGCGCGGTTCCTCATTCAAGCCAACTTGCAGGCAATGACCTGAACCGGTTTGTTTATTTTCCCATTTCTGTCAGCTTCCAAAAATATTAAAAAGAAAAGAAACCATTTATTCAAAGTGCAACTGATAATTACAATTTATCTTGTAACATAAAACTTACTTACAAGCAAGGCTTACGTAGCTAATTACATTACAAGGTACTAGGCTCGCATAAATAGACAGAGTTGAGAACATAAAGAACGCGTAGTAGGCACCAATGTTGTACGTCTCAATAAGTCTCTCGCAACAGGTGTCATGTTTTAACCCCCGGCTACCAACCTTGAATACAAATAAGTCCTTGGGATGGGCACAAAAAGGTTTCGAATGCGAACTGGTTAGTACGTGGCGTTTCAACGCGCGGCTTGAATCATGCGGCGAAAAAAATATATGGAACTTCAAAAAAAGGCTTTTCTTCGCTTTCTTTTTCTGATGTATGTCGTAGATTTTACAATCCAAGCAAGTATTAAATATAAAAGGACCAAGATTCTTCTCTTTTGTTATATTGCGGATGTGGATCCCACTTTTAAGTAGTAGATTTGATAAATCTTAGACATGGCAAAAAGCTCTGCTATCTTCTGATTCCCTGGTACTTCCGTAGCAAATTGGCGGATATTGTCCGATTAGTATCCGGATATACACATACACGGATTTAGCGAATAAATGCGCCCACTGGATTTGTGGTTGATATAAATAATAGCGATGAATTAATAAATAATGTTATTTGTGTTCATCGAAAAACAATAAATTTAAAGTGGTAACTTTGAGACTATTGTTTTGCGTGGTTCGTTATAAATGTGTATTTTGTAACAATATGAAAGTTTCGATTCATGTTGATTATATTTTCACAATCACATTTTCCAGAATGTCGTAAATATTCGCGCCAAACCTACAATATGCCATATTGCCCCCCCCCCCCGCCATTGAAGCTGCGCGCGCATATATCTTACCTAATAATACCCTCGAAAGCAGGGAATTTAGAAAACTTAGAACAAAGAGATGTTGCCTTCAAATATAGATCTTTGTTACTAAGCGGTAAGTTCTAAATTTGAAGTAGGTAGAGTGTTAGTGATGTTAGGTCGGGATAACGTAGCAAGGGAGAAGGAAGCGGGTACAAATTGACGCTGTACGCTGTACAAGGATTTATTTTAGTACTACGGCAAACACCGAAAGGCTCTTGGGTGTATAATAGTGTCTGATCTGATGTGAATAATGTTGGAGGCTTCCTAACTCGGATAACATAGACGAAGGTCAATCTTGAGACCTTGGCTTTGAACTATTGAGAAATATTACCCGATGAATATCTATAGTAAAAGATATTGTGTATCGCAATAGTTATTTTCTTTAAAAATTCCTTTATATTCCTTTGAGTTAAAATTTAACTTAGGGAAAAATAAGAATATCACATGGTGTGTAGAATGGTAATTTAGTATTAAGGTTACATTACCGAACTAATAATTAAGTTTTCACTACAACTGTCAGTTAAATTTTTACCAAATACCTAAGTAATTACATCGACATTCGTTCCCAGCGAGCAGGCAACTGTTGAACTCGAGTAATAAACCTAAAACGGACACTTTGATGATCAAAACGCTTATCTTCTTATGCATTAAGGGCTTACCCATTGCGCCGTACTTAATCTCTCTTTCTATAAATAAAATAAATTGTGTAAAGGGCAGTGATGGCCAATTATTTTTATCACCCGTCCAACCGCCCTGTATCGGAGGGCTCCGATCTGCTCGCAGTATCCTTGCATCTTCTGTTGCCCTGGTACATTTTACACGGTATTTACAAGGTCCCTGGGGAGTTTGGTTGCCATGGAAACGATCTTGGCGCTGTTTGTGAACTATGCTCGATCCGGTAAAACAAAAGAGTCAATAATGTTAAAAATGTTTTTATAAATACACTTTTTATACTGTTATAAATACAAGTTACAAAAGTGATGTTTATTTCTTTTTTTTATAATTAAATATCCGAACATTATTGAAGCTATTAATGTCATGATAATTATTACTTGTAAACACGCTCTAACAAATAAATGAAACAATTTGTATTCATTCAATGAATGTTAATAATATTTAATGTTCTTTGATTTTAGAAGAATACATAATAAATGTACTTTAATGTTGACACGGTCATATAAAAAGGATTAATATTACCGTAGGCGGGTAATGTTAATATTATAATAATTTCAACAATAACCTTATTGGTTGTATGAGAACATTAATGTCTAAACGTGAACTGGTAATTAGTTTTTTTTTTTATTATTTATTGAAATGCCGCAAAGAACCATACGGAGACCATAAACAATAAATAATAATGGAGGTGCTCTATATCAGAAATTTATTTTAGATTGGTAGTGTAAAACTAAAAGTTTCAGACAGTTTATGATAAAAGTACCTAAAAATATTCTTCGTAACGTTCCTACTTGTTAGGAATAACAGTATTTAATTACAGTAATCAATTACACTATTCTGTAACTTCAACACTACATTATAGTAAAATAATAAGCAAATAGAATATGCGAACTCTTGAGCTTGTTTTGCAATCGCCTTTAACATTGTCGTCTGGGCCATAAAACGATATTGTTCAAGTGTAGAAACTGTTTTCCATTCCATTATATTAGATAACACTGGCAGACAAACTGAATAGGGTATGAATTTCACTTTTTAAGCGACTACACTCTCTTTAAATGCAAATTGACTGGCTGTTAGGAAGCCACGCAAATTCTAAAACTAAGCTTGCGTTTACAATTAATAATAATAGGCTTTTAAATCTTAAAACATTATGGGGAATAACAAACATTGTGTTGTTAAGATTAGTACACTAAATAAAGTTTGCTCATTTTCTGGTTGTTACATGGTTCTGACATTCGTGACGTGTGTGTGACGCGTGTTGATATTTGAAGGGAGGTTACATCAAACCCTTGCGTGTGTGTCGAGTGCGCGCGCCGCTTACAGAGCAACCATTTCACTCTACCACAAAGTTTCCCTAACTTTTCTAAACCACCGCCGGCATATCTCCTATCGCAGTCGCACCTCCATTAGGTCTAACGAGGTCTCCTTAACAGTTCTGTGGGCCTGGTAGTTGCCGGGCGCCATAGCACCGCACGCCCGCACCGCGCACACATGCGCGTTGCAACCGCATTCGTACGCCAATCCTATGCGTCCATTCACACATGCTCACAAGTGTTACCTCTAACTCGTGAACGCAAACAATGAGAACCAGAAACAACGGTTTCCCAATAGTTCAAAGAAACAGCAACGCAGATGGACTTGAGAAACAGTTCGCTGCACTGGCGCTCTACCAACATTCATAAACCCTTTATTTTTATAATACGTGAATCCTTGTGAAGCTGTCGTACCTATAAACAATTAAATGTATATGCTCTAGACTTAATATCCTTCTTTTAAAAACCCGCAGGATGGATACGGACAAAAATAACAAAAACTCGTCCGTTAGGGAAGCCGGTTTGTGGTCTATGCCTGATGACCGCCAGATCCCATCGCGGCGGCGAATTTTGTTAGGTAACAATATAGTTACCACAATATTAATTGAACGAGTTTGTCTTTGTATCGATGACAGTGAACATTTAATGACTTCCTTTAATATCCAATAAAGTTATGTGTACGTCGTCGTCAATACTAAAACTTACTTTCTAACTTGATATCCACAATAATTAATAGCCATGTATGTGAGATTACACGACGGTAGTTTTGGGATTAAAGTGTGAGAGAGAACGAGTGTTTTCGCGCAGTCTGCGCATGTATGCCACGCGCGGTGCGTCAGGCGTGGGTGGCGAGGCGACATTACCATCGTGATAATATTGTCACGATTACTTACTTTCAGCGCGTTATGCTCTCCTGGTAACGTCTGGTGACATTTTTCGATAGGTAAGGTTAACAATGAGGGTAATTAATTAATATATTCAGTAACAGAAATGTCAGGATTAATTCATTTCTATTAAAATTCTTTTTACTTAATGTTGGTATGGAGCGCCGAATAAAATTAATTGATGGTGAAATCAACTCTCTGATATTTTTTAAGTTGTTTCGAGTTGCTTTTTTCTTTTAAAAAATATTTGTAATGCAATTAATTACCAAAAACGATTTTATAATCAGGTTCCAATAAAAATCTTGAGAAATAATGCTGTAATAATAATAGAAGCACCACGTAACTTATGTCTTAACTATATAAGTGAAGACTATCGAAAATATTCCATATAAAATTAATTTAAATATTCGTATGCTAAATGCAATCAGTTAACTGTAAACCAGTCGCGCGTATGACTCATATCCTGCCGAACAGTCTGACAGACAACGGCCGACTATTATAAAACTTTGTGACAAACCGTACCAAAACAAGTCATCCATTGTTTTAAACAGTACGTATTTCCGTCGAATGAGAAACGACACAGTTTAATCGATATAACATTATAATTTCGCGCGACGTTTTAATATTTCCATCAGAAACATTATTCAAATCACAATCCAATAGTGGCGAAGATAATTATAGATCGATACTAATGTTGAAACGACTGCTTGATAGACTAATAAAATTTATATGTTACGTTCATTGAACATTTTTATTGGTAACATTTAACCTTATTCATGAATAATTAGATTTGTAAGCTCGTAGGATTATTTATGTAAACATGAGGATTAACTTGAAAAACTATACTATACTTGGCACATGACCCTGTATTTTAATAGGTTCTATGAAAGCTGTAACCGTACGCTTCTTTTTTTTAAAGTTACTTTATAAAACTTACACAAATTTAAACTCTTAACTCATCGAAACTGAATGTACATATGGCCAGGCTTAATGCTAGGTGTTCATTCTGACAGCCAACGAATACTTCTTGAAAAAAATATATAAAATAGCCTAATAACCGTTGTTTTTATTTTCTAATCTACGAAGCATAAGCGAAAACTAAACAAGAAAGCGATGTCAGTTCACATCAAATTTGTACACAGTTTGTCGAACAAACCGTATCAATTATGAAGAACTCTAGATAGCTCTAATTCCTGTTTCCATGTTGCCCGTAACAATTACACATTCTTAGGAGCGTATTGTGAAGAATTTAAGAACATTCCGCCCTTTTATATGTTGCGTAATTGGCCGACTGTTTTGACAGATGCCGGTTATGGCCATGGCTTTGTTTGACTTATGTCTTAAAACGGGGTATGTTGGTCTTGGGCAATGCACGTTTTAAAATTTGCACCGTAGTGAGATCACATAATGCGAGGTAATATAGACTTAAATATCAGAATAGTATGACATATTTTAATTGTACAAATAATAGATTCGAAGGCTTTTGTAGTATAACGTCTTCATTATCCAGCTGTAGTTCGTCCACTGCTATAGGATTTATGTATCCTAGCATTTCTAGAAGGACGTCCTATGATGTACTTTGAAAGCTCTTGTTAATTGATAACAACAAAAAATCTAAGTCATTTTTTTTTGAAATCTGAACCTTTATCATTCTGTGGTTCTGGTAAAGAGAAAACTTTGTGACAATTAATTTATTTGATGCTTTTACTAACTTCGAGGTTCCACTCCTGGGTTATCCCAAATGTTACTTCCCTTTAGTCAAAGAAAGCCACAACGTTCCTAACGCTTCTAGTCCGAATTTTTAGAATAATACAAAGATTGATCCTAATTCAGTCGTGAGTTATATTTCCATTTACCATTAATAAAGTATGTCGAAATAAACGATAACTGGTCCGTATTACATTACATTCCCGTAGTACACCGTCAGCCTATCGTACTTCCTTCCCCGAATGCGGTGATGGACGCGGAAGAGTTAGTATTTTGGGAGCAATCAACTGTTCCTTTATCGGCGCCTGCGCAGCACTTGCCTGTCTACCGTCGACCTAACTAGGGCGGCGGAAAGTGTAAAAATGATTTCAAGTCGTGTACGTCTTTTATGGAAACATGTTTGATCGCAGTGAAATCCGGAAAAAAGAATTTATAAGGCCATTAAGAAGGGAGAATGAGGGCAGCCATTGCAATAATATAGTATTTGTTTTGATTGCTGCTTCCTATGTCGGTTAGTTTTTTAATCACGTCCGTATTTTTCGGACAAGATAGGATCACTGCCACCTGCGCCATCGGAGACGTCAAACATTTTATTGAAAACTAGCTGTGCCCGCGACTGTGTCCGCGTGGAATAGTTTTTTTGGGTACCATACCTATTTACTTCGACTTATATAAACTTTGAATATCATGTTTATTTATATCGAATCAATGGCCTGAAAAATAAGTTTCAAGTTTCTAGCTCTAAAAATAGCGATACTTCCATACAACTCTTCATCCCCCCTTTCGACCCCTTACAACCTTTATTTAAAAATGTCCTTTCTCAAGGTCTAAAGATTGTCTATGCCTAATTTCATCAAAATCGGTTGAGAGGTTTAAGCGGGAAAGCGTAACAGACAGACAGACAGACAGAGTTACTTTAGCATTTATAATATTAGTAGGGATAATAGAAATTATTTCCTTCTGGCTTTTCGAATCCTTTATTACACCCAACATTCCAAGATATAAAAGAGATGGTCTTGTTTTAAATAAGTTGAAGTACATAAAATCTTGTATAATTCTATAATAATGGGGGTTATCTTGAAGGTACACAATCTAGTAAATCAGAAACAACAGCGTACTTTCTCTGTCATACGCTACCCCGGCTTATCTATCGTGTATGGGATGCCGTATGGGAATTATTAACAGACCCCGGCAAAAATTAATGGAACTTTCTTGCTTTCACTGCGCGCCAGGAGCCCGCCTGGACGCGCACGTTTCAAACACGCCTCACTGTTTGTGCTATGTTAGTATTTTCTTATATTTGAATTTTCTTTAAAAATTATACAGGAATTGAGAATAAACAAAAATAAAATAATAGAGATTTATATCTTACAACAACACAAAGATTAAAAAAAATCTTAAAGGTAGACAAACTAAATTAAGAAGTAGTTTCATTCAGCCTAATTTCCCTTATTGAATGCAATATTGAAGAACACAACATTTATTTTTTCCTTATGCATATGATACAGACATCTGACATTCATATAAAATAAATCAGGAATCTGGACTTACAGAAAAAAAATACTGTATCATCTGTAGAATCGAAGTATTTGATTTTTTTAATTTAAAAATAGAATAATTGTTGTTATCTTTTTAAATCAAGGAGATAGAATACTTTGAAAAGAATAATATGAACCACAGATAAAATTATAAACTAATTTATGTGTTTAATATGAATCAGCTTGATTAAAATTACGATTATGCGTTGTAAACTTATGTAGTTCAAATTTAAAATGTGCAAACCAGACGTGATGATTGAAATGTCCCACAGGACTGCAATGTTGGCCTAGTTTCCTCAACATATTTGCAACATTTGCTTGTCATCTAATAAAGTAGATATAAAGTAATTTGTCAGTACAAATGGCACGGCTATGCATAAAATCGTTTAGACGAATTGTGTTCGAAATGGGACAACGTGTACAACAGTTCTCACGGTACTTGCTTGGTGACCAATAATAAATACGATACAAGATTTGTTCTGAAATTGATAAATTGGATCTTTGACCACTCTATTTACTTTTGAATGAATCAATAACTAAACGGCTGTTTAATAATTTTTATTAATAAATTTGTATTAATAAAAATATAATTAATTTGCGAACATTTTAGTGTTATTTATAAAATTATAGCCCAAAGTCGTGTCTGTAGATATTAAATGTAAGTGATGGTGGAGTTTGTTCGTAAATATTACGTCACCACGGAGCTTTACTTGGACTGAAGCACGGCGGAGTAATTAATTTAAAAATTTTAATATAATTTTACTAGGTTCGGACGACGGTGAAAAGCATGATTTGTACGGTAAGCAACAGATCAACATACCAAAATTTGACAAATTTGTATAGTACATTTTGAACTCAATGGCTCACCTTCATAAATTAATATCAATTGCGAAATTTTGACAGATTTGGGCAGGTGGACCTGTTACTGTGTTTACGAGGGAATCCTTTATAATATGTATGATTTTATATTTAACTAGCATTTTGCACGTGACTCCGTCCGCATGGACTTTAGTTTATATCGCGTCCTGTACAACTTTTTGGGTTTTACAAAAACCGATAAATAGTATACCTATATCCTTTTTAAGGGTTCAAGCTATGTCTATACAAAATATACTCAAATCTGTTTGCCGATTGAGCCATGAAAGCGTAACAAACAAACGGAAATACTTTTGCATTAACAATTAGTAACAAAACTAGACTAATAAATTACAAAGATAAACTATATCTACTAACAATCACGCGGTTCATAAAAACTCTATCATCGCTGTAAGTGTTTTTATCAAGAATCTACACATGTGTAACGGCCTCGATTATCTAAAATTTTGTAAATAAATTATGGCTGAGTAAGTGGGTTACATCAGAGGCTCAGACAGAAGGCAGGCATAAACACTGGCCAGGCGTGGGTCTAGACAAATTAGTCATTTCGTAAAGCCGCGCATTGATGACCTGTTTATTGTGAGATAAGTCGTTAAAATGTACACTTAAGTGCACAATCTATTAAAAATCCTTATGTAAAGTTTCTTAAATAAAATGTGAATTTGATCGAATTAGGAATCCATAGAGTATCAATAACGTATCAAATCAAAATTACCGACGAAGCCTATTAAAATTCGCAAGGTGAAGTAATGGGCAGGGACATAGAATGCAGAACCTGTTGCTGGCGGTGCGTTAAATTCTAAAATAATAATAATAATAACTTTATTCAACAACAAAAGGAAACTTAAACTAAAATACATTTTGATACTTAAGTACCTAAACTAGGTCTAACCTGTTCTTATCTAGGCACCTATGCTCACCTATGTCTAATGTAATACAAGCTTTGTTAATACAACACATTATTTACGCACACGTTACATAAATACACAGAATATGAAGCTAAGCTAGTATATACAGTATACACAAACAATAATAGTAACAATAAATATAGTCCAGTCTAGCATAATATTGTTAGCAATTCCTCTGTCTTGTTGTAGTCCAATGTCAAAAACCATTCCCTTACTATTGTTTTGGAAGTGTATTTATTCATGTCATGAACATCTATTTCTTGGTTAATTTTATTATAAATAAATAATATTATAAAAAAATAGAGAACGCACACCGTAGGACGTCCACACATGAGGTGTGCAGACAATCTGACTTGGGCAGTCCTGTTGGAAATCTCGAACTCGTACTTATGTCTAGTGGACATCCTATAGCTAATATGATGATGATAACTTTGATCACGACTAACTTTTAAGATGGCGTTGTAACATACCAAGAATAAAACCTAAGTTAAATTAAAAATAATAATAATAACTTAATTCAACAAAAAGAAACTTAAACTATAATAATACATTTTGATGCTTAAGTACCCAAATTAGGTCTAGTCTAGTTTAGGCACTTATGTTCTGTGATGTGCATATAAGGTTCACATAGGTTGAAGCTATACTTTTTATATAATAAATAGAGTTTTTTTAAATAAAATACTTTATTAACTCATCTTTATAAAGTGCAACTAATGAACACCAATTAGCCTATAATGGCCTCAATCTGCTAAAACAAAATTTATTGTACCATTAAAGAGTCAACGTTACAATTAAATATGTTCTATGTCCGAGTGTTCCGCCAGCCATGTGGACGCATATGTTAATAAAATCGGAGACGTGACGATTTCGTTTATTTTCATAGAGATTAACAGATATTTGCCGAGTGAGAGCTCGTTTCCATAGATTCGGGTCAGTTGTTAATTGAATATTGGTTTATCATATCATCATCATAGCAGCCGTAAAACGTCCACTGCTGGTCATAGGGCTCCCAAAAACGGAGAATTTGCCCATAATTGCCGGACTTGGCAAGCGTGGTGGCAATTCTCGCCTTGTTGCATTTGATCCGATACCGCCCCATCTATCGGTTCTGGTACCTCGATAGCCTCTTGCGACACCTGGTACAAACGGAGGTACTAATCTGCCGTTACAACACGGCAATATATTATAAAGTAAAACTACTAAATAATGCTTCGGAATTCTATAAATCAAGGAATAACCTAACCTTGTTCCATTAGATCAGTGCAATGGGAGCTTACACACATATGACGTATGAACTTTGTTTGACAACATCCGGCGTTGTAATTGACTGACTTCCAAATTAAAACATTGTCATATGAATGACAGGCATGAAACATGTTCAGCCACTGGAGCACCCGATATATTGGAACGACCGGGTCCGACTATCTGGAACGAGCTCTTAGCAATAAAAAAATCCTATTCCGCGACTACATAAGCGCCGCTTTACCGAGAACATTTTTTTTTCTTATACGATCCCATGGGTGGGTCAATCTGGGGCTTACTTTTTTTTGTTCTGCTGTGCTTATGAGTGAATCCTGGAGATTTTGCGGCTTATAAGGATAACTCGTTTGAGTATATAAAATATTTTTTTTTTCGAAAATCACTTCTTATGGCGGGGAAAAGGGTTGCAATGTTAGTGTCAAAATTCTGCAATTTAAAGCTGCGGTAAAATTGCAGGGCACTGCTTGTAAATAATAAAACAGTCTAAGTTTATTCGTATAACATTAGCAATTCTTTTAAAGAAAAACACATAAAAAGGTTTTTTTATAGAGGAACATACTTTCACGTGTATTTAGAAAACGCTAGTAAATTAGAATTGCAAAGAGAAACATCAATTTTATTAATAAGTATAGGTAAAGTTTAAAAGTAGACTAAAACAGCATCGAAGCCTGAACGGTATTAAATTATAATTAGACTACCGTATCTATTGACTACCTAGACTGCGGAATGAAGGAAGTCCTACCTGGATGGGTAGTCACCTGGAAACAGTCGGAGACGCAACGGTCCGACATTCGATACCGCGTCTACCGCACGCTCTACATTTTAGCTAGGCGCCTTGTAAATGTCGTTTTTGTCAACTTTTTTTTATAAAGCTTAGCGGCTTAGATAATGAGGTAACCCAAAACCTTTCAACAAAGTATAGAATTTGATCTATTGATTAATCTGACCATTAAGTTTGATTTTGAAGCAAAAAAGAACTTGGAATTAGTCGCCTCCAGGAATTATTTCGGGTAGGTTAACTTTATAGGCTTGTGATTAGACCGAATCGATGTCTGGTCTTGTTTTCAGATTAAGTATTTTTTTATATTACTACGTGATAAACAAGCATATGACCCCGTGATATTAAGCGTGACGGCAGCCTATAGACACTCGTATTATCACAAGGATATCACTAGCGCGTTGCGAACCTTGTGTCTTGAAGATATTATGTCACGTTATAAAGTAATTTAAGGCAGTAACCTTTATCAAACTTTCACAGCTATGCGAACACTCCTGTTTGGCGGTAGAAATAAGTGAGAGTAAGGTACCAATGCAAATGACTTGTATGAGGTCTACCTCAAGTAATAGAGTAGCAATTACTTTCAGATTTCTGTTGTAGCCAACATTTTATTTAATCGAGTATATTAACAAATACTCGATAATATAAAATAAATTAAATACATTGACCTGACTACGAGGTAAGTCGCTTAAAACACATGTGTTACGGACATCAGACTAGAGAGGAATCACAAATATGATACTTAAATATATATTTAAAACCCAGACACAAACAAAAAAGAAATATTAATTGTATAAATATTTGTCCGTGTGGACATCGAATTCACGACCTTTAACGCACATGGTAGTATCACTATTAACTGCGTCATCGGGCCCGTCGAAACTAGCAATCCTATTTTTTTTATTTGATATTTTTTATACATACAGGATTCAAAACATATCATTGGTTTTCACTTTATATTTTAAAGAAAATTAAATAAAATTGTATAAGATGTAGGTGCTAATGACATGTATTGCTTCATATTACAATTGAATTAATTGGTTCACGATTTTCTTGGTTCTGGTCATTAATCTTTTATACAATAGTCTTTTTTAATAATTGCAATCAAAACCAACCACTCCCACGTGCAGTTGGTACAATGTTAAGTAACATTTTTTCTAAAAATGGTCACGATTGGTATTGACTAGTGGAGACCGTGATTTAATACCGTGATATGTCCAATTATCTCTTTGTAACTTTGTTATTCTCGTCACAGTCTAGTAAATAAATATTAAGAAAACTCTCTAAATTTGCTCCTTTCGAAAGATTACTAGTTTTCCAATGTTATCGAAAAGGTTTTTACCAACTAAAAATGGGCCTCCCCAAGAGTACTGAGCACATAATCATCTCCTACTTCATCGCTTGCTTTCTTTATCGCGGGTCCTGCGTGGAATGGTAACTTTGAAGGAATGGCGTGACGCACCTTTTAAACCATGGAGTATCTCTTGATAATTTTCGGCGATCATCATCATCATTACAGCCATTGGAAGTCCAAAGAAAGGTTAATTTTACCCATAATTGCCGCGCTGGGCGTGCATGTTGCCAATCGCGGAGCGTAGCTTTCCCGACGGGGATGCTGCTGCCCTGTTTCGGATGGATACACCGACACCTGTCGGTTCTCGATTAGGTACTATTCTACTCTGCCGTTACTTCAACGTTAATCTTTGGTCTCCTATTCTAATACGAATCATCTTATTAAAGAGATAAACTAGCAATTTATTTTTTACTAGTACACTTTGTTAACCACTGACGATCAAAAAGTCATCTTCAACGCCCCAAATCTGGTGATTTTTTCACGCTCCATTCTTAATGACGGTTGACGCTTTTGCCTCTGATGCACTGTTAAATGCGCCCGCGCATTGCTGATTAAGGTTGCCACTAATAGGAATTAGCTAATCAAATTCGACAACGACGAACAAAGCTGTGGAATAAAATTACTTTTGTAACATGTTTTAAACGCGGTTATTAACTTGAAAATATTTATTGAAATTATATATTTTTTTCCATATCTGTTGTTTCTTTATAATACAATACAAAGGTACCTTACTCTCACCTATTTCTACCACCAAAATAGCAGTGTTCGCATTGCTGTGATGGAAGGTGAGAAAGGCTGTGAATTTTCTGGGTAATGTCCCATAATATTCTCAAGTCACTAGGTTGGCAAAGCTTTAGTGATATCCTTGTGATATTGCGAGCGTCTATAGCTGCATGCTTGTCATACTGGTCTAATAAAAAACTTCATCTCCACTTATACTGAGTTTCATACGAACATTCCTAGGATCAAAAGTAGGCTATAACATTTTTCATGATTTAAGTTATCCACGTGCCGTATTTCGCTTAGATCGGTTTTCGGTTTACCCCGTAAAAGTGTTACAAACAAACACACATACATTCGAATTTTAATACTTGAATGGATTTTATTAAAGTGTGTGTATATATCTAAATTCTTAAATGGCTGGGCAGGTTTTATTCTATATTCCGATACATAGTTCGATATACATTTATAGATTTTAATTTACAATAATAATAGTAATAAATTCCTACAATCTCTTTTACTTTGATCTGTCTCCGAGATAAGATCCATGGTAACTATATCCGGTCTTTCAATATCACTACGTTCGTAATTAGATTGTAAATAATTTAATTAACAAGAATTACTATCTTATATTTATTATTTTATGCACCTAGCACAAAGTATACTAATTAGAAGCACTATTTCAAATCTAGTCCAATGCTTATTACTTGTGGAGGCCTTATGTCTTTGTCCTATGGCCGATATGATGATGATGATGATGAATGCTTACCACCAAGTTCATGAATATGTAGTGTCTTGCATTTTTAGAAATTAAATAAGGAAGTTATATGTATTTTGGTACAAGCAGCAAAATCCTACGAGCGCAAATTTGGGTCATTTAAATAAAATAACGCTTAATTAGAAACATTACTTTTACAAATTTCACGTACACAAAGCAACAGATTTTTAAATACAAATCTTTAAGTTCTTAATTGAGTGTTTAATTTTGAAATATATGTGTCGCTATGCATACTCATCGTTATGGCCTTTTTAATTTATCAACGAATTTTCAAAACACGCGATTATACAATAACGTCAATGTATGCAAAAGTCGCGAAGTCAAGTATCAATTAAACTTATTTCCCTAGTGCAATTATCGAATGTAATTGGTGCAGTGAAAGCTAGACACCTATCTCGCAGTTGACGATGATTGACTGCCAACCCTAATCCCTAATGGGTGTTCTCACGCTCCTTTCTAGGCTTATTACATTATGGCAGCCCTGTACACACAGATGGGGCTTTCGAATCTTTCGATAGCTAATGGGAATATAAATGTCTCTACTCTATGGGTGACTTGCCGTGTCTACTTATCTATATCTGTACATAAAAAAAAACTTGTCACGGTGCTTTTCCGGGATGAACTTCATACCAAACGGATTTTAATATATTTTTGCTTGCTATATACAGTTTGATCCAACTTGAGAGATAAGATTGTTTAAATCTCAATTTATAGTCGCAATATTTTTTTCATGATAAACATCTAAGTACATTTCAAACAGGACAACATCGGTCTGTATAGCTAGAATATAATAAACAATAACAATTTTAGACATATATGTTTATCTCTAGAACGACTGCACCAAAGTGGACAATATTTTTTTTATTGTCAAATACAATTATTATAATGATCTGGTTTGTCAACGGCTTCAATAGTTTGTTGGGAAAGTATTGTTTTAACGGTGGTTTTAAAGACTAAAGAACGGGATTAATACTCCCACGGAACGGCTGGACTGATTTGATTTATTCTTTATTGATTATGTTAGATATTGTCAGGATAAGTTTCTTATGAAAACATAACTTATTTAATAAAACATAATGACGTTTTTTACTTTACTTTACTAAAACATTTTGACGTTCAACATATTTGACAGGTGACAAGTTTGGCAATTATCGATTAAGTTCCAAATTGAAAATAGAATCGTTGTTAAGACAGGATAATTTGACAATAAACTAGATCGATAACATTTTGTTCGCATTGTTAAAGTGCTGTTGTTTATTGTAAAATATAAAATGTTGTTTATCTTTTTTCTCTGTTAAACCATATCCCTATTTAATAAAGATAGAATGCAGAGCTGTCCTAGCTTGACCTTGGATGCTTGCATTTTTCTCATCTTAATAATTATTTTTTTAGTTTTAGTTTATACTATGGGCTATTCTAACTTTTCACAATAGGACGCTACGATTCCGCGCGCGTGGACTGAAAAAAATAACCTATTAAGGTTCGAGATATCCAAATACCTAATTACGCTAGACCGTGAAAGCGTAACAAATGAAGAAACTTATTTTGACTTCATGACAAAATACTTCAAGAGTAAATATTATTATCAAATTTTTAAATATCCTTATATTCAATCTATCTTGACGGGCCCGATGGCGCAGATGGTAGTGATCCTGTCTTGTGCACCAGGGGTCGTGGGTTCGATTCCCACCCAGAGCAAATATTTATATGATGATATTTGTGTTTGCTCTGTGTATGGGTGTAAAATATATGTATTTAAGTAGTATATTTGTGATTCCTCTGTTGTATGGCATTCGTAACACAAGTGCTTTAAGCGACTTACCACGGAGTCAGGTCAATGTATGAGATGTTGTGAGAATTTATTATTATTATTATCTTATATTAAAATATTCTTGACAAAATATTTCACATACAAATAAACGACTGACTTTAGTACGAATGGAATGAGAATTTTAACAATAATGCTTGAAGTAAACTTCATACATATTTACATATATACTCCAGTATTATTTAAAGGTATAAGCACATAGCATACAATTTATTGCGATCAAGATACAAACGATAGTCGGCTTATAGGAGCCATAAGCGTACCTTTTACAACCTTACGCGGGAACTTTAACAGCATGAAGTTCCTCTATTTTATTACATTGTAAAAAACTTTACGTCTCTCATGTATGTACTACAGTAAGAATTTGTACGAGTCGCCAATTATAAAAGAGACACGATGAAACCTTATTAATGTAATAATGATTCATTTAAAGCAAAGAGTATAAGTAACAGATAAAAAAACTAGCACAAAAATTAACTACATTTAGTATTATTTTTAACATTGTATTAGACCCCACGCGATTTCTAGAGTAGGTATACATATTATTTAAACTCCCGGTACACGCAGAGTAGAAAAGCATCTGTAGCAGGAGTCGTAAGAGGCGACTAAGGTACCGGAACCGACAGACAGTATGTCAACCCAATGCAGCATAGCTCAAATGCTACGAATCAAGCTGCTCTCTGCGATTGCCGGCACATCTGCCAGCGCGGTAATTAGGACGATATTCCCCTTGTCTTAAGGAGATATTTTTACAGCAGATTTAGTTCTCACTATTACTTTTAAGACAAGCATTTGTTAGCTCCAGCAGGAGTAACACCGACCACTGAAAAAATCCACTTAAACTATTTTTTTATAACTCTCAAGTGCCCGCACACTAGTTTAAAGTAGGCGACACAATAACCCTTTGGTTTAATGACTGTTATGCTCTGCCAGATCATCAGGGTCATTGATCATTTTCGTTTATTTTTTATTCGATTAGATCGACTATCAAACATATAGCTCGCATGACAGTAAGCGTCAGCTTAGCTTATAGATGTTTGTAATATCACAAGGATATCACTGGCGTGTTGCCAACCTTGTGACCTGAAGATTTGATGTCACTAATATCACTGCCTCTCTCACCCTTCAAACCGGAACACAGCAATGTGAATAGTGCTATTTGGCGGTAGAATTAGGTGAAAGTGATGTACCAATGCAGACAACTTTTGTATGATGTCTACCGCATTTAATGAATGTGTTGTTGTATCATTTATTTTTAGAGACAAATCTTTTATCATTTTCCTTTAATTTTAAGGATTTTAAAGTCTATTAAAATAAAGAGAGTTTTGGATTAAAGTTTAACTAGTATTTGTCTGGTTTGTTTGCAATAATGATATATAAATAAAGATAGAGGTTTCACGGGAAGGTACAGGGCACACAGGATTCTCGGAAGGTTAATTAAATTAGTACGTTAAATAAGGCCGAGATAACGACTTAGCCGGGAACCGCCCTTCGTTAGAAACGGGTTTAGTTCATTTATCGATAATTTTTTTATTGTTGTATATTCAATTAAATACATTATGCAGTTGATTACTAACTAAAGAATACAATGAATAGAACCTATAATAAGGAGCATTTAAATTACCAAGAAACATAAGCAAGTTAAAATGGCAGTGGGCAGGGTATTTAGAACCGATGGCTGATGGAGCCTGGAATGAAGACCACGCACCGGTAAGTACAGCGCAGGACGTCCACGCACAAGATGGGCAGACGATGACTGACTAAAAGCGCAGGAACTTGCTGGATGTGAGCCAGATACAACAGGTCTTATTGGATATCACTTGGGCAGGCCTATGTCCAGCAGTGGATGTCCTATGGCAGATTTAATGGTGATGATATTAAAACGAATTATAAGTGTCTAAGTAAAGTAAGGCTTTAATACCATACTGTTCTTTGGAATATAGTTGCGGCGAAATACTTTTTACAGTTATGATGTGTTGCGCCATTTTGAAAACACCATTTTCCGATTTCCGATCCGATTCACCAAACATCGATAATATACTGCAATGTTATTGATTACAACACTACTCTTCCACCGTAGGACTCATAACGCATTTTTTGCGAGCATCCCTGTCTTAAGTAAACATACCGGCGCCTAATGACTTTATAACTTACACCTTATCCCTTACAAAAAGACACATTTCGCAGTGAACGCCGTGATATTGAAAGGCTCGCTTTTTGCAATACTAATGAGGTTTTAATAACCTTCGCTCGAAGGATGAATGACCCTTGAGACCATTTATTTTTATGTGGTATACTACCGAAATCCATAAAAGTTATTCATCAAAATCAAAATTAACCCAACATGAAGTTCTCATAGACGAATTCCTTGAAAAACAGTTATATGCGATAAATGAATATACACAACATTGACTTGACTCCGAATTAAGTCGCTTCAAGTCATCGTCCGTAAAAAAAGCATTTGGTTTTACGGACGTCAAGCGGCAGAGATATCATATATAATACTTAAATACATATTTAACAACGAGACGCAGAACAAACACAAATATACATAACACACATTTTGTCCTGAATGTGTAACTAACACGAAACCCTTGGCACACAAGATAGTAACACTACCAAATTGGCGATGAAGCCCGTCAAAAGTCTCGTTCTAAAAGTCAGAATAAAATGTAATCAATCCTAACGCTCTCATTTTACAGGATGTAATAAAAGAGATTAAAGCAGGATAAATCGAGCGTCAGATCTCTTGGCGTAGTGCTAATAGGGTATCAGGGCCGTGATCATTTTATCGATATATAGATAAAAAATAGCGTGTCCCAAACCTATTGCACAATATTTTTAATGAAATTTTATTTAAGTTTATTCTAAAACGTAAACGCTTAATGGTGTTTAGGTTCGAAGAGTGAGAGGCGCTGTGAAATAACTGGCTAATGTGACGTTATATACTGAGGTTACAAGGTTGTAAACACAATACGAGCGTCTTTAGGCTATGGTGAAGTTTACCAATCCACCACAGAGACCTTACAATTATTTCATCATTACAATTATAAAGTATTAAAAAATAAAATGTAATGTATTAAAGACACGGCTTTGTTTTGCGTGAATACGTTTACACAACTATAGATCATTCTATGAGCGAAGGTTCTTTGACTAAGCTATCATCATCATGATCATTATATCAGCCGTGGAACGATCATACGCCGTCCCAAGTGATTTCCAACAGGATTGTTTAAAATCCTGGAGCCTAGGACCATCACATCACGCATGGTCCTAGGCAGATCGCCTATCTTTGTGTGATTCGTTTCCAGATCCTTACAGCTCCATCGTGCTCAATTTCAACTGGCCAGAGCGTTGTATCAAGTGAATGATAGATAAGGAAATGCAAAACCATACTGTATTCTTCGTATTGACGGCTTCCATTGGCCATTTCCACAGCAGTTGGTAGTGCGATTAGATATTTGTGTTTGATCTGTGTCTAGGTGTTGAATATATGTATGTATTAAGTATTATTTTTGTAATTGCTCTGTTGTCTGAAATCCTTAACACAAGTAAAATAATTATTTAATTAAGAACTCCCGGTTTCCGGGCAACCAATACACGAAATGTCAAAGCAACGATTAAATTGAAAAATATTTTCGTTAATTGTTAATCTTTGTATAAATTCGGTCACCCATCCAATTGACCACCAAGCGTTGCTTAACCTCGATGATTGATTTCATATTGTTACAATTGATTTCTGAATGGACTCCGCTATGTAGGTACTCATTTTAAAAATAAATGAAAATCAAAAGTGTTTGTTTCCCCGGCAGAATACAGACGTAAATTTGTGTCTGTATTTATGTAACATCAGGTAATAAGTTCAGAATTCAATCTAGGCCAAGTGTGTTTTAAATTAAGTATTGACCTAGATGGAATTTTGAACTTATTACCTGATATTACTAGAACCAGACACATCGGATAAGAAGTGTTTATAATTCGTTGCGAGGTGCGCGAACTTTTATAGGTTATCAAAATAAACTGGCAGTCTGCAGTGGATAATTGACTATACTGGAAATAAGTGGGTTATAGGGGAGGACTAGACTGTTGATTTAGCAGAGACGATAATGAGTACATCTAAAATTAAAGACAAAATGTATAACTTTCAAAAACATCACTTTATATCTTTACCATTCTTGAAGGCGGTTTTAGCGAAGTAACGGAAGCTTTGAACAATAAATTTGAATAATTTTTATAATTTTAATATTTAGGCATCGATATATGAATAACTATTTATGAAGTATGAATGTCATGTAATAAACAGATAAATAAATGGAATTTTATTTAATCAACGTTGATATAAAACTTGGTATAATATTTAAAAAAAAACGAAGGTTTGTATTCAAAATTATTTTACGTTATTAAATACTCTTAATAAGATGTGCTGTCTAACTTCCCACTACAATTTTTAAAAGTGATTTTTTGCATTTTTTGTATAAAGCTTCGACTATTATATTTTAGAAAAAGAATTACAACAAAAACAAACATTAATAATTTAATAAACTTATCAGGTGATGATCAGATAAATTGTCCATGTCAGTTTAAACCCTACTGAAAGACAAATGCTACTTTTGATCCCTGTAAAGATTTTATTTTGACCAGGTCGACAAACAAGCCTACAATCCGCGTCACCGCAGTATAGACGTTCGTAATATCACAAGGATATCACTAACGCGTTGCCAACCTTGTAACTTAATTATTATTAGTAATTTCACTGCCTCTCACCTTTCAAACCGAAACATAGCAATGCTAGCATTGCTAGTCGGAGGTAGAAATAGGAGACAGTAGGGTACCAATGTGACATTTTTATGAAGTCTACCTCATGGGTATTCCCGCGGGACACGATATACCGTGTTAGTTGTCTACACGGAGTAATCTGTATCCAGCTGAAATTAGTGCGTGCATTCACCCATCGCTTAAGCTTGGTTGCGTCAATGTGGTTACTAAGAAAGCATATCTAGCTAACAGTTAAATACGTTGTTATTATCCAGGTCTCCTGTCCGACCTAGCCAATACTAATAAACCTCGGAGCAGAGGATGTTATATTTCATTCACCTGAATCGCTCCCATTTTATATTGAAGTTTTATGTTATATTAGAACAGAGATGAGATCAAAGACCAAATTGTACTGGCGCGAAAGAACTAAAATGTATGCAAATAGCAGAATACTTTTTTTATTACATAGTTAATAATAAAATACAAAATGGACGTAGTTAGAAGCAGATGCCCGAAGTTTTCTGTATAGCAAACTGAATCAAATCTGCACTCAATTAAGTTCGGAGACATGGCAGAGGCGGCGTTTCAATTGCAACAAATTATGGGATAAACAAAATAAAAACTGGAATTTGGAATTTCTATTGGTATATCGAATATCAATGCCCTTTATTTATATTTATTTATTTTTTCTTTGTTGCATCGACAGAAATTACTAAATGAACATATTTATATATATGTATTAATAATGAATATCCAAGGATATTTATTATTAATTCATTAATAGTAATTCTAAAACTAATATGACAGAAAATAAATATTTTTACAAATGTATAGATTTTTTTATTGTATACAAACAATACAAAAAAGGATGGTTGTACAAAACACCATGACAGAACAACACCGCCACAACGTTCATTATCGATAACGGGACGAAACGATGACGTAATAAATCGCTGCGAACTACCAGGAGCACAGAACTCGTTAGGAGATCCGCGCGCGCTCGGTAGGGTGTCACGCATTTGCATGTGTGTGTAGCGCTTGTCTGTAATGCACTACTACTTTAGCAGTTGAATGGCGGCACACAGAAAACCTCTGTCAACCTTACGTGTATTCAGGTATTCAATTGGGACTTGATGTTTATTAATTACATTACCAAGAAATGTATTAAAACCGGCTAACTGGGCATGACATGCCCTGACTTTAATCCGTATAAAAATCAACAAGCAATTTACGAGCGTGTTAAATTAAAAATAACAGGCACTTTATTTCTTAATCTAAATTTAATTACGTATCTATACAACCCCACGACATCCAATAAAAGAATAGTAAAGTCATTAATCAAACCTAACCAGTTTCGAGTGTCTTAATACGTGAAAGGGAGAGAGCGTCTCGTAGAAAGGGACAGGGCAACATTCCTGCGGGACTCGTCCGGTACATTCCTGATGAAAGGGAAATTATTTATCTCTTTTTATAAACGTTTCTTTATAACGATAATTTCGGGTTCCGGGGCCGTATTGATGAATGTTAACAAAAAAAGATGAGGGAGGTGTGACGCTTCTTGAACTATTTACATAAAACTTTTTTGATAAAAGCATTATGATATAAATAAATTTATTAAACACGTTGTGTAATAAAAAAACGACTTCCGAATGACAAGTAAAAATTAACAATCATATCCAATTTAACAATTAAATGTAGCAAACAGTCATTAACATTTGAATGTAGATTCTTACTCATATTCTAAATGCGAACGTTTGTAGGTGTGACTGTATGTTTGTCACTGTCTTACGCCGAAATACGAGAACAGATTAGGACGAGATTTGGCATAGATATTATTGATAGTTTCAAATATATATAGCCTATTATATCTTGAAAACATGTTGCTAAAAAAAAGACTTGGATTCTTATTTTTATCTATGCCAGGGGGACCGACATAGGTTTTTTTCAGTATAATAACAGTTCTTAAGGGATCTGATAATTTCGTCGCGGACAAAGCAACAGTGTCATACACTTGGATGCTCTGGACATGGCTCTGAAGCATGCTTTCTAATGTCAAAGTGACAGTTAAATAAATAACGAATTCTAGCGTATCCACTCTGTCGGTAGCTTCACAGGCAAACATGAACATATTTCGTACCCATAAATTAACCGAATGGACCACGGAAATGAAATAAAAAGTGCTAATTTTGCACTTTGTCTGGTGTTTGTGCAGCTCCTGTTAAATGCTCGTGCATGCTCGATGTTGGCTCTTGGCAAACTGTGCTAGAAAATGTCAGTTATGCGACGTAACAGTTACAACATTCAGCGTAATCATTATTTTGGACAATTCTTCCCCGAAGAACACAGATAATGAGTTATTAATATACAATATACGACACAACTATTGATATTGATCACTTCATGTTTCTTAACCCTAAGAACCAAACTCTTTTTGAGTTATTCTTTGAGAGTATAAGATGTAATTTTTTTTTTATATTTATACTTAACTTTAACAATTGTGGTTTTTAATGTTGTTTAGCAATATAGGTATTTAATCCTGATATCGATATCTATATAATTTCTATTATATTTTTTTGTACATTGTTAGAACAACACACATTTTTATTAACTTAGATTGTGATCCCCTTCGTAAATAAGTATTGCCTTTCATATCTGTTTAAAAGGTACCCTATTGTTCGTTAGCTATAGACAAGATAAGAAAGAGCTACTGATTGTACCATACGTTTCAATAGAGTTCCCATATAGGAATTTAGATAGAGTCATTGGGATCGCATCGTTTGGGCATAATGCCGCATTTCGCGGCTGAGCGGGCATTTGACCCGATTTGCTCACAATGCCTGTGGCTGATGAGCCGTGAGTGTAAGTACCTTGTACTGGGCCGGCGGCTCTCAAATGACGTCTGTCATGGTTACATCAAATTGTCTGCTATAATATTACTAAGTCCGCGGTTTTACTTAGGTAATAATTTCAATGTTATAATGAGACAATTAAAATTTTCCATTCGTCTGTTTGGATTTCGGACATTATTTGAATTCAAACAAAACATATATTAATGCCTCATTGGAATCTACTTTTTTATTCAAACATGATTTAAATTAAAATTCAAATTGTAAAAATAAGCTATGATTTTTAAGTTTAAAATGTTTTGATTGCTAGTTTTGAATTAATTTACATCCGATATAACTGACCTATATTTACTTCTGTACTGATAATATAGTTTTTCTATAATGTTTATTTATCAAAATAAGTGTTTATTTCTATTAAAAATCTATAGCAAATTATTTAATTTATTTGTTACGTTCTTGTTAAAAAAAGATATCTCAAGTTTTAGTTAGAATTAGATATTAACGGCTATAAAACGCGGTTTATTTAACTTTAACTTTTATGTCTCACGTGACAGAGTTGTAAGATAACAACGTTGTAACTCTTGAAAGTGTTTTAAAGCCCTTAAATGCTCTTTTTATGTTTTTTCTAAGTATTCTAAGTATTTTCTAAGTATCATCAATCTATGATAATATTAACTATCAAGTTAATCAAAAATTTTGTTAGGGAGATCAAAAGATCCAGGCGGCATTGGGTAGGTAGGTTTGCTATTTATGTTTGGGATGAATATGGCACATTTGAGTCATTAAGAGCCAATGAATATAAGACGATAATGATAAAGAGAGGAAGTACCGTTATAAATTCATTATATGATTACTAACTGATTGACGTTAACAAACAAATGGACCTACAATACAACTACATTTGTAGAAATTATTTATGTTCCATTGTTGTTGTTATATCTAGTCGATCGATTCTAATGTCCTGGTATACTCTTATTTTTGTTTCAAAAATATTTTTGTGAATTTCTTGGCTAATTGCAAGTAATAATAATTATTAATATTTTTTACTTTATTATTTATTATAAACACACCAAAAAGAAACATAGATCACATACGTGTAGAATTATGTACAGTTATGTATAATGGGTCACAAAATAGCAGATAGCGATTTCGTTAAAGCAACTGTAAGTCATATAAACAATAATATATCCATGTCGGGCCCGAAGGCGCATTCGGTAGTGTCCATATCTTGTACGCCGAGGGTCGTGGGTTCGATCCCACAACAAACATTTATATGATGATATTTGTGTTTGTTGTGTATTTGGTTGTTGAATATATGTATTATGAATATATGTATATATGTAGTATATTTGTGATTCCTCTGTTATCTGATGTCACACAAATGCTTTAAGCGACTTAGCTTGCAGTCAGGTAAATGTATTATATGTTGTGTGGATTACAAAAACAAAAAAATACAAAAACAAATACATGTTCGAAGTATAGAGCAGAATATATATCTCGTGCAAATGAATTTGTTTAAACTCTACGAGTGTTATTAACTCGAATCCTCACAGCGTAGCAATACCAAAACTTACACGTTTAATTAGCTGATCTATAACTTTTCCATATCAGTATTTATCAACATTTCTAATTAACAGCCAGCCTACACTTACTTACATACTATGAATGCGGTAACACCTTTACTGTTTTGTTCAGGAACCTACCAGGATTTTTTGTTTATTTATTTTTACTTTTAAAAATCGATGCGAATGTGCTTTCAGTGAGACTTTAATCTGATTAAGAAAATATACTTACTATATTTTAAGGTTAACGAGAAGGTTACGGTAAAAAGTTCCATGTAACAAAATAAAAAAGAAAAGTTTATTACGATAGACGATGGCCCTCGTTACGTTTTCACGTCGTCACGAACACAAGTAAACCAACGAGTATACGCACGCAGTCTCAAACAGGCTCAGGGAGCCGACCTACGCACCCTTCAACCCCAAGCGTGCGTGATTAGCTAATTCCCTCAGCCTCTATACAATTTCTCACCTAAAGCGCCCTTTTTTATCGAGTTTTGTCCTAAAATGGAAAACAAGTACCAGGGTAGCATAATTCGTCAGTAGCTCGCAATCTCTCACCCTTAACACAACCTCAAGATGCGCAAACTCAAACTTGTCTTGATGTTTTCCGCAATCCTAGTCCAATGCCTAACTCTTTCTAACGCGAGCTCGCGGCGCTTCATCCCATCTTTGTCACTCTTGTTTAGAGAGGGTGGCGGTTTATTTGCGTGGGTGGGTGAATTTAGGTGAGGGGGATCGCGAACGCCAACCCCTTCGATATGCGATGCGTGTGTGGCTATACGTGTGTTATATCTTGCACGGGGGGCATACGTGTGTCGATATCCTGCGGAGTCCTGCTATCCCGGTACCCGAGTATGTGTAGAGATTAGAATTTGCTAAGCAAACGCTGGTTTTTTTTCTAACACATCCACATGTGAGGGCTAATGTAGGCTTCTAATACTCGGGATGTGTCGTATGTTGTGCCGTTATCTGTACATCATGCATTTCTAAGCGGAGTTTGTACTGTGGATCCATTTTCACACGAGCGTGTAGGGAGGGAACGGGAGAGGAAAACCCCTCTCACTCGCACATGGCAGTTAGAACACACGCGTAGAGTGATAGAATTGGTATTCACACGAAGCGTCAATGAAAATAATTAATTACTTATAGAAATATATGGCTGACCAAAGCTTACTAATGAAAAACGAAATAACATTTTTAACTTTCTTTTTGATTAATTAAGTTCTTTATTAATGTACTGAATGTTATAATTTTAGTGGATATATCCGGTTCTTTTGTCACATGTTTGGTTTAATGCGTGTTTATTGTGATCAGGGCAGTGCGTCGGCCATTGTTAGGTGAAATTGGGTAAATAAAGTTGCTTATAGATTTTGAATGCTTTATAATCACAAGACGACAACCGCGATGTGATACGAAAATGTGGAAAGGGCTTTTTGAACGAATAAAGCTTACCAATAAAATGGATTTAAGAAAAAATATTAGCATTATAAAATAATTCGATAGTAAGTTCACGGCATCGACCGACGACGTCCAAGTCGATTCCTAATCCAGAACTGGTTTGAAGGAATAATTTTAAAAGGCGGCATTTGAATATTAAATTTTTTACATACAGTTATAATTGGAGTTAAATATTTTTTGTTTTGTAGTTATTGCGTTCAGTTCCGAGTTATGACTAACGGATTAAGCGTGATTATTTTCATTAATTCGTTGTTAATTGTGAAAAATTGTTCTGTCTTCACTATCTATCTATGTTTAAAACGAGAAGCTGATTGAATGATTAATATATAAACGCAGGGCCAAAATTATAAGGTTTAGAAATTCCTACGGAACTAAGGGAGTACTTAGAAAGGATTTATGAAAATTCACCTCCTAGAGGTGTTAAGAGTAGATGCAAAGTTAGTGAAAGTGAATGAAACTGTTATTTTGAATTTATTCCAATGAAATTCAGTTTAAAGGTTATTTATCAAAAGTCATGATACACTTGTAAAATATTTTTTGAACAGCATCTCGTAAGGGTGTAAAAGGGGGATGCAAACTTAGTATGAAAGATTCTACAACTTAACGCGGTGCATTGCTAGTTTTGTGTATAATAGTAAATAATTTAATGTCAAGTTTGCATATTATTGAATTAAGGCGGAGTAATATATAAATGAAACTTTATTTAACGAAGTGGATTCAGTTAAAAAAAAACTTGTGTTTTTTTTCTTAAGCCACTTCTACATTAGGGTGTATGAGGCTCACTGGCAAGTCGACGGCTAGCGGTCGAACAGCTGGACAAACATATTTGCCAAGGTCACACCAATGCAATGCATCTTTACTTTACCGTTGCTTCTCTAGAGTTTTCCCAGACATGTTATGTCAAGTGTCAGTTTGTTGACGCTTGTCAAATGTTGGGACGATAATTGACGCGAGCGAAACGTTTTTCAAGCTTTTTATGATATATCTGTTGTGTTGCGTTGTTATACTATATTAATTATATATACACACTGAGCCGATTTGTCACAAATATAATATTTAAATACCGAAATTAGTCACAAATATAATATTTAAATACACAAACAATTCTTAATTATATAAATAAAATAAAAAAGGGGAAATTTTGCCCATAATTGCCGCGCTGGGCAAGAGCGTTGGCAATCGCAAGGCGAACTCAGCTTTCCCGACGGGGATGCTTCTGCCCATCTTTCGCGACGGAGATGGTGCTGCACTCTCCCACCCTGTGCATTTGCGCTGTACTGTTTCGGATGGATATACCGCCATCTGTCGGTTCCGATACTACAGTCGCCTCTTATAACACTTGGTACAGGGGGAGGTACTATTCTACTGTGCCTGCACGTCACGGCTTCAGTTCTATGTAATGTGTCTTAATTGTACCTAGACGGTAGTATTCAATCCCCGTCCCGTGGCGTAAAAGACTGGAGCACCGAAAGTTAGAGATAGTCGATTTAGATAACTGTAAACTATTTTATTTGTTTGATTTGTCAATGTGTCTTAATCCGTAAACAACAGTATAAAAATTCCTTGTAACATATATTATAATTACCCTCTAGCAGTTTAGAATATATGTAAGAGAAAAATAGTATGCTTATAATTTAAGCGAATCTTTTAACGGCTCTAAATCGCGGTTTATTGAACTTTTTTAATTTTTGTTCGACGTTTAAAGCCGTTAAAAGATCAACTTTTATTATAAATAGTCGATAGTGGATCTCGTAAATGTTTGAAAATAGCATATAGTACACTTATCTAATGTTCTAACAAAAATCCTTTTAATTCCAGGTAATACCACATTGGATTCCCAGGACGGACAATTATGGTGGCCTTGGAGTAGCCAAGGATTAGGGGCGTAAATCAATATAATCCCGGGCTCCGTGTGTGGCCATGTATTTCGGTAACGTCTCGGGGCAATAATGGCCGGGCGTTATTAGACTGTGCACGTCTTCAAATTTTTATGATTCGATTCTTGATGGTTATTGGTTGCACAATGAAAATATTATTCGCTTATTTATTACGCTCGTAAAATGTAAATAAGGTGTGCGTAATGTTTTTATAAGATTTGGTATCTAGTTAAAGAAGAAGATATTTCTGTAGCCAAATGTCTGAATGAAATGTTTCGATTGCTGCGCCTACGCAAATATGAGTGTGCCTGGATGTATGTACCTTCGTGGTTTCTAAAGAGAAAATAAACATTGAGATGTTTTATACGTAGAAAATGTTGGGTTATATTTAAGATGATATCTGCTAGAAAAAAATCAACTTGGTATTAGGTGTGAACCTGCATCTTTCCCATACTGTAATTACTAACAACATCGAAGAAACAGCGCTGGTATTTTAGCGCAAAAGAACCTAGGAAAAAATCGACATCTCCGCTGAGGTCTAGGTAGCATAACGCCTAGTGCAGTCCTCTGGTATGGGAAAGATATAGGTACGAGTTCCGCCTGACACCTGAAACATGTAGATTTTTTTGCTAGTAAATATCATCTTATATATAATAAACACCAAAACAATGCGCAAGATGCCGACTTAATTTATTTATTTACTATCATATTTATAAAATAATGACCTCTGGTTAACGGGCCCGATGGTGCTGACAGTAGTGATTCTATCTTGTGCCTTAAATCGTGGGTTCGATTCCCACTCGGGACAAACATTGATATAATGATATTTTTTTTCTGTATTAAATATTAATTTTTGTCGGCATTAAATATATGTATGTAAATATTATATTTGTAAATACGACGTTGTTGTCTGACTTCCGTAACTCAAGTGCTTTTAGCGACTCATCTCGGAGTAAGATCAATGTATGAGATTCTGTTGTGAATTTATTGTGAATATTTGGAGAGATAAGAGAGATCATAAAAACGAAGTCGAATGATTTAGCGTTTAATTAATGATATGATGCATTCAAGGTATTCAATAAAAATATGGCACAATGAAAGGGAGATATGGAACGGACTTCCAGCGCCATCCAGCTGCGAACGATAGCCCATCCGCCACCCACGGGGCGGTCACGGACAAAATTATGCACAGCTTTTATTAGGTCACTCCTGGCATTTTTACTGTGTCACTGTACCACTGTCCAATGATACGCTATCGTGACCGGTTATTTGGATGGCATAATTTCGCTCACGCTCTTTGATTACGCGAAAAAATTACAAAGAATACTGTGTGTAATATTTGTAATAGTAGTTTATTATGTTTTAACTGAAACACGTTTTTATTTTTTCACATAAGCATATAATAATACCGACAAAGTAGAATAGTACCTCCCTTGTACTAGGTGTCGTAAGAGTCGAGTTAGGTACCAGGACCGACGGATGGCGGTATATCCATCCGGAACTATGTAGCTTAAATGCACATGGTGGGGATGGGCAGCATCATCCCCGTCACGAAATCTGCGCTCTGCGATTGCCCAGCGCGGCAATTATGGGCAAAATTCACCATTTCTGGGGATGCCCAGGGTGCCCAGTCGACTTCCAATGGCTGATATGGTGATGATGATTAAATAGAAGGATACAGTTTCATGTTGCTGTATCTTTACTAAAATATTTATCTGAAATTTAATTATAGCTGCTATTCAAGATATAGATATAATGAATCAAATTATTGTTCTACAATTAAAATATTGCTAATTTCGTAGACACACCGTAGATACGACCTTGTTCAGAACACAACTCCTTTTTCCATTGAGTAAATAAATCTGAAGATACGTCTTTGGCTCTAACTATTTATATTTATTTTTTATTAGTCCAAGTTGACACACAAGCATACAGTCCGCGTTATAGTAAGCGTCATTGCAGTCTATAGACGCTCGTAATATCACAACGATATCTAACGCGTGGCCAACGTTGTGACTTGAGGATATTATGCCAAATTCACTGCCTCTTTCACACTTCAGACCGGAACACAGCAATGCGAAATTTACTATTTGGCGGTAGAAATAGGTGAGAGTGTGGCATTAATGCAGATAACCTCTTGTATGAGGTCTACCTCATGTAACTAACGGCTTTAGCAGTAATCTCTGTGGTGCAATATTAAGAGCTTTAATTGTGTAACTTGTTTGGTATATATATTCCGAGCCTATGATGTACACCGGTATTTAGTTACTTTGGCATCGATAATCCTTAAATATCTATGATATAGAACCACGCTAGTAAAGACTTCGATGCAGTAACTTGAGTGAGGCCAACCGCAGTATTGATACAAACAATTTATTAATAAAAAATAGTCAAAAGGTCAATTAATACCATCATTAATCTTGTCAAAGAAAGCCACACGTTGTAAGGTGCGATTGGTTAAAATCTCTCTCATCTTTTTGTAAGGCCCTTCCGATCCAAAGGGCTTCTGAGAAGGAAGTGATGCGCACTTAACCAGCTCTTTTGAGATTATATATGTTGTCGGAATCACAATAAAAGGAAACAATAATCCTCTTCTATATTAGAAAAAATAAATTCCGACGGCTTGTCTCGAAGGGTTGGCGCGGGACAGAATTTTATTCGGTAAATTAGCTTTATAATAGTTAAGTATATTATTTATATTATATTAAAGTACTATTAAAATATATTTACAAATTTGATTGAATCCTTACTCTGTTGTGACGTCATTTAGAAATAAACATTTTATATTATTTTTATAAATTATTAGTTAACCTTATAGACATTTTGTCTTAAACTATGCTTACATATTTATTATGCATGCATATAAATATTGCGGCTATAAATTGAGATATGCACTGTCTTTTCTCTCGAGTTGCATCAAACTGAACCTACACAGTGAGCAAGGACTTATTAAAATTGATTCTTTAGTTAGAAGTTCATCCCGGACAAACACTGTGACTTAGATAGACTAGCTTCTAGACTAGAAGACGCAATATTTGATAAATTGTGATTTACAGGTCAAGCCATAAAGCCTACCCGACTAGCTACCGACTATTACTTAACGACGCCTTTAAACGCTCGTATTATCACAAAGACATAACTAGCGCGTTGTCAACCTTGTGACTTGAAGATATGTCACATTGCCAAGTGGTGAGAATGAGGTATCAATTTCGACCACTGTATGAGATCTACCTCTACCGTACCGGCAGGGTAGAATAGTGTCTTCTCCTGAACCAGGTGTTGTAAGAGGTGACTAAGGTACCAGAACCGACAGATCGCGGTATAGCCATCCGCAACAGTGTAGCTTAAATACACAGTGCGGAGATGGGCAGCAGCATCTCCGTTGCAAAAGCTACGCTCTGCGATTACCCTATTCTTAGGGAGCCCTATGTCTCAGTGGACTTCCAATGGCTGATGACGATAAAATGTTTCATCATTCGCGGTAAAATGTTTTTTTTATTTCTTTAAGTTAATTTATTTATTTCCAACAATTATCCTCTACCTATAAACAAAAAATCTATCATATACCCTCGGCAAATTAATGTTAAATTACGCCATACCAATATCAACACACCCAGAGCAGTTTTCAAAGAAAACGCTCACTTCAAACTGTATTTGCAAATATTAGCCGGCGACAAACCCGAGCTAATTAGCCGGCGGTATTTGACGACAATCACCAGGTAGAGGCAAATTATTATTACTTAAGTAATTTGTCTGGATTACCATGTGAATAGACAGACGGCCTACTTCTGATATTTGTTCAGACAGACCTTCACGAGGACAATAGGAATAAAAGTACATACACATATTATTTACACGCGAAATTCCTTCGTAATGTGATTAAAAACCCATTTACCTAGTTACTTAATAATTAGTTTAATAGAATTAAACCGGCTGAGTAGATAATACATCACTTCGCGGACAGATGGCGGTATATTCATCTGAAGTAGCGTAACTCAAATGCACAGAGTGGGGCTGGGTAGTAGCATGGCAATTAATAGCAATATTCTCGATTTCATCGCTCGGTTTACCTCGGTGATGATTTAATAATACATAATACTTATACATATTTATTTTATTTCCCGTGAAACCTTACCTTAGTAAAAGTAAAAGTATGTAAAAGGTACCTACTCGCAAATCTATGGCTAGGTTTATACCTCTATGGTTCATAGGATTTATGCTTGATAATAATTAGGTAGAGTTACTTTTGAGTTCATAATATCAGTATGTAAGTATGGAAATAATTATTTGGTTAGCGTTATGAAATCAAGTCCGATTGAACCTTATATTTTACACTTAAAATTATAATGATATTAAATACACTATAAATTCCCGACATTCGTAATAACGACAGAACTAAATTATTTAAGAATAGTCGTAGAAGCGTCTATTTTAGTGATACCACTCATATCCGCTGGAAGGACGAAAAGGGATACGAGGGGATGGATCAAAATAACTCGTTTTTTTCTATACAATTGATACTAAGTGGCACTTAGTTTTAGGTGATGTTATCGTATTTCACGGCCATATAAGATTTGGTGATAGATAAACATGTATCCATGACCATGATGTGTATATTTTTAACTTTAATTACACGTCTACCTAAAATATCCTAACAAACAGCAACGTGTTTAATAAATTGCTAAGACCATGGAAATGAAGAAATAAAGCCTTATTTAATAGAAACAATGCCCATTGCTGGACAGTGGCCTAAGCAAGTCTGCCTTACTGCCTATAATTGCCGCGCCAGGCAGGCGTCATATATGATGCCCATGCCCAGGGTGGGTATGGGCATTTACCTACCTTTCTAGCTCTGTCACCTTATACGACACCTGGTACACTTTTCTACTCTGCCGGTATCCAAGAGAATTAATATTTACGAAAAGACATAAGTAAGTTCATATTTTTATCAACAGAGAAAATGTTTGTTTTAAGATAGTAAACAGTTTTCTATCAGTTATATTACTTTTCATTCTTCTTTTTTTACAATAGTATGGTAGAAAGATTACAAAGTATATTATATAAGACATATACTATGACGATGACAACTGGTTTTACTAAATATTTTTAAAATCACAAAGTAGGCGATGAGCTAGTAATATCATTTGATGTTACGAGCGTCTATAGGTTGCGGTGACGCTTACTGTCACGAGGACAGTTTGCTTGTTTGAAGATTTAGTCAAACTAGTCATGGGCGGTGGTCAAAATTTTACTATAATTTACTAAATGTTATAATACTCTTTTCGTAGTTGTATAACTTTCAATAGATATTTAATATTTACTAACTTAAGTATTTTAACAAGTAATACAAACAGTAGACGATGTGATTGTTCATTATAGCAGCCATTAGAAGTCCACTGCTGGATATAGGCCTCTCCAGGAAAGTAGGTTATTTGCCCATAATTGCCGCGCTGGGCAAGCGTGTTGGTTATCGCAGAGCGTAGCTTTTGGGGCAGAGATGCATGAGACCTGGTGCAATGGGAGATATTATTCTAATCTGCCGGTACCTCACGGCAATTGTTATTTGTATAATTTTTTTGTAAAATAGCTTGATGCACTGCACATTAACTTTGTCAAATTTCACGTTCGTCCCTTTGTTTAAAAAGCGTATTAAAAATTTTTACTTCGCGTTATAACATAAACGTAAATTTTGCGTAATAAATTCGATAAACAAAAAACAGTCCTTTTTCTGGATGATCCAATAGTGCATATCCAATGGCCAATATGATAAAGATGAAATGCAACCGGGATAAACCTGAGGGAGCTTGGAAAATTGATTTCGCACCACCCATAAGAATATCACCGTTCCGAAGGTTGCATAGCTCAAATGATCGCAGGACGCGCGCATTATAGGTACACTGAATCATGAGAGTCTGCAACTAGTATCTGTTATATATAAATTAATTCCAAGAACATCTCATGCATTGATCTGATCGGGTGATAAGTTGCTTACAGCACTTGTGTTACCAACACCAGACAATAGAGGAGTCACAAATATACACTACTTAAATACATATATTTAACACTCAGACACAGAACAAACATATGTATCATCATATAATCGTGGGGATCGACCTATTGGCGCATAAGACAGGATCACTATCAGCGCCATTGGGCCCGTCATCTATATCATGTAATAAAAAAATATCAGTATTTTCATCAATTTCGTTAAGTCCCTTTTCGTGGAGGCGTTTATTGTGCGTGTCGGCGATTCCCTCGGTGATGCTACACCGCGGTCCATGTTTGGCTTCATGTGGGAGTATCCTTTGATGACGGCTTTGTGTGTCTATCTAACATAAAGTTCACCAAAAATAGAGTTTAATAAAAAGAAAATTGACGGTGCAACATTTATTTGAGTGTGATATATGACTGTATTTTTTTGTGTTACCAAAAGCAGCTCATGGCCAAATTAGACATCTTTTTAATTGATTTATAGACTTCGAATTTATGCAATTCTTAAAAAGCATATTTAGCACTAAAAGTGGCTGCCTCTATATTACAAAAATCTTAATACAGCAAAACATGCATTTGACTAAAGTCTCATAGTGAATTAACTAAGGCCTCTTTTTTAGTCTGTGCAATTAATTTAAAGTTAGAAAGCAGTATTAATGATTTTTTTCTATACTAATACTATAAAAAAAAGCTAAAGAAAAATTCTTATATATAAATAAATATTTGCATTCACAAAATTACCTTTTATTACTGGCTTAGTCTCTTTTGTAATAATCCCTTTGGTGTATATTTTGTGGAACAATAGATATATTTGTTGAAAATATTGAAAATTTCTTGTTTTTCTGGTATGTCAAAAATAAATTAAGCCAACCGAAAAAAAACAATTTACGGCGAACCGTAGAAGGCTCGGATTTCTTCTGTAACCCCATCCGAACCTGCCTGTCATAAGGCTGATTCGTCGTGCATACTTTGCCCCGGGAGATTATACGGTCAATTTGATATTTTGTGGGCAATTTTAATGTACATCAAGGTAATGTTTTTTTAATACTTTTGACGTGAATACTTAATCTTTGATTTAATATCTTAGTGGCAGTTAAATAAAATGATAGTGCAATCATTTCCATAATTTCTTGAAAGCTTCATTTAAACAAGCAAGAGAATAAAAATTGTTTAAAATTCAATTAATTTCAAAAGCCAAAGGTAGACGTCTTTAGCATTGGTACCTTACTCTACCTATTTTTTTAATGAGAAATAGCAGTTGAAGCTATTTTCCAGTCTAAGCGGTAAGAGAAGCAGTGACATTATTTATCAAGTTACAAAGTGCGCAATGCACTAATGATATCCAAGTGATGATACGAGCGTCATAAGGCTGACGTGACGGTGACGCTTACTATGTATGCTTCTTTGTGGATTTAGTCATTTAAAAAAAATTCAAAAAAATAAACTGATAAGAATAAAATTTGGGAATACAGTTTTGATACATTCAAATTAAAAATATCACTAGATAGCAGGAAACAAATTACCAATTGCGAATATATATCCAACTTTCTTGTAAACATTTGTGTACATCTTGTGTGATAATACAAATCACTTTTTTCATCGACTTTAATACTTTAAGCCACCCGTTTTTAAGTGTACCAAAAATTGTTAAAATATATATGTCAAATCTGTCAGCAGCCAAATAAAAATTCTAAGCAATGTGGTTATTTGTTTTAATATCAGGTATAATTTTGTGTCTATATACTTGTTTGCGTGATTTAATATTGTGTAATTGAGTATTCTGTCTCTGTGTGTGTTATTATATTTTAGTCAATTGGCTGTATCGCATGAGTCTTATTAAAGAGATTCATTTAAAAACAATCTAAATCGTTAGCTTCAATATGTGACTCAAACTACAGACATGTATGTGTATCAAAAAGAACTTTAAAGGTGAAAAATAAATTACTATGAAGCAAAGTTCTATATTTACAAACATTCTACATTTTATTGTGAAATTGTTAGGCTTAAACAAAGCGCTGGTAAGTTTTTTTTTATATATATTATGAAGTCAGCTTTACTTGATGGTACACGTGACCGCAGCCTATAGACGCTACTGTTATCACAAGGATATCACTATCACCATCATCATTATATCAGCCATCGGAAGTCTATTGCTTGACATAGGCCTCTCCAAGAAAGGTGATATTTTGCCCATAATTGCCGCGCTGGGCAAGCGTGTTAGCAATCATCGATCGCAGCTTTCGTGACAAGGATGCTGCTGCCCATCCCCACCCTGTGGACATGAGCTACATTATATCGGATAGATAAACCGCCATCTGTCGGTTCTGGTACCTTAGTCGCTTGTTGCAACACCTGGTACAAGGGGAGCTACTATTCTACTCTACCGGTACCTCATGGCCATTATAAAATATCACTAGTATGTCGCCAACCTTGAGAACTGGTGATACTAGGTCCCATTTACCCAGTAATTTACTGCCTCTCACCCTTTGAACCGGAACACAGCAATGCGTACACTGTTATTTGATGTTTTTAATTGAATTAACTTTTGTATCGCTTATATAGCAACTAGCTGACCCAAAACAAGTTATTTTGTATTATCTTTGTTGGAGAACAAAGTACGGAAAAATTTGTAATTTTTTTGGTATCGATAATTTTGATTACGGTAAGGTATGGAATCAAATTTAATTTAGGTTTAACCCGGCGTAAAGGTAAACCAATCAAATTCTAAAATATTTCCGTAATATTAATAATTTAGTATGTTTTTAAGAAAAACAGAATGTTTATTGTGCGTCGTCATCGGCCTCAATTAAAAAGTTTACGGTTTATGAATTAAATAATATCGAATTCCAATCGCCGAATTGTTCTTTTTTTCCGTAACCGGAATCTGATGCAATAATGCTTTTTTTGCGAGACGATCTTTATGGTCGAATTGTGATTGACCGACAGATGTGCAGCGCACCGAAGCCGGTCACTGATCTCCACAAAACAAGGAGCTGAGAGTGCATCGAATTTACTAATTAGTTTCCACGAAGACGGAAGTATATTTCGAAAATGATATTGAATCACGCCCGCTAACATTTAGCACCTTCAAACTATAAACATATATAATACCAAACCACTGTTTTTAATAACACCATCCTTCTTTGGCCGCGATCTCACGTAATATACATTCGGGCGACACAAGAGATGCGACCGATGTGGCTCGTGCCAATAATGGGGGTTTAACATGACAGGTGAAGGAGAGACAACCACGCATGCGCCAGGTACACTCCCGCCATTATATCATGAGCCACCCCATCTCCTCTACCCCCTATAGCCAGTGTATGATAACGAGTGGATGGTGGCTTCAAAATCGGAGGTCAATAATAAGTGGTCTGTGTAGTTGAGACAGGTAGACGGCAGGTGAGAGGGTAGATGCATGCGCCAGGTCGCCGAACGATCTCCTCGTAATTCCTGCTATCCTA
The DNA here is from genome assembly GCA_020976665.1 of Heortia vitessoides. Lineage (NCBI taxonomy): Eukaryota > Metazoa > Arthropoda > Insecta > Lepidoptera > Crambidae > Heortia > Heortia vitessoides. The sequence goes on from JACJUM010002496.1 coordinate 12,256,136, forward strand.
GTACCAGGCTGGCATCTTGCCACAGGTAAGCTCCCAAAAAGCAGGTGATAGGGCTCTCACGTGGGATTTTGCTGATGACCCTAGGCTAGGTAAGCATTTGTTAAACAGATTTAGCAACGGACGCAGTATAAATTAAAGGTCATGAATTAATTTTGAACCTTATTCCACAGACATAAGGTCGATGGCAAAATTGACGAAGCTAACGGTGACGGTGACAAAGATTCTTTTTTTAATATAAATAACATAAATACTGTTTTCAAAGTCCTGATGATTGACTATAAGTATTACTTTAGCGCATAAATTGTAATTAGCTGTTATTACTAAAAGTGAGGGAATTCGTCTCAGACATTTCGCTTTTATCAGCACAATTAATGTCTAAATGCCCATTAATTTAACGATATCTGATATCGACAAAACATGCTCGTAGACTTACAATCTACATGCAGTTGCGGCCGATTTGCTTCATCTGTCACACGCTTTTACTCCGCGAACTGTCAGTTTAATTGATTTATAGGGCTGGTTGAATGATGCGTACCGAGATTGTGTCCGACTGTGCAAATAAGTTTTCTTCTTGTACCTACGGTTTATTGGACGAGAAAGATTGCCTATCACATATTGATGGACAATCTTATTGGTCTACTTAATTAATTGACTTAATGAAACGTTAAATGTTTAGCTAATGTTTGGAAAATGGCAGGTTTACTAATAATACTCTTTAACACTTTTGTCCTAGAATAGGTGAAATTTTTTTTGTGCTAATAAAAATCTTTAAATATTTAAAGTTAATCCTGTTAACGAACACCGGCTCTTTAACAATATAAAAAAAAATAAAAAATATGGCGACTATATTGATTTCTTAACCTGCTGTTTGTGACCTGTGAAAATAGCGGGAAATTGCTTTTTTTTTAAATTTCCTCCACTAACGCATTTATTAAAAAGGTCATATATTTTTATGAATGTAAGTATTTACCATTTTCAAAATATGAATTCACGCCTTTTTATTAGAAAGCCATTAGAAAGCGTGACATTTATTCCTATAAAATTATGTTTTTCGTCTTTAAAAAGCCTTCAATGAAACCCTTGTGGACCTGACAAACTCAAATAAAAAAAACCATTCAATAGATTAGCCATTTTTTTAAATTCTTAAAATTATCTTTTCGAACGCCTATCACGTGTTTATACCATTACCCGATGCAGATTTCCAAGCCCAAGCATACAATGCTAAATTCTGAAATACCATCATCGACATAAATGGAGAGACACGCCGCGCCTACATTCAACTAGAAAAAACCTATTTGATATTCTTATTCCTATGTCTAGGTCATTGCCCTGCGTGGCCGCGGATGACGAGTCCAGGGTCTGTGGTGGCTGAGGCTGAACGATACGGGACCAATCGATTTGGGATGGGGCTGTACACCCGTGATAATTGATATCCGTGTTCGAAGTTTTTGCTAGTCTAGATATTTGATAGAACTAGAAGTTTTTTTAGTATAGATCCATATTTGATTGAAAAGGGAATGGTTAGAAGCATGTAGAAAAGTAATTTACTAAACGAAGGGGAATCGGGCGTAAGGTCTGGTTTATACTAATATTATTATGAGAAGAGATTTTTTTTTGTTTCTAACTAATAGACTGAAAAGCTACTAAATGGATTTTAGCAATTCTTTCTCCAATGAAAAAGCTACATTATTTTGTAAGAACATGGGCTGCATTGTATTTACAAAAACATTAAAGATCCCAAACCAAAATTGAAATAAGCTAAAAAAATAATTTGTATGTTTGTAATAAATAAACACAAAAACTAAAAGAGTAATTTCAAGAACTCTATCACTAATAAAAAGTTAAGTAAAGCTATATTTTATATCCCTTTTCATAGGGTAAAGAAAACTACGCGGCTGAAACCGCGCTTTTTAGAATAACTTACATAAGACATCTTACACTGAAAAAAATTTAAATTTCTGCTTTCATTCTCTTGATCTTCCATTTTCTAGAAACCTGACACTACCTTCTTCCCTTGTTTCTTTAACAACTTCTCTTATCTGACGGGGCCAATGGCGCACATCGTCAAAGGCCGTAGGTTCTGTTTAGTATTAGTGTTTATTCTGTGTCTGGCTGTTTCAATATTCGTTTTACTTAAGTATTATGCTAGGGATTCCTCTGTTGTCTGATTATGTAACACAATTGCTCTAATCGACCTATTTCGGAGTCAGGTGAATGTATGACACGTAGCGTAAATTTAATATTATTAATTTTTATATCTTAAAACATAAACAGCACCTAACCCTTTAATAAAAGTCTTTGAATTAAGTAAACACCAGAACTTCATAGAGGTATATTATACCAACTGACATTTATAAGTCATATAAAAACATATATTTATAGATGTTCAAAAGAATATCAGAGCGGCCATATCAAAGGAAGGCTGGAATCAACCCAATCATCCCGGCTTCCTAATAGGACTTCTCAAAATTTCAGCTTAGCTAGTTTATCATTTAAGTGGGACATAAATCAATTTAGTGTCCACTGCTTTTACTTGGGACCTAGTTCTCATGGGCGTCTATTAAGAGGACATAAAACTAAACTAATTGGAATTTAGGTCTTGCTATTTTTGTTTCTGCCTAGAATTAAGTGGTGACGAATTGGATAATTGAAGAATGTCTCGGGCCACATCGTCATCACATTTTTGATAACACACCATTTATTTAGTTGGAATTTATTAATTAAGAAATTGTTAATCTTATACTTAAGGCTAAGATTAGCATTAGAACTGGTAATGTATGTTTTTTGTATAATATTCAATAAAATATTATCTTAGAAATTACATGTAAGCTAATTCGTTCCAACTATGGAAGCGAAGGAGTGAATTCAAAAAGCGATTGACAGGTATATCATTTGCTGATGTAGATAATTAAATATTGCTACATTTGAATTTGATTATAATCTTATAGCTATAGAAAGTCCACTATTGAACATACGCCTCTCCAATATAGGGTGATTTTTGCCTATAATTGCCGCGCTGAGCAGGCGTAGTGGCAATCCCAGGGCGCAACCTCACTAAGAGGATGCAGCCTATCCTCTCACCCTGTAGTATTTAAGCTGCGCTGTTTTGGATAGATATACTGCCATGTTTTGGTTTCGGTACCTTAGTCACTTCTTACGACAGAGCGTGGTACTATTTGCTATTCTACCGGTACCCCACAGGTCACTTGATTATTTTCTTCTTAACTGTTTTTGGTGTACAGCTTATAGTAGTATAAGCTGTACATAAAATTTATTAATTTTATGAATTTGTTTGTGCGATTGTCTTTCAATTGGAAGTCACGTGTGTACTTTATGAAAAAAAAAATAGCTAGACCTTACCAAGGGCTCGAGCTATCACATGCCTCATTATACCTGAAACAACGTAACAAACAAACTAACAATAACGCATTTGTAATATTATAATGAATGTGATATTTCACCAACATTGACAATGAACTGTTATCAAGTCGCTATAAATCAATCGGCACCAGTTTCCTGCCAGTGTTATCTCATCATGCCTTATATAACTCAATCCACGGAACGATACTCTGCGGTTGAAGTCTGAGTATGTATATTCTAGGTTTTTTTTAATAACTAAAAATAATATATTCACACAACAACTCATCCCTGATTTCGAGATAAGTCGCGTGAAGCTTTTGCGGTAAAAGAGATTACAGAACACTGAAATCTCATTTTTTGTAATAATAATTTCCCACAATATTTCATACCTGACCTGACTCCATGGTAAGTCGCTTAAAGCACTAAGACCTACTGAATCAGCAAAAGAATTCCATCCCGGCGAGAGAGTTTGACATCACGTAAATCTTTAACAGATCTCTTAAAATCTAAACAAGACACGGTAAAATACATTTATTTATTTTTTAGATGCTTCGTTCAAATCTTCTTTCTTGCATACCTAGTCTATTATAAATTTAGTTCCCGCTCTATACTTTCTATTAAGGGAATTCGTTTAAAAATATATGCATAGTAAAGGATTCGAGGGGACTTCCTGCTTTCTAAACCACTTTGTTTTATGCTAACAATACGCAAAAAATCTACTTCGATGTCAGTACTACCCACTATTTGAGATTAATGTCGCAACCCATAAAGACTTTCACGTATTGCTAAACCTCCATTCAAAGCTAGACTTCGTTACGCATTGTATGTACTAATTCACACCCACATACTTCCATATGTGGTACATAAGTAACGTTTTATTCAAATGAGCTCCACAGAGCGGTATTTTACATTTTTTTCACAGTCATAAAAATTGCAATAGAAAAAAAATTATGGATTCCCTTTCTGATCTTTAAAATTTTCACTCCAGCTTTCTGAGATTGGTTTTTCATCATGATATCAGCCACTGAAAATCCACTGGACATAGGCCTCCCAAAAAAAATTACCCATATTTGCAGCGTTGGGCATTTGCAGAGCGTAGCTTTCGCGAAAGGGCTTTTGCAGTTACCCATACCTGCCCTTTGGATTTGAGCTACACTGTTTCACGGGCATATATATATATATATATATATCAACAGTTTTGTAAAATATACCCCTTACCATTATTTGTTAATAATTATAAATTGAAACATTCTCATAAACTGTATTAAGCGTCTTTAATATCCAAGTAAGTACTCTATCGATCACATTGAAGACAAAGAGTTCCAATAGAGATATCGTCAACTCAGTTGGTGATTTACCAACGACTGCAGTGTGGGCGCCATCTGTACTAGATTTTAAATATTTTATTTGCTTTTGACCTCTTATAGCATATGAGTTGTCTTCGCTTCCTTAAAGTTAATCTACTTTTTTTTATTTTATTTTACAATTTTAAATAATAGAATATATAGACTGCCTGTGTACATTTCTATCGTGAGAATTTAAAATTTTTCTAATTTGAAATAATTTCTCATTATGCATAATTAATATTATTTTTACTGTCACAAGAAAATTAAAAGTTTAGCTAATTATTTAACATATGCCAATATAATGAAAAATAATAAAGTTTTTTTTTATATTTTCATATAGTACTCCGTGCAATAATTAATACCTAAGAAGCAAGTGTACAAAGAGATCTGACGTCAGATTACAAATCTTTTCAGCAGATGTAGAGCGAATGACACCGAGTAGCCAATTTGGATGTGATTTATTGCTTTTATTGTTGCCCCACAATTACTAGAGCCACATAAACGTAACGAATGCTTCAATTTATAAGCACAGTTCAAAAACATAATCGTCAATCAGCAATCTAATAAACAATGCCTACCACCATCGAAGGCTACTGAACCGCAAATAATGACAGTGCAATGAACTTCATAATTTCTTGAAAGCTTAATTTAAATAGAAAACAAATATGCAGCTATTTAATATTCAATGAGTTCTTAGTGTCTCTGAGAATGAGGACTCGCAATATAGAATTCCAAACATTTTGCTAGAGGCAAACCTCAAAGGTCGTCTGCATTGGTCACTCTCACCTATTTCTAGAGTCAAATCGCCGTGTTCACATTGCTGTGTTCCGGTTACAAGAGTGAGAGACGCAGTGAAATTACTGGGTAATGTGACAAAACACCTTTAAATCGCTTTCAACGTGCATTAGATATCTTTGACGAGCGTCTAAAGGCGGCGGTGACGCTATCTGTAAGATTGTTTGCCGACTTAGTACTATAAAAAAAGATGTACGTATCCTTCAGTCTCTTAACCGCTCATCGAAGCGAAATACAACATCTGGTAGACTAATTTATTTTCAGTGTGTTCTAAACAGGTGCAAGCTAGGTAATCAAATCACTCAGGTCTACTAAAAATCTAGGAATCGGTATATATTTAAACAATCTACCAAGTTATACACTGGATAGTGTTTACCGGCCGATCGGCGGACGGCGATAGATGTGCCGTGGGTGGAACACTTTGTAAATTTATATGTTTTTTAGAACCGGACGCATCCTTGGATACGTTATTAAGAAAGTGCAGACTTAGAATATGCATAAACGGTTTCTGATATACACACAGCTTACTACATTCTTCCTCATAAAATATAATACGTTTCTTTTATATAAATATAATGTATTTGTTTTTACCATATAAACTTTTTCTTATAATTTTACGCAGATACAACCCGCAGTTTTATCTGCGTTAAGTTGTAAACTGCCTATGCGGCATTTTACCCCTTTAGGGGTGATTTTTGCAAAATCATTTTCGTCACGTATATCATGACTTTAAATGACTCGAATGAGAACTCTTATTGAATGAATTTTAATCAAAAAACTTGAATAACAACAAAGTTTTATACTAACTTTGCGACCAAAATTCCCTCCCTAGAGGGTTAAAAACCCTTTTAGGAGTAAATGTTCAAAATCATTTCTTATTACTTCCTCCGTTTAAAAGGAAATCCCTGTGCAAATCGAGTTATCCTTTATAGTTTAGGCCCTGCTTAGATATGTCAGTCAATTAGCTTTTCCTTTTATATATATATAGATGAACAGGTAATTTAGTATTATAACAAACGATTTTAAGTACATCTTTGATCTTTACATGTTACATGATAATCACCTTATCTTCCAATTTAAGACTACTGTAGGTTAGAAAAGAGTACCTACATTTTTAAGAAGAATTCTTTATCTATTGTTGCTATTTATTAGATTTCCTTGAATTTCAGTATCACAAATTTGGATTTAAAATTATCATGCTTGTAAATCTCATATATAAAAAGGATATATATTTTGATTATACTCGTTCCTACCCCTAAAATCCCGCTCATTAATGAGCGGCCACGCCTATCCCATCCGGTGGTACAGGAGTTGACGTCTGAATAGCCGAACATTAAGTTCTGCGAAAAAAAACATTGGTTATGTTAACAAAATCATTATTTTGTTAATCGATTAATAAATTGATAATATTGTCCTTTATACAAACGCGATTATTAATCTAATTAACAATTAATCTATTCATATAGTACATAATATATATGCATAAATAAATCTGCATTTTATACATAGGCCTTATACCCGCCCATAAAAGAACTTCCCGAACACATTTATAGCTACGTCAAAATCTTCCACAAAAGTCAAACAAAGAACTCTATATTTAGGCGAAAACCTTATTAAGTCATCAGCTGATCACATTAGGTTGTCAACAAAAAATTACACCAGTCAGCATGACCGCATCACATCAAGATAAGTAACATATGGAGAAGCGTGGAGATAATCTGATTGTGACTGGAAATAACGAGTAATGGAATGGTCCGTATATTATTAAATCGAATGCCTGATGTCATCTTGGTGATTTAGGTAATCGTTTCTATTTTTAGTATTATATGCCATCGTCTTGGTGATATTACAAACGCGGAAATCGGTGAAAATCCATCAACCTGTATGTTTGGTGAGTCTTTTCTATGGTTTAATGCGACAGATCACAGGTAAGGAACTCCAGCAATACTAATCGAGAATAAGCACTAGCTATCTGTATAAAAAGCCACGGTGATTTTTTAGTTAAATTTTAACAGACCAAACATCTAATTTTTCTTTATAATATTAGTTAGGACTAAAAGAAGTAATTTAAAGTATACATTTTAAGATTTCATAATTTTCCTTGAATTGTGTTAAACTGGTATTCGTTATACTTTATTTCTTTTGTACTCGCTGAAATTATTTTGTTAATTCAATTGCATATTTGTAAATTTAGCCGTGAGGTACCAGTAGAGTAAAAGAGTACCTCCCTCCGTATCAGATGTCGTAAGAGGCGATTAAGGTACCAGTACCGATAGACGGGCGGCGGTACATCAAATGTAGCTCAAAAGCACGGGGCGGTTTTGGGCAGTAGCATTCCCATCGCGAAAGCTGCGCTTTGCGATTGCCAAGATGCTTGCCTGGCACGGCAATTATGGGAAAAATTCCACAATTATTGGGGAGGCCTATGTTAAACAGTGGAAGTCCAACAATGGCTGATATGATGATAATGGTTTTTAAGATTACGCAATAATGCTCCGAAATAACTTCACAATTCTCATTCTTATTAACATCAATTTTGACACAAACTGTCTAGCCTAATTCGTCCGCATCTCTAATTGCCAATTAACAATCCCTCTTTTATTGTGTCGCAGGTCGTCGCCAACCCATCATTACTTAATTGTTGGCAAAAACCGAATTTGTGTCATGCGCCATTTAACAAAAGATTAATGAACTTTAAAATTCGCCAATTGGTCCAACCCGATTATCTTTAGAGGGAGATTATCAAATTGCAACCGACTCTACAATTGGAGACAGTGTCGCTGGTTAATTATGGGCAATTGGTATAGTTAAGAGAATGGATTCTGCACTTTGTAACAATGTAATCTTGTGACAGTTTGACATTGTCTAATGCTAGGCTGTGTTTTTTGTTTAATGGATGGGGTTGTTAGCTTGTTGATGACTGATGTTGCGATAGTGTTATCATCATCATTAATTCATAAATATTTCAACATATTCAACATTATCAGGTGATATTTACAAGGTATCCATGTTACTGCAGATGACTCTACATTTAAATTCCACAACAGCTTATACGTTGACCTGACTCTGTGGTAAGCCTCTTAAAGCACTTGTGCTATAGACGCCAGACAACGCAACGGTAATCTCTCTGCAATTCTGCGACTCTAATGCATTTGAGCTACGCTGTTTCGGATGGATATGCCGACGTCTGTCGTTTCTGGTACCTTAGTCGCCTCTTACGACACCTGGTACAGGTGGAGGTACTTTTCTACGCGGCCGGTACCCCAGACAACAAAGGAATCACGAACATACAACTTAAATACGTATATTTAACACCCAGACATATAACAAACACAAATATCATTTATAAGGGTTTGCTCTGTTTGGGAATTAGACCGACACATTTGGCGCACAAGGTAGAATCACTAACATCTGTGCCATTTGTCTTTTTTGTTTGCCGTGGCAGCATATAAAAGACAACACTGTAATATGCTTTTATTTAATGTGTCAACGGTTGCATTGTTTCTGGTGCCTATTCGTGCAAGCGGTCCCAAATAAATCGTATCAGGTGTGGAATGTCCACAGTTGGACTTCCTAAGAAAGGGAGAATTTTCCCCATGAGTGTAACATTGCGATGGGGATGCCATTGCCCATAACCACCCTGTTGTATTCAAACTGCGTTGTTACAGATATGGTGTCGGTTCCATCATTACCCAATTACGTCACCTAGTACAAAGTGACGAAACCTTTATTTTGCACCGGCGGTAGCCCACAGCTCAATGATATGGTATATGAGTAGTTTCATAACAAGACTTTCGGTGACTAGGTAATAGAAATAAACGGGAAGTGCGAACTTCATGTCTATACGAAATCTGATGAGTACTGAATATTAGTCGAAATAATTTTATTATAAATATTTGTATGTACATAGATATTCCAGATATAAGTAAATTAGACTACGTTATACATGTAAGCTAATTTATACACCCTTCTTCTAACAAAAAAAAATTCTCACTTAATACTAATTTTCTGTTGCTAGATCACAATTCACAAGTAATACTTATAACAGTAAGTACTCAAACCTCCATCGGTTTTCGATTCATCGCAGCAGCAAAAAATGGAGGTTTTGCGCCTAATGGTAGTGGTGGGCAGACGTGGCAGCAATCGCACGGCGTAGCTTCGCAACGGTATGGATGCTGGTGCTCTCGCTCTGCTGCATTACTACGCTGAACTACGCTGTTTTGAATGGATATACCGCCTTCTGTTGGTTTTGGTACCTAAGTCGCCTCTTACGATACCTAATTTAGGCGGAGGTACTTTTTTACTCTGCCGGTACCCCACGGTTTTCGATTACGATGAAAGTTCTAACTTGCGACAATACGAGGTTGCTTGTACATAATTTACATTCTCAAATAACTGTTTCAAATATAGATACAGGTTTCAACAAAGCTGCAAAATATCACCGAAGCTGAAGAACATGTCTCACTCCTAGTACAAAACTGCATCAACATAAAATACACATTTCCCACAATTCTAGAAACAACAATTTTATTCGCAAATTTAAAAAAGGTGTCGTGTCCCTTCAGGAATTTTGTTCACAGCATATTATAAAAAGTATTATGTCTTAATTGAATTTCCGCCCATGTCTTTATCTGTGATATCTTTACCTTCTTAACTCTGAAGGTCTCTTGTTATTCCGAGAACAATTCTCTGTCGCCTTCTGAGTTTTTCTGTACAGTAAGTTGTGCCAATTCCATAGAGAAAAATAAAAAGCCAAATCCATCCCACGGGGACATGTTTATAGCATAAAAAGTAGCCTATATATTGATCCCGACAAACTTTCGCATTATTATTAAATTATAAGTATTTCCCAATGGTATTTGCATCATGTATGCAATGCGATGATTCTAAAGGCGTATAAATTATAGCGACAGCAGTCTTTATATAGGGGTGTGATATATTTGTAGATTGTTAAGGTTCCGATGACGTCATCAAAAGTATCATAGTATATTATTAGAAGGCGATGCATTGTAGTCGGCCTGCGCAGACGCAGCGGCGGCGGGGCGTCGCGGTGCCCCGGCTCGGAAGCGAAGCGCGCGCACCGCATCTTACTAGAGTAGTTTGCATATTTTTAACGAGCCGTCTTTTAAAATTGGAATATCAATGAAGTTACAATATAAGTATTGTACAATCGAAATGTTTGGCTGTGTGTATTTCTATGTATGTTTAAAATATATGGCACTTATTTAAAAAACTTTTTTATTGCCGACCAGGTTATCCATACGCAAAATTTTATTCAAAACGATTCCACGTTTGTATAGACATAACATAGCAATCATACAGTAACTGCCAGATTTATAATATTAAAATGAATTCATATCCTTGGTAACAAAGACAATCAATATAAACTCTTGATAACATGAAGAATCCTTCTGAAGGATGCAGGTATTCATACCAGCCGTTGGTAGTCTTTTGCTGAATGTAAGCCTCTCCAAGAACTGACTTCTTTGCCCATAATTGTCGCGATGGGCAAGCGTGTGCGTAATTGCAAGGCGTAGCTTTCGCGACGGAGATGCTGCTGCACATTCCCGCCCTGTGCATTTGAGCTAAAATGTTTTGGATGGATATACCGCCTTCTATCGGTTCCGGTCGCCTCTTACGACACCTGGTGCAGTGGGAGTTACTATTCTATTCTACCGGTAATTCACGGCACGATTCCTAATAATTTACTATGTCCACACGGAACCATTTATTACCATGGAGACAACATACAGACCTTTTATAAAACTTACAATCGATTCGCAATTTCCTTAAAAATCGGTACAAACTCACTTCACGTATTAATATATAAATCGTCATCTGATCGTCATCTGTTAGTTCCGGTACCTCAGTGACCTCTGAGGTACCGGTTCTATACCGATACTACACTCTGCAGATCCCGACGACGTCGAGTCTCTTACTAAATAGTTGTCAATTAATAAAGATGTATGAAGTGAAATTCACGGAAGTTCAGCTGATCTCACATGATTTATGGGGATTTTGAACCACCGAATATCGTGCTGTCATTAAAGCGAGTGCAAACGGACGGACTGTTTACACAGCACGATTTTATTGTGCACTGACGGGGCACGAATAAAAAATATTTCTCGCAACACTTGTTTATTGCTATTTTTAACGTATTATTCTAACAGTAAACGCCAGATGGTTACATTTCTTGGATATTCAGTGACTTTTCACGATCACGCGTAAGATTCAAGTCTAGATACGAAAAGTTTCTTACACAACTCGAGTAGGATACTTTTGTTTGTTTCTCTAAAATTAACCATTTTAAATTTGCGGTCGAAACATAATATTTATTCGATTAAGCCTAACCACAGGCACCTTCCTCAACCACAGGAGACAGAGTGATATATCACATCTGTCATCGTGACGCAAGCCTATCTTGGGACTAGACTACCATCACTCGACTCCTACCGCTCTCTGCTCTTCTCTCCCATCTAACATAGTATAGACGTAAATCTGTGTCGTATTAAGTTCACATTAAACTATTATCAGGATATATTCCAGAATCGGATGTAAAAAGGGATTTACTCATTACAGTTATGATGAAATTTCCTATGATAACAATATCCTGCCACCACATCGCATCCATGTTAGATTTTCTGTATCATAATGTTATTGGTAACTGAATTTAAAGTCAGCACTGAAATACCAAACACACAAAAATAATCAAAAGTATTGTAAACTGGAAAAAATTCTGGAAGAATTGATTACAGTGAAACATTCACTAATTGTAGCAATTGTTTGATAATGTTAATTAAACGAATACTGTCAGTCGTTCTGACCAGGGCGGCCATATTGTCGGGTGAAATATAGGTATATATTTTTAATAAATACACACGATATTTTTGCGGTCAGCCTCTTTTGCAAAACCATATTCATTCCCAACAATGGCCATCGAGCCGAGACCGAGCCTCAGAGGCGCTCTCGAGTGAGCCCCACCAATACCGCTTAGTTTCCGCGAGCCTTGCGGGGGAGACAGTAGCTAAACGCGCGGTCGCCGCGCGTATAAATGAGCAACCTCGCCCCCTCCTATTATTGGTATACAACTTAAACAAAAATTAAATAAATCATGTATAACACCCAGACACAGAACCAAGACAGATATTGATTACATAAATATTTGTTCTGGGTTGGAATCGAACGCACGACCTTTGAAGGTCAAGATAAGCACACTGAAAGCATTTCGAAAAGAAGCCTATGTACTTCCAATGAAATCAAAACCGGATTCAATTGTTACGTTCGGAGTCACCAACGATCGCAAACATATTAGCCAAAGGATGTCAACTGCTGGACATAAGCCACCTCAAGAGGTTTCCAGTAAGATAGGTTGTATGCGGACTGGATCCAGCGCCTTCCAGATTTTGCGGTACTAGTTAGACCATCTGTCCAACTTGTGTTTTGACAGCCTATGCTACGTTTGATCATGCTATTGGTGCTTTGTCTTCAGAACTTTAGGGTTCAGTTTGCCTTACATAGCATTAATTATCAATTATTATCATAGCAACAGCAAGATAGAAGAAACAGGAATTTTGCCGCCTTTGGCAAGCAATAAATACTATAGGTAGACCTCATACAAAAGTAATCGGCATTGGAGCTTTCACCTATTTCTACCACCAAACAACTGCATTCGCATTGCTGTTCTGATTGGAAAGGTAGAAAAGGCAGTGAGATTACTTGGTGATGTGACATCTTCAAGTCACTAAATTGGCTACGCACTTGTAATATGCTCGTGATGGGATTATCACGCCGTCTACTTGTTTGTAGACCTAATCATATAAGAAGAGAAAGCCATGGTGGCAATCGGAGAGCGTATTGCTTTGTTGCATTTGAGCTACGCAGTATTGGATGGATATACCGCGATAAGTTGGATTCGGTACCTCAGTCGCATCTCACGCCATCAGGTACAGGAGGTATTATTCTAGTAGTTAGTAATACTCTACCGGTACCCCATAATTCGGTACAACACCGCCCTGTGGACTACCAGCGTTGCTCCCCGAATAATTTGATTAGGTAGACGACTCCGCAGAATACTCAATCCTCAATATTCCCAAAGTTTATGACCATATCATGCAAATATACGTATCAGAAGTCAACTATTGTCCCCAGTTCGTCAGCCACGAAGCTTGGCGTTCCCATTGTAATACAATTAGAACCGCTTAGTATGCGACCGGCGCCAGTGAGTTGCCGATGAAATTATTGATATAGCTATTATTAAATCTGCTGTCATAATGATATCATAGCAATTTAAATGTCTAGGCGTTAAGTCTATGGTTTTAGATGACCCTTCGGACGTGATCTGGATATGTTATAACTCGGCTGTGATTTCATTAAACATGATGAGCGACAGGCGCGGATTAAGCCCTCAGAAAGGTTCTCGTCGCAGCCACCTGGAAGTTATCCAATCGCTCGGATGTCAATTCCAACGCCACTAGATGGATACGCGAGACCGTTCCTTATTAAAGGGGTCGGAGCAGAACCGTCAACTTTCACTCGAGGGCGCCACTTAGGCTAGACCGCGTGGCCGTCATCAGTCAAGTCTAGTCAGAAGTCTATCATGGTTGAAGCCATACCCACAATACTAGATGCACCCTTAGTAAGCGGATTACAGGCTGCTTTTAGTTCATTTTCCAATAGTGTGAAAACAGATAGAATTTAACAGACATTGATCTTTTCGGCTTATTTGGTGAACGGTCAGCAAAATTGCGCTCACAGTTTGGCAGTTGGTATTTAACTAAATTTCGTTGCTTAGTCGGAAAATTAGTTATTAAAATTTTTTCTTTTTTTCTTTCGCTACCTCTAGTTCGCTTTTTTTCCCAGCTTAGATCCCGCGGTTACAATCGAGCATGAATGAGGTCGCTCAATAATGAGAGACCTCGCCCATCCCATCGATGGGGCAGGAATTATCGACATAGGGTTTCCTGAAAAAAAAGCTGTCATTGCGTTCTCATACTGCGTTGATCCATACCACACACTTTCATACTAATTTTAATATTTTGCCTTGTTAATGTTTAATATAATGTATATTGTTTTTATTTGTGCTAAGTACACCTGTAACTTTCACCAGTTTCAACTTTATCTCCATCCAAAAGTAGCCCGTAAGGGATTGCGCCTAATTTCTCATGTTTTTAGTGATTTTCTTGCGTTGTTTTTATTGGTGTATGATAAAGAGTAAATTATTATTATTATTATTTAAGTTCTCTTCCTCTCAGCTTTAGCAATGTTTTAAGTAAGTGGAGGGTAAGTGAATTCATTTAGATCTAATAATATTAGACCGTCTCCAGTCTGGAGTTAAACCTTCTCTTGCTTCTAGATTCTTGTAACTTCTTCTCTAAGTTTAGTATACTTCGGTATTTTCTCCGTAATTGTTCTTTAAATATTTTGTATATTTAGGACTGCAATATCAATAAAGTAAGTAGTTTTGTGTATTTTGTCTTGTAGTATGATATCCGGTTTATTGTGGTCAATAGTTTTGTCAGTTGTCAGTGAGGAATTTTCAAGTGCAGTTGGGGGCTGGTTTAGTAACTTGTAGTAGGGCATTTTGGTCTACCTGCGGGAGAGTAGCGCATGCGCCGGTGATATGCTGCATAGTTTCTGTCTGTAGGCGACATTTGCAACACTTATCACATTATTATTATTATTGTCCTATATTCTTTCGAATCTCAGCATAGTGCTGGAGTTGTAAACCTATCATATGCCTACACCAAGTGGATCGGTTTAGTCTATAATGCTGTAGGGGTTTGTGTGGTGGATGTGAGATTTCGCCGAACTACGGAACTCGTTTCGACATTGACTGATTCTTGTACTCGAATGTATATATTTTTGTTTAAGCCTATTTCTTAGAGTGATGTGTGTAGAGTATGGTATGAGTCCTGTTGATGTAAGAATGACGCGAATGATTTGATGGTACGTTGGTGCCACATTTGGCGTATTTTATCTGTAAGTGGAATATATTTTTGTAATTTATCTTTATATTTCTTTCTGATATTTCCCGAATTGGGTATGACACGTTAGTTTCTCGATGACCTTCTTCATATTACTCTCAAAAGAGCACGATTCCTAGTTCAGATTAAATTAGGACTCATAAAAAAGGGAACCAATTTCATCACCTGTTTGTAATGAAAAAAATATGAGTTAAGCCTAATATGAAGGTCCTCTGCATTAGCACCTCACTCTCATCTATTTTTACCACCAAATAGCTGTACGTCTATCAGATACGTTGGTTTTTCTTTTTTAAGTGTTAAAGTAATATCCGGTCTATTGTTTGAAATAATTTTGTCGGTTATATTATCGGGATCATTAAAGTCCGTCAGTAAAGTTTATTATTATTTTATATATATACTTATATCTCCCTATTGATCGGGGTAAAATTAACATTATTATTACTGTGTAACAAATGCGTAAGCTAAATCAATTGTTAAGTTTAAAATGAACGTGCATTAGAAAATGATTAAGTAACTTTTTGTAATCCGTCTATTACTCGTAATTATGATTTGGTACCCATGTAGTTATTTAAAAGTATTATAGAGTAGTACTTGATCGATCATAGCCATCATTAATAGCCCTTTTATGATATTGCATCGTAAATTTAATAACTGTATTAGTATGTATTGGAATTTAAATATGAAGGTTAATTTAATAATATAAAGGTCACAAGTAAACTATTCATGTTAATAATAAATACCATTAGCAATGCTAGATGAATACTCAACTCAACTACAAATCAATTAGTACTCGAAAATCATATGGGTTTGATATTTATTTATGTAACTTTATTGCACAAAATGTTACAAGATGTACAAATGGCGGACTCAATGCCATATCCACCTGAGACAAACATTAATTTGGTCAAAAATTCAAATTTATGACAGATCGTGTAAATTTATTATTATTGCAATAAGATTGCTGAACGACAATAAGCCCACAAATTAAAGAACGAGAATTCCACTGCTGGACACTGGCTTCCCAAAGAAATTGAGAATTGTGTCTATAATTGCCGCGCTGGGCAGGCGTGTTGGCAATCGCAGAGCGTAGCTATCACGACGGGGATGCTGTTGCCCATCCCCGCCCTGTGCATTTGAGCTGCACTGTTTCGGATAGATATTCCGCCATCTGTCGGTTCTGGTACCTTGGTCACCTCTAACGACACCTGGTGCAGTGGGTGGTATTATTTTATTCTGCCGGTACCTCACGGCACTTAGAGGTTTTCACGTACCTACCAAGTTCTCGGTAGCACAAATGTAGTGCGACCCCACGGCATGGAAAAGATGCAGGTTCATATCTAACCGAAAGAAAACATGAATTTTATGTATCTCAACATTTGCTGAAGTCCAAAAAAACTGCGTGTATCCAACATAACGCGGTTAACTGACATCATTCGAAGGTTCGTCATCCATTACGCCGGTGTTGTGTTGCTTTCCTGCGGAACTCCCAAGTTCACGAGCAATATTGTTTTGACACTGGCGTCTGGTTTCAGACACCCTGAACTATAGCAGATCAAGGCCTCGCATTACATTGTTTAATTGCAATGTAATTTTGCAGGAAACTATCAGCGGCTCGCGGTTTAACCCGCGTTATGTTGTCGAACAAACCTAGTATAATTTATCATCATCATCATCATACCAGCCGTTAAGAGCCCACTGCTGGACAAAGGCATCCACAAGAAAAGGGGATTGTTGCCCATAATTGCCGCGCTTGGCGAGCGTGTTGGCAATTGCAAAGCGCAGCTTTTGCAACGGGGTAGCTGCTGCCCATCCCCACCCTGCGTATTTCAGATACACTGTTTTGGATTGATACAATGTCACCTGTCGGTTCTGGTACCTTAGTTGCCTCTTACGAAATTAAATATGATTAAATAATACAATATCTCTAATTTTTTAAAATATCTCAAAATATTTGATGTGAAGAAGAACTCATTACTTTTTAAGTAAATTGGTAGTTAGCAAGAACTGAACCTAAACTACTGTAAAACACAGTAATAATACCATGAAAAACACTGAAAAAAAGTTCATCCTTTAAGTTATATTACATATTTCTTAGTTAAAAATAATGATATTCTATAAATAATTTCAGTGTCGATTTGTAAGAATTTGATATGGGGTTCCATAAAATAGGATGTAGCTGGTTGTTCCGTTATCTTTAAAATTTAGGAACCTTTTAGTGTACTAGTGATCTAGTACAAATATTTTATTGTGTTAGTGCTAAAATCTGCTATTACAAGCGGTGATTTACTTCTATGCTGTTAGTTTAAAGTTTAAGAGTTAATAAGGTCACAAGAGGTTATTTACTCTGTAATTTTACTCTTTCTATCACCCTTCAGACCGTAACACAGAAGTTCGAACACTGATATTTGGCGGTAGAAATACGTAAGAGTGAGATAAAGTCTACCTCTTATAAAAGGCAAGGATTAGCAAAGTTGTAAATCGAGCGAATCTCTCAACACCACGTCAACACGTTTCTAAAGCTTCGACTTGTATAACACTCAACTTGCCGTAAGACCCTTGTCTTTACACGAGCAAATATTTGCAAATAAATAATGCGTGGGTTGTTTCGAGGCGTCATTACGACAATATTAACTGAACAACACACGTTCTAACACACGCTGAATAATGGAACACCATCATATCAGTCTTAGGCCCTCCATTGATGGAAATAGGGCTCCAAGTGATGTCCAACTGGATGTCCAATTACAGCCAGCAACCCTGCGGTTCTAGTCAGATTATCAGTTCATTTTGTTGATGTCTACGTCCAACTGAGCTCGCCGGTGCGTAGTCTCCATTCCAGAACCATACGGCTTCTTCAGCCGGTTCTACGTGCTATGTGACCTTCCCAATACCACTTGAGCTTGATGACTCCAAGCTTATGTTACAAGTAGTCTTCAAACTTATGCTCAAAAAAAGCTTTTTTTATTACATTAAGTTCGACAAACAAGCTTACAATCCGCAAGATAGCAAGCGTCACTGCTGCATATAGACGCTCATAACATCACAGGGATATCACTAGCGTGTTGCCAATATTGTGACTAGAAGATATTACGTCACATTACCCAGTAATTTTTACTGCCTCTCTCACCTTTCAAACCGGAACACAGCAATGCAAACTAAAGAAAATGAAACCGGTCTTTGAAGACTCATAAAGATAAAATAGTCATAGTGAGTGACGCAGTTAAAATACCACCGAATTGAAATCATCATTCCCGCGAGTCAATGCTCTCGCTTGTTTATTTGCGAACTTTACAACTCACGGTTCCCTTTGAGAGATCCCGTGTCCAGCCATTTCCCACCTCAACGTATTGTCCGGGCTATTATTTGTTAGTCTTTGCTCTTAGATTTTTTTTCGGTTTGTTTGTATGTACAGTATGTTAGACATATTTATACGCGCCTTTGAAGTTGTTTTCCACACGCGATTTATACGCCGGTGGCTAGCAAAATTGTTAGCTTTTGAATTTTAACGTTTTACTACCGGAATGTTACTGGAATTGTTTAGAAAAGGGCTGGCGGCCAATTCTATTTATAGTATGTTTTATAAGACGTTAACAAACCGATACGATGAGGTACTGACAGAGCTGAATCTCACCTTCCCCTGTACCACGTATTTTAAAAAGCGACTGAGGTACTGGAACCGACAGATTGCGGTATATCCACCGGATACGGTAAATCCGCAAATAAAATGTACGGTATATCTGCCAGAACAGCGTAACTCAAATGCAACAAGGTGGAGATGGGTAGCTGCATACCTGACGCCTGTCGCACGGCAGTAATGGCCAAAATTCCCCCTTTCTTGGGCAGGCCTATGTCCAGTAGTGGACGTTCCGAAGCTGCTATAATGATAACGATATAAGTTCACACGAAGTATGTATGCAGAAATATATATATAGTAAGTCGAATGTAAACTAGTCAAATTGAACCCATGTACTGTTAAGTGTCTCTAATCTAAGACCAAACCATTGACATCAGGTATATCTAAACAATTAAAAAGTAAAATAAACCGCGTTTTTAAGCCGTTAAAAAACGTATCATTATAGTTAACTCGTTTATGTTAGAAAATATGAGGCACACATTTTGTTTCTGCTGCATATAATATATTTTCAATAGAGACTATTTGTGAGTATAGAGGTCCAGCGATATAAAATAACCATACCAATATTAACAAAAAATAAACGTTATTGAACCGCGAGGTACCGGCAGAGTAGAATAGTACCAGGTGTCGTCAGTGGTGACTGATGTACCAGAATCAACAGATTTCGGTATATCCATCCGAAACAGTGTAAGCTTAAATGCACAGGGTAGGGATAGGCAGCAGCATCACTGTCGCAAAAGCTGCGCTCTGCGATTACCAACACGCGTGCCCTGCACGGCAATTATAGATAAAATTCTCACTTCCTTGGGGAGGCCTGTGTCCAGTAGTGGGCTTCAAATGGCTGTGATGATGATGATGAAACGTTATTAAAGAACCGCACGATAGATGGCCTGCCAAAGCAAGTAAGATCCGAAGAATGTAATTGCTCTCACATCTACTATTAAGAAAACAGTTTATTAGCCCGACGGTATGGGTTCCAATAATACCATTATGTGTTATTGGAACCCATACCACCATCAGTTGTTCTTGCAGGTTCTTTTCTCGTGGCTCGCGTAATGAACCTGATATAAACTAAGTTATAAGGCTCGTCTGATGCCAGCAGACTAGTATTAAAGTGAACTCGATGACCTATTTGTTTTAACGACTCTTATAATACCATAAGTTTGTCAGGGTCATCGGTCATAAGCTAAACTCTAGTTAAAAACTAGTTTTTTTTAGTTGCTTAGAAGATTTGAAGGTGCCAATTATAGACGTATATTAAATAAAGACATATTTGACTTTGAAGTCAAACACAAGTCGGTTTTGTCTGGAAACAGTAGTACGTCGCGTCCGCGTTTCACAAATCCCCGGCCATACAAATTCTAACTGAAACAACTAATAATTGTTGCAGTAACGAACATATTAGACGGGCCCGATGGTGAAGATGGTAGTGATCCTATCTTACACGCCAAAGGGTAAAAGTGGGTTCTATCCCCACACAGGACGAACATTTATATAATGAACATTTGTTTTTGTTCTATCTAGGTGTCATTTATATGTATTTAAGTATTATATATAAAATACTTTTCGTTTGATATCCATAACGAGTACTTTAAGCTACTTATCTCGGATTAATGTCAACGTGTGAGATGTCAGTTGAATTTATTATTTTCCGGTCTCGAGATACAACCACTTACCTGGTCACTTACTGTTAATGTAATTTTCTATTCACAAAAGATTTTTTGAAATGCGTTCAGTAATTTTTTATTCAGTATTTTGAGTATATTTGTTCCAAACGTTCCATAAGTACAAATCCTGTTTACGAAGTTCTGTTTCATGTAGCAGTTTCTTGTTTTTAGAAAGTAAAATATAGCCTTATACTTACTACATATTTACAGATTAACATTACTCAGTAAAGAAGAACCTCTTTCGTGATGAGATTTTTTTTTAATCGGTCTTGTAGTTATTGAAATGAACCGTGATTCAACAAACAATTAAATCTCTTCTCTTTATTATATTAGTATAGTTGTGTAATATAACTAATAATTATTATTTCATTATCTGATAATTAATCTGTTATTGCAAACATTAAAATGAAAACAGGAAACTGCAAGTTAATTCAATTGCGTCGCGCATCTATAGTTTCATTGAATGAATGTAAGACACGATTAGCCAATACATTATTTTAATTACACAATGACAATACTTAGGCACTAGGTCCTTTTGCGAGTCTAGATTGGCGCGCGGCCTCGATATGTATGGTCTGACTACAGTTTTCGGACACTTGACATTCTAAGGAGGTACTTATAATTGTAAATAAAAATCAATTCATAATCAGCTTGACACGAATAAAACAAAAGTGTCAACGTTAAGTTGAAAATAATCATTTTTGTCAACGCTTGACTATATCCATGATATTATTATATATGCGCCTGTCTATATGTTTGTAACGCTTTCAGGGTTTAACCTGTGAACCGATTTTGATGAAATTTGGCACACCAATAGTAAACTACAAAAAAAACGTAGGCCACTTTACTTTTCAGGGAAAATTAGTGCGGGATGAGATTTAAAATGAAACTATCGCGGACAGAGTTGCAGCGAAAAATCTTATTCATAAATAGTACAGAATTTATGTAACTTTTTTGCCAGCCATTTGAAGTCCACTATTTGGCATAGACCTCTCCAAGAAAGGGAGAACGTGTTGACAATCGCAGCGCGTAATTTCGCGACGGGGGTGTTGCTGTTCATCCCCGCTCTGTGCATTTGAGCTAAACTGTGACGGGAAGATATATACGGCTTACTGGTACCATAGTCGTCTCTTACGACACCCAGTAAAGGGGGAGGTACTATTCAACTCAGCCGGTACCCCACGGCGACCATTGTAATTAACTTGTATTAAATCGTTAAAGATGTTATGGTTTTTGAAGTCAATTAATATTAAATTCTTTTTATCTCCTCGTCTAATCGACGCCCTCCTATAATAACTTATTAATAGAACAATGATCAAGCACATTAAAATACTTTAAGGTATTCTTATTACTTTAAGGCTTCGCCCGTGAATGTTTATTTCTTCTTTCTTTCTTTACTTCCTAGTTTAATAGTACCTCCCTCTGTATCAGGTGTCGTAAGAGCCGACTACCTACCTACAGTGAGATAGATGAGACAGATGAGAGAGAGATGAGACAGTGTAGCTTAAATGCACAGGATGGGCATGGGCTGTATCCCCATCGTGAAAGTTCAATTTGCGATTGCCAACACGCGTGCCTTGCGCGGCAATTTTAGGTAAAATTCCTCGTTTCTTCGCGAGGCCTATGTCCAGCAGTGGACTTCCAATGGCTGCAACGATGCTAATGAATCCAAAAAGCTTTGTGCTTCCTTTTTTAAGCTCTTTGTATCTGGTCCCTCCGCCTTCTGACTCCCAGTTAAGAAAGAACATGTACAGTCACGGTCGGTAATTAACAACCGAGCCTTGTAATTGAGCGCCACGAGACTGGGCGCAGACCCAAATTTTGACCCAAGCGACAACTTCATAATAATAAACTCGCACAACATCTCATACGTTGATCGGACTTCGACAAGTAGCTTAAAGCATTTGTGTTACGGATATCAGACGGCAGAGGCATTACAAATATAATAATGAAATACATACCAGGTGTTATCACCTAGATACAGAACAAATACAAATATTCTATTATGAATGTTTGTCCTGGGTGGAAATCAAATCCACGAGATTTAGCGCAGTTGAGTAGCTTAAAGCACAAGTGCACAGATAACAGCGGATATAAATAATAATAAATATTTATTTATAACCCAGATAAAAAAAAACACAAAGATATAGATAATATAAACTGAATATTTGTCCTGGGTTGGCATCAAAATCACAATCGCTGCGGCTGAACACTGCCGATAATAGTATGAAGTGACTTACTAAAAGTAGACATACAAAGGACTTCTGCATTGGTTTTTGTACCTCTCACTTGTTTCTACCGTCAAACAGCAGTGCTCGGCTTGTTGTATATCGGTTTGAACGATGAGAATGGCAGTAGGATACTGGGTAATGTGATATAATATCTTAAAGTCGTAAGGTTGGCAGAACGCTAGATATCTTTGAGTCTACAGACTGCTGCTCACGACTTTGTTATATTTCAAAACAAAAAATGTCTCCAATGAAACTCTACGAAACTTAGAAACACCAAAAGAAAATCAACATTAAACTACGCTCCGCTAACACTTAATATGGTTCCACTTCCAAACACGATCATTATCGATCCAAAGCCTTTAGTACCTTAACAGACCCCAAGGTTCCTTTATCTATAAATTCGATCTTCAAGTTACATCTATCCAGGACAGACACCGCGCGATGTAATAGCCGATACGCGTTATTTACATGCCATTACTCCTCATAATTGGCTCGTAAGTGTTATTAGATGAAACCGCGTGATAATCATGTCTATTACAGACTAGTTTCATCCCGCGTCTTTGTCCGTCTCAAGATGCACTTCGTATCACCCTGAACTTTTTTTAATTTACGTGATCTTTTGTTCTTTTCTTACTAGGGTTCAATTTTTGCGTGCCAAATCTTAACAAGTTCTGTTTACCGCGTCAGTACCAAACGGACAAACTATTTAATTTGAATTCAAATTAATTTATTGCTTGTCACATTACATGAACTTGGTGAACACAATATGTACAATATAAAATAGAGTTTCATGTGACGCCCTGCAAGTGCATTGCAGTAAAGAGTCAATATTCAATTAATATAATCTTGTGTACAATAAAATTAATTACAATAAATTAACATCAAATCTACAATGAATTGATTTTTAATAGATATTTATACAAAAACATAGCTTTGATACATTAGTTATTTATTAATTATTTTTATAAAGTGGAAGAGACGTTGAAGTACATGCTATTTAGGGTTTTCTTTATCATCAAATTATGGTATTAGTATAGATTATATTCCGATTTTGTGTCAAGTACTGGCTGTAAAGTTTGTGCCGTGATAAATTAATTCATTTAATAGGTATTCAGGTAATAAGAAAGAAAAGACTGTCGCCCACCCAAGCCACTAGGAATCAATTACAGGATTCCTATATATCTTTCAGATCAACTAATGTTTTGTGGAATTCCGTTTCTAATAGGCTTATTATTGAATAAAGGAACAACAGAAAAAATAAACAAATAATAACTAAAATTGAAACATTTACTCTTGACTTTGACTTTAAATCTGATGGCTATAAAGTTCAATATTGTACGTCTATGTGCTTCAAAATTGAGGACTGTCTCAGATTAATTATCAACATGTCAGCCGTAGGACATCCAATGCTGAACATAGGCCTACCTAAGAGTTTATAAGTAACCTGTATCCAATCAAATCCGGGCAATGCTCGGAGTATTCTTATGTGATATAATCAGGAATGAGGAGATCCGTAAAAGAACCAAAATGAAGTTGGCGTTAATTATGCCTAAAGCCCTAAGGTTCTTAATTACAATTTGATATACTAAGATATTTTAATTTCCAGTGAACTTAAAAATAAAATATACATATTTTTAACTTGGACTGGAATGGAATTTGGAATGGAATATTGGAATTCATTCTAATAAGTACCGGCTGAGTAGAATAATACCCTCCCTGTACCAGGTGTCGCAAGAGGAGAATAAGGTACCAGAACCGACAGATGGAGTTACATCAATCTGATATAGTGCAACTCAAATGCACATGGCAGGGTTAGGCAGTAGCGTCCCCGTCGCGATAGCTGCGATCTGCGATTGTCGCGCGCTCCAAAAATTTCTCCCTTTCTTGAAGAGGCCTATTTCAGCAGTGGACTTCCAATAGCTAATATATGACAAAAGACAAAAGAAATATTGATGATCTAACAAATTTATAAGTAAGCATGTTAGAAACAACATTCGTATTTATATATTATATTTTATATTAACCAATTTTATTTTATTACAGATCGCTGCTGTTGGCAATCATCTTTATAAGTAGTTGCATCAGATGGACCTCTTCTAGGCACCATTTTACACACAATGTAAGTAAATGAAATGCTAGTAATAAAAAAGAGTAAAACTCTAATAAAATGCTGTTATTCGCTAATCCGTAATATATTATAATTGAAAATAATTTGTATTTACACCAACGTCAAAGGTAAGTAATCAAATTGTGATGTACATACTTAAATTATACAATCAGATCTATAATGAATAACTCTTAAAAGTTATTTTAAACCTTTTCATAGGACATTTCGGTTCATAATGAGTTGCATTAGAATAGCTTATGTGTAATTTCAAATTTAAATTAACAAAAGAATGTTAGATATATAATTTTCAAATTTTAATTAGTAAAAGAATGTAAAAAATCATTCGTTACACACGAAATAATGATGTAATCTGGCAGCATTTGTGTGGAATACGGTATAAGAAAAAAATAATATCTATAAATACTGTCGTCTTGAGAATAGTACAACCCTATTTCTTCATGTGGGTGTTATCAAGGCAACAAAGGGATCCTTATATCAGAGAGATCCTTATAGCAGCAGCTTTATGCTGTGTATTCTAACTCGCTGCGATCGCTAATAGATCAATCGACCGCCTGGCAAGCGCAGTGATTATGGCAACTCCTCCAATACCAAGATTGGTTCTCTGTAGGATCTCTGTGGACCTACGCTCGGCATTAGGATACTTTATGGGTTGACATGATGATGATGAGATATAAATGCATTTCTAAACGATATTAACAACTTAAACTATAAAAGTCCGTAAGAATACAGGGATCAATCGTAGAGTACCGGTGGAGTAGAATAGTATCTCCCTCTGTATCAGGTGTCGCATGAGGCAACTGAAGTACCGGATATATGGCGGTATATCCATCTGAAACAGCGCAGCTTTAAAAGTACAGGGTGGGGATGTGCAGCAGCATCCTCGTCGCGAAGTTGCGCTCTCCGATTGCCACCACGCCTGCCCAGCGCGAAAATTATGGGTAAAAATACCCCTATTTCGGGGAGGCTTTGGTCGATCATTAGACTTTCTTTGGCTGATATGATGATGATAATGGCGGGGATAAATTATAATTTGTGTTACTTTGTTGATGTAGGTATGATTTTTATTTATAGGTTTTTAAGAATGTTTGAAATCGGTCAAGTTTATTAACTAGTTTTTCAACTATAAAACTCATGTAAGTAAAGTATGTACACATATTATTTAATTTGCACTTAGTAAAATTGTTAATTTGGATAAAACAAAGAGACACTTAAGTATTTTATGTACGAGTATATATATTAGTTAATAATAAGGGGTTTTATCAAATTTTATATGTGCTTTGTATTAAATGAGCGTATGTTAAATTGGAAGATGTACTTGACATCGATCGAAAATTACATCGGTCAGTTACACCGGCTGTCACAACTCGTCGTCCAATGGCCACAATCGATTTGTTGGTTCATCCATCTAAAAATTCATGTTCACTAATTGACTCTGTTTAACTCCGTAATGATTTTAATCAGTGACACCGATCATTATTATTCAAGTTAGCATAACGATAAGTCATATAATTTCCAATGTAAGTATTTTAATATTATAGTTCTTTTTTTTATTATATTAATACTTTGAAATATTTATTACATTAATCACATTATAGTATCCACTGTATGACCTTATGTATGTTTAGATCTTTAAAACTATGCAACGGATTTTTAATAAATAAAGTGATGCATAATGAAAGTTTACTTATCAATACATGCATAATAAATTAGAGAAACACTGATGATTTTAGAAGTTTCCGATGTGATATCGAAAATAAACATATATTTTTACGATTCCATTGCAAACGCCAGCTGAACCTGATAAGATAAATCAAAATAATGTACTAGAGACACCATAAAAAGGGCTACAAAGAAATCTGAAAAAGTTCTGCCTGAGAAGTGAAAATATAAGAAATACAAGAACCATCACGCATACAACATGTATCTTTAAATAAAACGGTCAATATTTTTCTCTACATTAAAACTTTACATGTTGCTTTAAAGAAACATACACCCGAATTGGTCAATTCGTTCTAAAGTTTTACGTTTATGAACTTCAAAATCCATTTTTTTACATAAATAGATAGATAGTGAAAGTGTAAATGTTAGAAAATATCTGCATGTATATTTTTCAATATAGGACAATAAAAATTTTCAGATGTACACACGAGCCTTTTACGACACCTTGTACAGGAAGAAAAGGCTTATTTCTCACGGCACATATGTAATACCTTCATAAAAATGTATTAATCATAAAATACTTAATATCTATGTATTCCTGTAATGTATATGACATACATTACGAGCTTATTACATACACAGGAAGGCACTGTCGCTCCTTCGATATTTGAGTTGCGCCGGCGCAGCATGGGACCGTCTGCGCAAGCGTACCTTATTGCTTAACATGTAAATGTACTAGGGCTACATATCTACTGTTTTGTGTATATCTGTTTTTGAACATACTAATTGCAATCATCATTATCATAGCTATTGGGAGTCCACTGCTGGACATAGGCTCCCTTAAGAGAGGAGAAATTTTGCTTATAATTGCCACGTAGGGTGAGTGTATTGGCAATCGCAGAGCGCAGCTATCGGAATGTCGATGCAGCTGCCCATATCCTTCCTGTGTATTTGAGCTACACTACTTCGGATGGATATATCGCCATTTTTCGGTTCTGGTACATTTGTCGCCTCCTGAAAAAATCTCGTACAAGTTAAGTACAAGTTTACAGGAACTTTACGGTACTTCTAGTTCACTTCATAATATAAAACAAAGTCGTGTTCCGCTGTCTATCCCTATGTATGCTTAAATCTTTAAAACGACGTGCCTGATTTTGATGCTACTTTTTTAAATAGATACCGTAGAATTTTCTTTTTAAGGAAATGACTTATATGTTTAATACATGCATAACGTTTTCCAACTTAACTTAAAGTTTTAAAGTTTTCCAATGTGATCTGGTAAATAACACATTTTGTTGCAATTACGGTTGAATCCGACGACAAAATCAAACTCAACAAAAAAGCCTGCAACGGCATATATCTATTTCATAGGGATAACCCACGAAAATCATTTTTTTATTCTCAATTTTATTTGCCTATAGAAAAAAATAATAGCCAACCCTATTGTGGAGGAGCAATAGACATACATGAGAACATCAATAAATCCGTTCAAGTCGGCGCCAGGGGTGTCCGCTCTAATTCTGTATCTCTGTCGGTGTCGCTCATCGACTCAAATGATGGTACTTGAACTCTTTGACCCCTCACGGATGAGACCTATAACTATACTAAGAAAAAAATACTAAAATGAAAATATGATTAAAATTACTACCGTTCATTAGGAGGTCCAGACTGTTTATATTCAACCAAAATCTTTTGTAAGATGGTTTTTAATAGTATTCAGTTATTATTAATAAAAACTCGAATTACTTATTAAATTTTTTGAATTTACCAAAAGGTTTGGTTTTCGTGAACAATGAAGCCATCAAAGAAACCACCTAAGAAATGAACTACATAGCTCTTACACAAAAAGAAGAAGCCATTTTCAAAACTGGCATTGAAGACAGACTGGTTTAAAACAGAAGATAACAGAGGATTTACAAATATTATACTTAAGTACATATAAATAACACCCAGACACAGAACAAATACAAACATTTATTTTGCGTGGGGATCATACAGGAAAGACAGAATCACTACCATCTGCGCCATCAGGCTTGTCGATAACATGAAACTCTCTCAGAGTGCACATTTTCGATTTAAAGAAAGCTGGCGTAGTCATTTGAAGCTTTTAATATCTAGCCATAGCTTAGCAAGCCATACTTATTTTATGGAAATAGTTATGGTTTTAGAAAGACAATCATCATAGCTGATTTAGAACGTCCAGCTGGGAGGCCCTCGAAAAGGGAAGTATTTTGCCCAAAATTGCCCCGCTGGTCAGGCGTGCTGCCAATTACGGACCGTAGACTTCGCGACGGAAATGACAACTCTTAGTTGTATAAAAAGTAATTTTTAGTACGGAAGCCGGTAGCGGACACATAGGCTTCCCCAACAAATTTTGAATTTTGCCCATATTTGCCGCGCTTGGCTAGCGAGTTGGCAACCGACTGATGCACCCTATCGTCACCCTATGTTATATAATTGAGCTAAACCGTTTCGTATAGATATACCGCCATCTGTCGGATATGTTACATCAGTCGTCTCTTGTTTTGCCTGTTCCCGCAAGAATATACAGATTAAATATACATGTTACTCTCTTAGAGTTATTAAAATCGGTCGTAATTGTAAAAAAAAAGTAGTTTTAGACTTGATTTGTTACAAACGTACATAAATAGAAATCCCGTTTACATATTTCCATTTCAGTTGGGGTTTTAGTTAGTTTGAGGTAGTTTAGTTTCTTTGTAAATAATAAAATAATATATCCTGACAGACGTCCAGTCTTAATATAACACATATTATACATCACGCCTGCGTCCCACCGCGGTAGGCAGAGGCTTTGATTCTCCACCTGATGCAATCTTCTTTCTCTCTTTAGTCCTTTAATACACTCTCGTTTATTCTTGGTACTTCTGACCTGGCCCTGCTTTAGCTACCTCTTGTACCTGGTTATTATTTTCTTCCTATACCAACTCTTCCATTCACTTCCGTTCTCTATATTTGTGCAGTCATTCTACTTTCATCCATCTTTTCTACATGTCTAAACCATCTCGACATTCTTTTCTCTATTGTAGTCACAACGTATATCGCTATAATATAACTGTTTCGAAACAGCAGTTTCGAAATTGATACTGGACATATACCGTGACACGAAATATTAATATATAAAAATGTTTCCTCAGAAAAATATTGATTTTTATTACAAAAATATATATATATTGAAAAGTATTCGAGTCCAGCGTATCCTTTCATTGCAAACTTCGACTTTCTTCACCGTGATATTTGATCTTAGATCTCTTGACCAAGCGTACAGCATCCGCTGGCGTCTCTAACATACAATTCCAGTAATTTTCTAAACGATTTCACGACAGGCGTGCCTGGCCGCAGTTAACCAAACACACTGTCATTTATAATTCTAAATCAATCGTTATTCATGCACTTGTAGCGTTGCAACACGCTTACCTCGTAAAACTGCAATCTAGGAACGAACGAAAATGACTCTTATTGCGTACGTTATACGACTGCGATGCATAATTTAATGTTGTCCGGATTGACAAGTTGTTTATCAACATAACATTATATTTGAACCCATCACCGGACGGTTCCCGCAGTGATCGGCATTTTGAAAGTAAAGTTTCGTTCATACATCGCACAAAATAAATAATAAATAAATTCACACACCATCTCATCATCATACGTTCACCTGACTCCGAGATAAGTAGCTTTAAGCACTTGTGTTACGGATCTCAGACAGCGGAGGAATTACAAATATTCCTAATAAATACTTCATCATATCAGCCATTGGAATTCAAATGCTGGATATAGGCCTGCCCAAGGAAAGAGGAATGTTGCCAATAATTGCCGCGCTAGGTAGGCGTGTTGAAATTCGCAGAACGCAGCTTTCCCGACGGGGATGCTGCTGCCCACGTCCTGCCCCGCTCTGTATATTTGAGCCACACTGTTTTGAATACCAATTCTGCCAGGTACTAGAATAGTACCTCTGTGTACCTCTAGGCTCATAATACTAAGATACATATAAATAACAATCAGACACAGAACAAATACAAATAATAATCACATAATTTTTATCTTGATAGGGATCGAGTAGCAGTACATATTTAATTGTATCTAAGTAATATAAGCCGTGAGGTACTGGTAGAGTAGAACAGTACCTCCCCCTGAACCAGGTGTCGTAAGAGGCGACTAAGATCTTGTGTATTCCCGAAATGGTACGCTCTGCGATTGCCAATACGCTTGCCCGAAGCGGCAATTACGAGCAATATGCCTCCTTTCTTGAAGAGGTCTATGTCAGTGTCAGATATGTTGAATGCATTTGAACAGCAGCTCATACATAGATCTGACTCCGTGATAAGTCGCTTCACGCCCTTGTGTTTCGTATATTTCGTTGAATACATTATATATAACGCAGACATACAACAACCATAAATGTTTATTGCATAAATATTTGTCCTGGATAGCGATCGAACCGACGACTCTTGCCGCACAAGATAGGGACGTTTTCGAATGCGACATCGGACCCGACAAAAATTGAAAAGTTATAAATGACAATCGTTAATATTTTATCAATACGAACGCGTCTTTACTATTTACAACTCTAGCGGCAGTTGTTAGAGCAAATGCAACAAACAAGCGGGAACGAGTGCGTTAACAAACAGACGTTTATGATTATAAAGATTCTTATGATCCAGGTCTAGTGATTTCGACATGTCTAGAATGTCTGAATCACGCTTGACGTATAGTTAAAGAACAATAGTATATAGTATTGTAAGTACTTGTATTACGGATACAAACAACAGAGGAATCACAAATATAATACTTAAATACATATCATAACTCCCAGACACAGTACTAACACAAATATCATCACATAAATGTTTGTACTACGTGAGGATCGAACCAAAGACCCTTGAGCGCATATCGATACATACGTATATATAATAATTCGTGCGTTCAAAGGGAAACGTAAATGGTTTAAATTTT
This sequence comes from Heortia vitessoides, assembly GCA_020976665.1. Taxonomy (NCBI): domain Eukaryota; kingdom Metazoa; phylum Arthropoda; class Insecta; order Lepidoptera; family Crambidae; genus Heortia; species Heortia vitessoides. The sequence continues at coordinate 12,287,913 of JACJUM010002496.1, forward strand.
AATAAAAATACATACCGCATTCAAAATGCAAGCTTAAAATAGCTTAACGAACTTGATAATAGAAAAGTCTGTACTTTATCTTATTGGTGGAATCTCTTTATCGCATCATCCCATCACTTTATCGCATGAAGCTACTTTGTGGCAATGCCCGAAAGTAGCTTCCCATCCCCGCCCTGTTTGTTGTATTTAAGCTATGCTTTTTCGAATGTATGAACAGCCTTTGGTCTATTCCGGAACTCAGTCAACTCTTTCGACACTTGGTAAAGGTAAAGGTACAATCTTTATATATTTGTATGTATTATAGTATTAAAGCATTATAGTATGAGAGTATTACAGTATTTAAATTTACATTGACTTCTGTTCAAAACTAATAAGCAAAAGCGCATCTACGCTTTGCTGGTATTGTATGTGTAGGCGTTCTATTTTTTTGACATTTAATTTTTTATATTTTGTCGACGTTTTAACTTAGTAAATTAACTAATGATAATAATTGAATACAACTTCATATCAGACATTAGAACATTCACAGTTAGATAGGCCTTCTTAAGGGTTTTAATATTGAAGGATCAGTCAATCATTCACTTGGCAATTATGACAATCGCAGAACGTAGCTTCGTGAGGGGAATGCTTCGGTCCCTCCCAACGATATTATATATGAGCTTCGCTGTTTCGGGTGGTATACCCAGAGTTCTGTCGGGTCCGGATCCAATCATACGCCTTTTACAACGTCTGACCCGGGGGGAGGCCACGTCTTTTCAACCGTGCAACTTCCCCAGAATTTTGCTCATGATTACTGCGCTCGGTAGGCATTGTGGCAATTGTAGCCTGTGGCTTAGGAATTGCTGAGGAGGCTGAGGAATGCTAATATCCTACCTTGCTTCATTTGAGCTACACTGTTTCGGGTCGATATGCCGGCACCTGTCGGTTCTGGTACCTCACTTGACTTTTTAACTTTTACAATAACCATTACTTCTGTAGGAGGTACTATATTACGATGCTTTTAAATAGCGTGTTAAGTATTAACATGTTAGAATCTGTTAAAGAGAAGGAAATTTTAAACGTTATTATATTAATTGTTGATTCGCAGGTCCACGGACACAGAAGTCGACATAGAAGACAAGGCGCCGGCTTGTTCCTCTCATCATCATACGTGATCCCAGGTGGCGAAGGCTCCGGGGAGTGGGGTGATTGGCAAGATCCTTCCCCCTGCTCTAGGACATGCGGAGGGGGAGTGGCCAGCCAAAAGAGGATATGTCTAAAAGTAGGGTAAGTATTGCAAAATATTACGATATTAACAATGTGCTTGATCTGCGGGTGTCCGCGTGTTAGTACGCCTTACCGCTCTCTACAGACGCTTGACTTGACGCGTTGACAACCTTGTGACTTATTAAAGGGTCTATTGTTGTCTTGACTTGTCAAAGATCGTATTCAGTCCGTTATTGTTTAATTTTTCATGTTCAGCCATTAGACCATATCGACAAACAAGCAAACTAGCGCGTTGAAAAATTTGTGACTTAAAGATGTTATGTCCCATCACCCAGTAATTGCACGTCCTCTCTCACCCATTAACACTGGAACACAGCAATGCGAACTCTGCTGTTTGAAAACAAGCGGGAAAGAGGTATCAATGCAGACGAGCACCTTTGTTTGAGGTCTACCTCTAATGGGAGAGTGAGCATTGTTAAAAATAGCCAGCTATATGGTATTTTTTCAGTATTTTTATATTTTAATTAGAAATATATTTATAACCATTCAGAAACCCTTTATCTGGTCATTTATTATTCTAGTTATTTTATAGGTTTATATACATAATAAATAAGAAAACTATTTACAAAACGATGCGATACTAAATATAAACTCAATCTAACCCGGCAACTATAATACAGATTTCACCTTGTTTTGTCTACTCCCAGATCCGATGGCAGGCCTACCTGCGAAGGTGGAGACACGAAGTACTTCTCTTGTGAGACGCAGGACTGCCCTGAGGGATCCAAAGACTTCCGTGCAGAACAGTGTTCGGCGTATGACGAGATTGCCTTTATGGGAATTAAATATAAGTGAGTAATTCAGTAAATAAGTAATTCAGCCCTCCTTCCCTCTACACCAGGTGTCGTAAGAGGCGACTAAGGTACCAGAACCGACAGATGGCGGTATATCCATCCGAGACAGTACAGCTAAAATGCACAGGGCAGGGGTGGGCAACAGCATCCCCGTCGCGATAGCTGCGCTCTGCGATTACTAACACGCTTGCCCAGCGCGGCAATTATCGGCAAAACACCTCCTTTCTTATGTACAGCATTGGACTTCCAATGGCTGGTATGATGATGATGATGATGAAGATGATGATAATGATTAATTTAGTAATTAGAGCCCAAAGTACAAATTTTATTTCCTTTTTTATGCTGCTCAACGCTGTTGCATTTTTGATGAATATACTGCCATCTATCAATTCTGGACCTAAGTCGCCTCCGAGGTTTCCACACTCTTCAATGAAAACCGGAGAATCAAGGTGTCGTATTATGATAGTAAACATATATTTATAACTAGCGACCCGCCCCGGCTTCGCACGTTTCAATGAGCCTAAAAAATGGTTATTGCGGGATTTCTCTAAGAGATAGATTACTATCTACCTATACTATCGCGTACTTTTTTGTATGCTGTTTTTAGGTGTACTTTATTTTGATTTATTTCGACCGGTGCAGTCAACGTTTATAATATAATTGCAACAAAATGTGTTTATTTACAACATCTAAACTAACTACATGGACTACTCGTAAATACATAGATTATTCCATTGAATACTTTTGCGTAGATCGGTGCCGTTCATAAGAGAGTCTCACCCCTGTGAGCTGTACTGCAAGCCAGAAGGGGAGTCTTTCTACTACCCCCGCAAGTCCATCAAGGTTATCGACGGCACCAAGTGTGGTGAGGACACCTATAACGTCTGCGTCGATGGCACTTGTCAGGTCTGTACAGAGTGTATGTCTAACACAATACAAGCTATATTCCTGGTGCTGTTATGTATAAAGATACTTTTACACAAATGTAGGTAATTATATACCTACATTTGTGTAAACCGGTAACGACTATTAAATAAGGGCCACAAAATCTTTTGTCAATATTGAAAATAAAAAAATGTAAAAAGTTAAATAAAGCGCGTTTTGTATCCGTTATAAGAATAGTTTTATTATTAGGGGCCATTCTTAACACACGTCACTTGTGAAGGTCTTCACTTACTCCTTCATTTACGTGTGGTGGTATAAGAAGATGGATGGAATACCAGGGAATTCGAGGGCAACCCTAAAATTTTATTAGCACGTACAAAGTTCTGCATGATTTTTTATCAACTGTTCAAGGATTCTCGAGTATTGTAGTCGAATATTTTTTGTTAAAAAAAAATATTTATCGTGACATTTTTGGAATTTTTTTGTTTCCAAATATTCGATTTGATTTTAATGAATAGAAAAATGGAAATAAAACTATTTAAATGTAAAATTGGAAGACATGTTAAATCACACCGGGAAAGGGTTTACTTGCAAAAGAATTGACACTAGCGGTAACCAGGACTATGACAATTAAAAATCATAAAATTTGTGTTATATTTTTTTCTAGCTGTGCCCGTGTGTTTCTCTGGGCACCATACCTTTTTACTTTAACTTGTATACATTTTGAATGTTATATTTATTTATATATTCAAATCGATAGCCTAAATAATAAGTTTTAAGCTTCTAGTTCTAACAATAGCGATACTTCCATATAACTTTTCATCCCCCCTTTCGACCCCTTACAACTCTTTATGTCGAATGAAAAAGTACCCTATGTCTTTTCTAAACTTTAGACTATCTGTGCACCAAATTTTATTTTTTATAGACCAAGTCGGCAAACTAGCCCATAGACACTCGTAATAACACAGGGATATCAATAGCGCGTTGCCAACCTTGTGACATGAAAATATGTCACATTAATTACACCACTAATTTGTTTCGTGTCTGGGTGTTAAATATATGTATTTATGTAGTATATTTGTGATGCCTCTGATGTCCGAAACCCAAGTGCTTAAAGCAATTTATAACGGAGTCAGGTGTTGTAAGAATTTATAATTTATTTATTTATGTGATTTCTAGCCTGTGGGTTGCGATATGATGCTGGGCTCAACAGCACGCGAGGACCACTGCCGAGTGTGCCGCGGCGACGGCTCCAGCTGCCGCGTCAACAGTGGCATCTTGGACTCGCAGAACCTGACGAACGGTGCGAACATCACATATTACTCCAGCGATCTGTGTCTAAGGCGTATGTTTTAGACGCCGATCTGACACAAACAGAAACATTAACAGACAAATATGTCAATATTACATTGGAAGGGTTTCATATGTATATCTTATTAGCGACACGGTTAGTTGTTGTGGGTTGTAGACCTTTTCATGGTGTACATACAATACTGTAGAACATTATTTTGGTGTTTCTCGTCGGGTTCAGCCAGCTCTTGCAATGTAATCGGAAAAATGGTAATGACATAATATTAGAAACTTCTAAAACTATCAGCGTTTCTCTACTCACTCGATCTATTAAAAAAAATTGCGTAGTGTACAACAACCCATTGCTTAGCTTTAAAGACCTAAACATACAAAGGGGTATACAGACAGAATAAATAGGGAAAGGTACTTTGTTTTATTTAATATGTAGTGATTATATATAATGAAGACAAAAAACAATTGACAGCTGTCATTCGAGTCGGGCGGTATTTTTATAGGGGAATAATATTTTGCTACAACTAGGTATTTATAGGTAATTTTAGGAAATAGTTGATTTACTTAAGGGCCTTCTTCTAATATCATTCGTTGTTTTGTTTTAAGCTTTCTATTGCAACTTTCATTTCATGCAACCAAGTACAAGCAATTTATTACTTACGGCTTATTAGGGAAAATAAATTGTCATTGATTTTCCAATGGGATTATGATATTTTCCCGCAGTAAAACGTTCTTTTAATCCAAATTTATTAAAATCATACCGCACAAGTTCCTCACAAGCTTTGCCTTTATAATAATAATGGGGTTCAATTAAGAGTTCAGTGTATGACCTTGTTGGTTGTTCATTGTGAGATATTAGAGAACATTACTCTTAGACCGAATTAAATTACACAATAATCATGTTAGAACAAAAACACAATGATAGGTTGTCCGTCATTTTGTATTTTTATTTCTAATACTTGATATCTAATAAAAGACGAATGAAAAATAATATGTCCACATCTTTTGCAGGATATAACGACTTATTATATATTCCCGAGGGAGCAACAAGCATCTATATTAGCGAAATTGCCTCTTCCAACAATTATCTAGGTAAGTTAAAATTAAACAAATATATTGTATTCTGCTTATATAATTTGCCTCACATCGGTTCGCCTCAAACTATCTAATTTATTTTCCACACATGTTCAAGAAATCGCTTCAGGATAAGACCGTCGATTTCCAATATTCTTTCCAATGTTACTTTTTATTATCATCATCATCATCATCACCATCTTAATCATAGCAGCCGTGAAACGTCCACTGCTGGACAAAGGCTTCCCAAAAAAGAGGGAATTTGCTCAAAATTGCCACACTGGGCAAGCGTGATAGTTAACAATAAAGTGTGACATTTTTATTATAATATATATAAAGATTAGATCGCACTCGTAAAAGATCGGCCAAAGTTCGTAGTTTTGGCCAACAATTGGCCTCTTGACTTTAATAATATTATGTGCTTAATTTGAACCATAAAAATGTATGTCAAGCCTGCAAATAATGAGGCTCACTGCTATATTTTTATAGAAAACTACCAAGTTTATAATTATAAGTAAACGTAGTAGTTTTCTCGCTCGACCTAAATTAACGGTACTCCTTTTTGACAGCATTACGAGGTAAAAATAAGAGGTACTACCTAAATGGAGATTTCCACATCGACTTCCCTCAAAGTAAAGTGATCGCTGGCGCCCTCTGGTTCTACGAACGTAACAGCTACGGTTTACCATCCCCTGACAGGCTGCGTTGCCATGGGCCGATCACCGAAGGGCTGCTGCTAGGTGTAAGTAAAATGGCAACTGAATCTAAGGATATTTGTGTATCCAAACAAATATTGGTTTCTCAACCAGCCATTGGAAGTCGACTGCTGGACATAGACCTCTCAAAGAGAGGAGGTTTTTTGCCCATAATTGCCGCACTGGGCAAGCGTGTTGGCAATCACAGAGCGCAGCTGCCCTGTGCATTTCAGCTGCACTGTTTTGGATGGATAGACCGCCATCTGTCTGTTTTGATACCTGAGTCACTTCTTACGTCATCTGGTGCAGTGGGAGGTACTAATTTGCCGGTACCTCACGGCAGAATAATATTATTGTTTAAGATTAAAATATTCCTGACAGATCTACAGAAGGCCACAGCCACAGAATGTCAAAAAGATTTTGTCGCCTAAAATTGGATCTTGACACATATTTGACAGACTCAATGGCGCAGATCGCTAATATATCCTTTTGTGGGTTCGATCCCCAACCTAAGCAAATATTCATGTGATGAATGATATCTATATGTGTCTAAATTTATATTTATAACTTCACTGTTGGCTGATATCCGAAACAAAAGTAATTTAAGCTACTTACCCCGGAGTCAGGTTAGCGTATGAGATTCTATGTGATTTTGGGAGTTAAATTAGAGTCACAATTAATTCATCAAATCAGCGATTAGTCTACTGCTGGACATAGGCTTCCCCGAAAGGAGGAAATTTGCCTACAAAAACCGCGCTGGGCAATCGTGGCGACAATTGTCACGTCATAGTTTTACATCGGGGATGTAGCTGCCCATCCCCGTCCTTTTGTATTTTAGTTACCGCTATTTGGGTGGGGTGGGGCTTTACCGCCATCTGTCGAGTCATTATTCAGTATTCGAGTTCATTGATGACTTTTGCAACTCTACCTTTTTTGTTAGTATAAAATGTAAATATTGGCACATAAATAATAGTTAGTTTATTTCTGTTCTTTTTCATATTTTATTTAAATTAATACAGTTTTGATCTGGGCGTGTGATACATTGGCTACGTGTAACTAACACAAGAGTAATTGCAAAAATTTTTCTCAGATTCTTCTTCAAGAGAAGAATGTTGGCGTACAATATAATTACAGCGTGCCGAATTCGGTGGCGCAGCCGAGCAACCTCAAGTACACGTGGGTCCACGATACTTACGGACCGTGCAGTGCCACCTGTGGAGGAGGTATGTAGTCAACATCCACACTGTCAACAACCCTATTTCTGATTTACGTTTTTATATATATAAATATGTGTATATATATTTATGTCATATGCATTTATTGCATTTATTTATAAAAATATGTATGCCTCGTTTATCTATTTTGTATATACATTGTCTGCACCACTATATATAGGTATATATTTTTTCTATTTTATGTAATGGTTGACTGGGAGATACTGCCATCTGGCATTAAGTCCGCCATTTGCACATTTTGTAACATTTTGTGCAATAAAGTTAAATAAATAAATAAAACATCACAGCCGTTATCGTTTGTTTTTTCCAAAAACAGATTTTCTTTTTTATCTACTTCAAAAAATCCTACTCTTAAATTTACTGCTCAAAAGCACATCCGGTACCTATCTTGCGCGTAAAAGGTTTTACCCATTATCTTTACTTTTTTATTATTAACCTATGTTGACAAAGAGGCAAACCAGCGCGTTGCCAACTTTGTGACTTGAAGATATAATGACACAAAACCCAGTTATTACATTAAATATATCTCTTTAAACCGGACCCAGCTAACACTGCTATTTAGTGATAGAAATAGATGAGGGTGAGGTGCCAATGCTGACAACCTTTGTATAAGGCCTACCTCATGTCAAAGAGGATAAATATTTCTGTAACCAAATATAGTTTGTAATATGTTTTTAAGTTTTATTGTTGTAATTCCTGTTACTTGATAACCGTAACAAAAGAGCTTCGAGATACTTATTTCACAATAGTTTGTAATTACTGATTACATGAGGTAGGCCTCTTACGAAGGCCATCTGTATTACATACCATACCTATTTCTACCGCCAAATAGCAGTGTTCGCATTGCTGTATTCCGGTTTTAAGGGTGAGAGAAATTACTGGGTAAATGTGACATAGTATCTTCAGTTCACAAGGTTGGCGCCACGCTAGTGATATCCTTGTGATATTATGAGTGTCTATAGGATGCCGTCATGTTTACCATCAAGCGGACCGTATGCTTGTTTGCTGACTTTGTAATATAAAAAAAACAATACTAAGCCATTCTTTATTCTAACAATTTCTTTATTTAAGCATCCATGAAGAGTATCGCGTAAAAGGGAAGGCAAGAAGATTGAGGAGTAAGACTGTAAAGCGTCGTACAAAAAATTATAATGGTATTATCAACAATTAACAGGTTTCCAACTTCGCAACGTGACATGCCGCACAGCGGAATCGCTGGAAGAAGTAGAAGACAGACTCTGCAACGAACAGAACCAGCCAGTCGCCAACCAGACGTGCAACGCGGTCGCATGCCCTGCGCGCTGGGAGCTGACTCCTTGGAGTGAGTGCAGCAAACCCTGCGGTGACGACGGCTTCAGATCCCGACAAGTTACATGCGAAAAAATCACTAGTGACGGGTGAGCTATTCGGGAAGAGTTAATCATCATTATCATCATCGAGATAATATTTTCTTACATTTATCATCATCTTACCAGCCCTACGACGTCCACTGGGCCATTTGACATAAGACTTCCAGAGTGATTTATGATCATTTAACAAGTCCGATAGTGCAGATATTAGTGATCTTATCTTGTGTGCCAAAAGGATGATGAATATTTGTTACTGGGTGTTAAATATACAGCGGGCGAAAGCTTCTCTTTCGCCGCGCCTCTGGCTTTTAAATTACCCTCTAGTATTGAGCAGACAACAGGGGTTAACGTAATGTCAGGGGTTAAAGTCGGGAAACGGATATTATGGTGTGAACTTCGGCTAATAGTAAAAAGTAATCTGAAAATTGATAAAACGTAGTTCGGTAAAATGAAACTTTAGAGACTAGAAATATGTCAAATTAAAATGTCTATAAATTTCGTCCATCTGAAACTCTGTCAAGTAAATTATGGACAAGTAATGGCAAATACCGTGACACGTGTTTATATATTTTTAGTATATAAAAAAATCTAATGTACATACAAACAAAAATATATTTTTCGTTGTAGTATTTCTGTATTGGTGAAGGATCATGAATGCATGGCCTTATACGGGCCGGAGAAGCCGCCTACATCTGAAGACTGCAACCAAAATGCCACCTGTCCTGTATGGTTCGTCGGCCCATGGCAGGGTGTAAGTACCAAAATCCTATAGCCCAATTTTCCAAATTAATTTTCGTACATGACCTTTTTGTTAATACCTTATCAAAAATTGTATCGCTTTTTGATAAGGTATTATTTAATATGATAAGGTATTATTTAATATGATAAGGTTACCCATTGTAATTTATACGAAATTATTTTTGTCTTCTATTTTTGTGTTTAATATTGGTGTATAAAACAGAATGAAATTAAATTCCCAAGAGATCTGATACGTTGACCTGACACTGAAATAGGTAGCTCAAAGTACTTGTGTTACGGACATCAGACAATAGAGGAATTACAAATATAATATAGTTTAATTCATCATATAAATATATGTCCTGGGTAGAGATCGAACCACGGCATTTGGCGCCCAATACCTACCAACTGCGTCATCGGCCCCGAATTTATTTTTATTATTACAGAACAAATAAACCTCATTTTCGCATTAATAATTATTTATTGACAATAAATTCTGTACAAATAATATGTATAGTATGTCAGGGTAATATTTTCGTATCAAAGTCAATAATCAAAAATGTATGTCAATCAATGGGTTCAAACTATCATCAAGCTAAATTTCATCCAAACTAGCTCACCGGCTAATCCGTGAAGGGATTACAAACAGACACATGCATTTATAATGTCAATATGGATAAACTGACCTTCTGATGTACCTCTTTTAAAAAAATTATAAGTCAGTTTTGTACTTGTGTATGTATTATACTTGTGATTCCTTTTACTAGCGACTTGTCTTGGAGTCAGGATATGAGAGTATATATATGGGAGATATATATATATTGAGTAACTCATATCCTGACTCTGTGATAATATAGAGATATATAGAGTGAATCTTCATTATTCTTATTTGACATATTAACCATTTACACAGTGCGACAAATTGTGCGGCGTGGGGAAACAACTGAGACAAGTCACCTGCTACCAAAAGAACGAGGGCAAAATCGAAGTACTGAGCGATGACAAATGCTACGAGTCGAGGCCTGCGCGCGAGCAGCCATGCACCATGCGTGTTTGTGAGGGCGTGGACTGGCTGGTCACCGAATGGGCTGGAGTGAGTTTTTTCTTCATTCTCTATGCAGATTTTAACTGAACTGTTATTATAATTAGCTATATAAGAAAACATAATTGAATAATATAGAACATTTAATTTTTTTATTTAACTTTATTGCACCAAATGTTACAAAATGTACAAATGGCGGACTTAATGCCCATTTGGCATTATCTCCCAGTCAACCATTACACAAAACAGAAAAAAATATATATAGTGGTGCAGACAATATATATACAAAATAAATAAACGTGGCATATATATTTGTATAAATAAACGCAATAAATGCACATGATATAACAAATTTATATCATATGCATGATATAAAAAACATTTCTCTCAGATAAAGTTAAAATTTTTCGTGTTTAAGGTCGCACGGTGGTCACAATTAGACCATATTTCATTAAATTACTTCGCTTTATTTCGCTTCTCATTATTGTCATTACCATTCAAATCGAAGCCAAATTATAGTCAAATATGTCTTTATTTTAACAGACCTATCGACCTTTTGACGATTCAGTGTGTCTATACACACTGAATCGTCAAAAAAACAAAAAATCTATGAGTAAAGATTTAGACTAGGTTACCTACAACTTTCAAGAGATGGCGTTGACTCTCTGCCTAACTTATAGCTACTTCCGGTAAAAAAAGGCGCTGGTCTGCTGGATTGCCATAATTACAATTCTTATTTTTCATTTCAGTGCGACCACTGCCTCTCGAAAGAGCGCACCAGACGTGCGATATGCGTCACAGAAAGCGGTGAGCCGGTGGACGCAAGCTTCTGTTCGCATCACCAAGTGCCAGCCCTACGGGAGATTTGTGACGCCAGCAAGCTACCCCCGTGCCCACCTATGTGGCACGCATCGGAATGGGGCAACGTGAGTTCGTCAGAATTACCGCCATTGAAGGCCTTCCCAAGAAAGGGGGAATTTTCCCATAATTGCCGCGTTGGGCGAGCGTGTTGGCAATCGCAAGGCGCAGCTTTCACGATAGGACTGACTGTACTGTAGTTCTGGTACCTTAGTCTCCTCTTAGGACACCTGATACAGGGCTCTGCCGGTACCTCACGGCACTAGAGTTTGTCATACAGATATATTATTGACTTCCTACCTGCCTTAACTTTACGACTTCGTATAGAGGGGAGTACTATTTTAATGTACTAGCATGTAAAACATAGATCACAATGTAATTGTGCCAAAAGTGTCTAATTCATTTTGAATGTGACTTTCTATCATTCCTAATATATATCGATGTTACTCGTTGAATGTCATTGGAAGAAATTCCTCTGAAACCGTCCGCGTTAAACACTAGACTCACTAGAGGTAAGAGAGATTGTTGTTAGCTACGATGACGGGTCGGTTGGCGCAGATTTTAGTGATCCTGTCTTGTGCGCCAAGGATCGAGGTTTCGATCCCAATCCAGTAAAAATATTTATCGGAGTCGGAGAGAGACCGATGTATAATATGTAGGATGAATTTAGTCAATCAAATTCATTTGTTGGTAAAATACGAAAATAGATACAATTATGGACTACAGGCTTGACAAAGCGGTAAAAATTTATAAGAGAGAGGAAAAAATATCCATATTTATAAGACAAAATATTTTAAGTATTGAATTTCCATCTTATTGCTTGTTATAACGTACTATTAGATATGTGCGCGACTGTGGCGACGCGTAGCGTTTACAATATTTGCGGAAGCTGTCAAATAATAAAAATGTAAACATTGTTAATTTTCTTTACAAATATAAATAAAACCAAAGATAAAATTATAGATATTATAGATAGTATAGTTGACATTATTTAAGTGCAATTTCTGCAATAGTTTAATGAAAAACGAATATAATAATAAAAACCGAGTTTAAAACTATTACACATAATATTAGCTTACAACCACAAACTGAGACCAAAGGCAATAAATTAGTATTAGCCGATCATGTAAGAAATGTGGAAGAACTGCGACATAACGGCCAGAGTTACTTAATACGAGCCCACGTAATTCGTCAGTACAGTAGCATTATCAGGCCAAAATACTAAATTGGCAGTTGCAGAAGTTAAATCATGTAATATTAATTGAAATATTCTTGAAACTTTGGTTCTATGAACACCAAATAATACACTCAATGCTGAAAATATCAAGCCAGTTTTCATTTTCATTAAAAAAATTAGAAGGCGGTTTTTTATAGAAACTTTACTTTTTTATTTTCTACTCTCGTTATTAAAAACTCAGTTATTAAATGTCACACCCGCAATTTTTAATTTAATTATTTGTATTATTTGCAGTGTTCCGTGGATTGCGGTGAAGGAGTGCAAAATCGTCATGTCAGCTGCATCCAGAAGAAAGGGAAGGTTTATCAGGAGGTCGCGGCAAAACTATGCGATCCCGCGCTTAAGCCAAACGACACGAAGACTTGCTTCGTCACGTCAGAAAGCTGCCAGCCACGGTGGTACGCCGGACGGTGGTCAAAAGTAAGGCTTTCCATACATACATCACGCCCGTGTCCCATCGGGGTAGGCAGTAACTATGGATCGCCACTTGGTACGATCTTGGCATAACTCTCTCGCTTCCCTTGCTCGCATTAGTCCTTTCATACACGATCGTTTATTCTCGGTACTTCTGACCTGGCCCTTCTTTAATACCTCTTCGACCTGGTTAAGATATGTCCACCTCTGTTGTTCTATCTTAACTCTTCCATTCACTTCTACTCTGTATATTTGTACAGTCATTCTACTTACATTCATTCTTTCTACATGTCCAAACCATCTTAACATTCCTTTCTCTATTGTTATCATAACATCATCTTTTACACCACATCGATCTCTCATCACACTGTTTTTTAAAAAGGTATACATTAACTATACAAATAACTATTTAATTAATATACTCGTACAAATAACTATACATATGTTCGTGTGACGAGCTGATGGAGCAGCGACTATCATAATGATTGAGATGGGTGACCTTAAATGTATTGTATAAAACAAAATAACATAGAGCAACAAAAAAACAACATTTTAAACGCTACCAAATATATCATCATATCAGCTATTGATAGCCCACTGCTGGACACAGGCCTCTCCAAGAAAGGAGGTTTCTTGCCCATAACTGCCGCGCTGGGCAAGTGTGTTGGCAATCGCGGAGCGCAGCTTTCGTGAAGGGGATGCTGCTGCCCTTTCCCGCCCTGTACATTTGAGTTGCACTGTTCGGATGGATATACCGCCATCTGTCGTTTTTGGTACCTCGTCGCCTCTTACACCACCTGGTGCAGTCCACGGCAAACTAAATATATAATTATTTTTAAATATTCATTTAAAAGTATTTCAGTGAATTAAATATCGACATCACTTTCTGAGTAATTCGATGACAGTTGCAAAAATGTTCCGATGCAGCGATTATGCGTATTATTTGAAAACTAGCAGCGACCAGCGGTTTTATCCGCGTTAATTTGTAGAACTTTCATACCAACTAGCTTGGGGTGCTACTTTCCATCCCCGCCTTGTAGCATTTAAGCTGCTCTCTCCAAATCACCTTACCTCTTACGACATCTGATACAGGGGGAGGTACTAGTCTACTTTGCCGGTCCTCACGTCTGAATCTATTATCATTATTATTTTTTAATTATACTGCTGTTTGGCAACAGTGTTCAGTGCCATGTGGCGGAGGCTACCAGCAACGAACTGTGAAGTGCCTGACTGGGGACACCCTTACTCCAGGGCGATGCGCCAGAGATGACGTGCCTGACCCCGGCCAAGACTGCAACCTTAATCCTTGCGATGGTACGTTTTACCAACTTATCTCCACTAGCACGTTAGCTGAATCCTGCGTACTTTCTTCCCTTTACCGGAAGAATATGGGGATAATGTTAAGCCTATGTTACGCTCCAATAATATAAATGTATATATGTGAAAGTGTTTATAAAATTACTCCAGTAGTGTTTAAATTTATTTGCTACCATCGTACAGAATTACTGAAACTGATATTGTAAAACCGACAGTGAGTTAGTTCAGACGGGCTCGATGGTGCAAATGGTAGTTTTTTTTTGGTTCAAAAAATCAGTAGATGGCGCTGAGCGTCATTCTCAGGTGCACTATCGTATAAAAACTAATCGAATCAGGACATCCGATTCCAATTTTTCGATGACTACTAAATTTTATTGTAAATTTTAAACTGACTTCGTTTGTTACCTATTCACCTTTCATCTACTCCACGGATCTTCGTGAAATCACAAGGAAGATGTAATATAGAACTTTAGACGCCTAGAAATCATTAATGTGTTTATCGCACGACTGCGCTTCCAATCTGTCTGACGCATGCGCCGGTTGGCAGGCATATTTACGTGCCCCGAAACATGACGTCACACTGAGCTGCAGCAGCGCTCAGCACCTTTCTCGCACACAAACTCTGATTGATACTGAAGGGACGGATAGACGGCCCGGCATATTTACACTCAATATACTTACTTATAGCTAGAGCTTGTAAGGCAAAAAGCCAACTGACGTATGTAGTCTACCCTCTATTACAATAATATTTTAATGTATATATGGAAAGGGATTTGTAATCAATATTCAGTACGATATTGGCAACCTTACGTCCCTTGAAGGTTTCCGTAGAAAATTCTACATAAACGTCGATTTATGGACATAGCGAATAACTTTTTATCGCATTACAGGTGCAGCTACCACAGTGAGCCCCGACGAAATATGTCCAGCATTCGAGGAAATAGAGGACGAGTGCGACACTGAGGATACCAATTACGAGGAAGTTGGCGTCGAAGAAGATTTCCGCTCAACCCTTGCTTTGGTAAACAAATAGATTTTTCTACTAATTGATTTGCGAGCAGACATTGGCGAAGCTGGTGTACCCGCTAAACATCCAAGGTCTTATCGACGACGGGCTGCATGACGTATTCGGTATTGTAGCCAAAGGTCGTGGGTTCGATCCCCACTCAGGACAAATATTTATTTAATTACATCTAAGTATATTTGTGATTCCTTTATTATCTAAGGTTCGAAATCAATTGATTAAAAAAAATATATTATATCTTTACACGAACGTATGAGAGAAGAGAGAGAACGTGTCTAGCACGTGTTACGTACATCAGACAACAGAGAAATTATAAATATACTACTGAAATACATATATGTAACACTCAGACACATATATATAAATATTTGTTATGGGTTGGGAATAGAACCTACGACCTTTGGCGCACAAGACAGGATCACTACCATCTACGCCATCAGACCCGTCAATTTATAAAACTGTATTAATAACAAGCTGAAATAAAGTCGATATTCTATAGACAGACAACAACAGACATATTTAATATTGTTTTAATATTACAGGATGACTTAATGTTCAGTGACAGCCCGAGCACGAGTGATTGGGACATCGAGGGCTCCACCTCTGATTCGACTACCAACACTAACATAGAAGGCTCAGGAGAATACTCGACTGAGGACACAATGTCAAATGAAACTACAGAAAGTACGAGCGAGGGCGCCACTCTCATCGAAGATGAACTAATCTCTACCGGTATCTCATCATCAGAGTCCGACGGAACCGACCTTACAACGGAGAGCGACGCGACCACGGGTAAAATTAAAACTGTTATCTTTTTATTGAGCCCCCTTAATTATATAATCCGCGAGGTACCGGCAGAATAGAATAGTACCTCCCCCTGTACCGGGTGTCGTAAGACCAGCGACAAAAGTAGCAAAACCGACAGATGGCGGAATATCCATCCGTAACAGTGCAGCTCAAAGTGCAGCAGAGTGGGGATGTGTAGCAACATCCCCGTCCCTATAGCTGCGAAATGCGATTACCAACACGCAATCGCAGATCCACGCACACGGGGAGGAAAATGTCCAGCAGTGGACTTCCAATAGCTTGTATGATGAATTATATTTGACGAGCCCGTTGGCGCACTCGGTAGTGTCCCTATCTTGTGGCTGTAGGTCGCGGGTTCATCCGTTACTCAAAACAAACATTTTAAAGATAAATATTCGTGTTGTACATAGCCTCTGC
Organism: Heortia vitessoides; assembly: GCA_020976665.1. Classification (NCBI taxonomy): domain Eukaryota; kingdom Metazoa; phylum Arthropoda; class Insecta; order Lepidoptera; family Crambidae; genus Heortia; species Heortia vitessoides. The sequence goes on from JACJUM010002496.1 coordinate 12,304,367, forward strand.
TTCTGATGGGTCATTGGATGAATTTAATCATTTTTATATGAGAAGATGCGAAAAATGCATTTATATGTCACCGAATAGTACTGACGCAGTTTTACTATCGAAATATTTAGGAAACTTTCTGTGGCACTGTTGCTCCATTAAGTTCTTAAAATATTTTAAATATACACTAGTTAAATAAAAAACCGAAATATTCTATTGACTTAGTTCTCTTTATAATCACAATTATATGTTTATTTCAACAGACACTAAATCGTCTTCTGACGTCTCTGAAGATACTGATAGTACAACAGAAACGTCCACAGACGAATCTTCTGGATCAACAGAAAGCAGTCCCACTGGAAGCACTGATAGTACAACATCAGGTAATCATTTAAGTACTTACTTGGCGACAGCGGCGAATCCAGTTCTGGATTGAACATCGATCTGGGTTAATCCATGTATTATTTGCTAGAATCTCTTAGATGACAAACTTTACAAATATGTATCTGGTGTGTGTGTGAAAGCTTCCTTGTTTATTTATTGCATTTGCTATTTCATATTTCGTTAACTACATCGGTTGCTAAGTTTTTATACGATAAATTATAAAATATTGTTAAGGCAAATTTGAAATTATTTCCTTTATCATATTTTCAATTTAACGGATTTATGTCAATAAATCATCAATCGTGAGTCATATTTTACATGTAAACGTTACTCAATACTGGATTGGCTCACTGTATTAATGGAAGGAGCATTTTAAATATCTTTTTTTTGGGACGGTTTATTAGTAGGTAAGGACTACGATTTTATTGAATTCTTCACCGAACTGGGATAAGACGCAATGTCGCTATACTGAAACACTGTTAACTGGATATTGTTCAATTTTCTTATCCAAATTACTTTTAGGTTTGATGCCTTTTCTCCTCAATATTTCATTTTTTTATCATATCGTCATTAAAAAACGCTTTGTGACAACCCCTAACTTTGTATGGGTACTAATTAAAAACAGGCATTAAAAATAGACAACTTATTATATCTTAATTAAACTATTCGAAAATAAATATCCGGAGGATAGAGCAGACCGTAAAAAAATCTTTTTTTTTTATTCAAAATAAATACGCAAATCTTTTATACATATCAGAATTTACGAGAAACACATCTGTACATCGAGAGGAACATTCGCATCTGTAACATTAATGAGATCATAATCTTGATTATACCAGCCATTGGAAGTCCACTGCTGGACATAGGCCTCCCCAAGAATGGAGGAATTTTGCCCATTATTGCCACGCTATGCAAGCGTGTTGGGACTCTGAGGTGCACTGTTTCGGAGGGATATACCGCTATCTGTCAGTTCCGGCACCTTAGTCACCTCATACGACACCTGGTGCAGGGTGAGGTACTTTTCTACTCTACTGGTACCTCATAGCTTATAAATTGGATGTTTTGAATTATTTATAATATTATTTTTCTTATCTACAGGATCAGCTGATACGAAAGAGACGGTCACCACTCCCAGCGGCGCTACAGATAAAGAAACCACTTCTGATGTGTCCGAAGGTACTGGAAGCACCACGGAACTGTCCACTGATGAATCTTCTGCCTCCTCTGGTTCAACAGAAGGTAAAAATTTAACTATCTGCCATTGCGTTTCCATTATTTTTATATTTTAGTCCATCCAAAAAAGATAATAGCGTTAATATACAAATACAAATTTTTTATTTAATAAATTGACTGTTCAATGCTTTCTATCGTCTATTCCTCTGATTTCCTGTGTGAGATATAGACTATGTTTACAAAAATAACAATTTGCATTTATGTTGTAAAAAATATTGTAATACTGTAAATATAGGTTGGGATTGCTTTTAGATGTATAATTCAATTTTGATTGTATTTGAGAGTTAAGCAGAGTTAAGCTACAACATCAAACCGTATATTCAGATTTGGTTATCATCAGTTTGTTTCTCTCATTATACCACATAACCGTACATCAGAAGTTGGATAAAATTCATAGATAAAAGTAAAACGACATTTCATTAGTTTCTTTGTTTTTCGTATCCTCCGTGTTCCCGAAAAGCATCACAAAGCGTAAGTACGGCGGCTCCTCCTTGACCAAACCTTGATGGGTGACCGTCATAAACATAACAAGTCCACATAAAAGTTTGTCACTCTCCAAACTTGACCTGGAAAGCTATGTATTTGTGCAACCACAGTTTATTCTTTGACCACAGAATCGTCTAGTACAGAAGAAACAGACACCACTCCCAATAGTCCTACCGAAACCACTTCTGACGTATCCGAAGACACTGGAAGCACCACAGAATTGTCTACTGAGGAATCTTCAGTTTCTTCTGGAACTACTGACCTTCCAACATCAGGTAATATTTAAGTACATGCCGTTATAGTGTTTCATAGCTTTAACACTTTATAGACCGTACTCCATCCGTGTACCATGATATACCGGTGATGTAAAACGCGACTAAGGTACCAAGGTACTAACCGATTGATGGCGGTACATCGAGAGGAGATCAGCAGCAACTTTCTCGTCGCGAAGCTCCATTTTGCGATTGCCAGGCCTATGTCCAGCAGTGAATGTTCAACAACTTCTATCATAATCATAATAAATATTGTGTACATAAATATCACAGTTAACTATTAGCAGCTACAATTTAATGATGGAATATACTACAACATTTAAATTGTGTGTTAGAAGCTCAATTTAAAGTTGAAACTAAATGCGGTCTCACTAATCTAAGTTGTATCCTTCTTTTCAGGATCTGAAACTAAATCCGATGTGTCGAAAGATACTGGCAGCACAACAGAACCATCTACTGACGAATCTTCTACTTCAGCAGGTACTAAAAAAAAAATACTTAAACACTAGCTGTTATACACGAAAACACACCGATACAGTCTGTAATAATTTCTCAAGTTAAAAAAATCTACAACAATAGCTTAAACTTTACAAATCATCCAAATCTGAAGCTCAGTTGTTGAAAACAACTGTGATCACAACTTGCGAGGTTGTGACTGATGCACATGACATCTACACTTATGAATAAATTGCTACTTATGTTAAATTTGACTTTCGCTTAATGCAAAATGATAACGCTCAAAGCATATACGGTACAGACAAAGAAAAAAACATTGTCAAAATTTTCTTCCGTTTGTTTATTCTGTCCAATCTCCAGAACGGCTGGAACAATTTTCATTTACACTAGTCTCTGAGGTCACAAAGATAAAATGCGCTAATAAATTATGCGATGTCATGAAATTATTAAATGTTTTCTAAAACATGGATATATGATATGTATGTATGTATGATGAATTGATAAATTGTGTCCTACTTAATTACAGGCACCGAAACTACTTCCGATATGTCCAAAGATACTGGCAGCACAACTGAAGAGTCCACTGACGAATCTTCTGCTTCTTCAGGTACCACGAACTTTCCAACATTAAGCATTTTCTGTTACATAACTACCTACAAGGGATTACTACTAGAGATCCTACTTAAATCTGCGATGATTTCTCAAATGATAACGAAACATACACGTTAGACATTGAGTTCCAATGTTTTTTGAGAAATTTTGGTCGAATTAAAATTGGTGACTAGATCTAAATTTAATGGATATTTCAACTGAACCATAACATCAAACCCCATATTTAGAGACATTCAATTTAAAATAGCTCCAGAAGTTTTTACGAATCTATGTTAAATTTCTGCACTAACTTCAAATGATGTTAACTGAAATGTAAGTCTATCGTTATGATGCATTTAAGAAACTCAATTAACATTCTAGAAATGAAAATATATTTCTTTCTCCTGTCTCAATAACACAAATTTTAGTAATGTATTAAACGCACCTGGAAAATTTACAATAATATATCTTTATCACAGATAGTTCGCAAATGCACTGGGATTATTGCATTACTAGAATGCTTTAATGGTTGCCTTTCTTCTGCAGAATCATCTAGTACAGAGGAAACTGGCAGTACTCCTAGCAGCCCTACAGAGACTGAAACCACCACTGACGTCTCTGATGATACTGACAGCACTACAGAACTATCTACTGATGAATCTTCTACTTCATCTTCCGATTCCACGGATAGTAAGTCCATAGGAATAAATGACTTTCCAAATATTAAAAACAGTTTTGATACAGACCGTTAAAAGATTGAATGTACGGAAGACATAACAACAATTTACAGTGCCATCACAGATTTCAATTGAGATTCAATATCTCAATTGTATATAATATCGTACATATTTTAAAGAAAATTAAATTAAAACATAATATATCATCAAGGATCGAAACAAATCTACAAAAACATGTTAAATCGCTACATCTCAAAGCTATTAGGTATAAATTTTGTTTTGAAACAATTAACTATTTGTCTACAGACACAGCTAGTACTACTTCCGACGTCTCGAAAGCTACTGAAATCACGACAGAACTGTCCACTGACGGATCTTCTACATTAACTTCTGATTCAACCGACGATAAGTCTGCTGCAACTACTGAAGTTCCAACCACAGGTAATCATTTAAGTTCCGATCAATACAAGTTTAAAAAATATCTGAAAACATTAACAATCTCTTAATTATATTTTATTAATAAACCCATGGCAGTTACCGACAGGTAGGAGTTGAATTTAACAAAGTTCCTCTTTCCATTCACTAAAAGCATGATTAAAATATGCAATATATTAATTTGCTTAACCTTCTAGTTACCTTAATCCTCATACTTACTAATATTATAAATGCCAAAGTAACTCTGTCTGTCTGTTACGCCTAAACAACTAAACTGATTAAAATGAAAATTGTTACACTGATAGTCTAGAACTTAAGAAAGGACACGAGAGGACACTTAGGCTTCTTTATAATTAATAATTAGGATTGTAAATGGTCGAAAGGGGGAATGAAAAGTTGTATAGAAGTATCGCTATTTTTTGAGCTAAAAGCCTGAAACTTATTTTTTAGGCTGTTCATCATCATTATCATCATATCAGCCATAAGACGTCCACTGCTGGACATAGGCCGCCACAAGGCTCTTGATTCAATATAAATAAATACGACATTCAAAGTTTATATAATTTTAAAGGGTGTGGTACCCAAAGAAACTATTCCACGCGGACGAAGTCGCGGGTACATCTAGTTAAGACAAAAGTAATACAGAATGTTTATGATATAACGTGTCTTTTTTACTGAAATTCAGGACGATATATGATGCCAACCGCACGTCGAGTACCATAGTATTACTAATACTATCAGTACATTCGGAAGTCTCAGGGATTAAATTTTATTTATTATATTCACCGCCCTGGTCACAGGGCCCAGAAAAAAGAAATATTTGTCTTATTCCTGAAAGCACAAATTTAAAAAGCAGTTTAACTACGATGGATCCGTACAGAAAATAAAATAATGTTTGCTTTTTGCAGTATTTTTACTCTGTGGTCATAATCTCGTTCCCTTCCAGGAAAGGTTCAAGAAAGCAACATAAGTAATTGGGTGTAAATCTCTTCTTCTCTTGCTAATTTTGATTGGCTTGCTGGTAACTAATCCAGGATTAATTCGAATAAAAAACGATTATATCTTTTTCTTGTACTTACTCAGTTGTGACATGTATTGCTATTTTTGAAAATTGGCTAAACTAACTATTCTTTTTACTGTGGTATACATTTGCGTGTTGGAATTTGAGCGAAACATGATGTCTTAATATTTTAACGTTCTCATCATTATCATTACGGCCATTGGAAGTCCACTTCTGGTTATAGGCATTTCCAAGAAAGGGGGAACTTTGCCCATATTTGCCACCCTGGGCAATGATAGAGCGCAGCTTTTGCGATGGGGATACTGCTGCCTATTTACCCCTGTGCATTTGAACTACACTGTTTCGGATGTCGGTTCTGATACCTTAGCCGCCTCTTACGGCACCTGGTACAGAGGGAGGTACTCTCCTACTCTGTCGGTACCTCACGGCTAATACTGTAACATCTTAATTACCATTTTTTTTAGTAAATAAAAAAAATGGTAATTAAGATCGATAGCATTTACGTGACGTGCGCTAAACCATGAACAAAAATCCTAATTATTGTTATATCATCCGCAGAGCATACATTTTATTTTATAAGTTTGCCCTGAAATTGTTTTTTTGTCTACAGACTCATCTGTTACTACTTCCGATGATACTGGAAGCACAACAGAACTGTTCACTGCAGAATCTTCTACACTATCTTCTGGTTCGACAGATGAGAAGTCCACTGAAGTACCAACCACAGGTTATATTTTAATTACCGTTTCATAAAAACTTTAAATTTACTTGAAACATTAATAATTATTGATGATTATAATCACTTTATTACATTAAAATATTCTAATTTAAGTTAGTCCATGTACATACCATCATAAATTTCCGAAGAAGTATGTAAATAATTTAATCTTGTTTGAAATAGTACATCGCAAGACCATTAATTTTATTTTTAAAGAGTGTTTTGGTAATTTTGATGAGTGAGATTCTATATTCCTATGTATTTGGAGTAATGCGATAAAATAAACTGCTATTATTTTTGAATACTAGGGGTAGACTTCATACCTATTTCTTCTACTTTAATTTTAATTTAGAGTGACAGAATGATCTTTTTTTCAGAAAGCTTACAGTGAGGCTCAACACCATACGTATGTTTTGGGATGAACGTAGTAGTGTAAACAAGTGTTTAAGTTCGAAATGAACGTACTATGACAGGCAAAGACATCGTCGCTCATATCGTCACGGCGTATTCGTTTCTACATCAAATGCTCTTGCATCTGAGTGTCAATTCACGTTTTCTAAAGCGTCTCATTACGACCGTGCTTATGAAGAAATAAACGCCAATGATAATTAGTCAGATTGGCCCATTATGAACACATTTTATAAAAATTCTATCTAAAATAGTTTGCCGTTCACAGAATCATCTGGTGCAACCACCGACATCTCCGAAGATGCGTCAACTTCTAGGCCAACGGAAGTCAGTCCCACTGGAACTACTGAAGCACCAACATCGGGTAATAATTTAACTACTGACGGGTATAAGTTGTTCATTTTAAGCATTATATCAATAATCACAATAACATTATTAAACATTTTTGTCATTCAGCGATAGTTGCTGAAGCGCAGGGCGATACTTCAAATTTCAAAAAAATGATTTCTATTAAAATCTGCTTTTTGTTTGTAGAATTATCTAGTACTTCGTCTGATGTGTCTCAAGATACTGGAAGCACAACTGAGCTTTACACAGAAGAATCGACTACTTTATCTTCTGGATCATCAGAAGTCAGTACCACTGGATCAACAGATGCTCCAACATCAGGTAATTATTTTAAAACTCGCTGCTACATGTTTTTTTTATAGTGTTTCAAAGAAAAATTTAAATTATCTTCGATATATCAGGCGTATGCTTCCAATCTAACCTTGTTCTCGCCATTTTGGTACAAATTAGATTTACTAAGATACAGGATGCAAGTTAGCGGGGTCAATAGGTCCGAAGACGCAGATGGTAATGATACTGTCTTGTGCGCAAAAGGTCGTGGGTTTGATCCCCACCCAAGACAGATATTTATGTGATGATATTTATGTTTGTTCTGTTTACATATATAAACCCAGACAGAGAACATATATATAACTAGTATATGTGTGATTTCTCTGTTATTTTGTGACTTGTCCCGGAATCAGGTTAATGTATGAGATATTGTGGGAACCCAATTTTTATTTATTTGTGTTAATTGACGATAACGTTCCTATAACGTGTACCCAGAAGGCCTATTGTTCTACCGAGACCAAGGAGAACTTGTGTTCTTTATGAAATTTGGACTAAAATGTTTTGTTTTTATCTAAAGAATCATCTGGTACTACGTCTGGCGTGTCTGAAGATACTGGTAGCACAACTGAGCTTTCCACTGAAGAAGCTACTACATTACTTTCTGCTTCATCAGAAGTCAGTCCTACTGGAACCACTGAAGTCACGACATCAGGTAATAAGCACGTACTGGCAGTACATGTTCATTGCTTTTTTACGAAGCAAAATAACAATTGCTTAGAATGGATAATCACTCTGACGCGAAAATGTAAAATCAAGGAATTACAAATAAGATTAATTAAGATTAAGATCGAGTCCAAAAATATTATTATAAGCCATTAATTTAGCTATAATATAGGATAGAAGTATCATAGAAGTAAATTATAGAAGTACCAATAATAAACGAACGTGTATGAAAGGATTAATCATTTCATACACGTTCGAGTAAGGGAAGCAAAAGAGGTATGCCAAGATCATAATAAATGGAGATCCATAGTCTCTGCCTATCCCGATGGGACAAAGGCGTGATGTATGTATGTATTTAGTTTTAATATTTTGAATTGATATAAATATAAGTTCTAGCCAAAGATACAAGTATTCACGCGGAGAGAGATAGCTATCATGATCTTTTGACTTCTTTCCTTTCAATCAACTTATACAACTGAATAATTTGCTTGTCTTTGCAACTTGAATCTGTTGCTTATACAGAATCTACGGAAGAAACAACTTCACCAGGATCCACTGAATCGTCCACCATTGCAGAAACTGTCAGAGATACCTCGACCACTGGATCTACTGATGGGTCAACAGAAGGCGCATCTACAACGGAGGGTAATTTCATATGATCATATACTTCATTTTCTATTTTGTAATTATTTTTTTGTTCTTGTGAACGGCTATTTACTTTAACTTTATAAATTAAGATGAAATGCTAAAAATGCATTCTAATATATTGTTATATATGCTGCAGGCTCAACCACTGATTTATCTACATACAGCACCGGTTTTACTGAGGCAACCTCCAGTAAGTTTATTTATTTTTATTTTTGCTCTCTCTCGCTCTCAAATTGCCTATCTAAAACAAATTGTATTGTGAAAATAAACTGTCTAACGGTCTGAGGTAGGATTTAGAATTCTTAAGCTACCGGAGAGAGAGATAGGCATAATATGGGGGGGAGGGAGGTTGAGAAAAAGAGGGAAGAGAGAGATAATATTTTTTTTATATATATTTTTAAATCCTTACAGCTCCATGGAATCCGTCTTTCCTGCAGCCTTCTACTCGTGCAACTTGTAAACCGAAGCCGCCATGTTGTACTAAGACTAAATTTGGCTGCTGCCCTGACGGGCTCACGCCGGCGAGTGGACCGTTTGACAAAGGTACGTTTTCTAAAATATCTTTACCAATCTTTTGAATAGTCGCGGCCGCTTAACCGCGTTTTAAAGCCGTTAAAAAAGATACGTTGTTATTTTGGTGTCTAGTCAAAGAGTGATTCAAACGCTGACACGTAAATTTTAACGAATTGTACTTAAGTATTTTTAATTTAATGGCGATATATTCGGTTAATAGCTGTTACATGTTAATTTGGAAATATCAGAAAATGGCTAGTACTATTTGCCTGTGCTCAAAATAAATTTATGCCGTGAAAAGGTAGACAGACAAACATCCAGACCATGTCAGACATACATCCCGCCCGCCCTGGCTTTGCAGAGTTGCAATGTCGATAAAAAATGACAATATTGGGATATCCCTAAGAGATAGACATATGTCATGGCGGACATTTTTGTAGATCTTTTGGTGGTGTACAATACTGTAGCACATTATTTTGATCTTTCTGGTCGGGTTCGCAATGTATGTAAGAAAATAGTAAAAAAACTCATATTTTTAATATTATCGTCGTAATTTAAAATTTAAAATCGTAACGACAACACATTAGTTTATATTTATTCTTAGACTTTGTCTTTTACTATGTAATGAAGTACAAGTATCATAAAAACAATTCAATATCCTTCGTCCGACAGGATGTGATATCTTTGAAACCTGTAAGAAGACACACTACGGATGCTGTCCGGACGGCGTCACAGCTGCCAAAGGCTACCGCAATAAAGGATGCCCACCCGCAATACCCTGCAACCAGACCTTGTTCGGCTGCTGCGAGTCAGACAACAAAACTGCCGCAGAAGGACCCGACCAGGACAACTGTCCACCAGCTTGCAAATCATCTGAGTAAGTATCTGTTACAACAAACCATTATAAAGAGGTAGTCCTCTTACAGGTCGTCTGCATTGGTCTCTCAGTCTCACCTATTTCTTCCGTTGAATATAAGTGTTCGCATTTCTGTATTCCGTTCTGAAGGGTGAATTTACTAGGTTATTTGGCATAATATCCTAGGCATGTAATTCCATAGTGCGGGAGCTGGCAGCGGCATTCTCGTTGTACAGCTACGCTCAATTGCCACTACTCCTGCCCGGCGCTGCAATGGTCAACATTTTCTCTTTCTTTCTGCTGCCATGATCTCATAAAGTCAACTTCATAACAGCAGGACGCCCAATGTTGGTCCTAGAAGTCCCCAATAGATCTTTATTGTTTGAGATTTTTTTCTTTGTATATATAGCGTGTGGTACCAGCTTAGTAGAATAGTACCTCCCCCTATACCAGGGGTCGTAAGAGGCGACTGAGGTACCGAAACCGACAGATGGCAGTATATCTATCCGAAGCAGGGCAGCTCAAATGTAACAGAGTGGGAATGGGCAGCAGCAATCTCGTCGCAAAGCTGTGCTGTGCGATTGCCACCACGCTTGCCCAGCGCGGCAATTATGGGCAAATAACTTCTCTTCTTGGGGAGGCCTACGTCCAGCAGTGGACGTTTTACGGCTGCTATAATGATAATGATATATAGCGTATTCCCGTTTAAGTATGTCAGTTCCGGTTCCTCATTCGCATTTATATCACCTGGTATAGAAGAATGTACTATTTTACTCAACCCAACAGCTTTAGTATCTACAAATATTCCCCATATCCGTATTCCACTATATTTTCATTGTATTTCATTGGACTATTTCTTTCATCTTTAAGGTATGGGTGTTGCAGAGACGAAGAAACGCCCGCCACCGGACCAAAGAAACAAGGCTGTCCTGAAACAAGTAAATTATTTAATCCAAATGTTTTTAATCAGGATTATTTATGTCTTACATATTTTTAACTTGTGCATATTTTTTATAGCAACGGAGCCGGCGATGGTTGAAGAAGACAATGTCACAACGACCGCAGAGCCAGATCAGGCCAAACTCGACTGTGTGTGCAACACCACCGAAGATTGCTGCTGCCCAGATGGATCACCAGGTCACTATCGCGTCTTACTCAACGTATTGCCAAATTGAATGTGAAATAAATCTTGTCAGGTCAATGTATGAGGTTTTGTACGAATTATATGTATAAAAACATTCAATATACGGTACAGGGACTGTGTCATGTACGCAGTTTTGAATAGGAAGCAAACTACGTGTTAAATTATAATAAATTTAGGGTAATCGAATTATTGTAAATCTTTACAAGCGACAGTTCTAAAATTAATATATGAATCTTAAATATCGGACAAGATTTATTTGTCATCTTGTTCGTTTAAAAGAAAATATATATTGAAATTATATATATATTAAATCAATAATGATGTCTATAATCCTGAACAAGCCTCTTTCCACATCATTGATAACAGCGAGCGAAGGTTGCCAAGGAACCACATCGGAGACCGACCAAACGACCGAATTATCGACTGAAACCCCAACCGAAAAACCCGAGGAGTCGCCCTGCAAATCATCCCCACACGGCTGCTGCCCAGACAACAAGACCCCGGCTCACGGGCCCGAGTTCCAGGGATGCTGTCTGCAGGACAAGTTCGGTTGCTGTCCAGACAACTACCTGCCCGCCTCTGGAGCCCACCGCGAAGGTTCGTAGCGATCAGAATTCTAATTAAAACGAGACTAAATGCAGCTCGTAGGTACATATGAATAAGGTTTAATATATAATTTGATATAAATTAATTGAATATTTAATTTCTTTAGAATAGAATAACCACTCAAGAAATTTGAAATGTTATATTATACGCATTTCTAGGCTAGATCTAGCTAGATCTATGAGATTTTTTAATGAACTTGAATATTCTTATATCTACTTCAATAGAAGTTTACCTCAATTTCTAAACTTTGAGTCGTGAAATGGATTACCCATGTGTGCTGTGACTGTGAAGGCTGTGCGTGATTGAGAGCACCTACATTAATCAGAGACTGGTTTTAACGCGTTGTTGAGACAAAGAACTAGTTGAGGGACTTAGATTCGGTGTTTCAATATATTTAAATTACGCTATATGTATTTACGCATTATTACAAATATAATGCGTAAAAATTCCTCTGTTAAACTGAAATTTCTAAAACAAGCTACTAATCTACTAATCTCGGAGTCAGTGTTTGAGATTTCGTGGAAATTTATTATTATTATATTTAAATAATGTCAGGCTGCGGTTGCGAACATTCCCACTTCGGCTGCTGTCCAGACAAGCGTACGCCTGCACTTGGCCCTAACCTCGAAGGATGCAGCTGCGACCAGCTACCTCACGGTTGCTGCCCGGATGGGTAAGTGGTAGACCCAACTTCGTCTTTTCTGGTTCTTAAATATTTTAGTGAAATCCTCGGTGAAGTCTGATAGTATGCTTCAGTACACAATAACTTGTCTAACTATCTGCTCTTTTTGATGCAGACACACACCGGCATCTGGCCCAGATTTCGAGGGTTGTCACTGCAGCACGTACCAATTTGGATGCTGCATGGACGGAGTCACAGTCGCCATGGGTCAAGATCAGCAAGGATGTCAATGCCAGTACTCACAGTTTGGCTGCTGCGGCGACGAGCAAACAGCGGCCACCGGGCCTAACCAGGCCGGTTGTGACTGTGCTACCAGCAAGTACGGCTGCTGCATCGACGGCAAGAGTGCTGCTACGGGCAAGAACTTCCAAGGATGCGAAGAACAGATTGTCAATAGCCAAGGTAAAACGTTGCAGATCGCATTCATACTACAGTGTTCATACTATCCCCTACAGAGTATTTAAATATGATTGTATTCATTTAGTTGCCTGTGGTCTTCGGAACGACAGCGGTCCGTGCACTGATTACGCGGTGTATTTCTTCTTCGACACCGACTATGGCGGCTGTTCTCGTTTCTGGTACGGTGGCTGCGAAGGCAACGGCAATCGTTTCACCACTAAAACGGAGTGCGAAGACGTCTGCGTCCAGCCCAGCCCCAAGGGTACGTGCTTTTTAACCGATTATATCTAAATTGTTGCGCCTACGCACTCGTAAAGAATTTTTAAAAGCAGAGGAGTCATGTGTTTCAAGTTGAAGAATTAACTTAAATTACATAAAATGTATGTTAGTATTAAAGTGTCAGTGGTCGCGCAGATTCCTGCAACTTGCCGAGGGTGGCAGGTCCATGCGAAAGGTATCAGCAACGCTGGTACTACGACCCGGAGCGCCAGCAGTGTAGCCAATTCATATACGGCGGCTGCCTAGGAAACTCTAACAACTTCGCTACCTTGGAGCTCTGCGAGAAGCAGTGCGCGCCCGATAATACTGAAGGTAAGGTATTCCGCAACATCGCGTTTGGTCTCGCGCATCTGAATCATTATGAGTTTATGAAAAGCAACGCTAACAACGTACTTTATCCGTTTCAAATCTTGTGAAGCATTCATATAAATATGTGTTTTGCGGTTTCTACCAACATGGACTTCGGTTTATAAGCCTAGATTGTCCAATGGGATCAAAGTAGTCATGTTTTTCCATATCGTTAAAGCTACTTTTTACTATCCACATGCACTTTGACTTATATACGTACGTAAACGACAGTGATTGAATGTGGTCGGTAGATATGTTAATTACCATCAAATCAGCCATAAGACGTTCACTGTTGTACGTTGGTTTTCCAAAAAATAAAGGGGAATTTTTATCCTAAACTGCTAAAGCATAACTTTGACATCATCCTCGTCCAGTTTCGAGCTTTAAGCCTCTTTTTCTGATAGCTATACCACCATCTAATGACTCCTGGTGCAGGAGCCAGGTCTAGTCAGCTGATTTCACATGGTAATAGTTACAATAAAAGTTGATTATTATTTTTTGTTTAGACCAATGCAACCAGACGATAGATGCAGGACCGTGCGAAGGCACTTACCCCCGCTGGGGCTTCGACAGCGAGCAGGGGCGTTGCACACAATTCACATGGGGAGGTTGTGCGGGCAATTCCAACAGATTCGTCTCTGAGGAAGCCTGCGTTTACCAATGCGCGACTCCCGGCAAACAACAGCGTGAGTATTGAGCTTCATCTGGCAATGGACAATAGACTTGATCTATTTCACGATCTTACAAATAGAGCTCTTCCTTTTCAAATTAATACGTAATCAGAATAACGATGCATGTGTTTTGAATGGTTTGGTATTTAAAGGATACTTGACTAATTTTGTGATAACATTTTACAAATTTGCAAACAGCATTGTCTAGTCTTTCTTCACTAACTTATACTAATATAGATTAGCTACTAATTATCCTCTGTCCTTAACTATTGGAGTGATGTAGACTCTTTAAATCCCTCATATTGAAAAAAATATTAACAAGCCATAGGGAGGTTGTTATTGGTGACGGAAATTAACAAATGGTTGCACGAACAGCGAAATGCAATGAGCCGCAAGAAGCCGGCAACTGCACTGATGTCCAGGCCGCTTGGTCCTTCAGTCAGACGGAGAACAGATGTGTTCCCTTCTACTACAACGGATGCGATGGCAACGGGAACAGATTTTCGTCCTGGGAGAGCTGCACGCAGGCTTGTCCGAGCGTTTACGGTAAGCAATTTTACGCTATGATGTGTCAGAATGCGAAACAAGAAGTGTGCTGTGGCAGATCTGTAAGCATTACACAGGTATTTGAAGCACTTATTATTTACCTGTAATGAGATAAGATAAACAGTACCGGCTTTCAATTAAACGCCGTTACACAAATCAGTGGTATCCAATCCACGATCTAACTGTACCTACGCCTTGTTTCGCTTTTAAATTCAGCTTCACAAATAAAAAATTCACTTTAAAAGAACGAGCTAGCTGTCGTTACCTAAGCGTGATCTGTAAAATAGACGTTAATTCCTCATGTTTTGATATGATGACTTCGTATAAAAGATTAATCACGTTGATTGGAACTGCTTTAAAACCTTTAAGTCCAAGAAGAGTCTTCAGCTATTTGTGCATCTTCTACCGGCTGGTATTAAGGGTTTTGTTCTGAGGTACTGTTTAAAATAAATACACCACCGCTCGCCATCAGCAGGGAATTCATCTTAATCACGTTGAAACATGCTAATGGAAAAGTTCTCTTGTTAGATTATCCCATATGTGGACTATATATGAGGTTCTTCAAAATGAGAATAAATATGTTTTTTAAAGGCAAAAGCATTTGATACCCCTGGTGTTGCACGCGTCCATAACCGGTAACCACTTATCACCAGACAGGTCTAATGCCAGTTTGCCACCGTCGGGGTATTAAAAAAAATACATACATAGATTAAATAACTTTAAAGTAAAGTGAGACCTGAAGTTGTTTCAATAGAAATACGGTGTAGGTACAAGTAATATAGATGAAGTAGAAACGTTTTCATATAGCAGACATCATAAATCTTTATCATTATTAAACTTTATAAGGCAAATATGTGTTTAAATAACTAAATACATACGAGTATCGTTCCTGCGTCCAGTGCTATGTAAGTAACTAATTATAATTTTATTGGTGAACATAAATAAATAACTGCTTGGTTCTTTCAAAGACTGGTATATAGGAAAAGTAGTTAATAGAATGTGCATGCATAAATAAATTATGTACGTATACATATATAGATTAAGGATTGAATATTATCTTCTAGTTTTTCTTGAGCATGTGCTACCAACAATCATATCTGGTTCATTACAATTTCATTATCATCATACTAAGAAAAGTGATAAAAATTTGATCTCTGTTTCCACAAAGAAATGTTTTTATGTTTTTAATCGTACCTAAAGAATTTGACACGGAATTTGTACTCTTTTCAATGTATATTAGTTAGACCGATTTGTGTATCTTTTGACTTAAAATATAATTGAAATTAAACTATTAGTAACGCTATCAGTTAAAAATAGTCTATTAAATCCCTTCATCTAGGAAAAAATTTAAAAAAATTGGCTCAAGAAAATAATATTTGTAAAATAACTTAAAGTTTTTATATATGCATTTCAAAATGGCTGCTTCGATCCACAGAGAAGCGGACTTGTGAGCTACCGTCGGACCGCGGACCATGTACCAAATACACACAGCAATGGTATTACGACACTGCAGAAAAGAGGTTTGTATTGCTACATCAACACAACAGTAGAAAGTCTTCGTCAAGTATATAATATGCATTTAGTAAATAGCAGTTATATTAATATTACAAACAGTCACCCCATTTCTATTAATATGTATTGATTTCATAGATAAAGTGTATATAATAAATTCTAATGTCTTACTTGCTACGCATTTGGTAGTATTCTAATCTTGTGTGCCAAACGTCATGGGATCGATTCCCAACCAGAACAAACATACGATTTAATATTTGTGTTTGGTCTGTGTGATATTATATACAACAAAAACATATCTTATTTATTCAAGTAACAAACTTGACTTGTTATCATAAAGGGCATAACCTAATTAGTATAAATACAGTTTTTGCACAACCCCTGCATAGGTTGTGCAGCAATAATTAATATAGCGAGATGCTGTTGGGGCTGCCCAGAACCCTACGCATCAGGGAGGCGGACCGCTTCCGCATCCTTACTAATATTATAAATCCGAAAGTTACTCTGTCTGTCTGTCTGTTACGCAATCACGCCTAAACTATTGGACCGTTTTAAATGAAATTTGGTACACAGATAGTCTAAAGCCTTAGAAAGGACATAAGCTCCTTTTTTGAAAGTGGTCGAAAGGGGGTATGAACAGTTGTATGGAAGTATCGATATTGTTAGAGCTAGAAGCTTAACACTTATTATTTAGGCTATTAAATTGTATATATAAATAAATATAAAATTCAAAGTTTATATAAGTTTACGTAAAAAGGTATTGTGCCCAAAGAAACTACTGAGTAGAGTACTAGAGTAGTAAATATGTTTGTATTATATTTGTGATTCCTCCGTTTTGTGACGTTCTTTACACGATTGCTTTAAGTGACTTATCCTAGTCAGATATCTGACCTGGCAGTCAGGTTGGTTATAGCTAGACGGTTTGGAGCATCATATCCTGGATTGCAGGTGCGCGATGTTCTATTATGGAGGATGTGGTGGCAACGGCAACAGATTCAACACGGAGGAGGAGTGCAATTCGCAGTGCCACAAGGTGCCGTTCACCACGCCCGCTCCGCCAAAAACAAGTAATTCATTATCATCATAGCAGCCATAGACCACAGCAGAATATAAAGGGGGATTTTGGCCATTAAATGCCGCGTTAGACAAGATTGTTAGCAATGACAACATGCGTCGGGCCTTACCTTCCCTAGGATGGTCTAGTGCCTACCCGTAAGTTAGGCTACCGACTGGAAAAGTAGTACCAAACCCCCCCTAAAATTACCCTAGATACGCTAATGGATGACCGTCATCATTTGTTCATCCGCCGGGTACTTACACTTAGTTGAAGATGAGGTATTATTCTACTCTGCCGGCACCACACGGCTAACATCATCATATCAGCCATTGGAAGTCCACTGTTGGATATAGGCATCCCTAAGAAAGTGGGAATTTTGCCCATAATTGCCGCGCTAGGCAACCGTGTTTGCCATTGCCGAGGGCAGCTTTTGCGACGGGGATGCTGCTGCTCATCCCCGGCCTGTGGCCATTGAGCTACACTGATTCAGATGTATATACCGCTGTCTGTCGGTTGAGGTATCTTTGTCGCCTCATACGACACCTGATACAGAGGGAAGTACTATTGTACTATGCAATCTTAAACGGTTCCATGTAACTATTTAAATAAGGTTTTAAATTTATCACAATATATTTATTATTGTAATTATAATAATATTCTTCATTGTACACACCATAAAAAACAAAAACCATTTAAATAACATAGAAAAGCATACAACAGTATATTACAATATTTGTAGTTAGATATTAAGAAATCAGTCTATTATTAGATGGACTAAAGACCTTTCTTTTCTTACAGGAGCTGTGTGCTCGCTGGCCCATGAATCTGGACCATGCGGAAATTACACCGAACAGTGGTACTTCGATAACACGTATCAATTGTGAGTTTGGCTCTTTAACATCACAATTAATCTGATTATATATATATATATATATATATATATATATATAATAGTTATATATAGTAGACTGAACACTGCTGCATCTAGATCTAGATCTTAATCCAGGACTAATATTTATGGACTAATAAATAAATCATTTTCATCATCCAGCTCCTGGGGACACTCGCACAGGTAGAGCGAGTCTGTCCACCAGGACGCCCTCTACATAAGTATACCGTCGAAACCCCCCGGAAGTGTCAGCTTCTGATCGAACGGACATCATAGGAATCTTATCGGACACCAACCACGTAATATACACCTGGTTATTCTTCCAGGACTTAACGTTTATGCTTTACTGATTCGCAGGTGCCGCCAATTCTTTTATGGAGGCTGTGAAGGCAACCAGAACCGATTCCAGACGCGAGAGGAGTGCGAAAACTTGTGCCGAGAGCCGGTGGCTGTCACTCCACCCGCAACGGGTAATCAATTATTATAATATACTATATTTAAGAATTTAAATAGTACAATGGACGGCCTTAGAGCATAGAGTGATGCCGTTTAGGCAACCTTTGGATGAAGAGAGAGTAAATAAAATTAATAAGGCAGTTCAAAGTACATCTATCATAAAAGTCATAAAAAATATTGTTACATACATAAATAAGACATAGATCTAATACAATAGTAAATAATATGTATTTACCAAAATCGTGTAGTATACAAATACAATAAATAGTGTAAATGATTAAGCACAGTGTAACTAACACAAGGAATGAAGACAACGACAAGTAGGTTGACATTGTTCTTTCACCGTCTTCTTGAACGAAGCCAACTACACGTCTGACTGTTAAAAGAAGTGCATTCTACAAATGAACGGCATTATTTCAATGCAGATCAAACAATGAATCTAGCGAAAAAATATTGCTATTTTTAATACTACCAAAGGTAGAAATCAATTATACCTTTCCCTTAATTGCCGCGCTGCACCTGTGCGGTGGTAATCGCACAGCGTAGCTTCCCGGCGAGAATGCTGCTGCCCATCCCTGCCCTGTGCATTTAAGCTATTCTATTTGAGATGGATACACCGCTATCTATCCGCTCCGGTACCAGTCGCCTTTTAAAGCACCTGCTACACATTCTTTTGCATTTTATATGATCTAAGTTTATCCTGCTAGGCGCAGACGTGTGCTTCTTGGAGAGGGTCCCGGGTTCGTGTGCTGATTACGAGACCCGTTGGGGATATGACCCGGCTACAGGTGCCTGCGTAAGCTTCACCTACGGAGGCTGTGGGGGCAACCAGAACAACTTCCCGACGCAGGAGCACTGCGAGCGTACCTGCGGTGGCGTGCAAGGTTCTCACTTCACACTCGCTTGTAACACACACTTGGGAATATCTTCTCACTTTTACTTACTTCATTCTATCTATTAGATTTGTCATATGATATTATTAGTAACTCATTTTACATTTGTTATTCATCGTCCCTATACTCCTTTATATGTAGCTTAGTTAGAATAACAGTTGCCAGTTTCGTAGCGGCGCAGGTTTTATTTTGATCTCAAATTAAGACATTAAACTAGTTAAATCTTTCAAAACACGCTAGTTTAACAGCTACTTTTAAAATACATTTAAAGGACTATAAAAAACTACAGCCTTCCTTAGATCTCACAGAAAGTCCGCTGCATTCATTCCGTCTGCACTCTCACCTATTTCTACTGCTAAACAGCAGTTTGCGTTGCTATGTTCTGGTTTGAAGGGTGAGAGAGGCAGTAAAATTGCTGGATAATTTAATATAATATCTTAAAATTACAAGGTTGGCAACGCTGATATCCTTGTGATATTACGTATTTTTTACATAGACGATGCTGATTTATATTTAAGATGATATTTACTTAAAGAAAATCAATATCAACTATTTCTTCATAATCAATTGATCGCTTCAAACTTGAAACACAGGCATTTGAGTGTTTGTTAGTAATTGCACCTGCAACATTGAAGAAATAGCGCTGATTTCTCAGCACAAAAAGATCAATAGGAGTAAACCGAAATGTCTGCAAAGAGCTCGGTAGCTCAACGGCAGTCCATCTGTATGGGGAAGTAATCCGCTGGCTCGAGGTTCTTCTTTGAGTTAGGTTCTAGTCCCGCCTGACACCTGGAACAAGTTATATTTTTAGTCCCAAGCAGTTTTATCGTTGCCATAATTTTTAGTGCAATAGTAAGCTTTGGAGATAAGCTTATTTTTAACATATTTCTTGAATATTTTATATCTTACTTGGGATTTTATTGTAAAATCTCACACAATCGCCCTTGAATTAGGTAAATATTATATTAAAAAATAACCTCTGTGTTTAATTAATATTGGTGAACGTTGTACAGACGTGTGTCAACTGCCGATGATGGTGGGTCCCTGCGACCAGTCCATCCCGAAGTACTTCTACGACCGCACAATCGACGCGTGCAGCCAGTTCGCCTACGGAGGCTGTGACGGCAACGGCAACAGGTATATACTAATATTTTCTTATTTTAATGCAATTACTTGAATGCCATATAAGGGACACAGGGAACAGCTCCTCACAGTTTCACCCGCGTAGTGCTGGTCCCAGTACAAATAACAAATTATAAAAGTACTCTAAGTTATTAGTATGTTAGATAATGGTTGTATGCAAATTGTATCGTTAGATTATTATTCTAATAAAGTATTTCTATTTTTCTATTTCTAAATAAAATTAGTTCAACTGTTTCAGAGATTAGCCAGTACAAACAAATAGACAGACAAAAATAATAAGATAAATTTCATTTATCCAAGTTCCAATCCAATCTCCAAATTTTTAATTAAAAAATGATTAATATGTGCGTAATATGTGTTTATTTTAGTCTACACGATAAGGTTAATTTGAAATATTCATATTCTCCGTACCCCTCGTCTAAAGTCTAGGTAGCACAACCGAAGTACAGTTTTCAGCAAGGGACAGAGGCAGGTTCGAGTCCCCCTGAAACCTGAGACATCTTTTGTCCTGATTTTAGATTCGACAATTTGGAAGATTGCGAGTCGCGGTGTCGCACTGGAGTGGCTGGCCCCACCACGCGCGCCCCCACGCCCGAGCCTGTCTTCACGCCCGCCCCAGCGCCAACTGTGAGACATACCATTGCTTTCTAAAATAAGAAACTGCTTCATAATTAATTTAAATCATTACGAACATATTTTTAATAAGAATAAACTTATGGCTTCGTATTTTTAATTTTGATGTAGTCAGTATAGGCTAGGCGAGCATACCTTAACCAGGTAGAAGAGGCATTAAGGAAGGATCAGGTCAGAAGTACCAAGATGTATGAAATAATAAATCAGCACGTATGAAAGGACTAATGGAAATAAGGAAAGCGAGGGAGGTATGCCTGGATCACTGCAAGTGAAGATCCGTAGTATATGCCTACCCTGATGTAACACAGGCCTGATGAACGGAATCACAATAATATTAAACACACCTGTAATAAAAACTTCTTTCTTGTGAAGGCCCTAAATTATGATGATGATAATTGACATGAAACTTCAAAAAGCGGTCATTTTAAATACATGTGGATTCGTCTAAAATATTTGCAAGCTGATAAAGATTTATCTATACGACTTTCTCACACGGAATGTAAACGTTAAAACACAATAAACAGTAACACAAACTTCTCTTTTCATGGTTAGTATATGGCTTCATCATCATCATCATTATACCAGCCAATAAAGTCCCACTGCTGGAGATAGGCCTCTCCAAGAAAGCTGGGATTTTTGCCTATAATTGCCGCGCGGATGCTGGATACTGCTGCCCATCCCCGCCCTGCCGTGAGGTACCGGCAAAGTGGAATAGTAACTCCCACTGCACCAGGTGTTGTAAGAGACTATGGTACCAGAACCGACAGATGGCGATATATCTTAGGCCCGTGCTATCCAAAGATACCGGCATTAGAATGTTAAGATACAAACGTTTTAATCATAGAAATGAAAGTTAAACAACGAATGAAACCTAGGTCGAGCCGACCGTAGCTAAACGTGCGGTCGCGGCCGCGGGGTACGCAGTACAAATACGAGCATCGGACCTCTCATTTATGAGAAGCCCCACCTCTTTTTTCGGTGGCGCTGGAATTGACGTCTGGTTCGTCCGAAAAAAAACAACGAATGAAAGTTAACAAAAATAATTACATTCCATCATTTTGTAGGTTCTTGGTTGTATAATAAGAATATTTTTACAGCGGTCTGAGGAGATACCACCAGCGTGCCGAGTGTCCAATGAAGCAGACGAGTTGTGCGAGCAGGCCGGCGAGGTGTGGTACTTCGATGCAGCGAGGCGCGCCTGTACGGCGTACAGCAATGCCGCGACCGGCTACACCTGCCGCCGATCCGGGGTCTTCTTCTCTGAGGAGGCGTGCGAGAGGACCTGCGGTGCTTTCCGAAACATAAGTCAGTATCATTTAATTTTTAAGCAGACAGCTACTCTTGTATTAACTACGGACTAGCCCGGGGTTTCCTAAAGTACTAATTTATATAAAAGTGACCTAAGTCACTCCTTCTTACATTAGCAATCTGCCATGTCCCGTTATGATGGTTCCAGCTATTTCAGAGATTAGCCGGAACAAACAGACACAAAATTTACAAATTGTTTTTATTTATCTTAATACTATATACTAATGGTTGCCTTGTGGTTAAAATTATGCCGTTATTCATTATTTAACAGATCATAAATATTTAACTTACATATATATACAATAACATTCAATGTTCATAATTTTGCCATGTTTTTCCGAGCAGACGTGTGCGCGTTTACCGTGGAGCAGGGCTCATGCAGCGAGTCCATTCCGAAATACTACTACGATGCGTCTCGCGGCGCGTGCGCACCATTCGCGTACAGCGGCTGCCAGGGCGGGCCTAACCGTTTCTCCACGCAGGGCGAGTGCGAAGACGTCTGCGTCTTTGAGAATGGTCTGTCATATGTCATACATACTTATATATATATAAGTATAGAAAACTTTTTTCTCTACGACATAAGTCGATAAACGAGCATACGAGTGATATCACCGCAGCCTATAGACGCTCGTATAGTCAAGGACATCACTAGCGCATTGCTATCCTTGTCATAAGGACATGATATGTTGATATCATGTCATATTACCCAGTAATATAACTGCCTCTCTCACCCTTTGAACGGGTACACAGTAACGCGAACACTGTTGGTAGCAAAAATTGGTGAGAGTGAAGTACCATGCTAACGACAATTGTATAAGGTTTACGTATTGAAATTGCATCAATTTTCACTGTCCAAAAAGTCCTCGATTATTCTTTTTCTAGCCAATTACGTCAATTAGAATAAATGTTCTCGATAAACGCAGTAACAATAAAAAAAGGGTAAATATCGCTTCGTCGTTTATAATAGAATAAGAAATATCCAACTATGAATTATGACAAGCCCGACAGTGCATTCATATCTTATGTGACCAGGGTCGTAGGTTAGACGCCACACAGGTCAATCATTAATATGCTGAATATTTGTGTTTTTTCTATGTCTGGCTATTAAATATGCATTGAGTATTATATTTTTTGATGACTTTGTTGTCTGATGTCCGTAACAGTGTTGACTTAAGCGACTTATTTCGAAGTTAGGTCAATGTATGAGATGTGTGTGAGTTATTATGCAATGTAATTAAAGATTTCGAAAAATAATTGTTATTGAACGTGGATATAGCATCTATATATTTCTATATTTTATATTCAATGTCATTATATTAGTTATGAACGTGGATATAACATGTATGTATATATTTCTTTATTTTATATTCAATGTCATTATATAAGTTAGATTTATGGTAACTATTGTTGATTTGCCCTGTCCAGACCCTTGCAAGAGGAGGGCGAAGCCGTTGCCGTGCTCCGACTACGAGATCGTGTGGTTCTACGACGAATCACGCAGTGAATGCTACGAATATGGAACCTGCGACAAATCCGACCCCACTATGTATGTTTATATTACAAATATGCCTATTAAAAAGGTTGAGGCTAAGGGTTGTTGGTCCGATCCCCAAACCAACATTCTTTATATAAAATACTAGCTGTGCCCGCGACTTCGTCCGCGTGGAATAGTTTTTTTGGGTACCATACCTCTTTATGTTAACTTATATAGACTTTGAATGGCATATTTATTTATATCGAATTAATGGCCTGAAAAATAAGTTTCAAGTTTCTAACTTTAAAAATAGCGATCCTTTCGTACAACTATCATCCCCCCCCCTTTCGACACGTTACAACCCTTATTTAGAATAAAAAATTAGCCTATATACTTTCTCAGGGTCTAAAGATTGTCTGTGCCAAATTTCATCAAAATCGGTTTGGAGGTTTGAGCGGGAAAGCGCGACAGACAGACAGATAGACAGAGTTACTTTCGCATTTATAATATTAGTAGGGATAGGGATTTGTGTTTCTTCTGGATCTGGGTTAAAAAATATCTATCTATTTATGTAATATTATCTAACTTTTACGCGTTTACTACTCACAATAAAACTACTCATTTTTAAATTTTTTGTTACTAGTTTGAGAACTGCTGCCATTTTACTGTAACTGCGTTTTAAAGCCGTTAAAAGAGTTATTCTATGTTGTATTTACGTATTACGAGTACATTTGTGATAATCCATATGCGATCCGTAACACAAGTGCTGTAATCCATTTATTATGGAGTATGTGGCAATATTTGTAAAAATTAATCTATCAAACTATCAGTAAAACTGTTGTAAACTGTAACTCAAATAGTTATAGATAAATTGTGCAAGGAGATAACGTCACGTATCAATTTAAAACTTTAAAATTAGGCTGATTATAATGACATTTCGTTTCTTAAATTCTAGCGTTGATTGGTAATAAACATGACTTTTAATGAGCCCGATGGCGCAGATGGTAGTGGGTTCGATTGTTTATTTTATGTCTGTTGTCTAACGTGTGACAGAAGTGTTTTAAGCGAATTATTTCGATGTCAGACCAATATATGAAACGCAGTGTATAAAAAAAATTTGTATGCTTAACATACGACTCTCTGCATGAAACATGTAAAGCGCAAAAAAGTTATACCGATCTCACTCATCATTTGGATTAACTTGTCCATAATAGGTTCAAGACAAATGAGAGTTGCATGGGACAGTGCTTGTACCGGGTGCCCGTCGTGTCCACTACAACAGCAGCCCCACCCCAGACCCCGCCCCAGACCCCGCCACTGGAGGTAAACAAACACTGGAGAATAATTAAACCTTTTTACATCAAGGCAAAATGACTCTTATGAAATTATATACAAGGTTCATATCATCATCATCTTTATAGCGGTCGTAAAACGTTTATTGCTCCCCGATCTCCCCAGAGGGAATTTTGCCCATAATTACTGCGCTGGACAGGCGTGGTGGCATTCGTGGCAGAGCGTAGCTACGCGACTGGAATGCTGCAGCTCATTTCCGTCCTGTTGCCTTTGAGCTACGCTGTTTCAGATGAATATACCGCCACCTGTCGGCACCGGTACCATAGCCGCCTCTTAAGTACAGAGAAGGAGGCACTATTCTTCTTTGCCGGCACCCAGTTCATAAAGTCGTATTTTATTATAAAGGGGGCTGTGGGTAGCTTAAATGGTTATCATTACTATCTCTATTTATGTACTGAGGGCGATTCATTCGAAAATTATACATAGCTGCAACAACAAATAGTCGTATACCAATTTTAGCTATCTACCTTGAAAAATTGCGGAATGCTCCTTCCACCCCCCAAATTAGGGAAATGGGGGGTTGTAAAATGTAGTCATGTCACTTTTCATTCCTTCAACTATCAAAGACGGACAAACAAACAGACAAACATTCACTTTCTTTCTTTTTATAATATTTGTATGGATATTTGTGTTTGTTCTGTGTCTGAGTTTTAATATGTAATCAAGTATTATTCTCCGTAGTCTGATGTCCGTAACACAAGTGTTTTAAGCGACTTATCTCGAAGTCAGGTTAATGTGTAAGAATTCATTGTTACTAATTAAATGTTGGCAAATTAGGTGGATGAAGCGTGCCAGCGGCCGAGATCGTTGGCTCCGTGCGGAGATAACGCCACCGTCTTTTACTACGAGCCCGCGCAGCGCGCCTGCCTGCCCGCACCTATCGGCTACTGCGGGTACCGCAACTCCTATGGCTCAGAAGAAGAGTGCGAGAGGCGGTGCGGCGCCTTCGTAGGAAAGGGTAATGCATTACTGCTTTACTTTAACACATTGGATAGCCGTATCACGCCGATTGCACATTAGGATTTTTTTTTATTAGACCCGGTCGACATAAAACATACACACCTAGACGCTATCACAAGGATATCACTAAGTACATAAACTAATCGAATCTTTAGAGATTATCAAAAAAATGAGGCACGATTTTTTTGTTAGTCACAAATAGTCGTATCCTAATTTTAGCTTTCTATCTTGAAAATCGCGGAATGCTCCATACAATCTTTCACCCCCTATTTTAAGGAAGTGGGGGGAGTAATATTGTCAAAAAGTAGCCATGTCACTCTCCATCCCTTTAAAGACGGATATATTGGATATAGGCAATGCAACCTTGTCACTTAAGAATATAATGTCTCAATACACAGTAATTTCACGGCCTCTTTCATTTTTTAAACCGGAATATAGCTATGCAATCAGCTTGGTACTAGGTACCAACACAGATGACCTTTACATGAGGTCTTGTTCAAGTTAATAATTAGTCTAATTACCTTTGTTCTGTTGAAATTTCTCTACCAGACCCGTGCAGAGAACCATTAAACGTGGGTGAATGCGACGATACCATCGTGAAGTACTACTGGAAGCAAAGTTCAGGCAAATGTGAACCATACGCGTACAGCGGCTGCGGCGGAGGGGCCAACCGGTTCTCCACCGCGGAGGACTGCCTGCGCACCTGCGCGCCCGGAGGACCTGGTGAGAAACTTATATCTCTTCCTTACGAGCTTTTCAAGATCAATATATCTTCTAAAGGTTTAGGGTAGTGCTATAGATTTTAAAAAGAGTTTTCTTATTTAAACTAATTATGCTAAGGTTTGAAAATTAAACACTACTAATATAAATAAATTCTTCCATTTTCTACATTCAAATTAGTTCTAATATTTACAAATCCACGCACTTTAAACATAACATAAGCCTCGTTCTGCCTCCTTCGTACCTTCATCTATCTTCATCACTCATTGACAATACGAACACAAACACAACACGAGCGAAACCCGTCCCATTCGAGTCCCGGTCCGTCGTGCGCGACTACACTCGTTAGGTACCCCGCAACTACGTCGACTGCCGTGGTCCCGGAGAACGTCACAAAGAGGGAACGGAACGGGTAAAGTGGCCGGTCGCTCTCATTCGATCTCCGTCGGTCCCGCGCGCGCGCTAACTGGTGAAGGGGCGCAGATCCGGCGTGCCTGGAGCCGGTGCAAGTGGGGCGGGCGTGCGAGGAGCGCGCGTCTCGCCGCTGGTACTACAGCGAGCCAGCTGCAGCGTGCCTGGCCTTCGTGTACGCCGGCTGCGACGGCGGCGCCAACAGCTTCACCTCGCCCGACGAGTGCGCGCGGCGCTGCAAGACGCGCCCGCCTGGTACATTGTTTGCTCGCTTCGCTGACCGACTTCGCTGACAGCTAGCAAGCAACGTTGTGTGAGAATGTAGTTGGAGTCGTGACGTGTGTTATATGTGTTGGAGAAACAATTGCCACATATATATCCAGCGAAATAAACAGAATAAAAAGACATGCGCGAGCTGGATAACTTAATGTAAAACGGACCACATACAAGTATATATTCATCAGAAGCAGCGAAATATATAGATAGCATAAGTCATTATCTCATTCGTTTTTGGAGATCTCATACAAATGTCGCTTGCGTTGAAACCTCAGTCTCACATATTTCTATCGCTAAATAGCAGTGCTCGCATTACTGTTCTGGTTTAAAGGACGAGAGGCAGGTAAATTACTGGTTAAAGTTACAAAATATCAAATAACAAAGTTGGCAACGCGTTGGTGATGTTTTTGTGATATTAAGAGCGTCTAAAGGCTTCGGTGAAGTTTACAATCACGTGGACTGTATGCTTGTTTGTCGACCTGGTGTAATAAAGTAAAATAAAATAAACACACGAATGTCACATAATGTCCGCCATGATCCTGGTCGTCGCTGGTGGCTGGCCGCCCGGTTCGCTTCGCACTCATTCATGCACCGCTTTGCACGCGCTTGCACTTAGGCACTGGTACACACTCTATACTAAACCTCGCCACACTTTTTCTCAGTATCATGGATGTTATAATGTGATCTATACCTACATACATATAGCGAGATATAATATTAGGTAATTGTTTACTGTATTATTCTTACAGTCATTATCGAATGAAAGTGTCGCGTTACACAAGGCTATACCCGCAGTTATACCCACTTTTATTTAAAGACCATAGCATCATTTATGCTCCACTTTTAGCGGCCATAGCGTGATGTTATGAAATATAGCCTTTAATCCTTCTCGATGAATACGCTATCTAACGCTGAAATATTTTTTTGAAATAAGACAACAGTACGAGAGTTTAGCGCGAACAAACAAACAAACACTCAGCTATATAATATTAGTATAGATCTCGATTGTATAACCAACAGAGGATCCAGAGATCGACGGCAACGAGGTGCTTCCTGACTGTGACCGGTTCAACGAGGAATGCGCGGCGCTGGTGTGCGAATTCGGCAAGCAGCGTACGCGCACGGTGGACGACTGCGAGCGCTGCTCGTGTGTGCAGGTCGAGGTGGACTGCGAGCCGCTGAGGCAGGAATGCGAGGCGCTCAAGTGCGAGTATGGCATCGTACACACCAAAGGCGTCGATGGATGCGAGAGGTTCGCTTATAGACTCATGTGTTCATTACAGCCATTTGAAGTCCACTGGACATAGGCCTCTCCAAGAAAGGGGGACTTATGCCCATAATTTCCGCGCTGGGCGAGCGTGTTGGCAAACATGGAGATGCTGCTGCCCATTCCCACCCTGTGCATTTGAGCTACACTGTTTCGGATAAAGGTACCGCTAATTGTCAGTTCTGGTATCTTCGTCGCCTCTTTCGACACCTGAAAAAGGGGGAGGTACTATTCTATTCTGCCGGTAGATGGCTACGAAAACTCACAAATACCGATTAAACCTAAATACTTCATCAATGAAGTCTGTATTTACAAGCGCCATTAAATTTTAGATGCACATGCACAAGCAACCCCTGCGATGAGAAGTCATGTTCGGATGGAGAGAGATGTGTGGCCACATCCTTCAGGAATCCAATCACACAACAGATGGGCTTTAGCACAGACTGCCGCATCGGTTAGTATTTATTCCTCATCATCACGTAGAACGTCGAGTCACTTCTGGACTCCCCAATAAAGGGGGTTTGTCTTTAATTGCCGCGTTGTGTAGGCGTGATAGCAATCGCTTAGCGTAGCTTCGCGACGGGAGTGTTGCCACTTATCCCCGGTATGATGCAATTGAGCTACACTGTCGCCATCTATGGGTTTCGGTATTTCCGCCCCTCTAACGACAATGTAATAGGTAATATTCTATTCTACCAGTACCTCAAGGCTTCGGTGTTTGTGTACTTTTTTTAAAGTATGATTTTTTTCTGTATCTAGAATTAAATAACAATATGTATAAATAAAAATCATAATCAATATAATACAAAAATAAAAAATCGTAACCGCGGATTATTATCAATTTATGTATTTAAGACAACGTAATTAAAAATAATATTTAAAATACGAGTATGCGTATTTAAGTAGCAGGGACGGGTTTGTCTTAAACATCTTCATATATCATCAGGATGGAGTAAAAGGCAGGACGGTCTAAAAAAAGGTTCTAAAAAAAAGTTTAGGACCCTACTGGACCAAAATTTCATACTTGAATCTCATGGCAACCAGTAAACTATACGATCCGAGAGATTTTCTCACCAGATTACTAATTGTTAATCTAAATAAAAAAAAAATTTGCGACTTCCCGAATCGCCTCTCGATCATTAAGATACTCTTGCAGCATAAAATTTGTTTGCACGAGCTCATGCTATAACACCATTTCTTAAGTGAACAAGCCCGGAAGCTGTCCACCCGAAGAGCTGGTATTGGAGGAGCAGGGTCGCTGCCGGCGCGATTGTGAAGACGACGCGGATTGCCGCGGCGTGGGCAAATGCTGCACGCACGGCTGCAGCCGCCTGTGCCTGGAGCCCGCCATCACCACCCCCGCGCCCCGCGCGCCCCCTGCCCCAGGTACACTCGGAAAGTCATCCCGTGGGATACTTTTTAGTGGCATTCTGATATCCTTTTGCATTCGATACTTTTTGTTTTTGGTCAATATCTCAAGCAATTGGAAATAATCCATCATTGGCTGTTAGGAGAGGATATTTTAGGTCGTGAAAGCAGCTGGGATTATTCACGCCGCTTCTTTCCATATATATTATGAAGTAAGCAACCAAGCATACGGTCCGCTCGATCGTAATCGTGTCCGCATCCTATAGAGGCTCGTGTCATCACAAAGATTTCACTAGCGTGTCACGCCAACCTCGTGAACTGAAGATACTTATGACACATTTACACAGTAATTTCAGCAAGTTACAAAGTAATTTTGCAGGTTTCAAAGTACACCCTTTATACTGGAACACTGTTATTTACTAACGGTAAAAATAGACAAGAGTGAGGTACCAATGCAGACGGCCTTTGTAATAAATAACACTTGTAATAAATTCATGGTGACTTAAAAATGTAAATAAGCTTACATTATAAAGAGATAGTAGTAGTAGATGCTACGCGGTCGCGAAAGTAAGAATTAAAGGGTGATATTCAATTAATTATGTATAAGCCAAAGGTTATTCTTGGGTTCTAAAGAACTTATTCTTGTGATGATTTAGTATATAGGATAGTTTACAGGAAAAGTTTAGTTGTTTATCAATCCTGTATAGATATACATACACTACAAATGTAGAAAGATGCTTAGAAACTGAAGCTGATGATTTGTTCGGACCAGCAGAGGAGCCCCGAGCCCCCCAAGTGAACACGGCGACGGAGCCGAATGTGTCTGCGGCCGAGGGCGGCCGCGCGATCATGCGCTGCCTGTTCCACGGCAACCCTCCGCCGAAGATCACCTGGCGATTTGGAGAAATCACTGTACGTACATTATTCCAATGAAAACATTGTATCGGCTAAATTTGATTTGCAGCCCTGAGCCCTGAATATGAAGGACCCCAACACCAATTAAAGATAATGATATGTAAATATGATTTAGATTTGTTGATATGATTTTTTGATAAAACGAGGATTTAATGTTGAATGAAGAATTTAGAAATATTATTTTTCCGTTAAAATATTTATGGTCTTACCTACTATTACATACCAACAATCATTATACTGGTTAAAGTTTAATGAGAATAGAATTATGGATAAATTATCATGAAGTTTGTCCGGAGACCACAACCATTTTTAGTCTACCTTTGATAATGTCTGCAGCTGGGTATCAAGGCTAATGAAAATAGAAGTCTTAAGCAAAGCACCAGTGAAACTTATTTATAATGATTGTTGAACATAGCGAAGACCTTATGCCGTCCTTCAGGAATCGAAGCGAGAATCCTAAATAGTAAATAAACAATTCACACAACATCTTATAAGTTGTCCTGACTCCAAGATTAATAGCTTAAAGCACTTGTTATACGGACATTAGACAACAAAAAATAATATTTAAATACATAACATATGGGCACATAAATACATGCTCAATGCAATGCACAATGCTCATGACATAAATATTTGTATTGGGTGGGGATCGGACCCACGGCCTTGGCGCACATGATAGGAACACTACCGAATGCGCCACCACGCCCAATAAATGTAAGCATCCGGTCGTAGATTGACGGTGACATCGACCGATACCGGCTGCATTCGGATGGAGCCCTGGAGATCGTGTCTTTGTACCGCAACGACTCCGGCGTCTACATCTGCATCGGCGAGAACATCCTCGGCGTCTCACGGCAGGAGATTAACCTGCATGTGTTAGGTGAGTACGCATGCCACATAGCCAACCCTTCGACCTGATACAAGTAGTTAGAACTCTCACAGCACTGCTTTATTGACTGAGGTTGTGGTAGTTAGATTGCTGGTTCCTTCACTCAGTTAATCAACGTTTGTTGTATTCATTATATCAGCTATTGAAAGTCCACTGGACATAGGCCTCAATCAATTCCCCATTTTTCAGGAGATATAGGGAATTCGCCCATAAGCGTATTAGTAATCGCAGAGCGTAGCTTTCGCGGAGGGGACGCTTCTGCCCATCCCTGCCTTGTGTATTTAAGCTAGACTGTTCAGGATGGATACCTATAGATGGACACCATCTGTCGGATCTGGTACCTCATTTACCTCTGACGATTACGATACCTGGTACAGAGGGAGGTACTATTCTATTCTGCCGGTACCTCACGGTAAATTGTAGTACATAATTATAAAGTTTATTGGTATCAAATGTGACTTATCTGAAGTGAATTAACCAGTCTGATTTGCACTATGTAGTTAGTCACGATCCTAACGATGTATCTATTGGACAGTAGCATCGACATTACCTACTTCGTACATAGATGTACCAAGTAATATGGATGCTACTGTCCAATAGATCTCACTGCATCCAGGTGCAGCTTTAAAAGATTGAATTGGTATATAACTCTCTTCCTTCTAAGCACGTATACGCGTCACTGAAAAAAGTTCACTCTTAACTAGCAACCCTAACGGAGATATAGATCGTAATCAACTGGCTAGATAATAGACGTGTGTGACTTGCGACACGAGACGAGAGTTATCGCGCAATTTGTTTATCCATACTGCATGCGCGCAAACAAATCGCGGCAGTGACCCCGCAACCCGCATAATATTACACTCAATGACCCGCGTACAATATAGAGCGTCTATAAAACGATGCAGGCAATAAATCATACTAGCAATAAATGAAAACAAAATAAACAGTTCAAATTCTGCCTCTAATTAGAATAGAATTGTCTAAGAACACAGGCACGCCCGCCTAGAACAAAAATAATGTAAATTGTCTGAATTCCCTTTCCGGCACTTTCGCAGTCAACAGTCTGTTATCTGTAGTCATTGACACACTTAGCGTGTAACCGCCCCGAGCGGCCATAGTACCCCGAACGATGTTCCCGCGCGGTCGTGTACCTTTGCCGCTCGCGCTCGCGCAGCTCCTCGTGGTGGCGCTGGCCCGCGGGGGCGCGCGCGCCTCCGCACTCGCAGACGCGGGCGAAGGTTAACTGCAACACATTCGTGATTTAACCCCTTGTCACTTCATGTTTTGGCCCTTCTTGGAGTGTTGATCGTTTTTCTGTAAACTGGCTATTTGCATTTTTATTTAAAACCGGACAAATATTAAAGTCAGTATATTTATACGTACGATGCAAATTTGGCAGAGCAGATATAGTCCAAACGTATATATCACACCAGGAATTGCCAAGACAGATTTAACCCCATCTGTACCGTTCTTTCATCGAGACCTCGCATAGTAAATATTAACCAATAATCGAGAGCTTGTGAACGAATCCGCTCGGAGCCCGCTTCCTTCACAAACTCGTGTAGAATGTAGTTAGTTACTAACAATTGGGAGTGGTTAGATCCCGTGGATACGGAGGTGGGCATCTCGGGCGTCGAGAACGCCGCGGTGACGGGTGAGCTGGGTCGCAGCCTCAACATCCGCTGCCTGGCGTATGGCTACCCGCCGCCCTCCATCTACTGGTACCGCGGCCGCACCATGCTGCCCTATAGCAGCGAGCTATACGAGGCCAGAGGCAACGTCCTGCAGATAAGGAAACTGGATCTAGACACGTTGGGAAACTACGCGTGCCAAGCGTACAACGGCATCGGCAAGGCCGCCCTGTGGAAGATCACGGTGCGAGCGTACCAGACGGACTCTAGCTACTCGCACGAACTGCTTGTACCGCGAGAGAACGCGGTGGAGGTGACGCCGGGCTCGCCCGACCTGCCCAGCCGGCCCAGGCCAACCACCACCACCACGATCGCACCCGAAATTGACAGGCCTGTTTACACCGGTAAGATGAGTGTCAACCGAGCGCCAGTTCGCTTTCGTACAAGAAATATACGGACAATTAATTTCTAATAGTTTCAATGTTATTCAAGAATAGTTCACACAAAGCGAACTTGGCCTTCTGTTTTGTACGTTCGTTTTCTCGCATATTTGAGTCCCGATTACTTTGAATACAAGCGGAATAATTACGGGCTGACGAATTCGTGAGAAAACGATAAGAAGTTTTAGCGATAAAATTCTGGAGCTACTGGGTCATTAAAATTGTTAATTTGTATTGTTTAACCGCTTTTGTAGTGCACGTTGCATGATCTTTGTGCTTTGCATGTACCTAAGTTTGTATTTTTTTATTTTTAGTTATACTCGTATCGTATTTATTCTATATGTACACCTACAACTTTACAGAATTATGTATACAAAATACATGTTAGACCATATCTCAAACCAACACGTGTAAGTATTCATGTTGTAAGTATATGTATGTATATTCAAAATGAACGTATTTCCGTATCTCTTTTTATTTAATTGAATACGACAAATAAAAATATAGGTACCTTCTTACTGCACATATAAATTTAAAAAAAATGTAGTTGCCATTCAGATCACGTCTTCAGCATATTCTCTATTTTGATTCTCGGCTCTCGACGGCTCAGACATTTTTTCTAGCTCCACCAGTGGAATGGGCGAAGACATTCATTAATGAACGACCCTATAATTAATTGTTCCCGCAGCGCAGATCCTGCAGGATCAGAGCGGGAGAGACAATGATTGTTGTATTTTTGCACCAAGCCCCTTATTAAAATATTTTAAACGCATTCGAATATCGTTGCAGATACATTGTAATAGTATGTGTCATTTTAGTTTTCCACCCAAAACTTCATCAATTCTGTTAACTTCACCAAAAAATTATGGGTAATAAGACTATTGGTTATTAATAAACTGCAACTTGTTCAATATATTATCTGTAATACTGACAATAGGGATTATGTCACCACCAGACATTTTCGTGTCGGATATATGGTTCTCTTTGCTACGCCAACACGAAAAGTGTATATAAATAAGCTATTGTACTGTTAAGCCCATGAAATATATATATATATATATACTATTATCTATAACTCTATAACTACTTTTACATAGCACTATTATTTGAAAATAATATATTTGTAATCAAACGTCGTACTTTGGCAGTGGCGGTGAACACAAGCATCGAAGAGGTACAGCTGCCGCTGGCTACCGGCTCGGATCTGAGCCTGCATTGTGACGTGGACGGCTACCCGGTGCCGGAGGTCTATTGGACCAAGGATGGCGCGCGGCTGTCGCCCTCGGACAGGACACATGTCACTGGTAACTACCGTATACATTTACCATCATCATCATAGCAGCTGTGGAATATTTTTTTATCAGACCAGGTCGACAAAGCGTCACTGCAGCCTAAAGACGCTCGTAATATCACAGGTATATCAGTAGCGCGTTGTTAACGTTGTGACTTAAAGATATTATGTCACATTACTAAGTAATTTCACTGCCTCTCTCACCCTTCAAACCGAAGCACAGCAAAACGAACACTGCTATTGGGCGGTAGAAATAAATGAGGGTGAGGACCCAATGCAGACGACCATTGTATGAGGTCTATTTCATGACCATATTATAGGACTGGATATAGGCCTCCCTAAGAAACAGGAAAATTTGCCTGTAATTGCTGCGCTGGCCGGGCGTGTTTGCAATCTCAGAGCGTAGCTCGCAACGGTAATGCCGTTGCCCATTCCCGCCCCAGTGCATTCTACTCCGCTAGTAAACATTTCTCATTTAATTCATTATACTTTATTATCTATAAACATCTTTTTAGTCTCTATAGAAGTGTTATAATTTAGTTCCAAGGCATAATCTCTATTGATCTATGACCCCTATTACGATCAGCTTCTCTTGTTTATACCTAGTCTGGCTGATTAGAAAGGGCAAACTTTATATGTATTTCAAGTCTTTACACAGTTTTACATACAAACAATAATTTCAGAATATATATACTTATTCGTTTTTATTAGAAGTAGACACATCCTTATAAAACCCTGCAGAACTCGAACTGAGTGAAAACGGGATAGAAAAATGTTACTTCTTGCACTAAGTGATTAGAGTACTAACTTTTTAATTCACAACTGCATATCATAGATTATACATAGCTGGCGATACGATAATTAAGGACGACAACGTCTAAACTAGGAACCTATATCGGACAGGAAATTAATCGATGTCGTCATAAATACTTCTTATGGTATCAATATATTTGAATCACATTTACTACAAACAGCGCTACGCAGTTTCTCCACGCAGTTCCATCATCTGTAAGAATATGAAGAACAACAATTACTTATGTTACTCGCTGATAAAGCAAATTTCATTGTAATCGGTTTATTATTTTTTGAATTTATTTTTAAAATATACAACAATACAATACTTACATATTAAAATTTTAAACAATTACTCCTGTGTTACTTAAAAAAATGCAACTTTCTATTAGTGAAATAATCTTCAACATCGGTTCAGTTGTTTTTGAGTTTAATCGTTTTGCTCATTACAATATACTCGCGACCTGCCCGGACTTCATGCGATAAGGATTAAAAAGGGTTATTGCGTGTTATTCCTAAGAGATAGACATAAACTATCGTGAACTTTTCCGTAGACCTTTTTGACGTGTACAATACTGTAGTACATTTTTTAAATTCTTATCTCGTCGGATTCAGCCAGCGTTTGCGATGTAAGCGCAAAAATATGTTTATTTTCAACATCATTAGGAAACTCTAAAATGATGAGTGTATTTCTACTATATTATGCATGTTTTATACATATAAACCTTCCTCTTAGCTCTATTTATTTATTAAAAAATCTATTGTTTAAAATATCTAAGCAAACAAAGGGACAGACAGACAGCTGGGGAGAGACTTTGTTTTATACTCTGTAGTGAAGTATAGACGTACGATACGATATACAAGGGTATTTATGCAACATTGCAGAGGCGCGTTTGACAATCTCCGGACTGACGGCGGAGGACGGCGGAGAGTACGGCTGCCACGCCCGGAACGAGTACAGCGCACATTCTTCCACAATACAGATCAGCGTGCAAGGTGAGGCCACCCTGATTGACATCCACCAGGAATTGTGTCATATTTACCCAGTAATTTCACTGCCTCTCTAACCGTTCAAACCGAAACACAGCAATGCGAACACTGCTATCGTGATAGCAGTGTTCGCATTCCTATAGAAATAGGTGAATGTGAGGTACCAATGCAGACGTCCTTTGTATGAGGTCTACCTTATGTACGCCATAAGAAAAGAAACTGCAAGGCGATGAAGATCCTGTACCGCTGAGTTGGAGGTATTTTTACCGATAAACCTACTGCTGGACTACTTGGACGTCCATTTCAGCGCCACTAAGGGTTGGAACCTTTTATGATGTCTAGTACAACACAGTAATGAACCATTATCTTGCAGGTCTTTACGTCCCATCACACTGTACCGACAACAAGTTCTTCGCTGACTGCGTGCTGATCGTGCGTAGCAGATACTGCCACCACCAATACTACTCCAGGTAATTAAGGTTCAGGCCTGTTAAGAAGTCATGAACTTTCCGTAATATAAGTGTCTTATTTGCATATCCCAATTAGTCATTTGCAATAAGAAAATAATAAAATCCTACAACATCTCATACATTGATCCCTCATTCCGTGATAAACGCTTAAAGCACTTGTGTTACGGACATCAGACAACAGAGGAATCTCAAAATACAATTAGATACATTTATTTAACTCCCAGACAAAGAAGAAACATCACAGTGGGTTCACAGTGGGTTTCAGAGTGGGTGTATCGAACCCACGACCTTTGGCACACAAGACAGAATCACTACCATCTGCGCCATCGGGCCAGTCAATTTAGCGAGTCAATCTTGAGTAAAAAAAGATTAACAAGACAACGATTTCCAATAATTCCCATACTCATATTTGAAAACAATATATTTTTTTAATGATGACTAACAGAAATCTATATCATCTAAGAAAGCATTAATGTAACAGTTGGAATTGTAAACCGCACAATCACTTATTTCAATTTCTAGTTCCAGGAAAATCTATATTATTGTTATCATGCAAGAAATAAATTGAATCATAATTAGGTAGCTTGCAAAATACGCAATCAATTGAGAAATGCCCTACAAATATGCCAATAAATAAGTTAAATTGACTAAGACCCAGTTTATCCTGTAAACTAAAACCGCGTAGCTGCTGGTTGCAGTCACATAATTCCCCTTCCTCTGACAATGTGGGGATACTAAATGTTACCTATATCACTAGCTAATCTTGTGATTTTCTATTTATGACTTTTTGAAATCAGTTCAGCAATTTTTAAGTTCATTTTTAACAAACGTACAAAAATACAAATCCAGTTTACTTAGCTTTATTTCAGGTAGTCTCTTATTTTCTTCGAAAATATAACAGCCATGTCACTGGGTTAAGAATTACTTAGCTCTGTTACGATGTAAGAAATGTTAAAATTGGTCCAGTTTGTATATTTTTGAGTTAAACCGTAACATACAAACCTTTCTTCTTTAAAATATTAGTGCAGATATTTTTTTATAATTACATATCAACCCTCAATGTTCGTTCAAGGACTCAATATCCTACATCTAGGTTTCATTATTGAGATAACGACATGTTTAATTAGGTCGATCGGATGCGCGAGATCATAACGCAATGAGAACCGGAGTGTTCTCACAAATTTTTGGTAATAATGAGTTTATAGTTTTCAAATTATGCAATCCTAAATAAATAAGTCCAGTTTGGCGTTTTTACTTTTATTGCAGATTAAAAATTAGGTATTCTTGTCTTGGCATCGCAAAAAGTGATAAATCAAATTTAGGCCACTGGTTCTGTCAATTGAAGGTACACTACAAACTCTTTACTGCCAAAAACTGAGTTAAGGGTGCGTCAAAGACTGCATACAGTTTGTGAATACGGGTGTAATATTGATATTTAGTTTATAGAGAGTGACCGTTATATTCGCAGGTTCTGCTGCAAGTCGTGCGTGGAGGCTGGCCAGCTGGACCCGCAAACGGTGGACCGGATGGCGGACCTATGGAAGAAGAAGTAGTTACCGACAACACTGCTGGAACGCCCGACCTTTCCCGCCGGCACCCCTGTCCCCACGAGAGGCTGTAGAATAACTCTTCTAGAATATTTCCCTATTATTGTGATCGTTTCGTTTCGCCGGCGGGCGGAGTCCTCTCCTACATAGA
The DNA here is from genome assembly GCA_020976665.1 of Heortia vitessoides. Taxonomy (NCBI): domain Eukaryota; kingdom Metazoa; phylum Arthropoda; class Insecta; order Lepidoptera; family Crambidae; genus Heortia; species Heortia vitessoides. The sequence continues at coordinate 12,343,896 of JACJUM010002496.1, forward strand.
TGTTACTCCGGTTAATAATGTTCGAGTGCCATACATTATAGTTAGTATAATTTACGTTTCTGTTGTTCAAAGTATATATTTACATAAACGTATATAATACTGTTATACGTTATATATTATGGCAAAATTAAGACGCGCCGCGTCCTTTCGCGGCCACAGCCGTACCAGTAATTCTTACTGTAGATAAGACTAACGATAATGTAAATAAATATTATTAATGTCACAAATTATTCCATCCGTGATGGGAATTAGTAATTGCAATAAGTTCTACTAAGTTCTACATAGGTAGTCGAGACTAATAACTATGAAAGTAAATTATTTATTACATAAGTTGACCGGTTGCGACGCTTACCACGCCCTGGTGTCCCGCTGCAGTCATCGTAAACGTTTCAAGTCGTATTAATCTGTTTGTTATAAGCGATTCTTGTATTGTGACAGTGTACATAGTGAACAATAAAAGCGTATGAAATGAAAATCCGTATATTTTTTTTATAATCCCCTTATCAGATATATTAATAATAGGAATCACAAACATCAATCTAATGTATAGTTTTTATTCGTATCGACAAGTGACAGTCAATGCACAAACACCGCATAGACATGGACACAGGCGCGCTTTCAACACACCATCTATTCTCTAACATTATTGTGTACCGCGACAACGCTACTCGCACGCTCTTTAATAACTACTCATTCGTTTACATCGTATATTGATTACACTATAAAGTTAAAATAACAAAACTATTGTAAATTCGACTTGTATATCATACAAATACTTATTAATATCAATGGAATATATAGATATATATAGGTAAAAAAAAGAAAATAAAATTTGAAATAACATAAATTTTTATTTACATTCCGAAATTCACAGTCACGAAAACTCCTGACGTCCACCCACTAGACAATGAAAGTACAACGAGGATCCAGTGACAGCCGACAGGTGTACATGTACCATGCACAGCCAGCGCGCCCGCGCTCCAAACTCAATCATATTATTGTCAGTTCATTTACATAATAAAACAAAAAATGTTCGTTATAATCGTGAAGGCCAGGCCCGTACATAATTTGACTATCGCGGGTGTACTTCATATACAATTTACTAGGTGTCGCCTCACTTGCGCTTACTCTTCGAGAGCAACATGTCGATACATACACAATACAATTCTTAAAACAGATAAATTAAACACGGTACAAGTTTATATACATCAAATTATATTTTAAATACAGGTGTACAAGGACACCGTCGTCGCGCCGGTGGCCGCGGGTCGGGCTCGAGAGAACTCGTCGCGTCACTGAGTACAATTTATTTAAGTATGTATTTTGCAAACAGGACCCAACTTTGAACATTTAAATAGATCAATTCAACTGGCCACTTTCAATACAGTAAACATAGCGTGGGGACAGCCATGCGCGGGCCGCTACAGTCCGGCGACACCGGCACGACTGGCTACACGCTAAATATCTTACCGGGCTCCGCTCGGGCCCATTTTAGTATCACAATACGTGTTAAACTAAACGAAGGTCCCACTAAGTTCTAAGTAAAAACCTACCAAAAAAATACAATAAAAATGGAAAGAATTCCTCTATTACAAATTAAATACTCATAAAGAAAGGCGGTGTCTGCGCGGTCCCTACTTGTACTTTCATCGCGTCGGACGCGGGCGAGCCATTTTTACAGAGGTCGGTTGGTAGTGCGGCGTGCGCGTGCGCGTGCGCGTGGGACACCTCGCGCTAGCGGCCGAGCTAGGCGCGCTATGCTTCCCTACAATATACAATGTTACTGTAAACACACCTTGCGTACTGAAAGTACGTCGACACGCACGCACGGCCCGCGGGGCGGCGGGGGTGGCGGGGTGTGGCGGGGGTGGCGGGCGCGGCGGGTCGCGCTCCGGGGACGACGGCTCCCTCCAACTTCTTAACATCTTTCACAAATGTAGCGTTACACTATGTACATATGAATGTATGACCTATACTCGATAACTTAAAATATTCACTTCGGCATCATTCTGTCCGACATAAGCGGCTAAGATTTACACGCGCATACTTATTCGTAACTTTTTGATATAAACACGCGAAACACGGCGATCTCGCACACTTGTGTATCGTTAGTAAGAAGCCGGGGGTAAGTTTAACAATAATTTTAGTTATAAAACATGATTTCATTTTGTCGGTCCGGTGGTCTGTTCGGACATTACTGACGACGGTCGTATATCGACATCACTGGGACGGTCCGGGGGTGCGGGCCGCTAGCGTGTCTGTGTGGCGGGGCGCCGGGGGGGCCGTGGGGGCCGAGGGGCCCGTGGGGGCCGGGGGGGCCGCGCGGGCGCCGGGCGTGGGCGAGCGCGGTCAATCCAAGACCTGGGACACGATCTTCTCCATGTCGTGGTCGATGTCTACGGGCGGCGGCGGCGCAGCGGCGGGCAGCTGGAACGGCTCGTCCAGTTCCTCCAGACCGGCGGGCACGGGCAGCTTGACCAGCTCCTCTTGCAGCTTTACGTAGTGTCGCTGGAGAGGGATCATCATCAATATAATATATAAACTGAGATTATAAGGAAAGTCTACTTTCAGCTTGTTAAGCATAAATACAAAATACTAGACCGTTTAAAAACATCACTTTCTACAAACCACATTATACAGAAATTAATCATATAAAAAATATAAGTTGAGTCTACATAGGCTACAAAATCCACCCAGAAATGGGTATGTTCAGAAAACATAGAGCAGGTGTCGAAATTATTTTTAATTAATTACCTACTGATAACTAACCCACTAGGTTCTGCATCTCTAAAGAAATGCGTACAAATCACGACCAAACTGCACTTGTAGTGGCGGCATGTACACATACATAACCGAGTTTTAAAATAGACAACACATCGTAACGTCATCTCTAAACCACTCGGCGCCTTACAGATCCAATATCCCGCTACCACGTTTTTTTTACACAAATGTAGTCGCATACCATCAGAAATCGATAAATTTAATTTAATATTTTTAACACGCTTTTATTAGGTTCACTTCCCGGTCTTTGATTAGGATGAAATTTTGCACACGCTCTGAGTTCTGATAACAATACATGACTAGCTACGAAACGTAATTACAAATCCAATATGGCGGCCTCCCCAAGATGGCGAACTGGCTGTTTGAAATACACTTCCATGTTATGGGTATCAAATGAAAGGGTTTGCTGTCAGGAATACGAAAAAAATAGTCACGTGACTCAAATCCAACATGGCCGACGACTAAAATGGCGGGCAGGTTATTTGAAATGATACGGGTATCAAATGAAAGGGTTTGCTGTTAGGAATACGAAATAAGAAGACTAAAAATAAAAGTTTAAGAAGCTAAAAAACACGCTTTAATGAAGAAATATTTGTCGACCTAGTCTAATAATTTCTTTTAGTGTTTTTTATTTATATTATTAAGCGTAATTCACGGACACTTTAGTAGCCAAAAACAAAAATTTTGAATCTACTATGCGCAGACGTCCACATACCAAATCTGTCATCTTCCACAAGCCACTCTTCCGACTAGACTGCCATCAGTCATCTAGACGGGTCTTAAAGCTAAGTTAACTGCAGTTTCATTACGCGAACCACAAGAAAAGATCCGACTAGAAAAACTAAAGTAGATGAAGACTGCGGTACCCGAAAAGTGTGGCGAGCCGTACCTTGAGCGCCATGAGGTTGAGCTGGATGGTCTGCTGCGTGCGCTCGTCGCCGCCCTGCCCCTCCAGCTCGGTGATCCAGTTGGCCACCGTCCGGATTATCTCGTTGCGCTTGATCCAGAAGTGCGTTTGGATCACCTGTGAAATCACCCGTCTGATATAAAATCGTGCCGACTGAATCTGTTCGCGCCCGTATATCGGGACCACAAATTCTGAGCGACTGTTTTTAGATATCCCGATCGTTTTTACAGTAATTTTTAGATAGTACGCGTACTTTTTATTTTTTAATGTATATCTTTGTTAGTACTAGAACTAACTAATGCTCATATTGAATATCAGTCACAAAATATGTGTAAGGTCAACTGAAATGAAAAATATGGTGGTTGGGTTAGGTTGCTGCGACCACAGCGGACTGCAAAGTTTTATCTGAAAGTCAATTACTTGGTAAATTGTAGTTTTAACTGGGTATATATTATATAACAAAACGAATTCTAATGAACAATACGTTTTATCTGTAACAGTTGTAAACCTTTTACTTGCGATTCAGAAGAAAGATTGTGAACAGCATCAATAACAATGAAGGAATTATGTATTGTCTATTGTCCTTATGTAGGTACAGTAATAAAACATTGTAGAACGACATCAGTTGTACCCACCCTCGACGCTCGTGCATGTTATTGTCGCGCTAGCACATCACCGACACAATTATATGTTTCCAACGTGGCAATACAATATATACTATTATAATAAAATCAAATTATAAACGGAATCCCTTCTCGCGGTCTATCCCTATGGATACTTAGATCTTAAAACTACAGGTTTTTTTTAATATATCAAAATTTCCAAGTTAATTAGAAAGTAAGTTTATATGCATAAACTAATGTGATATGGTAAACTCATTTCTTTGTGATTACATTATAAAGGCTGGATCAACCCGACGACAGAGAAAAAAATAATGTATTGTTAATAATAAAAAAGGGCAACTAAAAAGCCCTCGATGGCATATGTCTATCTCCTCTAAGGATAACCTTCAATAACCATGTTTATCTTCATTGCATCCGTGCGAAACCGAAGCGGTCGCTGGTAAAAATTCACACAGTATCCCATACATCGATCTTATTCCAAGATAAATCGCTTAAAACACTCGTGTAACGACCGTCAAACAACAGAGGAATCACAAATAGAATACTCATATACACATTCTTAACACCCAAACACAGAACAAACACTAATAAAAACAAAACAAAATTATCCTAAAACACTTTCTTGGTACTTTATTTACTGATGCTGCTTCTATAACTTATTAACCCTATTTCTGATGTACGTTATTTTATATGTATATATTTATATCATATGTATTTATTGCGTTTATTTATACAAATATGTATGTAACGTTTATCTATCTTGTATATATATTGTATGCAAAAGTATATTTATATCTGTTTTGTGTAATGGTTGACTGGGAGATAATGCCAACTGGTATTAAGTCCGCCATTTGTACATTTTGTAAAATTTTGTGCAATAAAGTTTAATAAATATTAGGCCTGGGTGGGGATCGAACCCACGACCTTGAGCGCACAAGATAGGAGCGGCGGAAGTACCTCTCGGAAGCAGGGTTCGGGCGCGCGCAGGTGGTCCAGCATAGCCCAGCGCACGCAGGCCTGGTAGATGTTGGAGTTGTACTCCAGCGACGCGCTGGTGCCGGCGGTGGTGCCGCGGCTGCGCTCGTAGCCCGGCTCGTTGAAGTAGGGCTCCGGCACCAGGATCAGCGACTGGATCGACACCAGCACCTGCGCGGAGCGATTGCGTTACTTTCCTGACGACACCCTTTATGTATGCGGTTTGTCGCACATAATGTTACATTTGATTTGCACTTATTTTGTCGCATGTCATATCAGCCATAAAAACTGCACTGTTGGATATAAGGGAGTTGGGCCTCCCAAGATAGGGGGGACTTTTGCCCATAATTGCCTCGCTGGGCAAGCATATTGACAATCACAGAGCGCAGCTTTCGCGATGGGCATGCTGCAGTCCATCCCCACACAGTGCATTTGAAGTACACTGTTTCGGATGGATATACCGCCATCTGTCGGTTCTGGTACCTTAATACCTCTTACGACAACTGGTACTGATATACTTAACTTCACATATATAACACACAGATACAAAATGAATACAACTACAACAATACAGTAAATAACACGCACACAAAAAAAAATATTCGTCCAAGTGGAGATCGAACCCATGACCTCTGGCGTCATCGCGCCATCGAACCGAACAAACTGAACCAGTGTCGTGAAGGATGTGAGGCAGTGAAATTACTGGGTAATGTGACATAATATCTTCAAGTCACAAGGTTAGCAACGCTCATTTACACGCTTACTATCAAGCGGACTGTACGCTTGTTTATCAACCTAGTTTAATAAATATTAAAAGCAGAAAAAAAAACTATTTGTTACCTGAAGGAAACTAGAGGTGTGTGCGTTCCACTTCTCCTCGGGGCGGCCGTGCCACGTGTTGAGCACGGACAGGCACACCTTGCCGTCGTTGTACAAGTTGGGGTTGAACCGCACCGAGTGGCGGCCCGTCGTCTCCAGGTTTATGAGCATTGGCACCGCGGGGTACTCCGCCGGGAAGTACACGTCCAGGATGAAGCACCCGTTCGCGTACGGCGTGTCCGACGGACCCGTTATTAGCACCTGTCGGGTAAAACATTTTAGCACACACGGTATGTACGGATCGATTTCATTACTGTGCCACTGGGAGAATTACACTAAAGAGTTTAGTTTTGTTAGATGTGCCGCATTTTATAGTGAAATGAGCTAAAAAATCATCTTTTTTTATTAGCATGCAACACCGGGTATACGATGAACTGTACAGTGGAACCTGAGATTAATATATCAAAAACGCAGCGTATTTTGTATTGCGATTGAATGAAGCTATCACGACTTAGAACATTACATTAATTGATTTGAATTATACATAGTTTAAATTATAATTTTAAAAAGGTTTAATATACATTGGAAATTCACGTATGGACATAGGCCATGGCAATATAGGGGGAATTTTGCCCGTAATTGTTTCGCTGGACAAGCGTGTTGGCAATCGGAGAGCGCAGCTTTTGCGTCGGGGATGGTGCTGCTCATTCTCACATTTGAGCTACTCTTTTTCGAATGGATATATCGCCATATGTCGGTTCTGGTACCTTAGTTGCCTCTTATGACACCTGGTACAGAGCGAGTTAGTTCTAGCCGTGGCCTAATATAAAGAGAATTAATGGAAAGTAGTAATTTAAACCCAAAAAGTGTGGTGACAAATTAAATCAGCCTTTTCTTCGCACCGCGAGACTACGAAGCGAGATCGGAAAGGGACCGCCGCCAATCGTTCAAGGCCGCGCCTGAGGCGCCCAGGTTCCAGCGGTCTAACTCATGCGCGATATTACCAAACAACATAGGGCGGGGCGGTACCGGCAGAGTAGAATAGTACCTCCCCCTGTACCAGGTGTCGTAAGAGGCGACTATGGTACCGGATAGAGGTATATCCAAGCAAGAAAGTCAGCTCAAATGTACAGGGCGGGAATGGGCAACGGCTTCGCCGTAGCAAAAGCTGCGCTCTGTGATTGCCAACACGCTTACCCAGCACGTCAATTGTGGGCGACATACCCCCTTTCTGGGGAGGGGGGGGGGGCTTTGTCCAGTAATGAACTTTTAACGGCTGGTATGATAATGATGATGATAGGGCGGGGCAGACCTTCATGACGTCGAGGCGGTCGGCGTCGGTGCGTACGAACACGGAGGAGGAGTAGGAGAGCGGCAGCGAAGTGGCGAGCGTGGCGGCCTCCTGCGCTAGCCGCTTCATGCGCGCCGGCGCGGCGCGCGCGCCCGCCGCCCGCACCGCGCTCTCGAAGTGGTACGGCACCGTGAACCGGAACCCGCTCTCCGTGCACTCCGCGATCATCTCGAACGTTTCTGGACAACACGCGCCCGGTCACTGAGTGCCTTCGCCGACCGACGACTGATCTATCATTCCGTCCATGAGTCCACGATTTTCAACAATTGTACAAACATACATACATCACGCCTGTGTCCCATCGGGGTTGGGATCTTCACCTGTTACGATCTTGGCATTCGTCTCTCGATTCCTTTACTCGCATTCGTCCTTTCATACACGCTCGTTTGTTCTTGGTACTTCTAACCTGACCTTTCTTTAATACCTCGTTTACCAAATCTTCCATTCACTTCCGTTCTTTATATTTTTCTGTCATTCTACTTTCATCCATCCTTTCTAAATATTCAAACTACCTCAACATTCCTTTCTCTATTGTTGTCACAACATCATCTTTTATGCCATATCAATCTCTTATCAAACTATTCTTTAATCTGTCTCTCAATTTTATCCCATACATACGTCGAAGTGCTCTCATTTCAACAGCATTATTTCTAATATACTATTTTTTTACATACCCAGCATTCACTAGCATATGTCAGTATTAGAACCAACACATCTCTATGAACACCAGTTGTGCCCATAAAAGCATGTGAGGCTCTATGGCCTCTATTTCTAGCTTTTACTCTTCATTTAATAACTTCTTTCTTTCAACAATTGGACGGACGAAACTAATATCAATATACTTAGAAGAATTGACACATATTATAAATTGTAAAATCAGTCGTGGTAACATATCACCTGTCAAAATTTCCTAAACAATTTGACATTTATCTTGACGTGTGTGACTTGTTCTTTCAAGATCATAAAGCCTATTTTTTTTAACTAAATGCATGATGATAACACCTTACTTGTTATTTGTGTTATAAGTTGTTTAATTTTATTTAATATAATAAATTTGTAATCAGTATTTAGTGTGAAGAACCATTATGACTGTTAAAGGAATCAATCTCTGGATGTAACTGGGAAAACTGTGTCGGTAACTGAACGAGCACTGACCGAACTGCATGGTGCGCATGAGCTCGATGTAGCGCGCCTCCCTGGTGGCGCCGCTGAGCGGCCGCGCCACGGCGCCCTCCGCGCCCGCGCCCGCCTCGCCCTCCGCGCGGCACACCAGCGCGGACGTCGCCTGCGGACACGCCACAGTACACACACACCGCACCCGCTATCGAGTTTTGCAATATAACACTACAAACGCTACTGGCCGGTCATGATTTTCATTTTTTCATGTTAATCCTCAGATTGAATCTCAATTGTACTATTTATGACATAAGGTCGTCTTATTTGTAGTTTAAAGTGCAAAACAAAGAATATTTCTGTGCTTTCAGCGTGTATGATCGCAATAAATTTCAAATATAATAAAAAGTATATAGTTTTTACCAATTATTAATTATACCTCATGAATGATTATTTATGACGGAAATTTTCAAACATGTTAAAACTTTTTTTATCCGAAGCGCAGTAATGCAAGTTTTATATCTATAGTTACTTATAAAAAATATGAAACTATTTTTTTAACTACAATAAAACCCCGTTTTTTTCACTTTTTATATTTTATGCTCAGCGTTTCGGATACATGGCGGCGACCGTTCTCAAGCTTGACGAAGATGTTCTAACAAAAAGTTAAATAAACCACGTTTTAAAGCCGTTTAAAAAATTAGTATCATTATAATAATAATAATAATAACTTTATTCAACAACAAAAGGAAACTTAAACTAAAATACATTTTTAAAACTTAGGTACCTAAACTAGGTCTAGCCTGTTCTTATAGGCACCTATGCTCTGTAATGTGCATGTAGGTGTGGATGTGTACCACTAAACACTAGAGCAGTATCATCTGCAAATGCAATTATTCTACCATTTTCAAGGGTAGTATGAATTATGTCGTTAATGTAGATGATAAATAACGTAGGTCCCAACACACTCCCTTGAGGTACTCCATATTTTACTTCACAGGGTTCACTAATAAAGCTGCTTATTTTACTGTTTGTTGTCTATGGCTTAGATAACTTTTGAAAAGATTGAGTTGTTCCCCCCTTACGCCAATAGACTTAGTCTCTGAAGCAGAAGAGGAATGGATACGGTATCGAAAGCTTTTGTAAGGTCAAGGAATATCCCAATACATTTTTTTCCATAATTTAGTTCACTGATCAAGAAATTAGTGAGCTCCGATACCGCATCACTAGTCGATCTTCCTCCCTGAAAACCAAACTGATTTGGTGAGAGAAAAATTTTGTCCTCAAGATATTTAATAAGCCTTTTATTAATCAGTATTTCTATATTTTTATTTTAAAGAGTTTGAAGGTCACCTGTTTTTTGTATTGGTATAATTTTTGAAAGTTTAAGTGCTGCTGGTATGAATAATATATATATAATATATAATTTAGAGGATGCAAAACATATGTTGGTTATATGCGTAATCAGTGGAACCAATATCAATGCGTTATCCTTTACTATTTTGTTAGAAATGTTATCCCAACCAGGAGCACAATTAGATTTAAGACTGTTTATAATTCCTTCAACCTCTTTGCAATCAGTGTTCAGTAATACAAAAGAACTTTCGGTTTTAGATTTTATTAAGGGAATAGTATTTTGTGATCGTAATTGATCTTTTATTTTATCTGCCAGTGTCTTTCCTACTTCACAGAAGTACTTGTTTATGTCATCCACAGACTTCTTAGGGTCATAATTAAGTTTCAAGAGGTCAGAGTAACTATGTTTTGACACTAGTATTATAAATCGAAAACGCATTAAATTTAAAACATGTATTATTTATCTTTACGACAAAATAATAAAAATGTGAATACCGAAAAGGGAGAAATCCAGAGCAACCAACATGAGTTTTTCCTTTGTTCAATTTAGCATAGAAACAAAACCCAAGGCTTCTACTTAAAGGTCTTGCTACATTACTCAAAACTCGCTAAAAACCGCTATGTGTAATGAGAGTAAGTCGATGTGAATTTACCTGAATGTCTGCTATCAGCGTAGCCAGGCCTTCATCTTCTTCCGATAATTCTGAATTACTAGATGTGCTAAATCTTTGGCTATACGTCATCTTCCCGAATATATTCTTTTTACTCATCCTGAAAATTATAATTAGAATATAAAGCATTTGTAATATCATTGTGTATTAATACATTTATATGAAGGTACATAAAGAGTTAGTCGTCGATTTATATTCGGAATACGGGGTATGCACGAACCCAGAGCTTAGAAGCCTTTGTAATATCGCGACAAGGTAAGTTGAAAGTAGACGTTAAGGAGAGTCACGACAAAACCTCACCGACAACTCTTCCCGCCCGCGTTGTCAGGGCAGTGACTAGATTTACAAACCGGGAAGCTAACTATAATTTGCTTCGCTCAGACTCTTATCATATCAAACGCGCAGCGGCGGTGTAGGGTGGGCTCAAAGTAGACCTCGCGTCGACCGGGCACGGTACCTGAGCTTGGCGGCGTAAGAGTTGGTGGTGCGGCTCATCTGGTGCAGCAGGCGCGGCAGCGGCCGCAGCGCGCCCGCCAGGCGCCGGCTGCGCAGCGCCAGCAGCGCGCGCGCGCAGCGCAGCACGCACACGTACAGCGGGATGTGCCGCGACATGTCCAGCACTGCGGGCACGGACGCGCCGTTACTACTCGCCGCTCTGACCCTCGGCTCGACCTACGTTGGCACACTTCCCCGGCTCCGAGCTCGATGCGCCGCAAATATGAGGTCCGTAATCTTCATTTTTTTTAAAACAAATTTCAAAATTGGCTCCTATTCATCGTATGAAAATTGAGGGTCTTTTCTTGGCGATATCAAAGGCAGTCATCTATCGATAAGTGAGTAAATGAATAATATCACTCGACATCTCGACGAGCGTGTTAAAATAAATAATTATGACGTAAGAACGATTTGTAGTATTTTCGACTCGTCGTCCTAATAAATTCAGTAAGTGCTTGCTGCTATCCGCCGACATAGCAATGTGATGTGTGATAAGTTGCGAGTGCGACGAGACGGCAAGCTGGAGTCGCTCACCGGAGTCGTTCCTGAGGTAGGAGCAGATGGCGGGCACGAGCGAGCTGCCGGCCACGAGGTCGATGAACTCGAGCGGCAGGTCGTGCGGCTCGCTGCCACCGTCGCCCTCGGGCGCCGCGTCCGCGCTCGCGCCCGCTCCCGCTCCCGCTCCCGCGCCCGCCGGCACGGCGCTGCTTGAGGACGACTCTTCTTCTGCGGTGTGCTCTTCTGGAGGCCATTTCTCTCCAGGATTCATGTACGACGCTAAAACCTGATGAAACGATACAAATTTAAAGAACTTTTTACTTTATTTTGGGTTCGACGTTTCGGTTACCATTCGGTAATGGAAACAAACGAATAGAGTAACAGTTCTGAAGATAAATTAACCGCGTTTTGAAGTCGTAAAAAAGGATATTTATTAAGATTAAATACAAGTGGCACTTAAACACAAGTCACATTGCGCAAGTAGTCAGCTGCACGTCTGTCTGAGCGTGATAAACCAAACGTGACAAAAAACCAAAGGTACCGGATTCCGGAAAGATACATACAATTTTTACCAATGGACATCGGTTTTTAAGATATTAAATACAATTATTTTTTTTTATAATTATTAAATTCCCACTACATCTCATACATTGTGCAGGTTCCGTTTTAAGTCGCTTAAAGCACTTAAATACATTTATTTAACATCAAAACACAGAACAAACACATATAAATATTTGCTCTGAGTGGAAAATCGAATCCACGACCTTTGGCCAACAAGATACTACCATCCACACCATCGGGCCTTTCAAAATTAAAAATATTATTGGGTAATGTGACATAATATCTTTACAAGGTTGGCAACGCGCTAGTAATATCTTTGATATTATGTGGATTCAAAAATTGCTTAGTATTACGCAAACTGTATCTGTATTTGTAATAAAAAAAATTAAAGGTTAGGTCGGCGGTTACCTGTAGCAGCACGGTGACGTGTTCCTCCTCAGTGCGCTGCCGAACGAGCGCCTGCTCCACGTTCCATGACTGCTGCGTGGATCCGGTGCCGAAGCCCGTGCCCTTGGCCCAGTACAGCTGGCTCTTCTCCTCGGACTTGCCCGCTGATGAACCGTTCGACGCTTGGCTATTCTGTCATGGGAACGTCAATCGTTTAAGTTGTACTACTCAACTCGAGTTCTATATTGTATTACCTCTAAAGTAGGAATATCAATATGACGCGCATTGACGATGACTCGTACTCAGCTATGATATTGAAATTTCATGTGGTGAACTAATTTTTCAAATTCCACAATTTAATGTGAACAAAAGCAGTTAATTTAATAAATATTAGTATATTTGGGTTTACTTTCTTACTTACAAGGACAATTAAATTACTTTTGAGACGACCATGGTTTTATATTTCGCACCCTTCCATGAGCAATCGATTTAATGATAAAATAACATTAAGGAAATAACATATACAATCAACACACACTCCTTACTTTTAAATGGGCAATTTCAATAATTCATTCCTCATAAAACACACAGCCTCCACATAAAATATCATAATCGGCTAGAGCAAAACAAAAATCATCACAAAATTCTATTATGCTTGTATTCTTTATTATTATTTCGTTGGAAAAATAAATAAAAAAATAACCACTTAAATAAAACATGTGGTGTATACATGTCCTAGGTTACCGTCTAGTAAATATTATATTAAATTATTAATATTAGTATGTATGACAGTAATCTGTAAGTGCTCCTATACTAAATAAATAAATCGTATATAATATAAAGTGATTAATTTATCAGATTGTCTAGTCAATTTGGTAATGTATGATGACCCGTCATTGTGCATAATAGCTATTTAATCACAACGACCGTTTGTATATCACACTTACATCGTTAGAGGCGGGTCTGTGGTGGGTGAAGACGGCGAGGCAGGCCAAGATGAGGCGGACGGCGCCCAGCGCGAGCAGCGCGCGCCGCAGCGTCCGCGCCTCGGCCGCCGCGCCCGCCCCCGCCGCCGCCCCCTAAAACACACAAGTCATAAAACACACAGCCTCCACATAAAATATCAAAACAAAAATCATC
>JACJUM010002496.1:12392296-12477349 GCA_020976665.1 Heortia vitessoides
ACTGCATTATAACTCGGTACCGTTGGACCATCAACACACAACTCCCAGACTAGTTTAGGAATATTCGTTGTCGCTAGCATTCAAAATGTTATCTTGTAGATTACAGTAGAAGTCGGTAAGATTCTGTTTATCAAGACATGAAGGCAATTAACAAACAAACACATACATTAATTGTGGGGTACGCGTTTTTAGACTTCACTATGCTAATTCAGATATTCTCAAAATCTAACTCTTTATGAAACTCTGCCTGACTGCGGAATACGTAATTTTATTGTAATTAACATTACACCACCATCAAATTTTTGACGGGGCCGCTGGCGCAGATGGTAGGGATTCTGTTTCAGGCACCCAAGGTCGCAGGGTTTAGTTTCCACCCACAAACATTTATAAGATGACACATGTTAGTTCTGTGTGTGTCACAGCGCAGGCAGGGGCAGGCGGCACTGACCACGTCGGTGAGGCGCACGGCGTGGCCGAAGTCCAGCACGATGTAGCGGCGCGCGCCCGAGTGCATGCGCTCCACCACCAGCGTGTGCTGCGGCGGCCGCGTCACCAGCGCCGCCCACGGGATGTTGCAATGCTCTTGTTCCTGGCGAACAAATACACGATTATTTTAATTTTGGTTTTGGTGCGTATACGCAATATACTCGCCAAGCCCAAGCCTAAAAACACACATTTTGTACAAACTTTCGCCTACCGAGCTTCAATTTCTGACTACATCATTCACACAGAGAAAACGAAACATTTAATTTCCTTAGTTTTATAAGCCGATACACTACAATGCGTCTTGAAAACTATACAAATAACGCATTTGGCTGTAATTGTAGAATTAACAGTGTACGCAAGATTAGGACATTACAGACTATTATATTACCTATGTACATGAATAAATAAAAAAAAGTATCTTATACACCAATCTAAATTACCTTGAAAAGCTTCTCTTCAGAGAACTCATGTTTCTCTTGAGGATCACACTCCATTAAGGTACCTTCGACGTCTTCCAAAGAGTCGGGATCCTGAGATGTTTGTTTCATATGCCCTTCTTTCATGACAGACCATAACTGTGAGAAAATGAAGTGTTTTCATTTATTAAAATTAATTGAAACCTATTTATTTTTTATCTATCAAATAGAAACCAAAATGATCTATTTGTTTACGTAATCATAAGTAAGATCATAATGTAAATTAATCAAATAATTATGCTACTAAAAAATATTTCACTATATGCATTTCTTTTTCACTTTTCCCAGTTGTCCCAATACTGTAATCAACACGTATCTTTAATAATCTATCTTTAACAAAAGACTATTACATAATATTTCTTAACATATATAAAAGAGTAAATTTTTCAGTTGCCTTAACATACATAGAATAAAAAACGTTGATAAAATCGCATCCAAAAATCGTGAAAGTTGACTCGATATAACAAACTAGTTATATCTTGGAATACTCAGCATCCTAGTAGAGATGTAGCTTATTTGTGTTGTTTTTATCTGCTGAACGCTTTGTGAAACAAGAGTAACACCAGCACTTGATATCAAATTTGATCTTTATTACGACATTAGAGCTTTACTGTTCTTTAAGATTTGAACTCTAACCCAGGCAAAAGTGTGTACTTGGGAGCATTATACCCAATTCGCAAAATGTTTAACTGTCCAATTCTCAACTAATCCAGTTCGCAAATGGTAACTTTTATTACAGATGTATAAATCATTTGGGCATCATAATATTTGTAACAAACCAATCTCCTACACATATCACTACTTGTAATAAAAGATCCTATCTGTAAATTAACGACTGTTAAATTAGTCAATTTAAGATTTGAAAGTTGTGAAAATTGGACATTTTCGAGTAATCCGCACAAACTAGACTTAAGTATCATGCATGATTGTAATGCAACCCAAGTGAACAAGCAATCAACTTACATGATTAGGGTCAGCGGCCCCGAAACCTCCGGGCAGCGAGCTGACGACGGCGTGGTTAGGGCGGGAGCCGATCGACTCCAGCTTGGTGCCGTCGGACGCCACGTGGCAGCTCACGTGCAGCGGCATCGCCTCACTCAGTCCCGCGCCGAACACGCCCACGCCGTTGCTCTGTGCCCACGACGCCACCGACACGGGAGGCGCCTTCGAATCTGGTGAGGAAGCTACCGGTTCTATATTAACGTTTGAGGCGATGGGAGCGTAGAGCGGACTGTTATGGATTGCCGATTTTTTATTGGAGCAGCATCGACGGCTGTCACTGTAGAGCACCTCTGCGGCCGAACCTCGGCTCGAGTGGACGTAGTTGGGGACAGTAACTACGTTGTTTGCAAATGAGGAGGACTGAGTGAGACCGGCCGCACTAATAATAATACTCTTTATTGTACAATACTAAGTACAATATGTTTTTAATTATTACATTTGTGATTCTAGCCAGGTACAAATGTATGAGATGTTGTATGAAAAAAATAGAAGTGTACAGGTGAGGCGACCTTACCTATTTCCGACGGTAAGTTGAGCAAGTCCTTGAGCTGGCAGTCGGTCTTGGCGGTGGGCGGCGTGGTGGAGTCCCCGGCCAGCACGCTGGCGTACGTGACCGGCGTGGACGAGCCGCGGCCCAGCTCCGGCACCTCCGCCGCGAAGATGGTGCGCTCCAGCGGCAGGCCGTACATGCCGAACCTGGACGCGGGAGACGTTCATATTCAAATCATCTATACTGATATGAGAAACTACTAGCTCCCCCAGTGACTGATTTCGTCCAAAACAAAGTAAGTAGGCTGCATTTCACTTTCCTGTTTTCTCTCGTAGAACTCGTAAGAGTAACATTTCGCAAACATAACTCTAAAGAACAAGGAATTCGCAACCTCGAGACTTTCTTGAACTATTGTTATTTTTTTACTATATCGTAATTGTTATCCAAATAAAATCGCTATGAAAAGTATCCTTCAAAATTGTCATTATCAGTATCAAGGGCACGTCTCTACGGTTGTCCTTAAATGAATAATTAAAGATTCCAATACGTTTCCGGGTAACCAGATCAATCACCTGGCCCGCAGTAGCTGGTGGTAGACGTCGGCGCGGTCGCGCAGGCAGCGCGCGGTGCGCTCCAGAAGCGCCAGGCAGCGCGCCACCAGGTCGCCGGCACCGGCGCGTTGCGCCGCGTGTTGAGCCAGCGCTACCAACCAGCGCAGCGCGCCGGGGGAAGAGCAGGCGCCAAGGTACGGGATGCACGCGCTCACGCTACTCATCAACGTCTGCTCGAAGGTGGACTTCCAAGGCTTCGGAAGTTGCTTCACCCCCCTGTCCGGTGATGCAATATGTTTAATTAAGTCCTAACGAGAACCTTCTATATCCCAAATTTGACTACGATGCATGCGGCGAACCGTTATGGTTCAGTATATTTGGAAAAAGATTACAAAATCTTATATTTTTTTTTAGTTGCTAAAATTAATATTAACATTAAATAAATTCTAGAAATGATATTGCTCCACAGAGTGCGTTAATATTTTAAAATTGAGAGAGCGTTTCGGTTAAACGTTGCCGAGAGTTGATTTCTAGAGAAGTGTCATATATACAATTGCCCAGGCGGCAATTATGGGCAAATAACCTCCTTTCTTGGGGAGGCTTGTGTCCAGCAGTGGACTTCAAATGGTATGATGATGATAAAACAAAATAAAAAATGTTCACTTACTCGCTAGTTATAAGCATTATTTTGACGCACTTCTTAGCAATGCTCCTGTTAGAGCAGAGAATGCAGTTCTTCACCAGCGTGTCAGTGTGCCGCTCGATGACCCGCACGCACTCGAGTTGCTGCGCCTCAACTGGGCTGTTCGCATCCTTGCTCTTGCCTTTCTCGACCTTACCAGTGCGCATTCTTTGTAGTCTAATCGATATCGTCCAAATGAGTACATCCATTGCTAGTATCCGCCTATTCGAATCTGCGTCGTTCTCTACTATTTCGCAGAGAGTGTTCAGAAATGCATTAGATTCAAGCATTGCAATCCTTTGCTGTCGTTCCATGGGTATGTCTGCGGGCGGACTCGCTCGCACCGTCAGCGAGATCTGGTGCAACCAGTCACAACCGATGAATCCCGACTTCTTCGAGCTGTTCTCGTTCGCTTTCGCTTGTCCTTTCGCAGGCCAGATGCAGGGATCTTTGGCAGGATCGAACAGTGACTTTATGTGGATTAAGAAGGTTCTTCCTCTAGCTCGGTACAGGCGAGGGCTTGTCAGTATAAGTGTGCCGGACTGTTGAGTGAGGTCCAACCCCGACGACAGCATTAAGGGGCCAGCGAGTATCTCAGCGTTATGCGCTTGCAGGTACTCCTCGCTGTTCACGGGGTTTTCAACACTCGTTGAGTTGTCAGCATCTACTGCGAAGTTAACAGGCGAATCGGATCTATGGCCGAAAGATGCGTCTTTTTTGTATCCAAGCCCGTGTAGGTTCTGTTTTAACAGAGTGACTTGAATTATTGGTAAGTTCGCTGTACAAGCGGTGTGCAACGTGAAGCCGAATTCTACGTGCGCTAATGAAACGCTATATGGCAGATTCAATTCCAGGACGTGTTCGTCCCAGGTCGAGGACTGGAGTCTCCAAGTCCTATTATTCTGGTGGTCGGATCTGGAGCGCTGTGCGGGCGACAGCTCGCACCAGAACCCGGGTACCACCGCGCTATAAGGCACTGTCGTGTTCGTACCGTAAGACCCTGTTAGAGATATCAATGCTTCTAAATCATTCATATCCAACTCAGTCTTGTTTGCAATAATGACGGGTGCGGGCGTGGGCCCGCACACTTCGTCTCGAGGTGCTTTCTGAAGCATGTCGAAATCTATATTGGCGAATTCATCTTCGTCAATGTCCCCCGCGGAGTCTTTCTCTCCGTTGTTCAAGGCGTAGAAGTATATCATGCCGTGCTTCGTGGACACGCTGAGCCGCTCGACGGACGCACAGAACGTGACAGACGTGAACTGACCTTTAGGTACTCGTTTCTCGGAGAGCATCCTAAAGTCCGGAAGAGAATAAAGCCGCAGGCAGCCGTCTACGCCGACCACCGCGCACGAGTACTGTTCGTGCTTATCGACGGGTAGCAGGCACAAATCCACGGGACTTTCGTTGAAGGGTAGCTCTTTCACAGACACAGGGTTGTCGTCCAAAGTGTAAACTGATGTTTTGTTATTGATTTTGAATAAAAGGAAATAAGCTTTACTGTCCGAGTTGTCCTTATCGTTGGCGTCGACGGCCTCGTCGACGTCCATCTTGGTGTCGCCGTCGCCATCTGTCTCCTCCTCCACCTTGACTTTCTCTGGCTCGATTCTAGATAACACAACGAGCAAATGTTCTTTATCCTCTGTGGGCAGTAAATGCGTAACTTTGGAATCCTCTCGGAGGTTAAGTTTGGGTGGAAGACTTAGGCACTGAATGGCAACACCTTGCGAAACGGCCTCCTCTTGGGGTGGGTCGCTGTCGAAGCCGTCGTTGTTGCTGTTACTGACGACGTTCTGCGCCTTAACTTTGGTGCCACCAAAAGGAGTCATCTTCACCTTTTCCGTGCCATCGCTGCCCTCGTACCACTTAAGATCAGATATTTCTAAAGGTCCGTTCATGTTGAGGTAATGAGTTATGGGATCTGGTTGCTGAAGCACTGCGTCGGTTTGATCCGCCAACTTGGTTCCGACAGAGTCCAAGTTGCCGCTTTTCCAACTCTTCAGTTGTGATATTTTGCCGACGAAGTCCAGCATATTGCCTTGTCCCGATTCAGGCAACTCCGGCAGTAAAGCCGTGGGTGGAGGCGGGGGCAGCTCTTTGAAATGTTTCGTAAAGATATTTTTCTTCGGCTCCCAGACCTTACAGTTCTCTTTACTGGAGGACGCGTTTAAATTGATAACATTACTGATTTGCTCGTCTATTAAGCTGTTTGTGCATTGTGGAAGCTCTGTATCTTCGTCGGAGTACTGGAAGTGTATTTCGTCGTAGATGCTGGCGTCGTCCTTGCGCGCGACCGTGCAAACCTTGCTGCCGCCGGGCTTGGTGTTGCCGCTGCTGTTGGCCATGTGCACGACCGTCGCGGCCGAGCCGGCCAGGGAACTGTGTATATCGTACGTTAACAGGAATAACATTTTATTTGTGGGTCCTAAATTGCTCTTTGCTTCGTTCTGATCGTTCATAGCTTGAACACTCTCTTTGGACTTGTCCGTGCCGGAGTCGAAGAGCGTTTTGCAGTCCTCCTTGATAGGTTGATTGGGAGCGGGCGTATTCGACTTTGTGATGGTCACCGCGACAGCACAGACGAGGGATGGTTTCGTTTTGTTGGAGTTGGTGTCTTTTTCGGTACTTTCTGTGTTCTGCGCTTGCGGGTGTGTTTCTTGTTGTGACGTCATACCGACAAAGGACATTGCTGTGAGCTCGATGTTATACACGGCTGTGGATACATAATGCACGATTACTTAAAGTTTTAAGAAATAATTCGTAGACCTTCACAGAAAGTCTGTGTACAAAAATTATAACATTTCTGATATGATACGGCAATGTTCCATATGTAATAATTAATTACGCCAACCACGTATTCTGAACACTCGCTCTAATGGTTTTTTGCACCCAACAGCATGTCATGTGGTTTTGCTACGGCATGTCATGTACTCCCACAACAAGAATTTGTTAACGAACCAGATAACACACGACGGCGCGTCTTTATCAAGATACCCTCGGAGATCGAGACTTATTGTCTCGATCAACGTTTTCATAAAGAACTGAGCCGAGTATGTCATTTTGGGTATTAGAATTGTTTATTTTTTTGTATTTAATTAGTATAGCAACAAATGTGTGTATTTATTTCTTTGTAACTAAGCAATATCATGTCACATGTATGTATATACTGTACGTATATACTGCTAACTAGCAACGGTCCGTGGTTTCACACGCATAGTTCCCCTTTCTGGGAGTACCATATGTTACCTATGTCACTTGCTAATGTTATTTTCTATTCATGAAAGAGTTTTTGAAAGGAGTTCAGTAATTTCTGAGTACCCAACATACAAAAATATAAATCTTGTCTTACATAGTTCTATTTCAGATAGCGGATAGATAAGATTTTATTTTCGAAAACATAAAATAGCCTATAGCCGGTGAAGAAGTACCGTTCTTCTAGTAGCTTTTGAGTTAAACCATAACAAACAAACAATCAAATATTTTTTCATTATATTAGTATTATTACTCACAAGAATCCTTCTCAATACTGGTGGACCAGACTTTGTTGCAATCGCTGGACAGAATCCCACTGAAGATGGAGTCGTATGGCGAGATATGGACGAACTTGGCCAGCTTGAGGCCACCGTCGAAGCGCCACACGTTGACCTTGCCGTCGCCCGCCGCCGTGGCCACCATGTCGCCGCTGTTGCCGGCCGACACCACGCTCACGTTGGGGCACGGCACTGCGCACGCGGTCGCGTTTGTGACCTGCGCCAATGGGATACGGCTATTTAAGACAATGGTTCACCAATCATCATATCAGCCGTAAAAAATCCACTGTTGGAGACAGGCCTGCCCAAGAAAAGGGGATTTTTGCCCATAATTGCTGCGCTGGGCAGGCGTGGTGGCAGGCAATCGCAGAGCGTGGCTTTGCGAAGAGGATGATGCTACCTATCCCCGCCTTGCTGTATTTAAACTGCCCTATCTGTCGTTTCCTGTAACTAAGTCGACCATTACGACGCCTGGTATTAAGAGAAGTACTATTTTACTCAGCCGGCACTCACTCGGTGTCAATAGAAACTTTATCACCATCGGGACGGATCCGAAAAACCAAGTCAAAAAATCTGTGTTTATTCTGTGTTTGGGTGTTCAATATATGTATTCTAGTATTATATTTTTGATTCCTGTATTGTTTAATGTCTGTAACGTAAATGCTTTATGCGATTTATCTCAGAGTCAGATCAATGTAGGAGCTGTGGTGTGATTTTGTGATTATTATATACCAGTTTTCCTTGCTGGAGCGTTTTTGGAAACTTACGTAAATAATCTACATTAAACATAGTTTTAATCCGTCTGGTGCCGACAGGCTAATTTAAGGTACGCTACTATAATGACATTTGTTCCCAATGACGCTATGTCCTAAGTCATCAGTTCATCAAGGTCATCAATAATGTAATCGTAATCTGTGTAGAAAAGATGAGATAAAATTGTATTACACCTTTAGACGATTTAAAGGTCTGCGATGGTCTATATTTACATAAACATATTTTTAAGTTTGACTTTATTTGTACGAATTTCACTGTCCACATGTCTAAGATTCCAGTAAATCATTCTTAAGTGTTATTGAAATCTATTCAATTGGTTTTGAACATAGTGAAAGAGTTAAGTTCAAAACCCTCGACACAGACTAATAATAACAGCCTAAACACTCACAGAAATAGGCACGTTGTGGGTGTACTCGCCGCGGACGAAGGGGCAGTTGGGCGAGTGTCGCTCGTGCTCCACCCAGGGCTCGTCGGACTTCTCCCAGCAGACCAGGCACACCAGGCACGTGAAGCACATGGCGCGGTCGTCGCCGCTCGGCGTGGGCTGGTGGTAGAAGCCGGCCTGCGCCATCCGCGCTGGCAGCGCCCATCTAACAATAATATAGCTTGTCAGAGAATGTTTTAAACACACGAATGTACGAGAATCTTCAATCAAAAACAGTAACACGGCGCTGACACCATATGTAGGACCACAGGTGTCTAACTATATACAACTATGGTAATTCATCATCATCACATCGGCCATTAAAAGTCCACTGTTAAGCAGAAGCCTAAAAGAGGGGATTTTTTCCCAGAAGAAGTTTTCGCGACAGGTATGGTGCCGCCCATCCCCGCCCGTGTATTTAAACTACACTGTTTCGGATATACCGCCATCTGTCGGGTCTGGTAGCTTAGTCGCTTTTTACGATACCTGCTATAAGGGGGAGGTACTATTCTACTCTGCCGGTACCTCACGCATGGTAAATGAGGTAACAGATATATTCTAATATAAAATAATTATATGTTAATCTCTTAAACACCTATGTGTTAATGCTATCATTAACTTAGTGTCAAATATAAAAATGCGAGTAATACTTACCCCTAATTATTATAAATTAAAAGCATGAACATATATTTTGTATGTTTTTACTACTAGATTAGTAGAATACATGTGACCAGCATGCTAATTAATGATAATAACAGGGAATTCTGATGATTGGCACAGAAATATGTGAGCGAGGTACCTATAAAGATGACTGGCAATAATATGCAGATAAGGTTATAACATTTTTATTATAACCTTATCTAC
Organism: Heortia vitessoides; assembly: GCA_020976665.1. Taxonomy (NCBI): domain Eukaryota; kingdom Metazoa; phylum Arthropoda; class Insecta; order Lepidoptera; family Crambidae; genus Heortia; species Heortia vitessoides. Next base: position 12,401,576 of record JACJUM010002496.1, read on the forward strand.
ATATTATTTAATATGTATAAAACATTTTTATATTTTTTTATATTTATATAGAGAATATATAAAATAGCTTTGTTATATGTTAACTCACTTGTAGTCCATATGAGGCCACCTCTTGAAAGTCTCCTTCCTCTCAGCCTCGGAATACATCAATGGGCGCGCCTCATCTTCCCGCGAGCAGGGCACTAGTTCGTTGGCGCGCTGTCCAACAGCCGAGGCGATGGCCAGCGCGGGGATGCGCCGGTTCTGGCCCTTCAGCTCTTGGACCACACCGGTCGTCACAAGCCGTACGGTTGATTGAGGCAGGCATATCGTCACTGTGCTCCACTGCGGAAGAAATGTGACTTATCAGCTTAGCTTAAGGCACATTTTTGTATCTAAAATTTGTTATATTAAAATAATATATAATAAGACTTGGCTAGACCAAAGACCATTGCATAGATATAGCAAAGAATAGAATGAGTCATATATGATAAAGTGTACAGGTAAATTGTTATTATAAAATACACAATTGAAATGACAACATGTACATATGCCACAAATTAATTTTGTCAGCTGTACAAATTATTACAAATAGTTTAGAATTAATTTTGTGTAATTATGTAAAGAAAAATTAGAAAATGTAATTATCTTAATTTAAGTAATAACTGTAATTTTTTTATTGATAATTTCATCATTTAAAAATATTTAAACTTAAAAATACTATTTACCTTTTGTGCTTTAACTCCCTTCCGCACTGGTTCAGCATCTATCGAGTTTTTGAGTTCATTGCTGAAGTCAGTCAAGCCCTCGATAGAATGGGTGTCGAGACTTTGCAGACATTGGTACAGGAGTACAGCCTGCAATAGTATTATAGATTATATTTATTTAAATAAAATTACACTAACTAATTAAATCTCTTACAATTGCAAAATTAAGTGCAAACTGTTAAGTTCAAAATTGATAGTGAAACTTTGATTAGTTTCGTAGGTTTGTGTACCTATACTATAGAAGCAGTCAAAATGCTATGATTCTAAAAAATCCAATACATTTGTAATTTTCCTGTTGTCTCATATCTATAACACAAGCACTAAAAGCTGATGTTAAGGAAATTTATTTAATATTTGATAAATTAATATTATTGTAAATGTTGTGAAATTGTTTAAAGAGTCAGAAGATTAATTGATGGGCTATTATAAAATACATTAAAATTTTGCATAAAAACATTAATCAATGAATAAAAAAATATATATTGCACTTATAAACCTTTTTTTTTTGGATTCATTAAGGAGTTATTTTATGACAAATAGCCACTTTATATTTGTGTCCACTTTATCATTAGTATTTGTGTCTTGAAATTATCATTATCAAGATTTTAGAACTATGTAGATAAACATTTATGATGACAGTTAACTCACAAGTCTTTTAAAACATGGTGTATACTTTAATACCTTTTAATAAGGAACTAGCCTAATTTGAAACTGATTTATTTTAATATTTAATAAGAAACAAAATGTTCAATACAAGAACACTTAATGTAAATATGTAAAAGTTCAGAGCAGTTAACATTTTACAAATATATTCTTGTTTAATAACTATCTTAATATAAGACATTGTTCTGTAGTAATACAATAGTGTCAGTTTTATAATAATGTATGTAAATAATAAGAGCATAAACCTATTTTTATAACTCGAACTTCGTAATATTATGCCGTTGTAGAGAAGTATATTCTTTAAAATACTAATTTTAGCTAGCTTTTCATAGAAGAAATAACCTACACATGCATTTATATCACACTTGTTTCCCATCTACATAAGCAGAGACTATAGATCTCAACTTGCTATAATGTTGGCAGACCTCTCTTGCTTTCTCATATCAGTTCTTTTATACACACTTGTTTATTCTCAAAACTTTTGACCAGGCCCCTCTAAATACCTCTTCTATCTGATTAAGGTGTTTGAGTCTTTGAGTCTAGATCATCCTATATGTATCCCAACTCTTATTTACCACTCTGCTCTATATGTTTATTAGTACAGTCATTCTTCTTTTTTTATGTTATGAAGGTAGCAAAAAAGCATACGGTATGCTTGATCATAAACATGATTGCAGCCTATATACAGTTGTATCATCACAAAGATATCACTAGTGTGTTGCAATCCTTGTGAACTGAAGATACAATGTCACATTACCCAGTTATTTCACTGCCTCTCTCACCCTTCAAAGTCATAGTAAAGTAGGCTCTATCAGAAAGTCATGCCTTGACACATTTTTGAAGCAAAGAAGCCTCCATTCTAATCCATGAAATAACTGGTCTATTCCCTATCTGGTGAGCTAATGGCCATGGGTTTAATTCCTACCAAGAAAAACATTTACATGATGGCATTGTATTTGTTTTATGTCTTGGTGCTGGAATATGTATTTATGTATTATCTTTCTTCTTCTGTTATCTGACTTATATAAGACACTAGCTGTACCCACGACTTCGTCCGCATGGAATAGCTTTATTTTTTGGTACCATAGTCCTTTACCTTAACTTATATAAACTTTGAATGTCATGTTTATTTATTCAAATCATCGGCTTGTACAATAAGTTTCAAGTTTCTAGCTCCAAAAATAGTGATACTTCCATACAACTTTTTATTGCCCCATTCGACCCCTCACAACCCTTTTATTTCGAATTAAAAATACTAATAGCCTATGTCCTTTCCCAGGGTCTAAAGATTGTCTGTGCCAAATTTCATCAAAATCGGATTAGAGGTTTAAGCTGGAAAGTATAACAGACAGATAGACAGACAGAGTTACTTTCGCATTTATAATATTAGTAAGGATGTATAGTAATTCACTATTTCATCACCATCACATTCATTAGAAGTTGGGAGAATTATTTTCTCACAGACTAGTAATATTGACAAGATGATCTTAGGCCCTAAGTATGTGCATATAACTTGTATATTTGATAAATTATATTTATAATATATCAGACATTGTATTCTGATATTTGCTAGACATTTTATAATAATAGCATTATTAAACCATGCAAACGGCTTAATATATTGATAATTATATGAGAAATCTTATTAGAATTATATTTAACTACATCCTAAATATAGTAGTACACAATGGATGATAATGGACAAAGACCCGAAAAATTGTGGTGCCATAATTTATATTATGATTATTTTCAAGCATAAAAAAAAAATTGTATTATTGTAAGATATTTTAAATTGTAACAAGAAAACATACCTCGGACAGAACAAGTTCAATCCGAATTATTTTATCTGGTTGAGATGAAGGTAGCGGGCGCTGGAGCGCCGTATGGAGTAGGAGCACTCCATTGTAGTCGGTGCGGGCTCCGACGCCGCTACTGTCCCACACGAATACCCGGTCCGCACCGGCTGCGTATTCAACACCGAGTGTGCCACCGTCATCTAAAACAACACCGCTTAGGCTACACTCTACCAAAGAATTGTTTATTGTCAACTGTCAAGATAGAACAATGTAGGACACGGAAACGATCTCTTTGTCGGTCATCACCCGTCCAAAAATACTGTATCCTATTACCACAATAACGATCAAATTTGCCACTTATATCACACTGTACATATTGTTATAAGAATATTAGCGTCTAAATCTTACCCGCTGACAGACAAGAAGACTGGAGTATCACACCAGAGTTCACATCCAAAACGTGTACACCACCTACGTCAGTCTTCACCAATATTATATTTAAATTAGTATGGTACGTTAAAGAAGTAACAGGAAAGTTCATACGAATATAACCATCTTCTCGTAATATCAAAGAATCATCGCCCATCGTGGCCGTGAACACATCTGTCTATTCTACGTAAACGCCATTTGTAATTTATATTTTTTTATGTCAAATACCTCGGTAACAAAGTGGCCAGCACTAAAATTATTAAACGTATCAATCGATAATCGGTGGGAATTCTTTGGTTGTTTTTTATTGTCGAGGTCACTTCTTTATTCTAAATATCGTTTAGGAAACCTATCTTACGAACTACAACGCTATCTTATATTTGAAACATAACTGTATACGATACAAATATTTTATGACTTGCGTAGTCCATTTCTTGTTATTTTTGTTTGTACTTGTATATATGTATCCCAATCGTGCAAATGTGATTCAATAATAATTATTAAAACCTGCAAATTATATTTAATACGTCAACTTTCGATTAAATCAATGTCTATATATATAGCAGAATCATTTTCGAAGATTTAACAATCCAAATAGAATGAAACTGGCAATAAGGTTAGGTAGGAAACGTTCGAAAACTACGATACGATAATATTGCTAAATTATAAAACTTTATTTCTATTTAATTGTATGTTAATATGAATGATTGATAATTATAAGCCTTCGATATAACTTTATCGCCCACAATACGGCAAAATTTGCATTGATTGTCTTAGACTAGTAAGAGTTTTTATTATATCCATTTTAATTCCAATAATGTAGATACAATAATTTAGTATGTTCTTCCATTGATTTAGTGGCCAATAATTTATCCTAAAAAAGGCATCAAGCCAAATTACGTGGTATTTTTGTATAGACTGTGCTGTGCCTCAAGTACTCCATAGCTAAGCCAACAGCTACGTCGACTGCCTGCTCGATATGCCTCAAGTACCTATAAACGTCGAACAGCCTAACCGATTTTGAACGCAATTACTCATATATTGAAATTCAATTTCTATTTAAATATTTTATAATACATAGATGTGTATGGGTTTCATTGTTATAAGTATACAAACTATAAGCAGGATATGTTTCATCATCATCATCATCACTTCAGCCATTAGAAGTCCACTGCTAGACATACGCCTCCTCAAGTAAAAGGGAATTTGGTCTATAATTGCCGCGCAGGGCAAGAGTGTTGGCAATCGCAGAGCGCAGCCTTCACGGTGGCAATGCTGCTGCCCATCCCCGACCTGTGCATTTGAGTTACACTGATTCGGATGGACATACCTCTATCTGTCGGTTCTGGTACCTAGTCGCTTCTTACAACACCCGATACAGAGGGAGACACTATTCTACTCTACCAGTACCTCACAGAATGTTTAGGAGAATCTTCTTTAATTCTTGGACCCAACATTAAATATTTATTTTATAAGGATAACAAAACACATTTTTATTTAAAAATATTTTTTTAATACATATAAATTATAATAATAAAAAAATATAAACTCTTATAATTCGTAACGTTCGGACGGAATCATGTTAGTCAATCATTTATCTCACATAGTAGAAAAACACTGGAAACCATAAATATGTCATACTCATATTTAACTCTTAAGTAAGTCTTTTAACAATCACATTAATTTATCTCTTGTTTTTGAGACAGATTACATATTGAAACAGTAAATGTATGTGGAAGAGAAATAGAATATTTCATAAAAAATAGATGTTATTATATACTTTTACTTCAATAGTTTTAGTGTTGAAAAGAATGAGTCTATATCTATTTTGTATATACTTTTATAAATAAAAAACCTACTTTGCCACGAATTTTCACTTATGCTATAAAGCCTTATTATTTATGCTTTTAGAGGCTACTTAAATGTTTTGCTCGCTGTCTATTTCTCTATCATTTTTATTTGTTTTGCCTGATAATATAATACCTAATATAATAAACCTACCTATGTACCTAATATGCTGCAGCTCATTCTACATTAAGCTAAGAGGTCATACGCAATAAGGTTTTAGCAACTAGAGAGGTCATAGACAAGCTGGAGTCATGATTTATGTCGAAGTAACATAAGAGAGATCCTTCTCACATAACTCTAACATGGAATGGCAGAAAATCGACACAATGTCATGGTTTTCAGTCTCAGTTAGTTCTATTTTTAACCGACTTCAAGAAAATTTGACTGAATTTTTTGGATGTAAAGACCTCGAGATTGCCATTGGCAAGTAAAGAACAGATGTTGGGATTCAAGGGCAATCATCAAATTTGGTATTGAAGTCGGTCTTTTTGTTAAAAAATTAAATTTTGCATTGAAAAAAGATCTTGTAAATTTCGGTAGACCATTCTCCAAGTCCATCTCAGTTCATTTATATGAAGTGGCTTGGCTTATCAAAACTCCCAAGAGTCGAGCCACTTGAGCCCGGTCATAGTGGAGTTGGCGTCGCTGGCCAGCGGCCCGGTCATGCCGTAGGCCAGCGGCGAGAAAAGGTAGAAACTATAGACTGTCGTGGATATCAGCAGGCCCAGGATAAAGTGGTATACCGTCTTGCCCAGCTCCGCACTGAGGTAGCTTCTGATGCTGTTCAGTAGATACTCGGTCAGTATACCTGTGGGAATGAATTATTTTTATGTTGAGAAGAACCAAGGGAATTTAACACGTTCACTTATTGGCTCTATAATACAATGTAGTTACACAAGTTTTCAAACAAAAACGTTTTAATCTAATAGTTCTGATGTAGTTTTTTTTTTCATTTCGAGCACAACGTGTCTAAAACGCATTTTCTAATACATACAGTTATAATACTGTCAGAGTTTTTTGATTGAATACAACCTGATTATTTCTTCACCTGAATTCTGGAAGAATCTAAACATTTAAAAAAGATATAGGTATCTTGTGATTTAGATTCGTTATAACCGATAATCCTCGGTTCGATTTTTAGGTAGTGGGAGTGTGGAGTTTTGTAGTCGGTTTAATTAAATCAAGTCCAACACACGCTAAGACCTTACGCTTCCTGTACATGACACTGGACCGGAGCCGCACTGGACCGCAGGTATTTTTAAAATGAAATGCAGAAGAACTGATACTGAGGATCGAGTAATGTACACAGAGAGGCAACCCGAGGCGTATGCGATGTCTGTACGGCACCGGCGCAATATTCATTCGTATACAAAATCACACGGTCCGGCGTCGGTGCGGTTTCAGCGTCGTGTACTTGAGGCTTTAGGGTGTCTGTCTGCAGAGTATGTAACAAGGTAGAGGGTATGACCGGTGAGCATGGAGCTGAAGACGAGCGCGGGGAAGTAGTGGTGGAAGTATAGCACGCGGCCCATGGCCCAGAACGGCACGTAGTGCAGCGCCCAGCCCGTGCACGACCAGCCCGCCGCCGACAGCGCGCGCTGCGACCCGCGCCACCCGCCTGCGCCCAACGATACACCTTTAGATATATTGTAGCCTATATCTTGTATTAGTTCCTAAACTTCAAAGACGATTCACACTCAGCTTTAGTAGATAGGGAAGTGAGGATGTGCTAGAGGATTAACACGATACTTGTGATGCTACTGCTGTTAATTGTGGCTTTTTCGTGCAGTAACCAAAAGACAGCGCGATTACGTGCAGGCTTCTCGCTCACTTGCTTCGCGACATTTCAGCGCGAAAAGACGTAGGGAATCACGATGTCTACGTTATCATCACTTAAGTCATAACAAAATAATAAAGATTTTATAAGGAAAAAAAAATTTTTTTTTCGCAAAATATCTTTACAGATAAAGATAACAATGCAATAAGTAGCAGAGAAAGAAAATAAAATAAAAAACAGAAAGTATGAAACAAGACTAAGACGAATAAAAAGAATATGTTGGATCGTTAGGTGCCTGCTTCAGCATAAGCTACAGCGGCATTGCGTAGGTTGCCACTGCAGGGCTGATCTTCCGACAGGTTACCACGTTTATTATTAGTTTACTCTGTTAGACTGAGCAGACACATGCTGTCACTGGAACAACCTCGACGTCAGCCATTGTTGCGAGTCACTCGGTAAATAAGTATAACGGTGCGAGTCGGTGTTGCTGCAAAAGTATTTAAGCCAATATGATCGGCTGCGGCATTAGCAGGGCAAGGGAGCTGAGTGTACATCGGCTTTTAAAGGCGAAGTATGTCTAGACACCGACCATCTTATTATGGAGCTTAGCAATTAGTATTTGACGTTGTTCACATTATTATTTGCAATGTTTAATTTCAAATTAACTTAAATAATTTCAATTCAATTCAATTATTAAAATATGACGTCAAATTACACACTTTCCAATCAAATCTATAGACGAGGCGAATTTTAATATCAAATAAAAGATATGTTTCTCATATTACTAATTGATACAAAAATACACAATTTCATATGCAAATCCAAATTTTAACACATGAGTAAGATCTTACCTGGCCCCGGTTCTCCGAAGGCCTCAGCCCTCTTCTGCCGGATCGCATTCACGACGTAGATAACGAAGAACACGGCAAGGAACAGCAGGTTTCCCCACCACACCACCGGGTTCCCGAGCAGATAGATCCGGTGAGAGCTACCCGAGAAGAACTGACCCTGGTTTCAAACAGATTTATTTTATACCACGAAATATTGTATATGATTGCAAGATCCAGGTGTAATTTGATGCGAGCACGAATTTTGAGCAGTTTAGGAAAACGAGTTATGAAAAACAATAAATATTTTCTTTATAGATACTTAATTGCACACTTAATTGTATTTATTTAAAAAGATGTTAGATATATTTCTGCAAAAATGATGCATTTTAAAGAAGACCGCTTCAATAAATGTCCGGCCTAACGGTTCTAAGAATGCGTGCAGCATTTCCATGCTGCACAATAAGCGAGACTCTCTGCATCAGAAATGCCCCGGAGAGATGGTCAAACCCCCGGTCCACCAAGCACCTTCCCATCTCTCCGATAAAACAGTTTCCTTCTTTATTCTATTTCTATTAAGTATGGCATTCATTTCCGCTGTAGCACCAGATTTGACCGCGGTCGAGGTGACATGTGAGGGAGTAAAAGTATACACACATATATAAGTGTGTTGCTTGTATAACTTTGGATTTACCATCGTTAATATGCGTTAATTATATTTTTTTTAAAGCGGAGCCAATACGCTATTATATAGACTCGATCTTAGAGGTATCAAATAGGTATCGTGGACACTTTAAAAATGAATTTACTTACACTTTAAAATTAAGTAATTTTTATAGAACTCCACAATGTAGTTTTTTGGGAGGACTTATTGCACACATACAACAACAAAAGTTCCCGGGAAGAAATTTCAAAGAAACTACGCTGTGCGGAATCTAATTTTTAATTTTATTTTATTATACCAAGTCCACAAACAAGCTGCAGCCTATATACTAGTAATATCACAAGGATATCACTAGCGCGTTGCCAGCCTTGTAACTTGAAGATATTATGTCACATTAACCAGTAATTTTACTGCCTCTCTCATCGTCCAAACCGGAACACAGCAATGCTATCATTGCTATTTAGCGGTAGATATAGATCAGTCTCCAGCAGAAGACTTTTATAAGAAGCAAACGTAGTATTCGTAGGTTTAACCTCCATGATCTATGTCTGAGTTCGTTTTACTATACAATTATAATACAATCCTTACTCTATAATTAATAGGCCACTGCCAAGGCTGTGAAGTGACCTCCCCGTCTTTTGGCTTGAGACCAGCGTTGCCTTGGAACATCACAGCGTGTGACTCGAAGAAGCGCTCGATGAAGCCGGACGCGTACGCCTCGAAACTCACCTTTGGCACTGTGATTTTAAGGTAACTTTAGTATGGACTTATACAAAAGTGACCCTAACTCGTTTCATAATAAAATAATACCTGTCAATGTAAACTAAATGGTCTAGTACCAATAGGACTAATAGTAAAGTAGTGTCACTATTGGATCATCAGCGTATGACTGCATCGCTATTCGTAGATAGGTTCCAAAGTGAACAGAACAACTGACAAAAATAATAGCGATTTGTTTTATTTGAAGACTATTTTTCCGCGAGGCTTTTCTTTAACTGATCGCTAATGATTTTTTGTTATAATTGGAAAAGTTTATTTCACTTCCTGACAGCAAAAGTCGTGCCGATTCTTTAGAGAAAAATAAAAAGCAGATTTATCCCAAGTAAACTTGTTGTTGGTATTAAAAGAGGTCTACCTGTTACTCCAGACTCAACTCCTCAATAATCCTTGTGCCAAATAGCATCGAATTCTGTTCAGCCGTTTCGGCTTGAAAAAATAACAAACACATCCACACATCCATCCTTGCATACTCATAAACCGAGCGAAACACAAATGCTTTAAGCTACTTTTCTCGGGGTCAAGAGAATGTATGAGATATTATTTAGATTTATTAATTTATGCAGTTAAGGGCGGTTTGTAGTACGTCCAATAGCCAAATTTTTTTAAAAACAAAACGAGACAAAAATGAGAATCTAAAATTAAAATAAACTAGTTTCAGAGGCCTTATACAACTTTCATTACATATATAAAAGAAAATACATATATAAGGAGAAGTTATACTAACGTTCATCAAAGATGTTATCCTCGACGTTCCAAAGAGCGTTCTTGTCCCGAAGGTTGGGATTGCAGGCCACCTCTTGCTGCTCGAAGCCCCATTTCGGCAACTGCTTGCCCGTGGTCGTTAGGGCACACGCCTAGCGAAAAATAAGATCAAGACCTTATTGAAGTACCTAAGTCTTTTAATTATACGACAAAATTTTGGTGAGTCTAAGAGTGATATAAATAAATAAATAATAAATTCCCACAACATCTCATACATTGACCTGACTCCGTGGTAAGTCGCTTAAAGCACTTGTGTTACGGACGCCAGACAACAGAGGAATCACAAATATACTACTTAAATACATATATTTTACACCCATACACAGAGCAAACACAAATATCATCATATAAATATTTGCTCTGGGTGGGAATCGAACCCACGACCCCTGGTGCACAAGACAGGATCACTACCATCTGCGCCATCGGGCCCGTCACAAATCGCTAACTGGTATTTAAACAATTAAATACGTTCTTTAAACTAATAATATTTTTTTAAAAATGTGAATCTAGTAATTGTAACTGAAAAATCCTGATACAAGATCTTTTCTTGTCAATCTTGAGAACGTTTGTCGTTAGGTAACTGAAACGTCGATCAAAAAATGTAAAATGTTAAATAAATCGCGTATTAAAGCTGTTAAAAATTCTTCCAACCATCTGTCGCATCCTTAATTTTTCCATTTCTTGCGGTATTTTTCCATCAGCATAGAAAGAGGCACAAATAATTTCTCTACCTAAAAAACCCAATCCCACCTCGTTCTCTGATTATCGTCCTATATGTATTCTACCTTTCCTCTCCAAGGTTCTTGAGCGGCTGGTCCACGATCAGCTCAACCCTTTTCTTTATAAAAATAACCTTCTTAACCCTTTGCAATCCGGTTTCCGCCCTGGTCATAGTACCACAACTGCCTTTATCAGTATTACGGACGATATAAGGTCAGGCATGGAAATCGGAAAAGTCACGGTTTTAGCACTACTTGATTTTAGTAATGCCTTCAACACCGTAGATTTCAAAGTTTTGCTTGGCCTTCTACGCTCTCTTAACATATTTCCATCGGTTACTGATTAGTTTCATAGTTATCTGTCTGGTCGCCGTCAGCGTATTTGCATACAGGACACTTTTTCATCTTGGAACTGTACATCTGTTGGTGTACCGCAGGGTGGCGTTTTATCTCCGTTACTCTTCGGGATATTTATTAATACCATCTCCAACAACCTTAATTCTTCCTACCATCTTTGCGCAGATGACCTACAAATTTATCGACAAGCATCTCTCATGGACTAAGATGATGCTATCAGTGCTATAAATAATGATCTTGTTTGCATCAATGATTGGAGTGAAAGATTTGGGCTTAAAGTTAACCTTAGTAAAACACAAATAATTGTGGTGGGTAGCTCCAGGATGAGTTCAAAAATTAATTCTGCTCTACCGCAGATTAATTTCAATGGTATTTCTATTCCATACAGAAGAACAGTTAAAAATTTGGGAATACTTATGGACAGTAACTTGTCCTGGACTGCCCAGTTAAAGGATGTTAGTCGTTAGCTACCTATTCGACTTCGCAGGAACACTCATGTCGTCTATTTGCTATACAGGCTATTGTTTTATCCTTTCCCTCCTACTTATCCTAAAAGTCGCTTTGTGTTTCTTGGGTATAGCCACGAAAAATCCCTATGATGGTCAGAGAATTTTTGACTCAAAATGCTTCTGCATTGCACAAGCTTCTATAGCAAATCCTTAACAGTTCAAGCTGTTCGTTTGTGGAATGCGCTCGCCCTTGAAGTGAGATCTTCTCGTTCTCTTTCTATTTTTAAGAGAATGGCGAAGGAATATTATCTGTCACTTTGAGTTTGCTTTTTGTTTGTCACTTTGCTTGTTCTGTAACTTTAACTTTTATATGCATTTGAATGTATGTGTAATATATGTATATTTATTATTATGTATGTATGTACTAAATGCACCTCAAACTTCCACCAGCTTTAACATTATTTCTATTCAAAGGTTGCCTGTAAGAAATAGCATTTAGCGATAAGGCCGCCACTTGTACCTACTATTCCATGTTTTTGTGATGTTCTTGCGTTGTTTTCATTGGTGTACAATAAAGAGTATTATTATTAAAACAGGAGTTTTATAATAAGTAGTGAAAGGTTAGAAAATATTATAGGATTTTGTTAATACTATTCTCAATTTTAAATACTTTACAACTTTACAGCGGAAAGCAACGAGAAATATTAAAAAGCATATTATTGCCGAATTAATACATGAGAATTACCTGCAAGTAATGTACAAACATGAGCTTGCTCCTCACAGTTTGGACTTCATCACCGTCCTTGCCCCCCGATATTATTATCTTCCATACGTCGTTAGCGTCTCCGATACCGTCCTGTCGATATAAACCGTATACAGACATGGGCACCTCCAGAATTATTTTCGGTGAGAAGCATGATATCTGATGATCTGCATTAATCTATTACATCTAATAAAAATTTTAGATAAGAAATGGCCATACATATATAGTGTATAAATAAAAGTGGACAAATTCACACCAAATTTCATATATCAACCTAACTCCGAGATAAGTCCTTTAAAGCACTTAAGTTACATCAGACAACAGACGAATCACAAATATAATATATAAATACCTACATATTTAACACCCAAATACAGATCACATACAAATATTTATCACATAAATGTATCCCGGGTGGTGATCAAACCCACGACCTTTGGCACACAAGATAGGATCACTACCACCTGTGCTTCCGGGCCCGTCCTACACTAGAAAAACATCCTACTCTCGCTGGTCTGCCTATCAAATTCCCACTTTCTTTAGGAGGCCTATGTTCAGCAGTGGACGTTCTAAATCTGTTATAATGATATGCTGGTGAGGTAGCCATCGAAGAGCTAAGTTTCAACATGCTGCTGCTCATGACCACCCTGCTGCATTTGAGTTAGGCTGTTTCGCACGGGTATACCGCAATTTATCGGCTCTAATATAGATTCTACTCTACACTGCTTCTATAATTTAGTCGACCGAGGTTCAGGGCACCACCACGTCTCTCCCTTTTTTATAATAAGACAATGACTAGCAGGTAGAGACGAAGGGTACTTCTATATGCATCTCACCCATAGATAGCGCTGGCACTGTACTGACCTCGCCGTAGCCCGTGACCTGCAAGTGCTTGGTGGTGACGGGCGCGCGTTCGCGGTGCGAATGCAGGTTGCGGCCGGTGGGCGCGTGCGTGAGCCGCACCAGCTCGCCGCTGCGGACCACCACCGCGCCATCTACGCTCTCACGGTCATACGGCTTCACTATCCATCTATTGTTGTCGTCTTTGTGCGTGTATGTTGTTATCTAATGAAAAGAAACTAGAATAACCTAAGTGATGTATTTTATGGCATATCTACGCGTTTAATAAGCGGATGCATCTTTTTTTTTTATTAAATCAACCAGCAACTGTAACGGTTTGCTAACAGTCCAGAGACTTGCCCAAGTTATGGAATACTTGCTACAGCTACAGCTGCGTCTACATTAGCAAACAAACGGTCGGACTCTTGTTTGTGTAAGCTTTACTGCAGTCTATACACGCTCGTGTCATCACAAAGACATCACTTGCATGTCGACAAATAAAAATCCTAAAGATGAGCAATATCACTGCCTGCCTCACCTTTTAACTCGGAACTTGGTAATACGAACAGAGCTGTTTGACGGTAGAAATAGATGAGTGAGGTGTGAATGCAAGCGATGTTTGTAAGAAATCTTTGTACAATTTGTTCAGTACCTACGCTCAATGATCAACTGGTGCACGGTTGACAATTGTGCATACCACTCAAAGATAATCTACACAGTAAGACGGTAAAGCATAGTAGTGAAGGGTATTTGGACTTAGGCAGTTGCAAATGACCAGAACATTAATCACTTCCAAGAAAGGCCCGGATACCTAGGCCGACTGGAGACGCGGTGAATACCAAAGATGACGCCTCTCCTGGTACCGGCAGATGGCATACTCGGTGGGTTTAACGCGGTATGCCACTCCGCTTTCTTAGAAGTGGTTCGGTGGAGAGTTCCATATATTAGTATCCAGCTGCGAGTAGATTAATAAAATATTTTTTTGGGTCAAAATAAAAAAAGAGATTCTGACAATAGAATATAGATATTAGAAGATAGACTTTTAATATGGGTTTGATAATAATTAGGGTGAATCGACTGTTGCAATCAACCGCCTAACTCGGATTCAGGACAAAAAAAACCCAAAACAGTGAGTTTCAAGCAAAAACGTCAACGCTAGTTCGAAAGCACGCATACCATTCCGGTCACCCGCCCGATAGCATAACCACTCTAAACACGTCCCTCTCTCTGGCACTCCACAATCAGCTACACTTCACACACACTTCTTTCATAGAGCAGGACACCATGTTCGCCGGCGAACGCTTGCATTCCCTATCCCATAGATCGATAACCGCACTAATACTACCGGGATCACTCTGTCTTCTTTTTGCAAAATTTAGCTTCATTTACAACGATGGCCACTCGAACCTAGGTCGAACCTCAGAGGTGCCCTCGGGTGGTCGCCATCGATCATGCTCAGATCCCGCGAGCCTTGCGAGATAAGCCTAGCTAAAAGCGCGGTCGCCGCTGCCGGGCATGCAGATTTATATAGGCACAGGGTCACTACACAGGCACAGGCTCATATATTAGCAACCTTGCTTTCTCTCCCGGTGGTGCTGAAATTGAAATCTGAGTATTCTAGCAATAGGTTCGTAAAATAAAACCATTCAGATGTTACCTGTTGCTGCCTAGCGCCGACGCCGGACGGGTAGAGATGGTGGTGGGAGTGCAGGTACCCGCCGCCGGTGCGGTGGTTCTTGAGCGTAAGTTGCGCGCCATACGCCAGCACACGTGGCGCGCTTGCATTGTGCAGGCTATTCCCTTCTAGCCGAGCTTGGAACCCGGATGAGTAGAACCCGTCGCCATTTCCACTGCGAATACACGATTAGGTTAGTAATCCATTCTGGGTGGATTCGATTCCGCGCCGGTACATTTGATATGATATGTGGCTATGAGGAACGGTATGGAAAAGGAGTATATTGAAATACGAATCTTCTTACAGTTTCCTGTAACCTGTAAAAAGTTATGGATTGAGCTTTAGAATGGATAAGTGACGAGTGACCGAAACGTGCGTTTTCAGACACACAATGTAAGCTTATATCGCCTCCGTAAGTCTCAGAACTATCAAGTTTGCCGCTTAGCGTAAAGTGAAAGCGGAACCGCCAGATTGAGTGGGCGGTGTTACTCTTTTACACCACATTTTCACCTCTATCCTTATGAATATACTTACAATAACAATATTTATTTAAAGAACCGATGTTTTACATTTTAAGAACAATATTAACACTAGTATTCTAAGATTAACATCTACATTTACAGATCCAATTCTAAGATCATAGCAAGTACAAACAATTAACAATACGATAATATTAGATTCCAAGAAACAAGTTCCACATTATTATTTTTGGAGATTAGATAATTGATACAATACAGTGTTATTAGAAAATACAGATGTCACAAAAACAGACTTCACAAGGTAATACATCCAGTGTTCGTATGATAAGTATTAAAAGTAGCAATGTTAGCTGATGTAATAAACTAACAGCTTACCTTTTACTCAGAACTGTCAAGTGAATCCAAAAAAATAATACATAAAGCATCATGGGCCATATTATCAGAGTGATCGTTCGTCCAATTAAGTGATTTATCGTTAAACTCTGAAAAATAACATCTACATTTTAATACTGCAGAGAGGGAGAGAGTAATGTAACAAAAATATGATTCCTATGCTTACAACTGGCTTATCCAAATCTCCAAGAATATTCCATAGGTCGGCTATGGTTCTCAGGCCTACAAACAGAACTATAAACAGGCCCACAAACTTTACTGATATGGTACAGGCAAGGGAGGCTCCTAAAAATAATTGCCACAAGAGCATTCGTGTCGAGAATGGCTGTAGACCTTCATCTGTCAAAGTTTTCACCTAAAAAAATATACAAGTATATTTTTAAACATTAAATGTCTAAGAATATATATACATATATATTTAGCTTTAAATGACAATATCTTATTAGAATTTAGAATCTAATTAGAATTTTGAAAAACATAATGTAAAAGTAAAATTGGATTACCTTAAATGCACCATATATTGAACAACTCATAAAAAAAAGGAGAATTGGATCAAGTAAAATATATCTGTTCAAGGTGAGAAAACCAACATCTGCAAAAAAATATTCACATGTTTTATTGTTTATTTAGAATATAAAAAAGAAAACAAGAAAATATTAAGGTGGATCCAAACTAAGCCATAGCAATCATGCACAAATAGATAATATTCATTGGTTAAGTCCTTATTTGCTCCACTATATTATGTATAGATGAAATTATAGCTGTAGCTTACCACAGAGCAACAACATTGTTGCTATGAAGCTGGAATCCAGAGATTTTGTCATTTCCCAGACTGTAAGGAATGTCAGCGGAACCACTAGCGCCCCCAGAGTGGTGCAAAACTAAAAGAATATTTCTTTGAGCTGGTACAAAAGTCAAAGAAAAATCTATACATAACTGGCTATTTTTATCAAACAATATCACATACTAAAAGATTATTAAATAACTTTATGAATTTATAGGTGGTCAAATTCTTCACAAAGATACATACAATTCTCATTCCTTCATATCTAGCATCTCCATATTTATCGCCCGGCTTTTCAAATGGAAATGTTGCATCATATCCTGTCAACTTCCCAGACAGAGCGATGAGCATCTAGAAAACAATAATGTTATACATCTAAATTACCTACTTGATAATATAGAGTACAAAAAAATTATATGTTAATATATATAATGATTATTGTCCATATAATATAATGTAAAACTAATGTTTTACATTTATGATATGGATATTCACAGTAAATTAAAGAAATTACTTGGGGCTATGTCCAGAAGAAGACATCCTGCAACTCATATGATGATGCAGAAATTAAATGCTTAATGTCCAACCCAAACTGTAGTAATATTGTACTTAACGAAAAAATTATTTAAATTTATGCAAAACCCCATACACTATCTAAAGATTGTGATGTAAAATTTTAAATACATGTATGTAAAATTCAGTGGCGTAGCGTGGGGGGTGCAGAGGGGGCCATGGCCCCGGGCTCCATACTAAAGGGGGTGGCCGCCCTATAGGCTGCCGAAGGCCCTAGCGGCTAGGGCCTTCGAGTTTGAGTACTTTCAAGACTACTGATGTTCGAAACCAAGAAGTAGATTAAATAGGACAAGATTCCAATGACTCGCAGCCTCTGATTGATAGTAATAATTTGTCAGATTCAAATACTTTTATTGTAACTGCTGCAATTCCGACATTACAACAAAATATAACTGATTTTGATAACAACGATATTGGAAAATGGCCTGAAAGCATAAATTCAAACTACTTACTAGAGAGGCCCTGAAGTCATTCAACATATGAATACAAATTTATCTGTATATGAATACAAATGTATCATGTACGACTCAGTTAGATATGAACCGTACAAAATCAACAGTAGGGTCGAGATGGCTGACTAACGATTGGTTTTATCACACATTGCCAAACGGCGAAAAAGTTTGTTCTGTTGTTGTCTATTTAAACACCCCAAATCATCAAATGTATCCAAATTTTGCTCTTCTGATGGATTTAACACTTGGTGGAAATTTAATCCCAAGGTAACCAATCATTAATCAAGTTCACAACATAACGTTAATTATTGCAAATGGAAGTATTTTGAAAATAAGCTTCGAAAAGGAAAACCTATCGATAAAAACGAACAAAACATATTAGAAAAAGAAACTAAAAAATGGCATGAAATTTTGACAAGAATGTTTGATATTATACAATTTCTGGCAAAACAAAATTTGGCGTTACGTGGTCACAGAGAAAATGATAGTAGTACTAACAGAGGTAACTTCTTGGAATTGGTGCATCTGTTGGTAAAGTACGATCCTGTTCTCAGAGAACATTTAGTAAGGATAAAAATGGGCCAAAACATACCTCTTACTTATATATCACCTGAAATTCAAAACGAGTTGATAGATGCTTTAGGAAAAACAGTTTGCCAAATAATTTTAGCTCGTGTCCAAAAGGCCAAATATTATTCCATAATTTTTGACAGCATCCCGGACATTTCCCATACAACCAAACAAGCCAAGTATTGCAATACGCGGTGATTGCAAATCAGGAGGTGAGACTTGAGGAATATTTTATAGATTTTATTGACCCCAAAAGCAAAACTGCAGAAGATATTAGCAACATGATAGTAAGTAAACTTAAAAATGACGGACTCGATATTATGAATTGTAGAGGACAAGCTTACGATAACGCTGCCACGATGGCTGGATACCACACAAGTGTTCAACATCGAATAAAAGATATCAATCCTTATGCCAAATTTATTCTTTTCTCGAATCATTCGCTGAACTTAGTTTGCCTACATGCAGCTGCAGCTGAGATCAATTCGGTTACTTTCTTTGGCACGCTAGAACGCTGCTACGTTTTTTTTTCTACGTCAACCCACCGAAGGAAGTTCTTGTTGCAGCAACAACAAGTAAAAATTTGAAAAGTCTTCAAGATACACGTTAGAGCGCTAGAAGTGATGCTGTAAATTTTATTAGATAGCATAACAAAGAAACAGATGCAGGAAGTTTATAAGTCGCTATGCAATCATTTTAATTTTTATGTTACTTAGGCTTCTGGCAACCGATACTTCGTGAAATTAATGATACTCAAAAGTATTTGCAAACAAAAGGGCTGAACATACATCAGTGTGCTCAGAAAATGAGTGCTTTGCAGACCCTATTAGAAGAAAAACGAGCTGAATTTGTAGACGGAGCTCTACAATATGCTAAAAGTATGTGAAAAGCTTTGAATTTCTTTTGAAGATCCAAGACAAATCCGGAGGAAGCATATTTTTAAAGATGGATCTGTAAACGTTGGGTTATAGTACGAGAACGAACTGTGGCGAACAATGTTCACTTCAGTAGACAGAGTAACTGCTGAAATTTGTAATCGATTCCAACAGCTACAAAATCTAGCGCAAAAATATTTCTTTACAATGCCCGCAGTAATGCTGGACTCAGAAGAACTTAGCCTAGATCAAGCTCCTCGGGACTTAAATACAGAAGAATTTCAACATGAGCGCGCACGCCTGCGAGCATACGTAGCTGTAACGAACCCAGACTGTAAAAACGAGCACATTAAGTCCGGCTTTAGGATTATTTACATATATTATTAACTCCAAACTTGAAGATGGCTCGCCAAATATTGTAATAATGCAGAGGTTTTTAAACATCTACCGTCAGTAATGCCAGTTGCGAGAGAAGCTTCTCTAAACTAAAGCTAATAAAAAAATATCTTAGGTCGACTATGTCGATGAGACTAACAAATCTATTCTGGCCATTGAAAATGAGATACATTTTGATATTGATGATTGTGTAAAAGATTTTGCTTCGAAAAAAACACGAAGAGTACATTTTTAATCAAATTTTTTAGGCACCTTGTAACACTCGTAAATATATATATTTACGTAAATATATTTATTCCTTCCAAGTTTAATGAGCACTACCTACGAGTATGTATAATTTAAGATACTTGTACACTCGATGTAGTATGCTCAATTGATAAATAAATACTCTAATACTTGTTATTATTATTTATTGCTTTAAATACCTATTTACATAATAAAGTTTAGATATTTATTTTTTTAAGATGCAGTATGTAGATTTAGTCTATTAAATATAATATTTAAACTTTAAATGATTTATAATTCAATTAGCTACTACCATGCTATGCCACTGGTAAAATTACTAAATAAGATTGAAAATCAGCACTTACAAAGAAAAATGAAATTAGTTGATCATTATAAAATCTATACCTTGCCAAGAGGAGGATGAACATCAAAGAAAAATGTCCTGTTAATATACCAGCTGGCCATTTTACCGAAGTGTGTTTCATCCCAACTGTAAATAATAATTTTTAATTATGTAGCCTCTAAGCTTATTCTGATTACTGAAAACTAGCATTACCCACAGTTTCATCCCTTATTTCTGCAATTACTTGCAAATAATGAAAATTGCTTAATTTATTCTTTTAGACATAACTAATGTATAGCTATGTGCTAGTGAAATTCCTATTAAGATTAGTCCAGCCATTAACAGTTTACCTCAAACAGTCCATAAAAACTTAAAAAGCTTGTTTTTGTTATAAGTGCTATACAAATTTTAAAAAGCTGTTATTCTGATATTGGTACTTTTACTAAATTTATAATGTTTTAGAATTTAAAAAAGCTTTCGCTCCTATCTGCACCTCAAACTAAACATGATGTTAAGTATTGCCAGGCATTAGTGATGCAAACATCACTTATAGTTATATTTTCGACAAATATTTATAAATTATATATATGTGTTATTTTGACTAATTATATATAAACAATATTATAGTTAAGTTTCAAAACAATTCAGTAGTCTTTTCATGACAGAAATTAATCCATACATTCATACAAACTTTCACAATTATAATATTAGTATTAATTAAACAGAAAGTACATACCATACATGATCTGGCTCCAAAACTTTATAAAAACGAGTCAGAAATGTAGCGCTACAAAGGACTCCAAAAGTTAACCACCAACTAAAAATACAAATATATTTATCACAACTGAACCTAAAACCATATATAATCAATAAATAGTTTTAGAAGATTATGATTTGTCGTTTCTAATTTACGGTAATAACTAATGTTATTAGTGTTACTTTATTTTACTTACAACTTATTATTGACATTTATAGGGGCTAACTTTTTGTCTTTTGATGACATTTTAAGAAATATGATGAATTATTTTTGTCAATGTGAATTAATAGTACAGTTCATAATATTAGTTTTCAAAGTATTTGAACTTTTAATTTCCGCGAATAACTGTAAAACTAGGAAAACGTCAAATTGACGTCGTCAATATTTATGACGTCGTGTTATGTAGATGTCAATAAGATATCGTCAAAAAACTTTAAGAGAAATTAATTTACTAATTATATAAAAATAATTAGACAGGTTTATTATATTGATTTAAATGACTTTCTTACTAGTCCGTCATTCTTCAACACAACAAAATAGCAACACACTACAATACAGTAACATCAATTGCAACATAAGATATACAACCACAAGGTGGACAAACAATCTCATTAAAATCACAGGTTCGCGTAGGTAGCCGGTATTATTTAAATTCACTTTAGGAGACTGATGAACAACAGAGAACGTCAAACGACTAAAATAATAATGGTTTTAAAAAAAAGCAAATACTATTTTAAAACGAAACCCTTAACGTCAATGAATATTTGTCTGAACTGTCAATTGTCAATACGATACTGTCATTTATACGTGACAGTTAACTAACGAAAAAGTTTTTTCTGAACGTAGGTAGAAACGATTAAGATTGTTGATTATTGACACGCAATGTTATGAAAAAGTAGCACTTCTACGAATTCTTCTTCATCATTTGAGCTCAGTCGTTACTCAGTGCTGCTCGCGTTCGAACGATGTGTGTTTAGTTAACACCATGCAAAGATTTATTTTATTTTTTATAGTTTTTCAAAGTTATACTTTGTTTTGTGTGTGTAATTTATCTGATATAGAGAAAGAAAAGATTTTGAATGGCTTCATAAACGTTTGTAGTTTACCAGATAAACAATATAATATTCGTGATGCAATCTTAAAAAATGCAGAGAAATTTGTGAGTAATTTTTAGTTTGATATATGATATGATATGATATGATATATTGTTTTGTTTGATATATATATATTATTTTGGAGAATATTTTGTTTTGGGTTTAATGTCGGTATCTTGAAGATATTATTGAAATTATTTAGTCAAATCTCTTGAGCAATGGTGTATGGTACACAAGTATGTTGCACATAATTTTGTTGTGATTAGATGAGTAAAACAATAGATAACAAATTTTTTGCCAGCATAGAGTTTATTTTGCACTAATTATCCTTTATCTACTTTTGATAGAGCCATAGGTGCCTAAATTTGTTTCATCCCTTTTTTTTTAACTGAGAGGACTAAAATAGCTTTCATTTTTAAACTGAAAAAAATTGAAATGCCACACTGGCCTTATTTACATGTGATAATTATATACACTAAACTCTATACTGCAAAAAATAATTCTAGGCAACTGCTTCTCATAGTCTCAGATGTAGTTCAAGCATAAATGTTGGCAAATAATTCTGATGACAATATAAAGCAGGATAAATGTTAGTGAAAGTAGTAAATTTCTTTATGTTTTGTAAATGGAAATTTGAAAATGATTGTAAAATGTCTATTTTTTAATCTTATCATTTTTTATTCTATTTATGGCTGTCATTATGCCCCTATACAATGTAAAATCTTTCCAAGATATTTTGGAAGATAAGTTAGCATTTTCGAAATAGTCATCTTTCAAAACTAGTACCTACATATTCTCTGAATCTTTAAGTTTAAATTGAAATAAAATTATTGAACTTATTCTAATATGATTGATTTATAGCTGAATTGATGATATTGACAAGTGTAAAAATTTACTTTATCTAAAAACTCATTCTGACGCCCATCTACACTTTTCACAAGCTACACTCAAGCTACACTTTTTACAAGATAATAAGCTAGAATTTAATTTGGATTTGTAAGCTTCACAGGCTTGCCAGTCCCTACATTGCATAAAACAAAGACCCTTTCCACTGTCTGTCTGTCCCTATGTATTCTTAGATGTTTAAAACTACTCAACTGATTCTTATGTGGTTGGCAAGAGTGATTCAAGAGGGAGGTTTATTTGTATAATACATGCAGAATATAGTAGAGAAACACTGCAAATTTAAGAAGTATCTAATATGATGTCGTAAATAAACATAACTTTGTTTGCAATTACATCGATAACACTGGCTGAACCTAGAGAGAGGGAGATAGATAAAAAATGTGCTACAGTACTGAACACCATAAAGATAATTTAAAAAAAAATTACATGTCCATCTTTTAGGTATAACCAACAGTAACCATTTTTTATCCTCATTGCACCCGTGCGAAGTCAGAGCAGGTCACTATATATGATTACAAATATACGTGATTACAATGTCATAAACTTTAAATACCATTCTTGTTGAAGTACTATTTGTTTCTACATATGAGAATGTTAACTGATTATTTCTGAAAATATATAACATATGCAAATAATTTTAATTATTCTACTTTTTTATGACACATTTTTGAAAGCATTGTTCTTACCTTGTATAATAAAATGGAACATTAGTCAGTATATTAGTATTGAATTGAGCATTATATTTAAATATAATTTTGATGTATTAAACTTCAATATAGCATTCTAAGTTAACTAACATCCATAACAAAATGGAAGAGAGGGATAAGTGCCGTCATACTTAATATACATTGTCTTGAGGTGATTATGTTTAGTGTTAATTTATATATATCGAAAAAATCCATTTATTTTGAAGTGTAATTGAAATATTGTACATATTTTAATAACTTAAAATGTCAATTCCCTAAGCCTGACTTAATTGCACATAAATATTTTATTTATAATTTATAGGGGAATTGTAACCCCTGATGGAAGGTTAACCTTACGAATCTAGGATTTTAGGCACATGTCGTGAAACATTCAAGCATGTAGAACATGTTAGACATTATCTGTTTTGCAATACAATAGAATGGTTCTGTGGGAATCAGGTTTTGGCTTAATTCAAATCAGTAACTAATAAATCAAAGTACCTCAATTTAATCAGTCTGAACTGGTAATGTTATAAACTACAAAATGGATCTTCATGCCGTTGTCAATAGACAGAGTGATTCATGAGGAAGGCTTAGGTGTATTTATGTGTTCGTCTTGTGTAAATTGGATGAAATATGACACTGTTTGTTGAAGTCACGTCGGAAAATTCAGGCCCTTTGGAAATTTACTGGCGTGTTAGAATATCTGCTCTGTAATATATCTGCATTTGAAGAAAAATATTGTCATACGACCAGGTGGCTTCTGTTTGTGCAGTATAGTTTGGATTACCTGTCATCTGCGTCTTTGGACGACTCATCAAAGTATGATCAATATGGGCTGTAATTTTATTGTTACTTTTACTTAGTATTCTTTATTATTACATAAGTGCTACTGTTGATTGTAATCGGTGCCATACACTATTTTTGATCTAAATAATATTCCACATGATTTCGATCCCTCATGAAACGGATGTATTTTATAAAAATCGTAAAAGAGTTATAATGAAAAAGTGGTGCACTTCAGTTTATCCTTAAGTGATAACTGCATGTTTTGTTGTTAATATAATATAATATTCACACAACATCTCATACGTTAACCTGACTCCGTGGTAAGTCGCTAAAAGCACTTGTGTTACGGACATCAGACAACAGAGGAATCATAAAATATAATACTTACACAAATATCATCATATAAATATTTGTCCTGGGCAGGATTTGAACCCACAACCCCTGGCGCATGAGATAAGATCACTACCATCTGTGCCACTGAGCATGTCCTAGTTCCTAGTTGCTTCAAGGATCATTACTAAGTGACCAAAATCCTCTCCCTCTTGTCTAGAGAGGTGCCGGAGCTTAAAAGGCGGCCACTACTTGTAGTCACAATCTGCTACTCAGATTTTGGCGATTTTGGAGATCCTTCATAGTATAGGAAACCAAACACACCAATCAGCTAACAGCCCAGTGGTACTACTATATAGGCACTAGTAGCGCGTGAGTTTGAGTGGCTTGGTGACAGGGTATAACGGGCAGAAGCACAATTCCACGCCTGTGCAACTAAATTACGTAGACGATCCGAATTAAACCTCTACAAAGTAACATCGCATGACAACACCTTTACCGAGATCCCGTGGTTTCGGAAAACACACAGAAACACTTTCGCAGTTATAATATTATACGTCATCTTATCTTAATAAAATTCACATGAATACTGTTACGTGCATGACAGTTGGATGGCGGAGTCATTGGGCACGAAACCATTCACGAAATGAAGAGTACTAATTTATATCGTTTTTATCAGACCATGTTGCTTCAATGAATTCAATCAAAATGTTACATTCCTTTTATAGAATGAAAGCTCATATAACATACAAGTGGAATATAGAAGCGATGAAGGTGTTGAAACAAAATACAAATGCTTCGGTGTAGTGCATTTCAATGAAGCGGACGAGGTTATCGTTGACGATCACCAGTGTGAGAGACGATCAGAACCCTCTACAACCTTAGGAACGTATGAGGAAATCGTAACTGATAATCCTGCGGTCATCAGCAGTGAACCAGCTGTAGATAAAGAAACAGTGTCTAAGCACATTTCGGAGCAAATATCCGGTGCATCTGAGCAAACACTACAAAGTCCAAGAGTTAAAGAACTTCAAGACCGAGCTGATGGACTTGTAAGTAATTTGAAATAACCTTTTTGTTATTTTGACGTTATTTTCGTTACTATACAGTCTTATTTAAGTTATATATATTTTAATTATTAACTTTTAAATTTGGATCTGTTAAAAATACGCGCGGAATACATTGTATAATTTTTCCGTAATTTGTATGAGTAATTAAGTAATAAATTCACTGAGCATGAAGAATTCAACAGACGCCATCCGGCGAAGAAATTATAGCTAAAACTAGGGGCCAATCTCCATGCGCAGGATGTTCATCTCTAGTAAATCCTAAAGCTAAGGGCATTAACGAGCTCGCAGAGTTTGGTGTACATCAGTTAAACGAATTGGAACCCAACGTGCGTCATACACTCAACAGCGTCTTGTCTGTAGAGAGACAAGTACAGGTAAGTTTTTTAATAAAGTATTGATAGACACTATGGTTTCGTCACCGTAAGGTTATCGGATGTAGGTACCAAAGCTATTTGACTTATCAGAACAAGTTTATAGCTTTTCGAGTGTATTGGGTGGCGTAATTACCTTGATGAGTTTTCAATATATGCATAGTGTCATAATCACGTATCTTTTATTGAAAAAAAAAGCCATGTTTTAGTAATAATGCCATATTTTTGGAAAGACAAACATTAAATTATAAAATAACTTTAATGGCTTTAATAAATAAATTTACTTTACTTTTCCTAATGTTTAAAATGGCTCAGATTATTGCTGTCGTCATCATATTCATCTAATTACTTTGGATTCAATCAACTTTTCAATTTTAGGTGGTGAATGGTGTCCGATATGTTGTAACAATGTTAGTGGACTACAACAATTGTTCTTCAGAGATAAATGATATATGCGCATATTCTAAAACATGTAAAGTATCTATCCTTGAAAAGCCCTGGCTTAAATTACACGATGGTTCTAAAGTGAGGGAAATAAAAGCGAATAATTGTACAGATGAATGGCTATTTGATGTTGATTACAATCCGACTCCCACATCAGATTCCATCGAACCGCAAATTCACGAATTATATAATCTAGAGTCTCAGTCAATACCAGAATCTGAAAAGACTTTAACAGATGATGACATTCGAAATATAGAACAGCAGATAATCCCATACACTCATATACATGATCCGAAAGATGTAAATGATATTAATTCCCATCATGGCAACGATATCGAAATCCAAAATAAACAACTAGTGCCCGTGTATTCTGAACCAAAAATGGACTCTTCTATTACCGAAGATAAAAAGAAAGTAATTGATGATTTAATGTTATTATTCGAATATGTAACACGTGGAAATACGGACGAAACTACAACTAGAAAAAAAAGAAGCTTCTCTAAATCTTTAAATATGTTAAATTTGATTGAAAAGTTTGATAAAATTAAAAAAAGTATGAGCAACGCAAAACTTTTATACAACTTAGCACAGATATTGGTGAATCATATAAATGAAGAAGATACAAAAATTAAAAACCGAGTATTGCATAATGTATTAGATGCAGATGAAGAAATAGATGATGATCAACATTTTTACTATATTCAATTTGGAGTGATAATACCGTGCAAAATGGTCGACTGTGAAAATAAAAAAGATTTGTCAAATATTTGTAATGGTATCATTGATGGAAGCAATGAAAAACAACCGCAGGTATTGACTACATTCTGTTATGAAGACAGTAAACAAACAAAAGCTGGAATTCCGAAGTCTGTACCAGTGACTGATATAAAACTACAAGTGATGGCGACGGAAGCTTTAAAAAAAATCGAATTAGAATCTTTAGGTGAAAATGCGTTGCAAATAATTAAAATTATTAGTGCTACTACACAAAAACTAACAGGAATTTTGACAAAAATATCATTGGTTGTGGGTTTGACGCAATGTAATAAAACTCTAGCGTTTCACGATCGAGTTAATTGCACTATTTTAAAAGAATTGGGATCAAAAATTTGTGAAATAGAAGTTTTAGAGAGAAATTCGATAAATGAAAAAAAAATTGACTTTATTTGTACAGACCGCCTAGTTAAAGACAGCTTTCTAGATGTTAAAATAAATAATCTCAAATCAAAAAATCAGGATGTTGAGGATATTTTGCAAGAAGCTATACAGTATTTAGAAATGCAGTCAGAAATAAATAAAAAACAAAAAGTAGTAGAAATTAAATCTATTTCAACGCGCATTGTCGCTGGACTACTAACTAGAGTAGACTTCACTGCAGCATACACATCTTGCACTGCTGATGTAAAATTAGATTTGGGTGATTGTGAATTAGATTATAGTGAGCCTCTCAGATATTGTCAAGCCGAAGTTTGGCATAGGCCATGGTTGGATGATGGCAACCAAATGAACGTAACTTGCAAAAATATAGATACCCCGAAAATCAGAGTAAAGAAACATTTGAAAGGAGCACCATTAGAGCAAGACCCCAGCGATCCTCGTTATCTAGAACTAGCAAAACAATCATTGCGGAAGTACGTAGAGACAAGCGGATCCGAACAAACACATACAGTGGTGACCGTAGACAGAGTCACCTCTCAGGTAGTATCGGGGTCATTGACTAGGATCACTTTTACCGCTTCTTCGGGAAATGGTGACACGGTTTTGTGTAATTCCAAGATTTGGGAACAACCTTGGCTGGACAAAACTGAGATTGATGTACAGTGTAGAATTATTAGCCAACAGCGAAAAAAAAGACAAGTGAGGACAAATCCTGAGAAAGATAGAAATAGTTTTTTAGATTTTACTCAACATCAAAAGATTAGCGGGGGACCAGTAGAACAGGACCAAAATCAACGGGATTACTTTGATCTAGCTGAATACTGCTTAAGGCACTACACAAGACAACGCAATATTTTACAATATCACAAAGTTGTTAGAGTTGAAAATGTTACCACACAGGTGGTTTCTGGTTCCTTGACGAGAATTTCATTTTTAATTTCACCTACTAATTGCACTGTTAATAGTAATGGAAGACCATCGGATTCATTTTGTAACATAGAAGACAATTCAAATGTGAAACGATGTGTAGCTGAAATATGGCACAGGCCGTGGTTGAACAAAAAACATGTTAACATAAATTGCCAAATTGTTAATACCATCAGAAATAAAAGAGCAATCTTACATGACAAATTTAATCAATATAATAATCGAGCACTTGATGAAGATCATCCTCATTCTTTTGTTGGGGGCAGTACCGAACAAGATCCAAGTAAAAAAGAGTATAGAGCTTTGGCAGACAAAAGTTTAAGTCAGTATATTAAGAAAAATCATATCACATCTCGCTATAAGGTCTTAGATGTACAAAAAGTTTCAACTCAAGTTGTAACAGGTACTAATTATGACATAAAGTATACAGCTGTGCCTACTGATTGCTCTTCAAATGTGTTGGATGCTTCTCTATGCAATTCTGATGAGAATAGTATATTGTATTGCGATGCCAAGATTCGAGGACTCAGACATGAAACTGTCTCTGTATCATGTGAAAGTTACGACATGAACGACGATAATAAAATAATGCGCTCGAAACGTCAAATTCTAGGAGGTATTAACAACCTCGATGTAAGTGATCCAATGTATAAAGAATTAAGCCAAAAGGCAGTACAAAAATATCAACGAACATCAAAAACCAAATTTTGGTACAAAGTTGTAAAAATAAAAGAAGTCAGTCAACAAGTAGTGGCGGGTTTCACAGTTTGGATACATTTTCTTATATCTCCGACGACTTGTTTGCTCGAGACATCAGATATAGACCCAGACGATTGTCCTTTACAACAACCACTTGTAAAGTTGAACTGCTTTGCTGAAATAAACAAGCAACTTTATTCACCGGCCGATGGAGATATTGATATAAGATGTTCAAGAGTAAAACCTGCAAAGGACTCTGATCTAGAAAAAAGCAGAAAAAATGACAACCAGGTGAGAATAAAGAGAGAATCAAGACTTGATGAGAATGAAATTGATGACGACGTGAAATTCAGTTATGCTGCCAGAGCTATCAAAAATATTAATGATCAATCTAACACAGACAACTTGCAAAAATTACTTACGGTTCATTCTATTAAAACAGTTGCCACCGCTAAAGTACAAGTGGTGTACATGTATATTGAAACCGCTTATACTTTTTGTCTTCGTAATGAAGGCCCGGTCAATCTATACGCCTGTGATGAAATGGATGGCATGAGTCATAGGCTATGCTTAGTAAAGTTGTTACCCTCTTCGGATGACGAAATGATAGTTCTACGATTGAGAGTTTGGTGCGATGATGATGATGCATTTCCTGATGTAACAGGAATTTTTATACCAGATTTAGTTCAGATTTCTTTACGGCGATTAGAAAGTGAACCTGATAATCTAAATAGATTAGTTCACCAAGGTGAACCAAATATAGTTCCCAGTTTGGATGTCAGAATGCCTATGAAAATAAGTTTTGTTATAGCTACTACGAACTGTTCCAAGGATATGGATCCGACAATACATAACGTGATTTGTTTTGTTGATCATATGGTTTTACCAAAAGTTTGCTTTTCCTACATTATGATGGTACCATTCACTCGGAAGATCCTGGCTGTTAATGCTACTTGTCCAGATGACATTCCAGTACGCACGAGAAGGTCTTTCAATACAGAGAACGCGACTGCTGATGACATATACGTAAAAAAATTAGTTGATGAATCTTTGCAAAAACTGGAAATGTCTTCTATTCACCGATACAAACAAAGAGTAATCAAAATCAATAGTTATTCGTCTAAAATTACTACTGGGAGAGTGATTACAATAGACTTTGATGTTGGATATACAAATTGTTTGAAGTACGAATGGGTCGATAATATAACGAGGTGTGAATTTTTGGAACACTTGCCAAGGAGACATTGCGTGTCCCAAATTTGGGAACGGCTTTGGGTTGAAAATGTGAAAAACATTGAAGTGAGTTGTCAAGATGATGAGACTCCCCTAGAGGCTCATATAGAGTT
Source organism: Heortia vitessoides (assembly GCA_020976665.1). NCBI lineage: Eukaryota > Metazoa > Arthropoda > Insecta > Lepidoptera > Crambidae > Heortia > Heortia vitessoides. The sequence continues at coordinate 12,432,338 of JACJUM010002496.1, forward strand.
TGAGAGTGCCGAAACAGCTAATCGCTTAGCAAAACAGGCACTGAAACATATAGAGGCCAAGTATCCTCATCCAAATAAACAAGAGGTCGTAAGGATATTTTCTTTGGAAAAACAAAACGTTGCTGGTGTACATTATAGAATGAAAATCGAGGTCGGTTTTACCGATTGTTTAGCATTAACAGTTAACAAGAAATGCAATTTGGTGCAAGATGCAGGATTGAATCGCTTCTGTCGTGTTAACGTATGGCTCCGAACGTGGACAGATCGACCTCCGCACTACCGCGTAACTTGCGACTACCAGAGCACTGACTCGTGGGATATCTATCATCAGGTTCAGGCAGAGAAGTTGTTTTTTTATTTTCTGGCCACTTACAACCCGGGTTATATTGACGACCATAATGAGATGGCAAAGAGGTTTGACATATTCAAAGAAAATATCAAAAAAATCCATGATCTTAACACGCACGAAATGGGTACAGCTACGTATGCTATTACGAGGTTCGCTGACTTGACCTATGAGGAATTTAGTAATAAGTACATGGGGCTTAGACGCAGTGCACACGACGCAAATCAGATACCTAGGTCATACGCGGATATACCCAAAGGCGATATTCCAGAACAATTTGACTGGAGAGACCATGGCGCAGTCACAGAAGTTAAGGATCAAGGATCCTGTGGCAGTTGTTGGGCGTTCAGCGTGACAGGTAATAAATATTTTTTAGTTAATATTACAAAAAAAAACAAGCAATGGCTTTTAAGGCAATTAAATTGGTAGGATCTAGTTTATTCAGTGATTTTTTTAAATCTTAGGGTATGGTCCTTGTATATGCATTGCGAGCAAGGGTAACGTCGATTTAGTATACTGCAAAACTGTTTCTTTACACCGGTTACTATTTCAAACGGAACTCAGTCATGTATACTGTCATCCATGTTTTGTGGGACTGTTTTGGCGTGATAATAATTACGATTACACAAGTTATTAGTTATTATATTTAAAAAATTATATTAAAGTAAATTGACAGTTGAATTAAGCACATAATAAAAACAATTGATTTAAAATTATCAATAGTGCAATTTTTTTTTTCATTTTAAACGCTGTTAATCACGTGATCAAAGTACGGAAAGCACCCCAAAAACGCCAATGCTTACAGTACAATAGTGGCGAGGATTTATGTCGTTATTATATATTCCTAGGATATTGCGGCAGCATGCTATCAGTCGTCACGTCAGTCCGTAACGGAACGGATTTCTTACCAGTAAGAGCACTGGATAGTGCTCATATCGGACCCTTCAAGTCGCAGTTTAGTCAAAAGAAATAAAATTTTATACCACAATCGATCCCAGTGCGAGTAAATGTTAATAAACCTTGTGTTTTCTTCATATTAGTATTGTCTTCCATTTCCCTTGTCACAGAATGATTATAACTGACAGTTGATTTGACAAGTACTTATAATGAAGCTAAATAATCTATAAATATCGCGTGTTTCGAAGAAATCTCAATATTGTTTTGGTAGTTAAATTTTATGGGATGACCTCCGAAATTTAAGGTTTTTAATTCATGAAAAATACGTTTTAATACTAGCCTGGTTGTTTACAATAAAATATAAAGTACATATATTAATTATTTTAATTAAAAAATAACAGGAAACATCGAAGGTCAATGGAAGCTGAAGCGGGGGGAATTGCTCTCGTTGTCAGAGCAAGAGCTGGTCGACTGCGATCAGATGGACAGCGGCTGTAACGGCGGCGACATGGATGTGGCATACAGGTCAGTATCAAGTTATGAGAGTATATATTGGCTGTCAGTTTGTATCACATTTACAGCTTCACCGGTGCACCGATAGTGTTTAAATTTGTCATGTGGATATCATGAAGCCTGAGAGCTTCCAATAATAATGTGATGTTTTAATAGCCAGTATTTGAACCCCTCCATCTCATCCTTGGTTATACACGGTGAGCGTTAATCTGTAGAATGTAATGTCATAGTTAGAAATGTAATATCGTGGTATCATTGGGCTTAATTATTAAGTTGCTAACTTTAACATACGCGTTGTTAGAACTTATGCGACGATATGTTGTTTATGTACCAATATTTGTAAAAACACATGTACATGTAGTATATATATCTCATACAAAAAGACTTCTGCATTGATACCTCATTCTCATCTATTTTTACCGCCAAATAGTGTGCGCGTGTGCCAAATTATGTACGTCTGTGTTCCGGTTTGAAGGATGAAAGAGACAGTAAAGTTACTCGATAATATGACATAATATCTTCAAGTTATATGGTTGATCTTCAAGTTATAAGGTTGGCAACGCGCTTGTGATATTACGAGCGTCTTTAGGCGGCATTGACGCTTATTATCAAGTCGATCTGTGTGCTTGCTTGTCAACCTAAACTAATAAAAAAAAGAAATGAGAATATTATCTTTCATTATAGGTATAAAGTATACCTAATATACATAAAGTTAGTAAATAAATACTTAAATATAAATTAAAGTACTGTGACAAAATAGACTCGTTGCGCCGGTTCTTTTAACACGAATAAAATAAATACACGTTATTATTGTGATGTTTCGTGACTTTTAAGGGATGCCCGCCCCCCTCTTCAGGAAAGGACATAATTTACATTTGGTTCCGAAACAGTGCCCAGTTATGAAGCAAAACCAGAATCGCGGTTGAAGTAATACCTTTCAGAGTTAGTATCTAAATAACCTAGTATCAATGCTAGTTTTAAATAAGAATAGGAAATGTCTATTACGCATTGTTGATACGGTTGAAATTCGAAAAACTTCCTGTGGCTCTGTTTACCGATGATATAGTGTGCTGTAATCATTGTTTGATAACATACATTCGGAAGCAGGGCAATGTACTCGCTGACGGAGGACAATGCGTTACCTCCGTACCAGTTAATTCAGATTCAGCCCTCATTATAGGAAGATGGGGTCACAGGAACCCTCAATCTTTCAAGTTGCAAGTTAAAGTACGAATACGCTGTTTTTTTTTTTATTTTATGAAGTCAGCAAACAATCAAGCATACTGTCCGTTGATGATAAACGTGACCGCAGCCTATAGACATTTGTGTTATCACAAAAATATAGTGTCTCGCCAACCTTGTGAACTAAATATTGTGTCACATTTACTCAGTAACTCACTGCCTCTCCATTTAAACTGAAATAATGCAAGCAATGCGAACACTGCTATTTGTCAGTAGAGATATGTTAGAGCGAGGTACCAGTGCAGACGACCTTTTGTTAGAGGTCTTCCTCTAGTAAATATTCGCTGATGTAATAGAACTACTTTCTTGACAGCTTTAAAACGTGGTTTATTTAACTTTTACTTTAGTTGTTCGTCGTTCGGTTACCTTCTGTATCTAGTGAACTTTGAACTCTACGTCTCCACTATTGTTGTTACATGTCGAATGCGGAATATTGGAAAGTCACAAGCCTTAGGTAGCCTAATTTTTTTGAATTAGAATAGAGAGAGCGTCACGGTCGTCTAGCAGTCATAATATTTTTGAGGGGCTAGGCATTTGAGCTACGGTGTTTCAGGTGGATATACCGCCATCTGTCTGTTCCCGTACCTTAGTCGCTTCTTACGATACCTGGTACCCGCAGAGTATAATAATACCTGTATTATTATACTCTGCGGGTAACACACGGCACATAATATTCTAAACTAGGTCTAGTCCAGCCTATTCTTATGCTTTATTATGTGCAAGTGGCTCTATAAATGTGTGTGTATATAGTCTAAATAGGTAAAGCTCTTCCAATTTTTTTTACTCGATCTTCATCATCTATTTATATATATTAAAGGAGAATGTTGCACAGAGGTTTCTTTTATTAGAGGAACACTAAGCAAGGATTTTTAAAAATTGACCCCCTAAACTTTGCCATTTTTTGAAGTTATTCGAACGAGATTCGATTTGAAGGTATTATGGTTCTTCATATGGGTGGTGCACAAGCATGGCGCTTCTAGTAGTGAATATATTTATTTTTTACTAGTTTTCCATTCGTGACCTGGTCCGCGAGGTCTTTACTATATCTCATCCCTGAGGAACTCTTGTTATTCCGGCAAGACGTATATGTGGTTAGCCAGCTAACTCTGTTACTGTATTGGAGACACATCTATCGGTTTTGGCATAAATTAAATATTTTCTAGATTATTTGTAATAAAATTCGTTACCGACACACCAACTGCGTAAATTAATGATTACGGAAATCCTTGTAAATAACCGGTTACGGTTGCAATGCGTGCTATCGCGATTAAACTGATTTTTGATTTCTGACTCTAAAGTATTTAGTAGTTTTTGTAATAAAATAACGTATTCGTACCATATTAACTCAATTTATTCTGTGTTTTTCTTAATTTAAAATAATGTCTCTGGAACTCAAGAAAACATTAACTTTTAATCTTTTCTTAAGGGACATCGATTAAGTAGGTTACCGGTATAGGGCCAGTGGGGATAAATGAAATGTGACATCACATTTCTAAGATCATTAGGGTAATGCCAGTTATAAATCGTTTAAATATGTGGTATCAAAACCCATTGACAGAGGATGATTAAGCTTCTTCTTTTTCTTTCTCACTTTTTTTATTTTGATAAAGAAAAATGTTGTATTTTTCAAATATTTCATTTAACAGTTATTTAATAATTTTAATTTAAATAGGGATTTAAATGACATAAAGACTAACTTGAATAATTTAATAATTGATTCAATTATAAAATAGCAAAACATGTGACGTCACACTAAAGAGGGAGGATCTAACCAATGTGACCGGTAAGGACGGTGGAGGGCTCGAATTTCATGAGAATAGTAACAGTAAGTAAATTTCTACAATATCTCATACATTGACCTGACCCCGTGATAAGTCGCCCAACGCACTTGTGTTACGGACAGTATCATCATATAAAAATTTGTCATGGGTGGGGATCGAACCCACGACCATTGGCGCACAAGATAGGATCACTGCGCCATCGGGACCGTCAAAATTGTGTGAAACGAATGATCACAATGAATACCTTATAACATCGTACCGTACCATAAGAAACTCAACAATTTAATTCTCAGTTTCATTCAGTATTTATCTTCTTAGTCACAATTAAAATTAACACGGAGGCCAAAATATTACTTGTGGAAGTACATTGAACATTGAAAATATACAAGGATATACAAATAACTTGCTATTTGATGTGAAATAAATACTGTTAAAAGTGCGTGCCGACTTCCGTAATGAAATAGAGCAAGAATATCATTATAAAATTAATTATTACCGGAATTTGAGTTAAGTAACAATAATAGGTCTAGGTCAACGGAAAGCTCTTACCTTATAAATGTAGAGTACTAGTATGCGATTGTTAAAAATAAATAAAATAGTGGTAATTGAACTACTCTTGAACGACTTTAATTTTGTGGTTTATTTAACATTCTATACATTTTATTCGACGTTTCAGTTACTTAGCGGCAACCGTTCCCAAGATCTTTTGTGTTGTTTTAATATAAGTAGACTTGTCGCGAGGTACCGGCAGAGTAGAGTAGTACCTTCCACTGCACCAGGTTTCGTAAGAGGCGACTAAGGTACCAGAGCAGACAGATGGCGGTATATCCATCTGAAACAGTGTAGCTCAATGCACAGGGCGGAGATGGGCAGCAGCATCTCCGTTACGAAAGCTGCGCTCTGCGATTGCCAACACGCTTGCCCAGCGCGGCAATTATGGGCATAAAAACCTTCTTTCTTGGAGAGGCCTATGTCCAGCAGTGGACTTCCAATGGCTGCATGATGATGATAATAATGAATATGAGTAGTCAACGCGTAAATGTAAGGACATTTTATAAAACGTGTACAATTCCATTAATTTTGTTATGTTAAGGGAAAGTAGATCTTAACACACTATAAAAACCCTCGAAACTAAGTTTAGTATCCAACGAATATGCCAGTATGGCCTTCACCGCAGTGATTCTCCAAGTGCATGATCTTGTTTACGTATATTTCTATAAATAGAAATGAACGTTTCTGTGTATGTTTGTCGTGTTTGCGTTCCTGTAAATTTTCATTCTCTAGTGATAAAACTTTACATTGATAAGTTTATTTTTACACCAAAATACGGGCAATTTGTAACATTTTGTTACCATCATGCGGTAAGTGTCGCTGTAGACTTAATACGCTCGTGTCATGACGTTGATATTATAACGAGTCGCCAACCTTGTGACCTGAAGATATTACGTGTGATACGAGTGGTATTAATTATTAATTATTGATAGAAATAATAATAGTAGCCATTAAGTACCGGTGGAGTAGAATAGTGCCTCCATTTGTATGTTTCAACGGTGACTAAGGTTCTAAACCCGATAGATGGCAGGATATCCATCCAAAACTAGCTCAAATGCACGGGTAGGGATGGGCAGCTGAATCCCCATCGCGATTGCTGCGCTCTGAGATTAGCAACACGCTTGCCCAGCGTGGCAATTATGGGCAAAATCTTCCCTTTATTGGGGAGGCCAATGTTCAACAGTGGACTTCCAATGGCTGATATGATGATGATGAATAGAATATTCACACATCTCATACATTGGTCTGACTCCGCAAGTCGCTTAAAGCAAATAGTTAGTTAAAATTAAATCAATTAATTAGTAAGTCAAACTTGGGTTCTAATGCAAGCGACCTTTGTAAGAAGTTCACCTCTAAACATACACAAATAATGAGCCTTATCATCATCATCATCATCATCATCATAGCAGCCGTTAAATGTACTGCTGGATATAGCCCATAATTGCCGCGCTGGGCAAGCGTGGTGGCAATCGCAGAGTGTAGCTTTACGACGGAATTGCTGCTCTTCAACCCCGCATTGTATTTAGGCTACACTACTAAACTTCCGGTTGCGGTACCTCAGCCGCCTCTTACGATACTTGATGCAGGGGGAGGTACTATTCTACTCCGCCAGTACCATACGACTTATATTGTGTCTACATTAAAATAATTCTGTTGAATGCTCGAGCTAGTATATAATATATAAAAATCACACAAAGTCTTATACTCCGAGATAAATCGCCTAAAGCATTTGTGTTATGGACATCAGCAAACAGAGGAATCGCAAATATATTGCATAGATATTTAATACAAACACAAATATTAATCAGATAAAAGTTTGCCGTGAGTGGGAACGAACCCACGACACAAGATAGGATCAGTACCATCTGCGTCAACAAGCCTCTATGTATAAAATGGGCACATAAAGTGTGTATACCCATTGTATATAGCCATTCCATCCTCAGGGATCTTATTTAGACAGATCATTCTAGAGATGTTATTATAGATTAAATAAAATAAAATTCTGAAATAAATAAAAAGCAATGCATGTTTTTGATGAAGAAGAAAGCCAAGCAACTAACTAATATAATGTCGTTGGAGTTCACACGTTAAAATTTTAAAACGCTATATTAATGAAAGGGGTCTGTAGAAAAATTTATATGTAAATAAATAACTTAGTTGACTTGTGTTTCATATTGATGAAGGTTATCGGCGCCATATAAAAAACTCATTATTGCAACGTATATTGTGTACAAGTAGTTGTATCGTCAAATTATAAATACGATGCATTGTGATGTCACTGAAATGATTCAGACAGATGAGGAAGATCGCTGGCGTCTTGTTATTTATTCTCACGTGGACTTGTCTTTTTAGTTTGCTTGTCCTTATTACTTTTAGTTTGCGAGGTCGATTCTTTATTACTTTAAAGTTTTTGTGCATAGAAAATGCTGCATTTTATTTAAGATAATAATTACGAGAAACAAAAAACTTGTCTAAGGCTTCAGGTGGGACCAAAACCTGCACCTTCCTCATGTTTAGAGGTTTTCAAAATTAATAAAAGATGTAGTGTCAGAATTTTAAAGTTGCAATTACTAAATACATCACGCCTGTGGCCCATCGGGTTGGGCAGAGACTATAGATCTTCACTTGTTACGAGTACTACCTTCACAAATATTTATTTATTTTTGGTTTTTAATTCTGTACGTTCGCGTTCCCAGTTTTCTAGTGTTATTTTAGCGCATAAAAACCAGCACCATTTTTTCAATGTCGTAGGTAATTTATTAGCTTTAAACACCAAAATGTCACTCTTTTACAATTTAGCATTGATAAAGAAAAACAGTTACTTAATGACTTTAAAGGTAAATTGCGTAGCAAAAAGGCTGAATTATATTTAAGATTATATTTATTAGAAAAAAAAACTATTTGTCTCAGGTTTCAGCTGGGGCGGGACGATTCCTGTGTCAGATACAGCCACAGAACAAAGATCAATTATAAATCGTGCATAGAATCATCGCATTTTAATTAGCGATAGCGATAACAAGAAAGAAATAGAAGACATAAAAGATGTAATTCCTACAAGGATATAATTGCGTAACGTTTTGTTTGCGTAGTGTTACCATAAGGTTTAATTACATAAGATATATGCTTGTCGTTATGCATATATGACCTTTCTATTATTATGTTAGTCGTCGAGTATATTAGCGTACATCAGTCCTGCACCAGGTGTCGTAAAAGGCAATTGCGGCGCCGGATTAGAGAGACATATCGGTTCTATATTCATTCGAAACAGCGTTGTGCAGGCGCAACATTGCGGGTTGTTCGCCGTAACACCATACATACTTCGAAGTGCTCTCATTTCAACGAATGCTTGCAATGAATGCTTCATTCTACTCGCGTGCTTCTTCTGCCATACCCAACATCCACTACCATATATCAGTGTTGGAACCAACACACCTCTATGAACAGCCGCCAGTCGTGCTTTTTATGACACATTTGGACTGCTCATAAAATAATGTAAAGATCCATTGACACTATTTCCAGCTTTCACTCTCCGTTCAATATCTTCTTCATAGCTGCCATCTGTCGTTCCAACACTTCCCAGATACACAAACTCTTTCACTTGTTCAACTTTCATGACATCCATCACAATATCTAACATCACTTTCGTCTTACTTACATTTACTTTCATACCTTTCCTTTTAATGGAATCTTGCAAAATCGTTACCATGTCTTAAAACACTTCAGGCTTAATTAGTTGCAGCTAGTTGAACAACCAATACGATGCTACACATCCCTCTCTGAAATCTTTATGGATGTCAAACTGCTTTCTAAAACCCGCTTGTACATCTTTCTTAGATTTTTCTTTCAGTGTCATCCATAACTCTTCTTATTAACATCTTTACATATAATTTGCCGACGACGCTGATAAGGCTGCTGCCGCGGTAACATTTACAGTCTTGCTGTAACCCTTTTCCTTTTTAAATGGAAGGGATTAAGGGGACAATAACCGCTTTGCACCAATCATTGGTACTTTGGCTGGCCTCCAGAACAGGTTGGAAAGGTAGTAGAAGCTGATGTTCAATTTAGAAAACGTCGGATCTAAAACCCCTTGTTCAATAAAATATAGGTACATTTACCTGATTTGGTTTGATTTCATGTCATGAATATAAACGGAAAACATCTATACGACTGGGATCTAGGATTACCCCCTTACACAATATAAAAGTACTGTTCTGTCGCGGCTGGTATCTGGGATTACTCCTTACACAAGAAAAAATTACTATATTTGTTTAAATTACAATTTTAAATACTACTAAAGCAATTGATGACCTATCGTATCCCGAGGTTATATTGTATTCTAGTGTTTATAAACAATACTCGACTTATCGCTTCTCATTATTTTCGTTTTTTTTTATTTTGGACAATTGTGACTCGCTACTTATCTGGTCTGTTTTTAAGATTAAGGCAGTGTAAACTAAATTGTCTTGTGGTACTGCAGGGTAGAATAGTTTATCCGTTTGTACCAGGTGTCGTAAGAGGCCACTAAGGTACCAGAACTGACAGATGGTATATCCATCCAAAATAGTGTTGCAAATTCATATGCGGTGAGGATCGCATCATTTGCGACTGAGATGGCAGCATCTCCGTCGCAAATGATGCGCTCTGCGATTGCCAACACGATTGCCCAGCTCGGAAATTATGGGCAAAATTCCCATTGTCCAGTAAGTAGTGGACTTCCAATGGCTGTTATCATGATAAAACCAAATTATTTAATACATATGCGTTTATTTATTATGAGTATAAGTTTAAAATGGATTGTTTTTAATAAAAAAAATAATACATTTTAATTGCACATAAAACGGAATACAGTAAAACGGCGATGTCTAATTTTATGAATGTAGTCGTAAAATATATTCGTACATTTACGCGTTCACCACTCATAATAGAACTACTTTATTACTTCTTTTAAATACTGTCTTTGATTTATAGTAATAGTTATTAATTTCTATTGCTATTAATCAATTTTCTGTTGCTAATACAATTTAAAAGTAAAACTAAGACACACTGTTGTGGTCACAACTAAAAAAACCGTCTTGCAGTGCCCAAAGATCCTTTAATATCTACCTATTTAGCTAACCCGTCTTAACTATATTTATATGTTTATTTATAAATGAAATATTGCGACTAATTGAGATATAATATCCACTATCTTATCGCTCAAGTTAGATGGAACTGTACGCAAAAAAATATTTTCCTGGCATTTTTTTTTGTGTTTTCCTTGAGGCACATGGAAAGTTTTAACGAAGAGAATTACATTTATAGAGTAATTTAAAATCAATTATTCTGTACAGTATTCTTTCTGTCGAACAGTTGATTGCAATCGCAACCAATAATATATCGACACCAATTTGTATGGATTATTTGTATAAATTACTAAGCCTTTAATAGATGTATTATGCAGGATGTGCTTTGACTAATTAATGCTTTATTTTATAATAAATTCCAGCTTGTTATGTACACGTGAATGTACAATATGATAATTATAATAATAATATCAACGTCACGCGGGATCTCTGAATAATATCATACACTTGGTTTCAACAATTATTTGCATGTTAAATTGTATTTTATTTCCCGGTTGATGGCATCATAATATTTTCAAATTGAGAGATATGAATACGAGGTATGACGAGCCCAATGGTGCAGATGGTAGTGACCCTATCTTGTGCGCCAAAGGTCGTGGGTACGATCTCCATCCAGGACCAATATTTATATGATGATTTTTATGTTTGTTCTGTGTCTGGGTGTTAAATATATGTAGTCTTCATACTAGCCATTGGAAATCTCTCCAAGAAAAGAGGTTTTTTGCCCATAATTGCCGCGCTGGGCAAGCGTGTAGGCAATCGCAGAGCGCAGTTATCGCGACGGCGATGCTACCGCCCATCCCTGTCTTGTCATTTGAGCTGCACTGTTTCAGATGGATATTGCAGTGGGAGGTACTATTTCTATTCTGCCGGTACCTCACGGCACTATATATGTATTACAGTAATATATTTATCATTCGTCTGTTGTCTGATATCCGTAACACACGTGATTTAAGCGACTTATCACGGAATCAGGTCAATGTATGGGATGTTGTGGGAACTTATTTATTATTATTACTATTATAAGAATAAACTAGATAACTGCCGCGCTTTGTTTGTTACGTATTCTGGTTTCACACATTATGATTGCATGGATGGGAAATGTGGAACCAAACAAAGCATACGTTTTGAAAATAGTTTAATTTTACAGCACTTATGGATATACAATATTCTTGTTACTGTTTAGCGAAGATGAAAAGGTTATCTGGTGTGCCGACACGGGACACGCAATACAACTAATTGTCTATATATGTATAAATATATATGTATGTATATATTCAAAAAGTGTATGGTACTTATTAAGCCGTGTGGTACCTTCTAGAATAATACCTCCCGCTGTAGCAGGTGTCGTGGGAGGCTACCGATATACCGGAACCGACAGATGACGGTATATCCACTTGAAGTAGTGTAGCTTAAATGAAACAAGTCGGGGATGGGAAGCAGTATTTTCACCGCGAAGCTACGCTTTGCGATTGGCACTACGCTTGCCCAATGCGGAAATAAAAAATAAATAAAAAGCGGTTAAATCCCCATTTTTTGCGGAGGCTTATGTCCTGATGTGGACGTTTTGCGGCTGATATGATGATGATGACTTTTAAACGGCTTCAAAAGGCGTTTTATTTAATAATAAAGAAAATAATAGATCACAAACCATAATTATAGACCACAAAAAATAATAGCAGAATACGTCAGATTCCCGTATATCTTAGATTAGAGTAGGTATTACCTAGTATTTATTTAATCATTGAGTAATCATGTCATCTTTTCAAAAATCATAACTAATTGGTCAACTATGATGACAAACAATCATACGGACCGCGTGCTGGTAAGAGTAACGATATTCTCTAGAGACGCTCATGTCATCACAAATATATCATTATAATTGTAGTACCCATAGAACGTCCAATGTTGGATTAAGACGTCTCCACGCTACCACGCTGGGCAGGTGTACCTGGGCAGGTGTTCCCGTACCTTAATCTCCTCTTATGACACCTGGTACTTTTCTACTCTGCTGACGGCTGTGACTCACGGCGAATATATCACTAGCACGTCACTTGACACATTACCCAGTAATGTCTACTTTGTTATGACATCTCTCGTCAAACAGAGTTGCACGAAGGCAAGGTCTATTAGTAAAAATAGGTCCTAGCGTCTGTGCATGTGAAAATTTGACATGGTCTCTCCAAACTCCTGCTTACATAGTTTATCAGGAGACTAAACCGGAATCTATTATCTCGGATGAACCTTGACATTCAGCGGGGTCGACTAAATAATAGCACGATAAACTATTGGATCGATTTATTGCTAGCTTGAATTGTTGCTTATTATCTTGGCTAGTCTTAGTTTGTTTGTTTATTTTCAATGGATTTAATAGGATGATAATTCTTTGACAGAAAAATCAAAACTAAAGTAAAACTATGATACTTTTCAACTAAATCATAATATCAGGCATTGGAAGTCCACTGTTAGACATAGGCCTTCCCAACAAAGGAGGAATGTTGCCCATAATTGCCGCGCTGTGCAAGAGTGTTGACAATTGCTGAGCGTAGGTATGCTGCTGCCCATTCCCGTCCTGTGCATTTGAAATTCACCGACGGATCGCCATCTGTCGTTCTGGTACCTCAATCGCCTCTTACGACACCTGGTACAGGGGGAGGTACTATTATCTATACTCTGCCAGTACACACTATATAATGACATAGTTTAGGTTTAGTTACAATTATATATTCAAGTAATCGAACGAAAATTTGCGTTCAGTCATATGATGTTAATTGGTATGTGTCTGACATCATATTATGTGTATCCTACCGCTTGTGTTGGGCTTTGTTCTAAGGAATTGTTTGACATGAAGCCAACGGCTACTCCTTGCCATCGCACCGGTCGCTATCAGTGTATCCATCGGATTCAAAAGCATTTCCTCCCGCGTACACTAAGGTTTTGGCATGAGTTACTTGCGAAGGCTTTCCCAGAAGACTAGTATGTGGTTCTTTAAAAAGGGATTAAAGAGCGGAGCCGGTAACGCTTGAATATGGCGTAGTGTGCAGTAACAATTTAAAAAAATAATACATTTTTCTGGTCTTTAAGGTTTTCTATCGAACTGTAAAAAAACATAAATGACATGTAAAATATAATGGAAATATCAATATATAGTAACAAAAAATGTCTCCATGTTTAGCCATGATCTTGATACATTTTAATTATTAGAGTTTTCATTACAAATGCTGGCTGGATCCGACGAGATATCAAAGTAATGTACTACAGTATTGTTCACCATAAAAAGGTTAACAAAAATGTTCCGCGGTGGTATATGTCTATCTCTTAGGGATGATAACCAATAACCAATTATTACCCTCAGTGCCCGCATGCGAAGAATAAGCGACCTGGTGCTGATATAACGCCTCATACTACCATATTTTGTACACTTTTTCAATCCAACAATTGACTGGAAGAAATAAGGCCATTAATTGTACAGTTATATATATATATATATGCAGGCACAATAAAGTGTATTATTTTTATTGTTTGTGTTGCTTTGATGTTCGAACTATTACTTCTTAACCGGTCGTCTTATTACGCTATAGTCAAAATGCGTATAGGTCCCACCGCCCTAAAACTGTTAATGCGTCTAGTGACTGTTCGCTTGACAAGTGTATACTATTTTTCAGGGCAATAGAGCAGCTGGGCGGTTTAGAAACGGAAGATGAGTACCCGTACGAGGGATCTAAGGATAAATGTTCGTTCAACAAGACGCTGTCCAAGGTTCAAATCTCGGGAGCGGTCAACATATCGACCGACGAACTCGAGATGGCGAAGTGGCTCAATCAAAATGGTCCAATATCTATCGGTGAGTATTCAATTTAGATCGGTATAAATCCGCCTATGTACGACTAACTGGCAAGCGCGACTTGACAGGCCTGATGGCGCAAACGGTAGTGTTCCTGTCTTGTGCGCCAAGTGCGGTGAATTCGATCCCCACCCAAGTCAAATACTTTTATAAAAATGTGTTTGTTCTATGTCAAATATGTTTTTAAGTATTGTTTGTGATGCAACTATTGTCTGATGCCTGTATCTCAAGTGCTTTAAGCGACTTATCTCGGAGACAGGTCAATGTATGAGATGTTCTGTGAATTGTTTATATTAGTTTGTTTTTAATATATATGTTATAATATATATACACATGTTAGAGACTTGCTGACCAAAAATCTTATAAATAATATGGTTGTAAAACTGTATCATTCCTTTTTTTAATTAACACAATTGGATTCGCAATATCAATTTTAATTTATTAAATCCGAATTTTAATTATTTTTCTAATTTTTTGATTTTTCGTTGCTATATACTTATAGTAATTTTTATTATAAAGTTTACAATACCGTTTCTATCATAGAACACATAGGTTTTCTCCCGCGGCTTTGTTCGACACTGCATCGTTTTGTATCACCGGGTAAGCTGTTCGCCCAGTCTTCCTATACCAACTCTTCCATTCACTACCGCTCTGCATGTATATATCATACATTAACCTGATTCCGTTGTAAGTCGCTTAAAGGGACTTGTGTTACAGACAGGGGAATTACAAATATTCTATAATAACAAATTATATTTGTTTAAATAAAATATTTAAAATTCTCTTGTCTGAAGTCTGTAACACAAGTCTCTTAAATATATTATTAAACACCCAGACACAGAACAAACATAAACGTCATCATATAAACATTTGTCCTGGGGATCTAACTTACGACCTTTGGTGCATAAGATAGGAAGACTACCATCTGCGCCATCGGGACCAGCTAAATATATTTGTGCAGTCATTCTAATTCTTTAGAATTGTGTATAACCTTGAACAAACAAACGCACAGAAACACATTTCGTGCCGTTTATAAAGTTTCACTAGTTCAGACTACTGCGCGTCAATCAAAGATGGCGGGTCATCAGCATTACTGATTTGTAATGAGTCAACAACCTCAAAATAGTCCCCGGTATCGGGTTCGTGTAACAAAATAACGGGTCACTATTGTCCGTCAACTTGTTTGTCATCAATAAGTTCTACTACTCTTGTAAACAAACATCCACCAATTTGTTGATTGTAAAGGGGTACACCCTCTATTTGCGAAGCAAAGCAATTTATTTACGCACACAAAAATCACCAACATTGGTAAATCATTATCACTTTTGGCCGTGAGGTAACTGCAGAGTAGAATAAGGTACTATTCTCTGTAACAGATGTCGTAAAAGGCGACCAAGATACCAGAACTGACATGACGTTATATCCATCCAAGAAAGTGTAGCTCAATGCATAGGGTGGGGATGGGCAGCAGAACCGCCGTCGCGAAAGTTGCGCTCTGCGATAGCCAACATGCTTGCTCTGTGCAGCAATTATGGCCAAGATTCCCCCTTTCTTGGGTCCAGCTGTGGACTTCCAACGGCTGTAATAATAATGATGATGATGATATCACTAATTTCTACTGCCAAATAGCAGATTACGCATTGCTGTGTTATGGTTTGAAGGGTGAAAGTAGAAAAATAACTGGTTAATGTGACATAATATTTTGGAGTCACATGGTTGGCAACGTGTTAGTGATATTTTTGTGATAATACGAGCATCTATAGGCTGCGGTGACGCTTACCGGTCGACCTAGTCTAACAAAAAAAATAACCCGATGCAAACCGAGTGTTTTGATTCGGATATCAATTGTGAATGTCGGTGTCGAACAGCACATTCTCACTGCTTTTGAAATATCTGATTATTAAAATGTACTTTATACATATCGTATTTAATTTATAGGTTTATAGTATAGAACTAAGTAAATGCAACGGATCGATTGATGCAAAACTCGTGCGTTGTACATAGTACTGTTAACTATTCTATCAATCAATTGTATACACTTCATAATACCTATTGCCGATGATGCTTCAAACCGCGTATTAGTGAGTAATATAGCATTAGTGAGTAAGATTCAAATTGCACTTTTTGTTATTGAAATTTAAACTTTATTGACAACGGTTACTTACGCGGTATTGAGTTACCCATAACGATGTGTCTTATATACATTATGGAACATAATGTGCCATTGGGATTGTTAACTTTATTATTTAAATAGTAGGTATTCGTATCAATAAATAACAACTATATTTTATCATGAAGACGTGGGTTACTGACAGAGTAGAATGATACCTCTTCAGTAGCAGGTGTCGTAAAAGTCGATCAAGGTACCAGAACCATCAGGTGGCAGTATATTTACTCGAAACATAGTAGCCCAAATGCACAGGCGATAATAATGAGCAGCCTCCCCATCGCGAAAGCTGCGCTCTGCTATTGCCAACTCCCTTGCCCAGCGTGGCAATTATGAGCAAATTCTCACTTTATTGGGAAGGCCTATGTCCAGCAGTGGACTTCCAACGGTTGATATAATGATTATGTTTAATACAACTACTTAATAACACAAATTTAATATCCAATGTTTTGATATAGTTTTATTTTATATTAGACCAGAATCGAATTTGGAAAGGTTTTTGTTCCACTGGATATACCGCCATCTGTCGGTTTCTGTACCTCAGTCGCTTCTCACGACAGAACTTTGTACAGAAAGAGGTTTTACTAGAGGTACAGAGGTTTTACTCCCAGTACCAGTGGTACTGGGGGAGGTAAAATTCCACTCTGCCGTTAACGATTTTACACAAGCGCGTAAGTTTGTGGGAATATATTATCTAAAGTTATTTGTAAGTTATAGTATACATACAAAATATATGTTTATTGTATTAAATTCACACGACATCTCATACGTTGACCTGACTCCGAGATAAGTAACTAAAAGCACTTTCATAACGGATTTAAGATAACAGAGAAATTATATAAACAACATCCAAACACAGAACAAATACAAATGTTCATTATATAGATATTTGCTCCGGCTGGGAATAGAACCCACGACCTTTGGCGCCAAAATATGATCACTATCATCTGCGCCATCGGATCCAAAAAGAAATTAGCTTATTTTGTGGGTCAACGGTCCTGGGGTTTCCTACTCAAAACAAACGTTTGTATTTGTGTATGCTCTGTTTCTTGAGTTTTGTATGAATTTAAATATTATATTTGTGATTTCACTATTGTCTGATGTCCATAACACAATTGCTTTTAGCGAAATATGATTCTGGTGAACATAAGAGATGTGGTGTGAAATAAAAAAAGAATGTGCAGGCATTAATTATGATATGGTATTTTTCAAGGTATCAACGCGAACGCCATGCAGTTCTACGTAGGTGGCATCTCACACCCTTGGAAGGTGCTCTGCAGCCCCAAGAGTCTCGACCACGGCGTGCTCATTGTCGGCTATGGCGTCAAAAGTAATTATAACCTTTTTTTCAGTCTTTTTTCATACATTTTTTATACTGTACTAGGTTGATAAGCAAGTTTACAGTCTGCGTGGTAGTGAGTCTCACAGCAGCCTATAGACGCTTGTAATATCACAAGGACACCACTTGCGCGTTGCCAGCCTGACACATTACCCAGTAATTTCACTGCCTCCCTTTAAATCGGAATACAGCAATGCGAATGTTATTTGGCAGTAGATATATTTAGGTCAGTGAAGGTTAGTAAAGTACCGAAGTAGACGACCTTCGTATGAGGTCTAGCTCATAATTTTGAGAGTATATTAAGTACATGAATCTCAGAGAATAGAGTTGCAAGATGCGCTTTACAAAGTATCTCAATATACATATAATTCATTCATCAATATATTAATGAATCAATAAATCAGTGTATATGGCAAGTGGTGAGATTGACTTTACATAATTTTACTGCATTTTGTACATTATTACTAAGAGTCCCGGAACCGACAGATGGCGGTATATTAACCCGATACAACATATCAGGCGTTGAACGTCTACTATAAGACATATGCCTCTCTAAGAAATAATGTGATATCCTTGTGATATTACGAGCGAATATGGGCTTATTTATCGACCTAGACTTATAAAAAAAGGAAATTTAGGAAATAACAAGTTATGTTTTTTCATTTATTTAGTTTGTGTTTCTAAAATCTGCATCGTGAAGGTGAATGTACGTCAACCGATTAATGCACGAGGGTCAACAAAATAAAGAAAGGTGGCTTAAGCTGTGAATATGTTAATAATGATGATATTTAACTGCTGGTGATTAGTGTATTGCATTGTTAATTCGTATTTAATCACATTTTAGTGAATACAGTTAGATACGATACGTCGTATATAGTCAAGAATAATTTTATTTATTTAACTTAATTGCACAAAATGTTAGTCAACCATTACACAAAACAGAATATATAATACAGAATATATATATATATAGTGGTGTAGGCAATATATATACAAAATAGATATTTATATACTGATGCGTTATTTACTGATGCTGCTTTTCTAACTTTATAACCCTATTTCTGATGTACGTTATTTTATGTATGTATATATATATATATATATACATAAAATAATCAGAATAAAGTACGGAAACAGCGTTTCAGGATAAATTTGTTTGAGGATTGCTTAATATTCAACGGAAGCTCGTTCCAGAGTCGTATTAGCTGTCACTGTAAAAGAGTTTGTCAAAAAACTAGAGTGATGAGAAGGAGTTAAGAGCAAAAGAGTATTAGAAGAACGGAGATTACGTTCGTGAGAGGAAGATAGGAATTGGAATCTGTCCTTTAAGTAAATTGGTGTGTACGGATCAAAAAGTATTGAAAATTATGCGACGTTCTCGAATAAGAAGCCAGCTGAGAAGAGAACGGTAATGGGAAATATGATCGTATTTACGCAAACCGAAAATGAAACGAAGACAGTTGTTTAATAGATGATCCAATTTATTAAGGAGTTCTTGAGAGATATTAGTGCAGCACACGTCACCATGGTTAATTATGGGTAAAACCAAGGATTGAATAAGAAGGGTTTTGGTTTTAGTAGGAAGAAATTTTTTTAATCGATAGAGAGCACGAAGCGTTCCAGTAACCTTTCTGCTGATTTCATTAACATGTGTATCCCAGGTTAAGGAAGAGTCGATAAATAGGCCAAGATTCTTAACCCATGAGCTGTAGGGCACTACCACGTTATTAAAACTAATTACAGGTACATTTTATAAACTGGATAATTGCCGTTTGCTGCCCAAGATATTGGCTGCTTGAGTCTTGGACGGGTTCACAGAGATACCAAACTTTTGTGACCAGTTTGTGATGTTGGTCAAATCAGCATTAATTAATCCGAGCAATAGCATTATCCAGGTCATTGTACTCTGCCATATAATAATGTCACATCAACTAAGAACTAATTTAGACCTATGACTTTTTTTATCCTAACAGTAAATGATGCATAGATGTATTTTATCGTTCATTTCTCTGTTCCCAATTCTGGTTCGTAATTGCAAGTTTTCTTCTGAAAAATACTTGCAAATGTTACCCGACCTTCATGCTTCTGTGCATAACAAATTGTATAAAACTAGCTGTGCCCGCGACTTCGACCGCGTGGAATAGTTTTTTTGGGTACCTCTTTACCTTAACATATATACACTTTGAATGTCATGTTTATTTCTATCGAATCAATGATCTGAAAAATAAGTTTCAAGTTTCTAGCTCTAAAAATAATGATACTTCCATACAACTTTTCGTCCCCCTTTTCGGCCTTTTACAACCCTTATTTCGAATTAAATATAGCCTATGTCTGTTCTTAGGGTTTATAGTTTATCTTTGCCAAATTTCATCAAAATCGGCTGAGAGACTTTAGCGGGAAAGCGTAACAAACAGACAGACAAAGTTACTTTCGCTTTTAGAATATTAGTAGGGATAAATAATATTAAGATGATTTGTTCGCTCCAACAAAAACTTTGTTAGTCAATTTTAAAATCGGTTGAGCGAAAATTCGGTTTAAGATTATACAAAAATAGTTAAAAATTAAATAAACAGCGTTTTAAACCTGTTAGAAAGTTACTATTGTGAGTATCGAACGCGTAAATGTTAGAAAATATTACGTCAATATATCGATTTTATTTTCTCTCTAATACAATTATATTGAGTAGACCTCATACAGAGGTACGTCGTCTGCATCGGACTTTTACCTATTTCTATTTCCAAATTTATGTATTAGCATTGCTTTAGTTGTTTAAAGGATGAAAAAGGCAGTAAATGAAATTACTGGGTAATATGACATTATTTTCACAAGGTTGGCAACGTGCTAGTGATATCCTTGTGATATTACGAGTGACACTTACTGTCACGCGGACTATATTTATTTATCGATTTTAATGTTTATTTCCTATCCCTACAAAATTAAAATCGAAGTGCCTTCGCACCAACACCGTTTGACTTTAATGCGTCATATACTATTAGATAAAAAAAAGGAACGCAGTATATAGACAGCGCATTCAAGTGGCGATTATTTCATTATATGTATTTAAGTATTATATTTGCGATTCCCATGTCTGTTATCTGCGACTCAAGAGTCAATAACAGACAAGCTATATAACTCACTGCTTTAAGCTATAGACTGGACCAATTGCGCAGATGGTATTGATCCTATCTTGTGCGCTAGGGGTCGTGGGTTTGAAATTATTTATATGATGATATTTGTGTTTGGTTTGTGTCTGGGTTAAATCTGGGTAAATATATGTATTAAGTAGTATATTTGTGATTCCTCTGTTGTCTGGCGTCCGTAACACAAGTGCTTCAAGCGACTTACCTCGAAGTTAGGTCAATGTATGATATGTTGTGGGAATTTATTTATTATTAATATATCACGGACTCAGGTCAATGTATGAGATAAGTGAATTTTTGGTTAAAAAATTAAATCGCTTTCAGACTATCCGCTGTTCAACAAGCGGCTACCTTACTGGATTGTGAAGAATTCGTGGGGCAAGTCTTGGGGTGAGCAGGGATACTATCGAGTGTTCCGCGGCGATGGTACCTGCGGCGTCAACCAGATGGCGTCCAGCGCTGTTGTTTAGTCTCTTAACATAGAGGGCACTAGCTTCCAGGACGTCTGCATAGCAAATAGTCCGAAAAAAAATAGCGTCCAGGACGAATAGCGCCTAATCGCCTATTTAATTTATGATTTGAATAATTCGTTTTTTTTAAGAGAAGAGATGTTACGGACTTATCTACCGCGTTTCTGAAGATATAAATATTATAATTTTACTGTCGAATTTTATCTTATCGTGGTTGCGGGTTCTAACATACTCTGTCACAAATTATCAATTAAATAATTATCATATTTTTAACTTTTGTTGGAGATATTTGATTTGAAATTACATAAAAAAATTCATCTCGCGACGTCCAAAGATGTACTTATCGAGTGGCTGATTTTGGCTTTAATAAATGGTAAAATATGATACTGTTTCTGCGAATCGATTCGAATCTCAGATTTGTTAAAGCATAATGTGCCATTGACTTTGGATTTAATTAATTAAATAAATATGTGTTTCGTTTTCGAGATAAATTACGTCTCTCGTTGAATTAATTTTGTATTTAATTAAATCATTCATGTGTTGTTAATATTTGTTAATTAAGCATAATATTATATCATAAGAATTCTAATTATTCTTCTTTATTTTATTGTAACAATCTGTGCTAGATTTAAGTGATACTTATGAAAATATATATTTTGAATCTCACTATAAATTGTAATTTATGATTCAGAATCACATTTTAAATTCGTCGTTTGTTCTTATGAATTCTGTGCCTTTTGAACTTTCTACTAGTCTTTGAAGTACTCTGATTTTAGTTACTCATTTTCTTAAGCAAAGTCCAAAGATAGGATGATTATTTGTAAGCGGAAGGCACAAGAGAAAAAAGTCACAAGTATGGTAGGTGTCAGAACTCATTGAATTAAATAATTTTGTTGAATTTTCAAATGTACGTTTTGTTATTAATTCCGATTACTTTTACTATAAAGAGGAACCTGTGTGACGTTTAGTTTTACGTAAGTTGTCGCTAACTTAAAACAATTACTTGCAGGTGATCAGGTTTGCATACTTGCAAAATAACGTGTAAAGAATTCACAAGCGATGCATGATGCATGTGGAATTTACTTTGGTCTGTTTCGTGTTGAACTTTTTTCAAAATAACTCAACCAGCATTGAACCGAATGCCCAAATAGTAGCGTTCGCTATCAATTAAGAAATATTGTCAGATTTTGATAGGCAGTTCTGTAACAGTGTGTATTCTTTGTAGGTAACAAATATGGTAAAGGAAATGTGTTAACGAGTTTAAACAAGGGACGTAAGAGAACTGATTTAGAAAGATATTCGGCAATTGATCTTATGATATTTGATAAATAAATATTTATTGTGTATTCTCGTGTTTTAATAATTATATTTGCATAGTTCCCTACAACTTCTAAACGTACTAAAGATTAGGTATACCTGTCATAACGAGAGGATATCAGCCGTAGGACGTCCACTGTTTTCATAGTCTTCCCAAGCGCTTAGCAATAGGGCTGGTTGTATGTGGCCCGCATCCAGCGCGTATAGCGAGGTTTCAGTCAGATTATCCGTCCACCTTGCTGGTGGTTGTTTTACGCTGAGCTTGACAGCGCATTATAGAACCAGACAGCGCATTATAGAACCTTACAATTTTATCTGCCATCACTTCTGTATGCTATATATATTACTTAATGTTACTTCAACTTGCTAATTCGTTGGTCTGTGGTAACTTTGGTCTTTAACAAATCTCTTTATTCCTGAGTCGATGGTACAAAAAGTCTCCGAGCATTGCCATCTCCATAACATGTTGAGGTACTTCAAGTTGTCTCTTAAGACTTAATTACAATAAGGGACTACATTTTGTTGTAGTAAGTCGTAGCTAGTAACACATTGGTTATAGACTTGACTTGCGATACTGATGTATATCGGACGAGAAGATGTTTCGCTGGTTTTCGAACGCTACCCTGCCGGGAAGGATTCGGCGATTGACTTCTTTACTACTGAACTATTTATTAGAAATTCTAACCAATCAACGCACGCATTTTAAAAAGTGCGTTCTCGGATAATAATGGGGTGGGTAAAACACATGCACTGCACATTACTTAAGTCTTCTCCGTTCAGAAAATCGATTGAGATCTACGAGCCTTGTGTCCAGATTTTTCATCGATTACATATATTTATATATATTTTATTTATTTAACTTTATTTCACAAAATGTACAAATGGCGGACTTAATGCCAGATGGCATTATCTTCCAGTCAACCAATAAATAAATGCAATAAATGCATATGATATAAAAAAATATTTATATACTTATATATATATGTAATGTACATCAGAAATACGGTTATAAAGTTAGAGAAGCAGCACCAGTAAATAAAGACAGCTTTTCAGGATAAATTTTTCGGGGATTGCTTAATATTCAACGGAAGCTCATTCCAGAGTCGTATAGCTCTCACTGTAAAAGAGCTTGTCAAAAAACTAGAATGATGAGAAGGAGTTAAGAGCAAGAGAGTATTAGAAAAACGGAGATTACGTTCGTGAGAGAAGGAAAGGAATTGGAATCTGTCCTTTAAGTAAATTGGTGCGTACGGATCAAAAAGTATTGAAAATAGTATTATATATAGTAGTAGTATATAGTAGGTTAGAATTCTAGAATTCTATCGTTAGAATAGGAAGCTAGCCGAGAAGAGAACGGTAATGGGAAATATGATCGTATTTACGCAAACCGAAAATGAAACGAAGACAGTTGTTTAATAGACGATCCAATTTGTTAAGGAGTTCTTGAGAGATATTAGTGCAGCACACGTCACCATGGTCAATTGTGGGTAAAACCAAGTATTTAATAAAAAGGGTTTTGGTTTTAGTAGGAAGAAAATTTTTTAATCGATAGAGAGCACGAAGCGTTCCAGTAACCATACAGCTGATTTCATTAACATGTGTATCCCAGGTTAAGGAAGAGTCGATAAATAGGCCAAGATTCTTAACGCATGTGCTGTAGGGCACTACCACGTTATTTAAAATAATTACAGGTACATTTTATAAACTGGATATTTGCCGTTTGCTGCCCAAGATAATGGCTTGAGTCTTGGACGGGTTCACAGAGACACCAAACTTTTGTGACCAGTTTGTGATGTTAATCCGAGCAATTGCATTATCCAGGTCATTGTACACTGCCTGGGTGTATAGTTGCAGGTCATCAGCGTATAGATGGTAAGAGCAGCTAATAGATTTGGTGACAAGGTTTATGAAAAGGGAAACTAATAGCGGGGAGAGAATGCCACCTTGCTAACGAAATATGTATATATCGTTGCAAATCAAACGTATTCGCCCATAATAATGATGCCTTGTCCTTCCTTCCTATATACCAGGTGTCGTAAAAGGCGACTAAGGTCCTACCAGAACCGACAGATGGATATACATCCAAAATATTGCAGCTTAAATGCACAGAGCGGGAGTAAGCAGCAGCATTACCGTCACGAAAGCTGCGCTCTGCGCTTGCCCAGTGCGGCAATTATGGGCAATATTGGGAATGTTTCTTGCTTGGGGAGGCCTATGTCCAGCAGTATACTTTCAATAGCTGGTATGATGATGATGATGAATGATGCCAAATCCTTGCCATTCCAGCAGCTTAAAGGCGTTTTCTAAAGTGACATTAAACAGATTCGGAGAGATTAGGCAATGAACTCGGTTCAAGATCGCGCGCCGACATAGGGGCATTGTTACACAAATACTTCAGCTCTTATTTATACCGATAATCAATACGGTACTGCTGAAATACGTCCGTCGTCTGGACCGGTTATTCCCCTCCACATGGACGTATCTAGAATTAATTATCAGGAGGTCCTAGCCCTTGACATGGACGTTGCGAGGACTCACTCATTCACGCAGTCGATGCTCATTATAGGTACAACATTTCGAGTAGGTAGTCCATCCTTCTGGGGTGGGCACTAGACCGTCCAAGGGTAGGCACGCCCCACCCCCACCCTCCAATATATAAGCCTATGCTCTTCCGTCTTCCGCATAACTTGCCGCAGTGTAACCTTACCACATAGGTTTAACTATGAGCTTTTTCGGAAACTGGTTAGTCCAGAAGGTTAGAAGTCATCAGACCTGCAGTCGAGATGATTTGTAATGACCCTAGACTAGATAATAGATAGTTTTATTACAATATAAATTTAATAAATTAAACAATCGCTGGACCCTAATGCAACTGAAAAATTGCTAACAGTTCTCTCATAAATATTACATTACACACACAAACAATCACTCACGAATTCACACGCGCACGCACACACGCACGCACCCAATACACATTCTTAATACTTATAATTACTTACCTGCATTGACAAGTGCAGAGATGGAAGATGGGGAATGTATTGTACTTTCAGTTAAATATTGTTTTTCTTTCTTTCTTAATTTTTAATGTATGTACATTTGAATACATGTATGTAACTGCTGTCGTGGTACCTTTATAAATAAATATAAATATTTCTCGGTTCGGATGTGGAGAGACTGGTGATCTGTCATGCAGAGTTTTCCTAGTACGGATGCCAGTCTCTTACTATATTGTAGATATTAAGTTTATAGTTTAAGCGCTTTGTGATACTGTGTAAAAAAAGAAAATAAAGAAATTATTTTATATTATTATTACGAATTACAAAATGGCTCAGGCGTGCCGGTTATTTTATTTTCAGGTTTTAAATATCACTTTTCTTAAAGATATGTATGTATGTTCTCGGTCCACGTTTCTGGCGTTATAGTTATAGTTGGATTAATACATTTTACGACGACATCGCACAGGAAACCTTTTTTAGTTTAATCAGAACCATTGTCAAAACTGTTATTTGTCGTTAATTACATTGAATGAGTATTTTTCACGTTTGCTTACTAACGAAGTTGAATAAGGTTATTTTTAGTTAGCGCCAATGTTGTAAGATTCTTTGTAAGAAATATTTATTTATTCATTTCGATATTGCACAGGTACATTTTAATGTACAGTACTATAGTATTGCAGAGTGGTACATGATCCTGTCAGGGTGTCGCAAAAAACATACTTAAGACTAATGGAATTGAACTTAAAACTAGTGATTTCGCATGCATTCGACCTATAGGTACGAGCTTTCTGGGAGTCATTTTATTTTTCTTCTAAGAATTGGTTTACAATTTAGTACGATTTTTGATGTGATTTACTTTTGAATATATTGATATTGCTCTCAATTTTAATCGGTATTGGAAACTCATTATATATTAAAATGGATCGGAATAATTGACTATTTCTATACATTTCTAATTTAGGGTATAATTGTCTTAACAATATAGGTAATTATCTTATATAATTTATCTTTTTTCTTTAAAAATATTTGGTAGTGGATTTTTTTCATAGTTTTGGCATTAGAGTTATTTTTTCAGCTTCAAGCATGTTGAGGTTGAAGCAAATAACTATAAAAGTCATAAGTCACGTCATAAACTACCGCCGAACATAACGGTAAGCATACCGTTATGTTCGGTGGTAGTTTATGACGTGATATTGTATTTCACATCAGATGGTGTTTACCCATGAGGTCGCTGGTTGCAGATCTTGTACAACCGGTATTACTGGCAAAAACTTAGGGAGACTATGCCCGGTGGACGTCCAATGGTTGATATGATGATGTCTATCATGTGAGATGGTCTCAAATTTATTATGTATCAAACACATAGTATAAAATAGAGTCGCTTTCTGCTGTGTTTGTCCCTATGTATGCTTAGACGTACGCAACAGATTTTGATGCGGTTTTTTAGATTTAGGAATCTAAAAGGAAGATTTACTTGCATAATATAGTAGAGGAGCACTGATAGTCTAGAATTTTCTAACACAGAACTGGTAGAACAAAATAATGTATTAGAGTTACAATAATAATAATATACTCTTTATTGTACAACTATAAAAACAACACAAGAATACCACAAAACATGGAATAGGTAAAAGAGGCGGCCTTATCGCTAAATGCAATTTCTTACATCGCACCTTTGGATAGAGATAATGTTGAAGCTGGTGGAAGTTTGAGGTGTATTTAGTACAACAAATAAACATATATATATATAAATATATACATACATTTAGGTACATAAAAAGGATATAGTTACAGAAGAAAGGAAATCAAAGTAACAGATTCTTTTTATTTTATTTATTTATTTAACTTTATTGCACAAAATGTTACAAAATGTACAAATGGCGGACTTAATGCCATTACACAAAACTGAAAAATATATATATATATATATAGTGGTGCAGGCAATATATATACAAAATAAATAAGCGTGACATACATATTTGTATAAATAAACGCAATAAATGCATATGATATAAATATATATATACATCAACAGATAATACTCCTTCACCATTCTCTTAAAAATAGAAAGAGAACAAGCAGATCTGAAAGTATTGCACATTATAAAAAGGTCCGCGGTTGTATGTGTCCATCTCTTAGCACCTAAGCCTAGCGCGTGTGTAGTTAACTTATATCCAGAAAAAAGTAAGTATATAAAAACATGTTTGCTTTGTTTTTATTAATTTGTTTTTATAAACAAATATACCGCAGTTTCTTCTGCCATTGCTATAACATTTTTCTAGCTTCTATCTTATTTCATAATCCATTTTGAAGTATGATTTTCAAATCGAATTCTTTTTAACACCGATATACAAATGTTTGCGATTCATTTAAAATGTAACACACCAATCTTAATCATATCGGTATTACCCCATATAGTACAATGCCCTATATACCTAAACAAACATATTAACTTGATTGCCATAGAGCACCGGGCCCGTCGTCGGGAACAAGAGCTTTCTAGGTCTGCACCTAGGCTAGGCTGGCTACATATGGCTAGGTATGGAGGGGCGCGCCCGAGGCCGCGAAACTAGGGCGAACGAATGCCCCGATCCAGGTTACTGGTGCACAAACAATAATATACCTACCTACAGCTGGGAATAAATAATAAATTGTTTATGTAACTTCTGTTATGTACATTTCCCATACACGGTGCATGATGGTTCCTTTATCTTTATGTACATATACATAGTTACATATTTAACATACATTTTAAGGTTACCCTAAGGATGTATTGTGATTAAAATACATATATACATAGAGGGAGTCAATAAATATCTCCGGTCCATGCTTTTGGACATAACGTTATAAATAATAATAAATAAATAAATTAGAAAACAGAGGAATCACAATATGCTACTTAAATATATTAACACTGAGACACAGAACAGATACATATATCATCATATAAATATTTGATCTGGGTGGGAATCGAAACCATGACCCTTGCTCCGCAACATGGGATTACTACCAGGCACCATCGGGCGTTGAAATTATACATTTTGTAGACGAAACGATTTAAACTTTTTCATGTTAAATCTCTGTAATATTAACAAACGTGTCATTTATCGTAAGTTTAAGTTGAGTTGGTTTTTATTGTTTCTTAAATTGTGGGGTTGAGTAAGGTTAGTATTTGTAAGGGCAAACATTGTAAGGTTAGAACCTTACAATATTTGTTAGAGATTTCCCGGAGAGGTTAAGGCTAGTTTTCTTTTATTATCCTAACAATATAGGTCTTAAGAGCACTCGTAGTATGAGCTAAATGACCTTTTTTCCTTGTTTTGTTCATCGTTGTAAGTAGAAACTATTGAATACCATTTTTTTTATCGTGACATACATTTCTACTTTTCATGTCGTTTATTTTGGCCGTACGAGTTATTTTCTTTAAAATTACATGTGCGAGCCAGTTAAAAAGAAACGTAATTGTAGTAAAATTTGGGAATACAGCTGCGTTGTAGCTACTAGTTAACTATCTACATCTGACATTTACATGAGGTGGATTTCTTAACACAAAAGTCGTCGCCTGTAGGCATCGCCTATTTCTGGAGCCAAACAGCAATATTCGCATTACTGTGTTCCGGTTTCAAGGGTGAAAGAGGCAGTGAAATTACTGGGTAATGTGACATTATATCTTTAAGTCACAATGTTGGTAACACGCTAGATATCCTTGTCGTAATAAACGTAAAGTAACGGCAGAGTAGAATGGTACCTCCCCCTGTACCATGTATAAGGCAACTAAGGTACCAGAACCGGCAGATGGCGGTATATCCATCCGGAACAACGCAGCTCAAATGCACAGAGCGAAGATAGGCTGCAGAATCCCTTTTGCGAAAACTGCACTCTGCGATTGCCAACACGCTTTCTTGGGAAGGCCTACGTCCAGCAGTGGACTTTCAATACGCTTACCATCACGTAATGTACGTATGATTGTCGATTTTGTCTTATATATTAAAAAAGAAAATGATTATATGTTAATGCACTCGTTAACTAAAGGATTCGAAAATCGTTTCTCAGAAATAATATTGTCAGTTGTTGTCGACAACTTTCCAAGTAATCGATGTATAGCAATATATTAATTCATCATCATCATAGAAACCATAAAGCGTCCACTGCTACATTTACCTATTTCTGTAGGCCTCTCTAAAAAAGGGGGGAATTTGCCCCATAATTGCCGCGCTGAGCTAGCGGTACCGCAATCGCAAAAGGTAGCTTTGCGACGCGATTGCTGCCGCCCTGTAAGCATTTGAGCTACGTTTCCTCGGGTCCGCCGTCTGTCTGCTACCATACCTCAGTCGGCAAAACCTGGTACAGGGGGAGGTACTCAAAGTTGGTAGTCAAAATAATTTCACACGATCAATAAAAGCTAGGATAATCTGTTGAATAGTAACTTATGAAGATTCATTCATACACCACCAATGAATGGACGTTAAGAGCCAAATCGCAAATACTAAGACCGTAATAAAAAGAACCGAGACATGTCTCTTCATAGAAATGGGGAATTAGGTATCGGTTTGTGGATTCTAAGCGCAAACAACTGAGAGCAGCTCGGATTAGTCCGGTCAGTTGCCTCTCAATTAGACGACTGTCGGAGACGGGCTGTTTGGATCGGAGATCGGTTTTATGGCTTGCATGAGCACAGATAACATAACATGGTTACTTGTGTTGTGGGTACGTTAAATGTACATTTGTCTATTTAAGATACTATATTATGAAGTGCTCTGTTTCATGGCTGGATGGCCTTTGGATTATTTTAAATAATAAAAGGTATAATTTCAAAGCTTCCTTTGTGATTTTAGCAGACATTGCATTGGTTTATTTAATTTTAATTCGTTTCAAAGATAAACTTGTTGCTAAGGGTTATTACTGCTTGAAAGATTATATTAATAATGAAACTGCTTCAATTTGATTTTTCTATTGTATTACTTTAACATTTACCATTAAAACAACGGTTTGTTAGCCCCGACTCCGGTAAGGGCACCAGTAATACATATCATTAGGTGTTATTGGAACCCATATCACTTTCAGTTTTGCTTGCAGTTTCTTCTCTGCTGGCTCGCGTAATGAACCTAAACGTAGTTATAAGTTACCGGCAGACTAGACATAAAATAAGACATTCAATTACATATTTTTTAAATTACTCTTAAAGCACTGTTTTTTTAGTAATTTGGTATTAGCAAATTTATATCCATAGATTTTTTTAGGTTCTTTTTGACAATTTAAAAGTGCCTATAATAGCATTATTGTATTTGTATTATACGTTAGATGATCTCCCATCTCATGTCAGATCTCTCAACTTTCACTGATATATAGATAAATAATTTAGTAACATCCGAAAATAATATCAACAATAACATGGTAGTATCTGTACATTTAATGGTTATTTGTTTTGTTCCTTGACCTTCGTTGTTTTTCGTTGTGGTTTCGCAATAAAGCTAGTTATGATATAAATAACAATGTCAAACTAAAAAATAAAAGAAACCGTGTTTCAAAGCAGTTACAAAATAGTTTTGTTATAAGTACAGTAAACAGTGAACACGTAAATATTAGAAAATATGAAACTAAGCATGATTATTTGTGGTGAACCGACCGCATACATATCTGTCGATGGGCCTGATGGTGCAGATAGTAGCGATCCTATCTTATGCGCCAGGAGGCGTGGGCTCGAGCCCCACACAGGACAAATGATCATATAACGATATTTGTAAACACAATTTGTCCTGTGTTTGTGTATTAAAAATATGTATTTAAGTATTATATTTGTGATTTTTCTGTTGTCTGGTGTCCGTAACACAAGTACTTTAAGCGACTTACCTTATTAGTATTATTAACTATTTTAATAAAACAATACGATAATAAATAATAAGACAGATAGTAGTTATCATATCTTGTGCCCTAAAGGTCATGGGTGCGACCCCCTCCCCCTAGTTATATGACATATATAGTTATATAATGATATTTATGTTTGGTATATATCTGAGTAATAAAAATATGTATTTAAGTTGTATGTTTGTGATTTCTCTGTTGCCGGTGTACATGTTGTTCTGATTGGTACGGACCTCAGTCCGTAACACAAGTGCGTGCGTGTGTTATTTATTTTAGGCTTCGAGCAAATTATACACTGCAAATACACTCATTTGCAAAAAAATGGGGACCTAAGCAATGAACCTTTTCAAATGTTACTATTGGTTTGTTTGATAATTATAGGTAGTTTAATTTCACTATTATGTAAATTAATAAGCAAATAATCGTTTCCTTTAGTATTATCATAAAATTTTGATAAAATTTATGGGTTTTAATGCTAAAGTTCACTAGTATTAAATATTTATGATAATTATATATATATATATATATATATATATACACACATAATGAATTAATATATATATTTATTAGTTTATAATATATATATACAGTATACTGTAGTTACAGAATAAAATTACGATCAAGTGGGCGACATCCACAATTGGACGCGGGCGGAAGCTGCTCACAGCTCATAACAACAAGGTAAATACGCAGCTTTGTCATTTCTTTGAACGTGTGGCAAACAGTGCTATTTCCTAGGCTAATCATCGTGAAGGGCGTTAATGAACAAGCGGTGTCCCCCCACAACCGGTAAACATCCGCCCCATCCCCACATTGTTCTTTAACACGAACAGATTCTGTTTTCCTGGTACTCGATCGTTTACTATGACAAATTACAATTAACGATCGTCGATTGACAGTTGGAATCAATATTATTAGTTTAAGATTCCTTTTCTTTCGTTTCTTGGAAAAGCGAATTGTGAACTTGGTCAAAGTCAAACTGAAATACTTAATATCTTTATTTTAACCGTAAAAAAATGTTATCGTTCTAATATTACAGCTCACATGATCACTAATTATATGAACCAACTCAAAATAGGTCAGGAAGCTATCTGTAAGCATTACAATCCTAAAAAAACACCGTTTCAAATCTCTATCTGTATGGTCTATAACAAAAAAATATTTAAACATAATAACTATGCACGAAATAAAAATTACGTTATACAAAAAGTAAAAGAAAAATTAATTCGTTACATTGTGTGTACATGGATGTGTGTGTGAGTGAATTGGAATGATTCTATTGTTTTACTTCTAATAAATTTTCCACTCTCAATTTTTCAAACTCATTGATCCTGCTGCTACACGAAAATGCATTCACCAAACTATTCTTAAGCTTTTAGTGAAGCGTATTATAAATATGCGGTACCAAAAAAATCCATGCAAAAGCTGTCATACATGGCACTGACTGGGCAACAAAATGATTACGGCGGCAGTGCTATAAATGTTTGTTCGGGCTGGGGATCAAACCCACGCCTTTGGCGCACCAGATGGGATCACTAGCATCTACGCCATCGGGCCCATCCATATAAAGATTATAAGTGGTAAACGTAACGTATATGTTGGAAGGTATTGTTTGTGTTCTATTACTACAGCCTTTCGACAGTTTCGCACAATATCAAACACGTGCAACTCGTTCCCATGCACTGCTTCCTCTCGTGCGGAGGTACGTGCCGGATCTGAAAAATATATATTACTGATACCAAAGATTCAAGCTTCAGCATCCAATAAAGGTTCCAATCAACTGTGAGATAAATAAAAGTGACCGGCTGTACTGCTTCGAGGCAGGATTTTTTCCGTCCAAGTGAGCCCAAGTGAGCCATGTAATTGGCCCGGGGCGGTGTAATAAGCCTTGTTAACAATATAAGTCGCCTGTATTTACGTGGTTTTTATGTTAGATATGGCCAATTGTTCAAGGACATAGATATTTTTATGAAGATTTCGTTTTCCTACCGCAGCCATTAAAAACTCTAGTCATTCCGAGAAGAATTCTATGTTATCCCTGACAGCTGATCTGTTTTAAAACTTGTGCTTATTACATTGAGATAAATATATAATGATCTATCCCACGGGAACATATTTTCGGAAAAGTA
This sequence comes from Heortia vitessoides, assembly GCA_020976665.1. NCBI lineage: Eukaryota > Metazoa > Arthropoda > Insecta > Lepidoptera > Crambidae > Heortia > Heortia vitessoides. Next base: position 12,466,056 of record JACJUM010002496.1, read on the forward strand.
ATTTCTAGTTCATTTTAGACTATCGATTATATCTGTGCCAAATTTCAACCAGATTGGTTTAGCCGTTCCGGCGTGATAGAGTTTAAAACATACATTCACACTCTCAAAAAATTTTACTTTTATAATATTAGTAATAAGTGTGTAATATTTTAAGGAAAACATTTTCTTGGTACTTAAGTTGATACTCCAAGTACAAATCCTGGAGCACCTCAGAAAAATGTATTCCGAGAAGTTGTCCTGGATCCAGGAAGTTTGAAGACATTCCCAGTTTACTCGTGATCTATACTATATCGATGACAAGATTTTCAATATTGTTTATTCGGTCAGGTAATGTATTTTTAAATAAAACTACATTTTAACGGCTTGAAAATGCGCCTTAATTACCTTTTTTGATATTTTTTTGTTTTACGTTTCGGTTACTGCAAAACCGTTTTTAAGGTAGTAATTTAGTTAGGTAAATATTATGAGTAGAAAACGCGTAAATGTTATATGAATATTGCTTAAGCTTCCGGCTCTTAAAGTAGGATACAAAATTATATTAACTAATTTGCTCAATTATATATAAAGGTATACTAAAAAAGTCAAATATTTCATGTACTTGATATAAAGTTTTTGAAAAGCGCTGTGAAACCTCAATCAACACATACTATAGTATCAAACCTAAATACTTCATGCATAAAGATTTTGTATCTGTCTATGGACACATGCCAATTGGACAAGTTTAATAACCACATTACTTTACAATACTATTTTTAATAATATTTTTTTCTTTGGAATATTTGTAATTGAGGAGTGGAAAACTAAACAAGGCATGTCTTACACCCAAAATGTAAATGCCACGATGGAGGATACTAATAAATCGGTCGATAAAAATAAACGGAAAGAAACTGAACCCGGAACGTCGTTTGAAGTATTCAGAAATAATACGACTGCTGTAGAAGTGATTGTAAAAGATGTACCAGAGAAGATGAGGCAAAGACTCGATATCAGTAAAAGCGCACAAGTAAAAATAAAAATGCTGCAAGAAGAAGTTGATACACTAAAGATCGAACTGGAGAAATCCAGCCAGTCTTTATTCAGAACCAGAAGAAGTCTAATGATTATTATAAACAAAATGAAAAAACAGTTAGTTGATATAAATCATTATGAGTCTGAGAGACTTAGGGAAAATGTGGCGTTGCAAATGGAAAACGAAAAGTTGAAGACGTTGCTGAAGATTAAAAATCATTTGATTATAAAATTTAAGCGGGAAGTGAACAATATAAAGAGAGTCTTGAAACATGTAGTGAAAAGTATGTCTTTTGTCCCCAAGAATCACCCGATATCGTTATCATCGGATACAGACTATGACGAATTTGAAACAGATTTAAAGAAAGATGAACATAGTACACGAAAAGAAACTGATTTTCTTGACACCATCGGAGCTACGTTTGAAAGTTCTTTATGCAAGGACGTTAAAGGTTTCCTTGATAAACTATTTTGAGCCATATCGTTCTGAGTCTTATTTAAAATAAAGTAATGTGACTTTGTTTAATTGTCTTCTGGCTTCTGATGTAAGATTCATTGTTTCCATACACTTTGTTAATTAAAAATTAAGCTTTGTCGAACCTGTTTTTTAGCTTATGCATTTTTCTGTCTAGATCTATTTATTAAAGATAATCTACTATATACTCATAATGAGTGTAAACTTTTTGTATTTTGAAATGTGTATTGTAAATTGCAGCCATACTATATAAACTGTCCAAAAAATCCACAACGCTCAATCTAGTATTCGAAGTGCTATGAAAAGAAATATCCTAGATAAATAAATATTTGTTATTTACAGTAAACTAAAAAAGAAAATGTTAAAGCTACATTTCTGTTATATAATTAAATATTGCCGTTATACATGGTTAATAATATGATTCAAATCCCAAAGTATCAAAAGTTCGGCCCGAAGTAATAAATGCCGTATAATACAGCGTGCATTAATGCCACTAGAATCAATCGACGAATGCAAGCGGGTGTGCACTCCCGGCTGTGACCCGGTCGCGGCGTAACCGGGCCACGCGGTCACCGCCCGGTTACCCGGTTACCCCAGTTACCCGGTTACGGGGCTCTCCCGCCCGCGCTCCACCCGGCAACGAGTGCTGTCTTATAGGATTTGTCGCTTTTTGAACGTGTTTTAGCGCATAAACGAATTGAATGGGATCGTGCTCCAATGCGAATTTTAATTAACATCCTCTTATATGAAGGAGGGCTGGGAGGTTTGTATTAGTTTTTACTCCGGATGTAAATGAAATTACATTAAATTTTAAATGAAAATTTTTTGAATGTAGACACGTGTTCTCACGGAATATTAAAATTGTTTTTCTGTTGATAAATTAGTCATTGAAGTCAAAGCTTTAGAGGGAAAGTAAATAACGCATGTAAAAACTAAAACTTGTGTTTCATTCTTTTAATAACAAAATAATACAGCTACGTAATTAAAATAAGTTCAGGAACGGTTCGATACAATGTATTAAGTATTACGTTTTATAATAGTTTGTTTTTATAACAAATTGAATAGTAAAATTCTATTTTGAAGGTTATTTATAAAAAAAATATCGTAATACAACTGGAACATGAAACGTACAAATTAAAATGAAATCTGTTTAAATCCCTTAAAATAATCTCATAATGAATTGTGAATGCGTAAATGCCGATCTTTTTATATTAAAAGTGTAAAATCAAAAGACACTTTTCACAAATGGCAGAGAGCAATTGATTTGTATTGGATCCCGGATCGATTTAGCCCCAATCACGTTTGATAGGTTTCACCAGTGTTTGCAGTGATTTCAAATATAGCTACAAAGTTTGACTGTGGTGTCGCGGATCTATATTTTCGTGGAAGTCGCTAAGGGTTTATTTTTCTTAACTTTTTTAAATGCACTGCCCATAAGATGTTCTTCGCTCCGATACTGCTTCCTCTTTTATGATTTTGTATTATGGAGCTTCTTTGATGTATACGAAGAATTATCTGCCATTGAAGGCGCATGTCAAATGTTAAGGGTTACTAATTTTCTAGTTTAGTGGGTATTACGGCGGTATTATGGCGGTATACCGGCACTTTCTGGATCTGTCTCGTAATAATTAATCCTATCTTAAGGTTTAATCTAACGCGTGCCAAATTGTGAAATCGTTTTCATTAATGAAAGCGTGACGAATAGACCTGTTAGCATTTATATTTATCGCACGATTTTATCGCGTTTGGTCTGACTACATTTTATAAAGTCCTGCTGGAACTTTCCTGGGATCAATAGCATTCTAAGGTTCAATATATCAACAGGATAAGTATCATCAAAATCAGTTTCCCAGTTAAGCTGTAAAATCATGACAAACATACAGATAGTAATACATATTATTATAATAGACTGTAATGTACAGCCTAACACACTCCAATATTTTGCTCATAGCAGTCATAAATAGTCCAGTGCTGGACATAGACCTCCCTAGGAGAATGTTGCCCGTTATTGCCGCGCTGGGCAGACGTGTTGGCAACCGCAGAGCGCAGCTTTCGTAAGGGAAAGCTGCAGCCCATCCCCGCTTGTTGCATTTGAGCTGCACTGTTTTGGATGGATATACTGCCATCTGTCGGTCCTGCTAACTTACGACACCTGGTATAGGGGGAAATACTATTCTACTCTGCCGGTACCTCACGGCTTCAAGTAGACTTTTCCAAGCGACTTCTAATAGGAGTGGTTGTATACGGCCTGCATCCATCATTCTGCATTTCTAGTCAGATCATCTGTCCATCTTGTGGGTAGACGGTCTGAGATGTTGGGTTTGATAATGCGTGGTCTTCATTCCTGAACCTTAAATACGCTGGGCTACGTCGATTACTTTGGTTCTTTTTCGTATTTTGCTCATTCCTGATTAGATTGAGCAAAGAGACCCGGAGCATTGTCGACTCCATAGCTCGTTGTGATACTTTAAGTTGGTTAATAAAACCTGTAGTTAGTGACCACGTTTCAAGGGGGAGAATGGGCAGCAGCATTTCCATTTAAATTATATCTGCACAGATTTGGACTAGGCTAGATTTAAAGGTTATACTGCCTTTTTGATCACATCTGCGCTCTATTATTTTATATACCTGAACTTCAGTTTATTTAGCGCTTCTTGCGGACCTCACCGCGGAAGTACAAATGAGATGAACAGATGAAATGTATCAAAAGGATAAACAGATATCTAGACTTTCTCATTTGTAATGTTAGTAGGCGCCTATAATAGAACAGTACCTCTTCCTGTACCACGTGGTGTAAGAGACGACTGAGGTACCAGAACCGATAAATGGTGGTATATCCATCCAAAATAGTGTAGGTCATCGCGGCAATCATGACCAAAATTTCCCTTCTCTTGGGGTAACCTATGTCCAGTAGTGGACTTCCAATGACTGATATGATGATAATGATAATAAACGTTAATTAGGGTCTGTAGAATGTTCCATTAATTTGACAGTTAAATTGTCTAAACTTTTAAACGTTTCATATTTTCCCGAATATCTTGAGTCACCTTATTTATGTATGTAAATATAAATCATCCAGTAAACTGTATATCAGAAGGGTGTGTGTTGAAGTAGTCGTTATTTAGTTGCCGTACCGTCCGGTATTGTAATGTTATATGTATGCGCGAAATAATTGAAACGCAAGATGGTGGAAGCAAAACTGTTTGTTGTAATAAATATAACGTTGAGACACAAATCTGTTTCGAGCTTACATTTTTGAAAGCATACTTTCCAATTGCATCACTTTTAAAATTCCACAACATCCCATACATTGACATTCTATGATAAGTCGCTCAAAGCACTTGTGTCACGGACATCAGATAACAGAGGAATCACAAATACACTACTTAAATACAGATATTTAACACCCAGACACAGAACAAACAAAAAAGTCATCATAAAAGTATTTGTTCTGGGTGAGGATCGAATCCACGACCGTTGTGGCACACAAGACATGATCACTACCATAATCGGACTCAGGAAAAACATGAAAAAAGTAATAGCAGTAACCCCGTAAATATTAGTACACATTCCATCCGACCTCTTCATATTTGTTCACCAAGTGCAGACTTTTTGAAGATCAAAATGAGTCTATATTAATCGCTAGATATCCAATTATTAATAATATTTAAAATAAATATACATAAAGTAGCTAACATAAATAACCATAATATAGTTAATGAACCACTCTTTAGTTTTCCAAGACTCCATAAAGTGTCGATTGCCGTTAAAAGCTCCACTCCGCGCCACAATGCGTCTCGTGTAGTTTAATAGACGTTTTAACGTCTCCATAAGAAAACCCAGCCACTTCCCGCGGAGTGCGGTGCACTTGACACTGTATTAACAATCGCTTGTTTTAATTGTTTTCTTATATTATTATATATACCATCTCTAAAGGGGCATTAAAAGTGTATACGTATAATAAAGCGAGGTGTACCGGAACTTAAATGTAACCGAGCAGGAATGGGCAGCCGCATTTCCAATGCAAATTAGGTTGACACTACACTATCTCGTCAATCATTGTTACTATCATCGTCATCATCATTATAGCAGACAAAAAACATCCGCTACTTGACATAAGCCTCCTCAATAAATAGGAAATTTGCCCAAGCGTGGTAGCAGCCACAGAGAGCAGTTTCACGACCGGAATGCTGCCACCTATGCCCGCCTTGTTGCGTTTTCGTTACACTGTCTCAAGTGGGTATACTGCCATCTGTCGGTTCCGGTACCTCAGTCACATTTTACGACATTTGTATTTATTATTCTACTCTGGTGGTGGTGGTACTATTCTACTCTACCGGTGCCAAACTATGCCAAATGTAATTGTAAGTTTCTCTAAAAAATGACATATTACCTTTTTAGAGAAACTTATTTCCAGCATTGGGTATTCATCCCACAAGATATTCACAGCTGGACATAGGCCTCCCCAAGTAATCTCCAGTAGAACCGGTTGTATACGGCCTGAGTCAAGCGCGATTCTGCGGTTTTAGTCAGATCGTCTGTCCATCTTGCGGATGGACGCCCTACGCTTGCCAGTACGTGATCTCCATTCCAAAACCTCACCACTCTATCGGCCTTCAGTTATGCGTACCAAGTCCTCGGCCCACTGCCACTTCAACTTATTAATACGCCGGGCTATGACGGTAACTTTGGTTCTGTTGCGAATCTCCTCATTCCTGATTCGATCGCACAAAGAGACTTCGAGCAGTGCCCTCTCCATAGCTCGTTGAGATATTTTGAGTTTGGATTAGAAAGCCAATAGTAAGAGACACGTTTCGCTACCATAGGTTATCGCTTGTAACAAACATTGTTCGAAAACTTTCGACTTGAGACTGAAGTATGTCGGATAATGTCGGTATTATTGTCTTTTTTAAACCGCGATGATAATATACAGGCATACAACTTACTTGATTAAAAAGTTACCGTAGCATATGAACTCTTACGACGTAAGCATTCATACTAGCTCATTTCCGTTCAGTGATGACATACGCGAGCCCCGTATTTAGCTCACGCGGCCCGTCTCATATCAAATCCCTTCAAGTGGTTCAGAATAAGTTAATGCGAAGGGCGACCGACGCCCCGTGGTACATCCGTAACCTAAGCCTACATCGCGATCTCGATCTTCCTACGATCCGCGAGTACGTGAAAGAAGCGTCGCGCCGTTTTTTCGACGGGGCCTCAAATCACCCTAATCCATTAATATCAAATTCCGCGAAGTACGTCGCTAGGAAAAACGTCCACGTCCGACATCGTAGACCGCGTCACGTCTTAGATGACCCTCCCGATAGGATAACCGCTAAAATCGCAGCCCTTCCTCGCCCTCTTACTGGCACAACACGATCATTAACATTCACATGCATTCGTACAACAGAGCAGTACACCGCGTACGCCGGCGAACGCGTGCAGTCCCTGCCCCCACGAGCGATAACCGACAGCACTAGAGCTGTCGGGCTCAATCTGTCCGTCCTCTCTTGCTGAAATTTCATAGTAACTTCTTCATCACTTTAATGTTAACGCAGCTACTTTTTATAAAATACCTCATAAAACGTATACTAGAACTGTTAATCAGACAGAGCTGACATTTGACATAATCATTTTGTAGGGTGATATATACGTTTTCCGATAATTTGCCAGATTTTGCAGGTTTGAAGTAATGTTTATATTAGCAAAAACGGTCAAAAATCTTGCTCAAGTTTCAGGAGAGACTCGAACCCAAGTCCTTTTTGTTCTGAAGAAATGCATCATTAATTATGATAATCATATCTCAGTAGATAGTTCGAATTTTATAGTGTTCTCTTTATTTTGAGTTTCAGCATTTCATCATCATCATATCAGCCATTGAAAGTCCACTGCTGGACATGGGCCTCTCCAAGAAAGGTTTATTTCCCACAATTGCCGCGCTGGGCAAGCGTATTGGCAATCGCAGAGCACTGCTTTCGCGACGAGGATGCTGCTGCCCATTCCCACCCTGTGCATTTGAGCTTCACTATTACGGATGAATATACCGCCATCTGTCGGTTCTGGTACATTAGTCGTCGACACCCGGTGCAGTGGGAGGTGCTATTCTACTTTGCCGGTACCTCAGTGTCAGCATTTATCTTTTCAACTGTAAATAACCACAGTCACTTGAATGTCAGGTGTTTATGTATGTCCTTCATTATCAGCTTGTGGTAGAGTGATGTAAATGGATAGTCAGCAAGAAGGTAAAATATTAGTTAATTAATTTGATATTATAGTTGTGTACTAGACCTAGTGATTTATCAATATCTATTATAAAAAAAAGGATTAATACGTAAGGTACAGTAAATTTGCATCAACAAAACTATGGTCTATTAATTGTGTACTTGGATCTTTAACGTTATTATTAGTGGTTAATTCTTAGATTTCCTCTCTAATGGATACATTCAACTTTTGTTAAAGAAATTGGGCTTTGTACGCTAAAAACCTGTTTAATTTAAGCCTGTTCATCACCAAAATTTAATCTTAAATCTCCAGACAGCGTGTCTCGAAATCAACATTACGTAAAATTCAAACAAAGAACAAAAAATAAATGAAGTTTTCTCGTAAGTCACTAGCGCAGCACTTTAAAAAGCTAACACATACTGCCGCGCTCTCGTGAAATAAACGGTAGGAACATTTTCATTTTCCTTTTCATTTGAACTGAAAAGAAAGTGTATGTAATTTTCGTAACGAAGGAACGGTTGGCGGAAGCCTAAATAATGTTTTTTCAATTAACCGGCCGATGGCAGTTCATCCACCTGATTTTCCGTAGCTCACATGCAATAGGGCGGGGATGGGCAGCAGTACCCCCGCTCTGCGATTGCTCCTACGCCTGTCCAGCGGCGTTGTAGACATTAGACGGCTTCTACGATGATTAAGGTGATCATAGAGTGTGTTAGTCTATTTATTACCATTTGACAATTGTACGGATCTTAATAAAATTCAGATGTCTCTAAGGAAAGATATAGGTTACTTTTGGGAAATGCCCCGTGGACACAATATAAAATTAAGTTGAAGACTCGCGGACGAAGTCACGGGAAGAAAATTAAGTAGATAACTTAAGTTGTAACATGTGTTTTATTAAGTTATATTTAATTTGAAGCTATGCATATTCTATTGGCTATTGAACGCACCAAACGAAATAAATTATACGATAAAATTATACAGACATATAGTTTATAAATTCATCCTAAGATTAAAAATAAATTAAACTTAATCCAACTTTATACTACTAATGAATACCATAATATACTATACCGATAAATTGCTTTATTTTGAGAAATGTTGGGTAGCTATTTTATTTGTCGTATTATATATCAATCATCGGGCAAGTGGTGATAAGTCTCTAAGTAATTTCTTTTCGACAGCTTTAGGAGTTATCCAACATAATTGAATGCTGTGGAGAATACTTTGGCAAGTTAAAATTTAAAGCTGTGCATATCTGACAACCACACCAAATTAATTATGCACAAATATGTGTACATATACATTAATTAATCTTCATCCACTTTCAGACGCCTGCGTTACCGTAAAACAAATTTTAAATGCAATAACGTCAGCCGTTGCATTTTTCATAAGGTCCAAAGTGGGTATCAAAATTCACTGTGCAGCCATTATTTAGCCGATGAAGTCCTGGTTGATACGAGCGCTGCCGAGTGGTGCCGATGCGGCCCGAGCACGTAGAGCTACCAGTCGCCTTACAGCCTCCGCGGAGACCGGCCGCTTCGACCTCCCACCGACCAACACATGTGAACTTTTTAAAGTGCTGTGTGCCAGTGACATTTGAAAAACCTTTTTTCACTTTTTTATCTTACTTTACATCCGAAAATGGGTCAAGATTCGAGCAGCCGGGGTGTATAAGACGGAATAGGTGAGTCTAGTAGACAGTTAGTTCTAGTGGTACAGAACGCACGGTCAATCCCCTTCGAGACCAATTTTGACCTTTATTCAAACTCGATGTGCAAGAGAAATTTATTATGTTAATCTTTTGCTATGTTATTTGTGGCCAGCACGATTGGTTTTTCAATTGCATGCCCCTCATACAGACTTTATTTTCTTTCTTAGATTGATTCAATTTTATATTATCATATTTATTTGAGGTTTTATCAGAAAATACACTTTTTGAATTTAACCGTATTTTGTTAATTTTAATAATAAATCAATTATAAAAAAACAAATTGATTATAGAAAACTAGTTTAGCTATAAAACTTTAAATTTTTGAACTGTGTAATTTTTTTGGAAATCAACGATTAATCTCTATAAATTAGATTTTATTACTTTTGTATACACATACATATATTGCTTTTCGACTTAAACTGGAAATAAAAAACTACGTGAGTACTAATTATCTCAAATTTGTGATCTAGTTAACGATAAAGCTATTTATTTATATTAATTTGGTGTAAAAAAGGGTTATTTTTATTGAACAGCCTTTGAACGAATTAATTGCAACGCAAGTTATTAATTACTAAGTCAGCGCTGCGTTGCTATGAACAGCTATGTGCTACGATGCTACGAATGGACGTTTTTAATAATACCAGAAAGAAACCTGCTGCATTCTTTTCTAATTCGCTCTTGACGATTGAAGTTCGTTTTTGAGCCTCGAGTTTAGGAATGACATCGTTCTATTTTTTTTTTATTTGTGGATATATATATTTCTCATTTATTATTAAGTACGTTAAAAAAACGGGATATATAAATAAGCAAGCGAAACAATCTATAGGATGGTAATTGTAACTAGTTAATTATCGCGACTACCTCCTATTTAGGAAGTAATTACTATCTTTTAAACTTACTTACATAACTTTATGTTCTCATTCTAATAAATAAATAAAAATAAATTTAAAACACTTTTCATCTCTCTTTATTATGTTCTGATATTTAGTTTTTTTTTTAAATATATTATATTTAATGAGCTTTCGAGAATATTAGTTTTCCTTATTTGATTACCAAGTAAAATAATAACAATTACGGCTAACATATATCCTTTTTTGTGATTTTTCCGGGAAAATAAAGCAAACAGTCAAGATCTGGCCCTCCTTTCTGAGAAATGATTAGGATTTCAATTAAGACGATAAAACGTGCGCGGAAAAACCATGGCTGGTGACCATGGTTTTTCCGCGCACGTTTTTTAAGGTCCTATAAAAATTATATTTTCACATTTTTATTTAAATACAGGATTTCATAAAATTGCCTGTCCCTTACGATGAAGCTACGTTTTAACGGTTTTAACACGCAGTTATTTTTTTCTTTTGAACGTTTTACCTTGCGAAGATTATAATTACTGGGTTGTATATTAATTGGACATAGGCCATAAAAATTAAGACCAAATTATTGGACATAGGCTTTTTCAATAATTGCGTTTATTATTTTTCTAAAAATGATATAACGAGCTGAGAGTGGAATTGAACTATAATATTGCTTTATTAATTTTGCTTTTTATTTATTCATTATTTAATTTCTTCATTATTATTTTATTCATACATATTGAATCGCGGTACGTCCGTATTTTAACTTCTAAATTGCTTCTCGCGATAACTTTTCCTGAATCAAAGGCAGCATATGTAGTTTTCCAGGGTTTAGTATATCTCATTTCAAATTCTAACAAAATCAATGCATCGGGTTAGCCATGAACGTAAAAATACATGAGGTAGAACTCTTACAAAGGTTCTGAGTATTGGTACCTTACGTTCGTAATTTTCTACCGCCAAATAGCAGTGTTCGTATTGTTGTGTTTCGGTTTAAAGGGTGATAGAGGCAGTGAATTACTGG
>JACJUM010002496.1:12477749-12553709 GCA_020976665.1 Heortia vitessoides
CTAGTTTAGCTATAAAACTTTAAATTTTTGAACTGTGTAATTTTTTTGGAAATCAACGATTAATCTCTATAAATTAGATTTTATTACTTTTGTATACACATACATATATTGCTTTTCGACTTAAACTGGAAATAAAAAACTACGTGAGTACTAATTATCTCAAATTTGTGATCTAGTTAACGATAAAGCTATTTATTTATATTAATTTGGTGTAAAAAAGGGTTATTTTTATTGAACAGCCTTTGAACGAATTAATTGCAACGCAAGTTATTAATTACTAAGTCAGCGCTGCGTTGCTATGAACAGCTATGTGCTACGATGCTACGAATGGACGTTTTTAATAATACAAGAAAGAAACCTGCTGCATTCTTTTCTAATTCGCTCTTGACGATTGAAGTTCGTTTTTGGGCCTCGAGTTTAGGAATGACATCGTTCTATTTTTTTTATTTGTGGGTATATATATTTCTCATTTATTATTAAGTACGTTAAAAAAACGGGATTTATAAATAAACAAGCGAAACAATCTATAGGATGGTAATTGTAACTAGTTAATTATCGCGACTACCTCCTATTTAAGAAGTAATTACTATCTTTTAAACTTACTTACATAACTTTATGTTCTCATTCTAATAAATAAATAAAAATAAATTTAAAACACTTTTCATCTCTCTTTATTATGTTCTGATATTTAGTTTTTTTTTTAAATATATTATATTTAATGAGCTTTCGAGAATATTAGTTTTCCTTATTTGATTACCAAGTAAAATAATAACAATTACGGCTAACATATATCCTTTTTTGTGATTTTTCCGGGAAAATAAAGCAAACAGTCAAGATCTGGCCCTCCTTTCTGAGAAATGATTAGAATTTCAATTAAGTTTTGTAAAACGTGCGCGGAAAAACCATGGTCACCAGTTAAGGTCCTATAAAAATTATATTTTCACATTTTTCTTTAAATACAGGATTTCATAAAACTGCCTGTCCCTTACGATGAAGCTACGTTTTAACGGTTTTAACACGCAGTTATTTTTTTCTTTTGAACGTTTTACCTTGCGAAGATTATAATTACTGGGTTGTATATTAATTGGACATAGGCCATAAAAATTAAGACCAAATTATTGGACATAGGCTTTTTCAATAATTGCGTTTATTATTTTTCTAAAAATGATATAACGAGCTGAGAGTGGAATTGAACTATAATATTGCTTTATTAATTTTGCTTTTTATTTATTCATTATTTAATTTCTTCATTATTATTTTATTCATACATATTGAATCGCGGTACGTCCGTATTTTAACTTCTAAATTGCTTCTCGCGATAACTTTTCCTGAATCAAAGGCAGCATATGTAGTTTTCCAGGGTTTAGTATATCTCATTTCAAATTCTAACAAAATCAATGCATCGGGTTAGCTATAAACGTAAAAATACATGAGGTAGAACTCTTACAAAGGTTCTCAGTATTGGTACCTTACGTTCGTAATTTTCTACCGCCAAATAGCAGTGTTCGTATTGTTGTGTTTCGGTTTAAAGGGTGATAGAGGCAGTGAATTACTGGGTGACATAGTATCTTCAGTCTCTAGGGTTGGCGACACGGTAGTGATATCCTTGTGACGACCCTAGAGTCGATAGGCTGTAGTCACGTTTACTATCAAAGTGACCGTATGCTTGTTTGCTGACTTTATAAAAAATATAAACAAATGCACCTCTACTTTTATAATATTAGTATGGAATCGTAAGTGCAACTTGATGCTTTTGTCAGCCAGTACTATCATTTTCAGTCAAATTTCAAATGACTCAATTAGTCCGATCATCTCAGATCGTCTAGCAAACTGAGATGATGAAGTGCCTCTTCAAGCTTCTGAAGTATCTATATATATATATGTATAAATTCACACAATAGCTCATGGATCTAGATCCGAGATAATTAGCTTAGAGCACTTGTGTTAAGAATTCCAGACAGAATAAGAAATATTTTAATACTTAACCAAAAATGTTCATTACATAGATATTTGTTTAAGTAAAAGGGAATTGTACCTACGACCATTGTCGCACAAGATAGCGACACCGCCCATTGCACCGTCGGGTCTACAAGTTTTATATATATTTTATATGTACTAGCAGCACCCCGCAGTCCCGTCCGCGTTAAGTTGTAAAACTTTAATTAAACCTTGCACTCCCCTTTCACCTCCTTAAGAGATAAATTTCAAATAAATATTATATACATGATTCATAACTTTCAACAAAAAACTTTTATACTGAATATCATTCGAATGAGGCCGTGAAAAAGTGCCGTGAGGTACCGGCAGAGTAGAATAGTACCTCCCTCTGTACCAGGTGTCGTAATAGGCGACAAAGGTACCAGAACCGACAGATGTCGGTATATCCATCCGAAACAATGTAGCTCAAATACAGAGGGTGGGGATGGGCAGCAGCAACCCCATTGCGAAAGTTGCGCTCTGTGATTGCCAACACGCTTGCTCAGCGCAGCAATTATGGGCAAAATTCCCCCTTTCTTGGGGAGTCCTATGTCCAGCAGTGGATTCCCAATGGCTGATGATGATCATTCGAATAACTTTGCACCCCCGTTCTATTCCTTTATAGGGTGATTTAAAAAAAAATCCCTTCCTTGATGCTCCCTTACGTTTTAGAAGGATCTCTTGTGCAACATTTCAAGTTCCTACTCCTTATAGTTTAGGCCCTGCGTTGATGTATCAGTCAGTCAGTAAGCTTTTATATTATATATACAGATTTAATTTATTTATTCACTTTTTAAGCTATTAAATGAATTATTGAAAACATTTTCAAATTTGACAAGCTACGAGATGCAAGTGTAAATTGCTTTAGTGAACATTTACAGTTTGTGTGTGTTAGTGAAGTTTGTAAACATACATGTGTCACAATTGAATTGGATATGTATGACGAGCAATACGGTACATTTAGTGGTGTAGCTATCTTGTACGTCAAGGTTCGTGGGTTCGATCCCCACATAAACATTTATATGACGTAGTTTACGGTTGTGTTTGTTCTATGTCGGCGTGTTCAAATATGTATTACGAGTTACATAAGTGCGTTAAGCGACTACCTTGGAGTGTTGGAGATGTTGGGTGAATTTATTATTATAAAGTAGGTACGATTAACTTTTTTATGAATGTAATTGTATTTTTAATTGCAGGTCCCCAAAAACACGCAGAATGTTTTCCTTATGCCGCAGATATAAAGATGAACATGGTATGTATAAACGCATCTTATAGCTATAGTCATAGACTAGGTGCAAATAACTATGTAGGTGTTCTCAAAAAATTTTTGTGTATTAGGTGTCCTATGCATATAGGTACCGGCAGAGTAGAATAGTACCTCCCACTGCACTAGGTGTCGTAAGAGGCGACTAAGGTGCCAGAACCGACAGATGGCGGTATATCCATTTGAAGCAGTGTAGCTTAAGTGACAGGGCGGGGGTGGGCAGCAGCATCTTCGTCGCGGAAGCTACGCTCGGCGATTGCCAACACAATTGCCCAGTGCAGCAATTATGAGCAAAAAACCTTCTTATTTGGAGAGGCCTATGTCCAGGAGTGGATTTCCAATGACTGGTATGATGAGGTGTCCTAATACCTTTTAAGCCTCCGTTTAGGTAAACTACATGGCTTGCCAACTGTGGCCAGTGTCGGCTAACTGAATAATAACAATATTTTTACGTTAACGCCTGCTGTTGAAGAAATTATTCTTTAAGTTTACTTAAAGTCGTAATGCCGTGCGCTAATTTATTTGCATGCATTAAATAAGTCTAGGTTACATTAGAGTACCTCTTTTTCTTATTCTTATTTAATACTAGCTGTACCTGCGACTTCGTCCGCGTGAAACAGCAACTTTGGGTAGATATTCTCCCCAAAACACAAATTTTTCGCCAGTTTTTGCCATATTTCTGTCATATTTATATATATATTGATATCTCGCTCCGTGAAGTCAACAGGCAGATAGAAAAAAATAAAAAATATTTTTAATTTATTTTTATATATAGAAGATAGAAGACTCTCTCTCTCTCTCTCTCTCAGTTATTTATAAATAATCGTACATTCAGACATAATATTTCTAAATTCATTATGCATTGATGAAAGTATTAACTACAGGTGATTTAAATAAAATGAATGAATAAACGCGACTGAGGTACCACAATCGACAATCCCTCTTCTCAAGGAGTGCATTATATTGTTATTTCTAGCTTTCACACATCAATTTACGGTTATGTATGAAGGAGCCGTCGTCCCTGCGGCTCCTTGCGACTAATACTTACAGATCGAACTTTACGATACTCGTCGAACCGACAGATGGATGTACACTTATCTGAAAAACTAAAGCTCGAATGTTACAAAGTTACGTTCTGTAATTCTTACTTTGCCTGCCCAGCGAAGCAATGTCGGGCATTAACCCACCTGTCCATCGAAGGCCTATGTCTAGCAGTAGGCGTGTTACGACCGGCTTGGTGTTGATGATTTTGTCCTTGGGGTTCTGCATGAAGATAGAGCTCTGTTTAAAGATATATTGAGGTTTAATTTCGTTCAAAATGAAAATATTTTCGTGTTTTAGATTTGTTCAAATATCAATGATAAACAAACAGCGAATAATGTTATGGTTATTTTTGTGAACATATCCCTAATATAGCGGTATTGTAGAATAGTACCTCTATCTGTATGGACGGTGGTTCATCTCTTCGAAACAGCTTAGCTCAAATTCATCTGAGCAACAATTAATAAATTTGCATTCAAGAAAGCCGTACGCATTTTCCTATGTCTGCATTTTAATTACCCCTTCTTTCTCACATCATATTAGATGTAATCATTTTGTGTATATATATGTTTGGTATATATATATATATATATATATATATATATTGATAGTTTTCGGTTTTGCTCGATGGTAGACTGGTAGAGAATGCCAATTGGTATTAAGTCTGTATGCCATCCAGCTTGTTTGATTAAACACGCTTGACTTGATCAGACTGATGATAACTTGTTTAATCGCACGTATTTTAAGCGAATTCTTATTAAAATGACAAATATACTATTTAATTTGCCAAGAATTCCCGAGGGAACTCTCGCAAACTTAACGCTGTAATTATAAAACCGGCTGAGAAATACTCTCACGGTTAACAGGAATGTCTGGCGGGATTCCCACAGTGTATCTGGCGTGTCTAATGTTGAATTATATATAGGACCCTCGTCAAGTCGAGCGGGGTGTTCCCACTTCTACTCGGGCAGTTGTTTGAGGTGTGTGGGTTTTATAAGCACCTGTGAAAGAATCGCCTGAAAAAAAGGCTTTCTATTTCCTTTTTTGTTAGCTGATTTAACACGTCAAACATAAAGTGTCAGTCATCAATCAATAAATATAATTAGATTTATATATAGTAATTGTAGCTCCCTTTGTACCAGGTGTCGTAAACTGCGACTGAGGTTCCGGAACCGACAGATAGCGGTACATCCATCCGAAATAGAGCAGGTTAAATACTACGGGGTGGGGATGGGCAGCAATATCCATATGCGAAGTAGCGCTTTGCGATTGTAACCACGATAGTGTTATCAAATAGGATCGGTAGAATGCGACTTGCATCCAACGCGTACTCGAACAATCGTCTTGAAATTTATTTTTACACAATTTTATAGTTAGTAGTACGGAAAAGTACAAAAGCTACGTTTTATCCCGATGAAACTATTATTTATATTTCCGAATATACGTATACTTCTTTGTACAATTTACGATACACTATCTATTTTAATACTACAAAAAATAGATGGCGCTGAACAATTTTAAATTGCTGGTAAAAGCTAATCTAATGAAAATATCCCACAACTCACAACTGATTAATATTATAAATGTTAAGGTGAGTTTGTGCCTCTTCACGCTTTATTTACTCGACCTATCTTCGAGCGGGTAAAAGCTACATATAAAAAAATAAATAATAATACATAACATACGTTGTTTTGCGCACAATCTTACGATTTACTGTATGTCATAGAAAATAGAAATAATGAAGCTAACACGACACAAGAAAAATATATTTGGAGATTTAATAAAGGGCGGATCCACCGTTGTGGGCACGATGGGTATGCTCACAACCCGAGTTTTGGTAAAGATGATCAGCGATTCATACTCCAATATACGCCTCAGAGACGCCCTCGAGTGATAACTGTCGGTTATGCTCTGAGGCGTTAGGGACCGGCAGAATAGAAAAATACCTTTCACTGCACCAGGTGTCGTAAAGAGGCGACTAAGCGGGAATGGACAGCAGCATCCCCGTCGCGATAGCTGCGCTCTGCGATTGCCAACATGCTTGCCCACTGTGGCAATTATAGGCAAACAACCGCGTTTCTTAGAGAGGCTTATTTTCAGCTGTGGACTTCCAATGGCTGGCCCCTCGGGAACATCAATTGGGTATAGGCTCGGTTGGAATGGTCGTTGGTCAAAAAAATTAAAAGGAAGAATTTCGAGGTGGCTATGACCACGCAACCTTTTTTGATGACTTTAAAGATTGACGGGACTGATGGAGCAGGTAGTAGTGACATCTTGTAAGTCAAAGGTCGTATATTTGGCACCCACTCGGGAATAATATTTATATGATACTATCAGTGCCCGCGACTTCGTCCGCGTGGAATAGTGACTTTGGAGGATATGGTAGCCTTGCTTAATACATGGACTCTTCAACACTGAAAAATAATTAAAATTAGACCAGCGTTTCCTGAAATAGGCGTGCTCAAACAAACAAACAAACTCTGCAGCTTTATAATATTAGTAAAGATTTATGTATATCCTGTGTCCCAGAACATTGGGCAAGCATATATATATATTTAAATAGTATATCTGTGATTTCTCTGTTGTCTGATGTCCGTAACACAAGTGCTTAAAGCGACTTGTCACGGAGTCTGGTATGTGAATTTGGGGGTTTGTAGGTTTAAGGCATAAACATTACGGCTAGTCCAAATGTAGGAAACAAAACTATTTGTTTTGTAACTCTACATGAAGTTTAACTAAGCCGTGGCATGTCCAACTCACTGGTTGTAACAGGCAAAAAATATTTTTTTTAATGAAAACTACACTAAAATTGGTTAAGTTATGAAATTATAGTTTTCATTTTGAAGAGTTTTTTCTTATTGTGAGGTTTGATAAGAACGTATTGGTTGTGTATTCAATGTACCAACCTACCTACCTACCTGTCCTATACCTACCAATACCTACTGAATGTCTTTTGATGATATTATGTATATTGAATGTACTTAATTAATTATAACATCTCATACATCGGTAAAACAACTGCTGTAAGCTATTTACGTCGGAGTGAGTTATGAGATGACGTGTGAATTTATATTTATGTGTGTCTGTTTGTGAACGGAACTGAACGATTTTTAGTGCAGAGTTAGATTATGGAATAGGATAGGTTACTTTTTTGGAGATATATAGAAAGGAGAAATATTTAAAGTAATTGTAATTTCCATAGGCGTAGGCTTGGTTTCATGTCTCCTGAAACATTTGTGTTAAGGTCATTGTGGTCATAAGGTCTGGTGATTGTTGACAATTAAAATTCCTTCGATTATATTTAATTTGAACAATTATTATATAAACTAGTATAAACTAAATTCAGATTTGGTAAAATCACAGACAACAGAATGAATTATTAAAACTCAAACACAACTCAACAACAAACAATTGAAGCAATCAATTTATTTACGATTAAACGTTTTTACAAATATAACAACGATGGATTTGTATTGTCTGTCGTTGACAGAGTTATAATTGTGAAGATCGCATTATCACAATCGCGTTGACAACCTTCAGACTTGAAGATATTATATTACATTACCCAGTCATTTCACTGCCTCTCTCATAATTTAAACGGGAACACAGCTTCTGTTTGGCGGTAGATATAGGTGAGAGTGAGGAAACAATGCAGACCACCTCTGTATGAGATCTGCCTCTAGATTTCGTCGACGAGTGTCTACACTATTCTAGCATAAATGTGTGGTTGCATTCTGAGTAAGAGATTATACAGGACTGGAGTTGGTAGATTCTTTTGGATTCAAGAATGTGGTCGATCATGTCGAACTTCTATACTTTCGAAGTATTTTACAACATTTTTGAGTTCATTACGGTTGCTTTTGAATTTTTAGTGAACAAGTTAATGTCGTTTTGTTATAAGTGTACAAATTACCGATACATTTATTTAAAACTTAATAATACCTGCGAGTTGAGAGAGAGTACTCAATAATACATCTAAAATAAAAACTACATAATAATGCTTTTATTTGTTATATATTTTGAAAGACGTTAATTTCGATTTTCTTAATGTAGTAAGTAAAGATTTTTTTAATGTAATTTTTTTAAAACATTTATCAAAATACCATGAAAAAGTTACAACAAATACCTGTTTAACTTACATTCTGTATGTTATGTATTTCTTTGTTATACATTTACGGTGATTAAATAAATATGAAAATATATTTTTATCGTCTATTCATTTTGATGTCATTGTACTTATTTAAAGTTGTTTTAATGAGCGCTTTTTGTTAGATTAATATAAACTCAGAATTCACTCGCTTATTTCGTAAGTAGTTTTGTGACTTCGACACAATTGTGTAAGCATATACCTAACTGTTATTTTTCGGACGATTAGGAGACATTCTATACCCATCAAAACTATGTGTGATGAAATGACATTCAATAATTTAAATTTAAAAGACTTTAAACGGATGTCGATAATGGTGCATCCGTGGGCATCACCGGATTCAATGGTGGATTGATGTTGGACATAGGTCTCCCCAAGGTAGAAGGAGTTTTGCCCATAATTGCCGCGCTAAGCCTGCGTGGTGGCATTCGCAAAGCGCAACTTCGCAACGATGATGGGGGTATACCCATCATCTCTTACGACATCTGGCACAGAGGGACACGGCGTAGTAGAATATTATAAAAATTTGATATTATAAAATCTTAAAATATAGGATACATTACGAACAAGGCGATATGAGTGATCTCTAAATATCGTTTCTG
This sequence comes from Heortia vitessoides, assembly GCA_020976665.1. Taxonomy (NCBI): domain Eukaryota; kingdom Metazoa; phylum Arthropoda; class Insecta; order Lepidoptera; family Crambidae; genus Heortia; species Heortia vitessoides. The sequence goes on from JACJUM010002496.1 coordinate 12,486,781, forward strand.
TAAATTTTCAGGTAAGATAAATGTGTAATTAGTGTAATAAAATGGTATGTGTAAAATATTGTAATAAGCGTTGTAAATAAAATATTACTTTTACTAACTTAACAGAAATAATTTAGGGTTTATTTTGAAATTCCTGAATAATGAATTTTTTATACATTTATATTTGCAATTAATCGAATGAATAACATTACTTAGGGAGAAGTCTAGAATATGTCTTTGGTTTTTTCTTGAAAACAAGGATATAGGCATAGATGAAATTTACAGAAATAATACATACGTATAGTATGTATAAATCTACTTCCCTGCTTCTGAACAAAATATCCTCGGGCACCACCCATGAATATATTAAACCGACCAAATCAACCCATAAAACGTACTATTTCGCCGTATTTGTTTGTTTTCGCGCCTCGGTGGATAGAAAACAACGGTATTTTACTTTTTTAAAGTTGCCTTCACCCGACCAATTTTCTCTGGGCGCTGAGAAAGGTTTGGATTTTATCCATTCCGTTATCGCCTCGCTTCCAAATGAAGAAGTTAATATTTAAACTGAACTCCTCGGCTAGCCTTCCCTCGGAGATTTTGCACTCTCAGGATTCGGTATTAACTGTGAGTAAACGGCGTAGATTTACAAAAAAAATAATGCAATTACACTTAGTTACGTTGATTTTGCTAAACTTGACATATTGTGTTTTGTACTGATAGCATAATTATTATGCTTATTATAAAATTAGCTGCTCTTATAAGCGTCTTTTATGGTGACATCAGTTCGTAAGATATTGCATGAAATAAATAAGAACACCAACACTACTAAATAAAAAAAAAAACGATTTAATAAGTTTTCTGAATAAACAGTCTAAAATGTGGGAGACAGATGCCTATGCAGGTTTGCAGACCCGTATTACAGGTCACAAGGCTCCCCTACATCCCAAATATTTCTATCTGTACTGTGTTTATTCTAAAATAGGACAATAATAATTTTAATTTCGAAGAAATAACCTAGGGTAACCAAAGTTCAGTTATCAGCATTATGTCAAACTTTGATCATCAATAGTACATTGGCTTTCGAAGTAATTTCAAATTCGACGTTCATTATTAAGGGTTTTTGCTTATTGTTACCACGCCCATCACCGCCTAATAGCATGCTCAGGCGAAATAAAGAGGAAATTGTGTTTTCTGAAATAACAAAATTCTTTTATTCATATCACATTTATACACAAGTTTTACTACAATTAACATATTTTAAACATAATAGCTTACCTGAAATAACAAAAAACAACATTAAAAGCCTTTACTTTTAATTTAAATAACATTATAACTACTTCTTTTTACGATATTTTCCACGTTTTTCTAAAAATCACAGTCTAACTTTTACCTTCTCAAATTTATAGATTATAATTATTAATAGATTATAATAATTTCATACACACTAGAAAAGGAATGCCACTGGCGTAGGTAGTGATATCCTTTACATACATATATATATATATACATATATATATATCTAGAATCAAATTCTAGGTACACCTAGTACAGGGGAGGTACTATTCGAAGGTATTTTGAGTAGCGTTATTATTCTTGAAAAACATCGTATGTGTACGTATTCGGGATTCTATTCACGATTCCATATGCCAGGTTTGTTATATTTAGACCCAGTTGAACACTAACTTGAAGATTGTCCGACGTTTACGTAATTGGAACGATTGTAGGACAATTTGTTTACCAGCGTGTAGTTTAATAGCCATATGGAGATTACAGTGAAACTGATGAAGTTGCGTAACTCTTACTAACAACCAGTCGCAACTTTAAAAATATGAAATATTAGTGAAATCCCTTGTATTGAATCTGCGTGTTTCAGACTAACTGGTGAAGGTTTTGTATGCTAGAGTTTTGTGTCAGTTTGTAGTTATTCAGCTTTAAATTTATTTGCTAAGTGTACCATGAGGTACCGGCAGAGTAGAATAGTACCCAGTACTAGGTGTCGTAAGAGGCGACTAAGGTGCCAGAACCGACAGATGGCGGTATATCCATTTGAAGCAGTGTAGCTCAAGTGGTAGGGCGGGGATGGGCAGCAGCTTCCCCGGCGCGAAATCTGCGTTCTGCGATTGCCAACACGCTTGCCCAATGGTAATTATGAGCAACCTTTCTTGGGGAGGCATTGGGGGATTGATGATACCGTCGTTATCAATGTCATCGGTCATTCGATAGTCTTTCTATATCGTTTATTTAAATCTATTTCGAGTTTGTATTTGAGTTCGGCAGGTTACTCTAAGTTATGTAGTTATCGTGGATTTTCCGAAGTTACCGAACTTCACCCGAATCAGTTATGTAGTTTAACTGGGGAACGTAGCAGACAGAATTACTTGGGAATTGTAATACTAGTATTGATAAGTTAGTTGGACGAGTTCCTGTGGATGAACGGGGCGATCGCCATACGTATAACTTTAGATAGCCATTAAAAATAGATTATATTAACTTGATCATCATCATTATATAAGTTATAAGACGTCTACCGATGTGTGTATAAAAATATCATCGATTTTTATCTTTAAACACAAGATATTGAGTTCAAAATACATTTAGAAATTTTGGCAGTTTGTGTAGATTTGTGTATCAGCTAAATAACGTGTAATATTTCAAATATCCAAAACCAAATTCAGTATCTTAGCTAAAAATTTAGAAATACTTAAGCTAAAAGTATTTACAGCCCCATAAACATAGAAATATACAGATATTCCGCAGTTTTGTGAAAGATTATATTATAGGTGAGTCTTTTTAAAACATTTGTATATTTTAGAAGTAATTCAAAACTTGACAGACCTTGATAGGCCCAATGACGCTAATGCTCCTATCCTTTGCGCGGACCACCCCCCTGATTACGATCCCCATCACGATACCACGACCCCTAGGACAAAACATTTATATGATGAATATTTGTGTTTGTTCAGTGACTGGATTTTAATATGTATTTAAGTACTATGTTTATGATTTCTCAGTCTATCAGACATGATATTCATAACGTATAAGTGTGATACGTGTAAAACACATCAATTAATTAATATGATTGCCAAGAGTTTCACTGAATGGCACCTAAAAATTTTAATTATTTAAGTGCAAAACCTGATTGTGAAACTGCTAAAAAAGCCTTTTATTAGTCTAGAGCACGCTCGAATCACATTTAAAATAAGCACTAAACTTATCACAACTCTAATGTAGCCGAGTCACCTGCAATTTTAATTATGCCTCACTAACACGTCCTCCCACCTCGCACTTAAGTTAATCGCTTGCCTAATGATCGTGTCACGTCACAAATCAGCTGAGTAAATTGCCCTCCCAGGTGTCTGAGGGGCCGCGGTGGGGAGAGGCAGGGCTGGCCCGAGAAGGCAGCCATTCATAAAACTAAGCTCGATCGATATAAAACGTAACCTAACTAAATGCTAGTAATTACATTGCCGCGTTGTGCACAAACCATTGCTCGTTCCCAAATAGAACATTCGTTCACTGCTTGTTGTGTGAGCGGCGTTGTATGTTCGTTTTCGTGTATTTACGAGTAGAGCAATCGCTGTTGTTTTCGGCGGGATCGCAAATATTTTTCCAGCAGCTGCTGTTTTCAGGTTCGGATTTCATTTTGCTATTGTTCAATATTATAATACGCCTTATTGTAATCTTAGTATTTTTCTATTGAATATAATCTTCTTGTATAATATGTTTAACTTGTAATACATTTTTATCTGTATCATTAATTTATGTAAGACTTTGTCGTTTTGAAATTGATGCTACTCCTTTTTTTAAGCCTTGTTGCTGAAGTAGCTCAATACTGATGTTACTCGTAAAAAAAACCCTTTTTTTATCCACAACGGAGACACACAATTTTCAAGGGTCTAAATATACGATGGACATAAATTACTCAAACAACATAAAGAATTTCAAACGCGAATTATGTGAAAGTTATTACAAATTAAAGTATACTTCGAGTGTCACTTGAAAGCCTTAGAAGCAAGACAGCTAATGCTCTTACAGGCGCAGTTTCTTGAGAGCTCGTGTCTTATCTATAAAATCTGGCCCAAACCTCCATTGTGCCTCTCAGGCGAGTTTAGGGCCTTGCAGAGCCGTGTCTGCCTTATCAATGGGGCCTCCGAATCGTCGGGGTCTCGAAGTATATCCATCCGTCTGTTTGTTTCTTACCTTTTTAAGACTAAACCGCTGGATGTAGCTTGACAAGAAGTTAAATTGTACTGTTAGTGGCTGTTTTAGAGAGCTAAAGTAATCTGATGTATTAATAATTTGAATGAATGAATATATATAGTATGAATTCTGGCCGAGAGGTGCCGGTGGAGTAGAATTGTACCTATCCTGTACCAGGTGTCGTAAGAGGCGCCTACCGATAAAGATGAGAGTTACCATAACCGACAGATGACGGTATATCCGTTTGATACAATGTTGCTCAAATGCTTAGGGCAAGAATGGGCAACAGCATCCCGGTCGCGAAAGCTGCGCTCTGCGATTGCCAACACACTTGCCCAACCCAGCGCGACAATTATGGTCAAAATTCCCCCTTTTTTGTAAAAGCCTTTGTCCAGCAGTGGATTTCCAATAGCTAGTATGATGATGATGATGATGCTTTTAGTGGATGAAAGTTTCTTTGAATCACGTATGAATGTTTGCATAGAAGTCGTGGAGTAAGGTTTCTTAAAAACTTGTCTTGAAATAAGTATGCATATATTAACATAAGGAAGATCCCATACAAAGGTCGTCTGCGTACGTTTGTGAGACTCTACGAGAGTCTATATGCTGCGGTGACATTATATCACGCGGACTATATGCCTGTTTTTCAATCACTTCAAATAAATATAAAACGGTATGAATTTGGTCAACAAAAGCTTACATTAAAGTGGTGGCAGAATGTTTGTGTGAATTTGTGAATGAAAACTTTTTAAAAGCTTTCAATAACTAAATTAAACCCGAACCTCCATTGTGTCTTGCGGGCAAGTTCAGTACATCAAAGGGGCGTATCTGCTTTATCAATGGGGCCGAGTCTTAGGGGCCTCGATGTGTAATTATGATGTGTATAATGATTCTAATTATAGTATAAGTTATATATTATCTTTTACGTTTAAAAACAAATAAGATAAAAATCATGCACTATTCATACATTGATTTGACTTCAACATACATAAACATAACGTAACGCCCAGAAAATGTTAACACCCAGACACAGAACAAGTATCAATATACATTTGGCCTGGCGCACAAAAGAAGTTCACTGCCACTTACGCCATCTGGACGCGTAAGAATAAAATGAGCCTTAATACTAAATAAAATGGTATTTTTCTACTTGGAAGACTATGACAAGATTGAAAAGACTATATGCTACATCTGTAGGATCCCGCTTGACGGTTAATTTGATGTTGATAAGTTTTAAAATACCCTGATTGCCCTCGGAAAAAGTATAATCCCGTAAGCGTAAGTTTATAATATTGTATTGGATATTTATTTAATAACTCGACACCGATATCTATTAGTCTCATATCACTCACAGATGACTGTTTTTATGACCATTTTAGATTATATGTACTCGTATATTGTATGACGCTATTATGACAAATAGTATCATACAATAAACATATAACTTCCAATGAAAAAAATATGTTGAGATATAAACCATCCTATCTCTTAAGTTTGCTCCTACCGCACACACTGCACAGTGAGCAAAAAAAAATTAAATCGGTTCAGTACTTTAGGAGTGCTTCCCGGACAAAATTCGTGACACGAAATTCTTATATATAAAGACTAGCTGACCCGACAGACTTTACCCTATTTTGTCTTTATACTTTTGATTATCGTGAAAAAATACTTAATTAAAATTAAATTTTTAAAAATTACTTTTGTAATGTGTTTATAAACTAAAAATTTGAGAAAAGGAAAAGCCTTTTTTACTTAAGCTCACCTACATTCTTCGCTGATAAGCAAAGACTATTATTTTTCGCTTCGATCTGGTCATACTTTTCTTGTTTCCTCAACATACATAGGTGATTTCATATCCGAGCTATTTGTATGTAGACTATTCCACGTTTCCTAAGTCATCTTTAATTTGGTCATTTACTACTGGTAGAGTTACTATAATCATCACATAAGCTATTGAAAGTCAACTGCTGAACATAAGCCTCCCCAATAAAAGACCAGTTTTGCCAATAACTGCTGCGCTGGGCAAGGTAATCACAAAGCGTAGCTTTAGCGACGGGTGTGATGCTGCCCATCCATTGTACATTTGAGCTCTGGTACCTTAGTCGACTCTTACGACACCTGGTACAGGTAGAGGTACTATTCTACTCTACTGGTACCTCACTGATTAAGTAATAATGTAAAGTGTAGTTCTTGCTTCTTCAGCCAAAACTACCATAAATCATTGAAAGAAGCAGAATTTGTATTGTGTCTAGACAATATTGACACGTACGAGATACATTGACTGCTCAGTAAAGCACGCATGAATTCATTCGATTATTTCTCTGCTTAGAAATAACATGAATAGACATAATACTTACTGCTCGGGAAAATATACTTTCCCAAGAGTAACTAATCTGTATCGAGATAGGACTCCGAGGTATACTATTCATTCCTTTTTTACTTAGTTCTGAGTATTTCTCAGGTAACTATATCTTCATAAATAAAAATTTCGCGTCACGGTGATTGTTCGAGATACTTGTACACTATTGAATCGATTTTATAATTTTTTTGGTTACTGTACTGTTGGATACAAATTGAAAGGCAAGATAGTTACATCTCGTTGTTATTTTTTTTGTTAAATATGTAAAAGGTATATTATTATGGATTTTCAAAGTACACCACAATTTTTGTTTTTGAAAAAAAAATAACACAGAATTTTACAACAATTATCATTTAAATACGCTAATTACACTTGTCTCTTACCTGAAAATACAAAGAAATGAAATAATAAAAATTGTATATATTTATATTATTAGAAAAAACACCAACTAGTCTCGGGTGTAAGGCGCTACTTTTTGCTTAATAAAGTACTTTTTTAAAGGCCTTAAAACGTGGTTTATTCAACTTTTTGACGTGCCCGAAGGTGCAGATGCTAAATTATTCTGTCTTGTGCGCCAAATTTTGTTTGTTTGTTTCGTGTCTGGGTGTTAAATATATGTATTTAAGTAGTATATTTCTGATTCCTCTGTAGCCTGATGTCCGTAACACAAGTGCTTTAAGCGACTTATCGCAAGATCAGGTCAACGTATGTGATGTGAAAATTTAATTTAAATTGTATCTTTTGGTATTAACCTTTTGGTATTAACTACAACAATGTACATGTGAGTTAAGCCACTGTATTAAATATAGAGCTGCTCACATTGTCAACAACGAGGTTCAAATCGAATCGAATCCAAATATTCTGTACTTAAGTACTTTAGGCGTGGTTAGGTAAACATTAAAAACCACTTTCGAATTATAAAAAATATAAAAATAGAACGATTTTAATTAAATAATATGAAGTACTAAATTGTATTATAACCATAATACTGATGACCCTGATGACCCGACGGGATCACAAGAGTCAGACAACATTTAAATTAAGCCTACCTTATACCAGTATGCCGGCACCAGATGGCATTAAAACTAAGAAACTGTTTGTTAAGCCAAATAATAGGGAATAAGAAAACTGGCTGCGACGGACCCAGACCCAAATTCCCAGACCGTCACGACCTAGAGACTTTCAAGAGCTAAATCTCCTCTTCTTAAAGGCCGGCAACGCGGTTGTGATTCCTTTGGTGTCCATGAGCGCCACCGATTACTTGTCAGGGGACTCGCTGGATCGTCTGACGCCTTTTGTTATTATTACGCCTTATATATTATTTACTTAAATAATATTGGTAACTAATCCTCAAGTTTAAATGTACACATACAACACACTACATTATTTTTTGTGAAAATTTCTTGTTTTAGTTTATTACTAACAAATCCATGTTAGTAATTAAAGCTGAAGAGTTTGTTTATTTAAACGCGCTAATCTCAAGAACCGCTCGACCGAATAAATAAAAATTTTTAGTTTTAGATTTATTACAAAAAGCTACTACGCCCCCTAAAGTCAATATTCCACGCGGACGAAGTCGCGGGAACTGCTAGTCAATAAGAAATCGGTTTTAAATGCTTTTAATTGCATTTGTAATTTGTTCAGCCGTGAGGTACGGTACCGGCAGAGTAGAAAAGTACATTCCCCTGTAACAGGTGTCGAAGAGGCGTTTAAGGTACCGACAGGTGGCGGCATATCCATCAGAAACAGTGTAGCTCAAATTCACGTCGCGAAAGCTGCACTCTATGGTTGCCAACACGCTTGCCCAGCGTGGCAATTATGGGCAACATTCAAACTCATGGGGAGGCCTATGTCCAGTAGTGGACTTCTAATGGCTGATATGATGATTATATAAATAAAATAAGTATGTTTTAATTGTAAAAATAGCAGCTTTTTACAATTAAAACGGGGACGATGTTACGATGAAATGGGAGGTTTACACCTATTCTTAGTTCAAGTTGAAAGACAATAAGTATTATTATAATTATATTATAAGATAAACATGCGAGCTTGTTTTGGATTCGAACGAGAACGAGTTCGTCAGCACAATAAATACGACTAGCTAATACAGAGTTTATTATTACCATGTTTTTTCCAACAACGGAATGTTGACAAACATGAAGGTAGAAAACAAATCAATATCCCACCTTCAATTTAATAACGATGGATGTTTACTTCGGAACCATCGAATTATTTTATATTCCGCCATTGATATCCTATAAACCGATTGTTAGACGCCATTAAGGCCCGACTTGTTTGCAACGAACATATTTTCGATGAACGTCGGAGAGAGAGCCCGTTTCCACTTGTCAGGTCGGTTCGATAATATGTCGGATGTTCTTCCGACCAATGAGTAGAAGTGAAGTGACGTTTATCCGATGCCCATGTTTTTGTCGGCTCTAATAAATAATATATTGAATTATTTTGCTAGCTATTTATGTTTGAATGTAACCAGTTTAGTTGTACAAAGTAACACATCTATTGTTTTAGTAGACCTCATACAGAGGTCGTCTGCATGGGTATCTCACTCTCACCTATTTCTACCGGTAAACAGCAATTTCTGCATTTCTGTTTTCTGATTTGAAGGTTGACAGAGGCAGGCAAATTACTGAGTAATGTGACAACATATCTAAGTCACATAAAGTTGATAGTTAGTGATATCCTTGTGATATTATGAACGTCTATAGGCTGCTTTGATGCTTACTATCACGCGTGCTTGTTTAACCTGGTTAAAAAAAATAGTATTGTTCCAAATGTTAAGATCACGCTACCATTTCTACAATTTAAAATATAACGTGTATTAATCATTGTTAGAAATATATTTATACTTCTTAGCTGATAAAAAAACATACGGTATATTTGACAGTAAGCGTCACTGTAGCATATATTCGTGTTGTCTTAATTATATTTGAGGCTATTATGTCTCTCTTAATTCAAATATTAACTTAATAATGTGACTGTTGTTGAGAAGCTAGATAAAAGAGGGAGGTACCCATAGAGACAGCAGATCCATTGCTGTATTTAGGTCTCCGAAAGAATAGGGGAATTTTGGCCATAATTAGCGCGCTGGGCAAGAATGGTGGTAATCGCTGAGAATAATAATAATAATAAATTCCCACAACATCTCATACATTGACCTGACTCCGTGGTAAGTCGCTTAAAGCACTTGTGTTACGGATGCCAGACAACAGAGGAATCATAAATATACTACTTAAATACATATATTTTACACCCATACACAGAGCAAACACAAATATCATCATATAAATATTTGCTCTGGGTGGGAATCGAACCCACAACCCCTGGTGCACAAGACAGGATCACTACCATCTGCGCCATCGGGCCCGTCAATAGCTTCCCTTCTCCGCCTTATACAATTTGAGCTATGCCATTCCGAATGGTTATACCGCCATCTGTCGGTTACTTTAGTCACCCGGTAATGAGGAACGTATTATTCAACTCTGCCTATGTTACGTTTAAACATTATTATTACCAAAACAAAAAATGTTCCGTAAACGCACGTCACTTACAGTAATTCTTCTTTATATAAAGAGTTGTTTGTCCGATATGAACTTCTCATCTTCATCATTACAGCCATTGAAAGTCTACTGCTGAACATAGGCCTCCCCAAAATAGGGAAATTTTGCCCATAATTGCCGCGCTAGGCAAGCGTGTTAGTAATTGCTGAGCGCAGCTTTTGCGTTGGTGGTGCTACTGCCTATCCTCACCCTATGCATTTAAACTACGTTGTTTCGGATATACCGCCAACTGACGGTTCTGGTACCTTAGTCGCCTCTTACGACATCTGGTACAGAGGGACGTTCTATATACCTTACGGCAAATGAACTACTAAGCTTTATTTTAAATTCTATATTTATTGATTACTTGATAGTTTACGAGTATATCTCTATTTATAATCGCAATATTTTTTCATCATTAACATAGATATATAGTCAACCATAACAATGTCTGCCGGATTGTCGGGCTGTATATAAAATTCCGATTTTTGCGGTAAGACGACGACATTCCACGATTTAAAAATCGGATCCCACACAATGGGAACGTGCTCGGATTCTATTGAAACGCGCGCGCACACGGCGAAATAATTCCATTAGTTGGCTCATAAACACAAGTCATAAAGATAATTAATATCCTCTCTAGTAAATTGGGGTATTATGCCGTGGAGCAAGATGGATTTGTAGCGGATATCGATTTTTCCTGGTTGAATGATTTAATATTGTCTGATCGGTTGGCGTTGTGGTGTTCGCCTCCTCTCTATCCATACACGACGAGTTGCGGGTTTGGTATCAATTAGAGGAAGAGATATTTGTGATTTATTATTGAATATCAACTGTTCTCTTATGCTGCTCCAAGATGAAGTGAAGTCCTGATTCTAACGTGGTTTATACTTTAACTCCATCAATTATATTAAGTGGTGGTGTTGCCACATATTTTATCGCAATAATTCGGTGCACTTGTATTACGGATATATACACAACAGAAGAATTATAAATGTTATATTTAAGTATATATATTTAACACCCAGACACAGGACAAATAAAAATGTTTATTATATAAATATATGTTCCGGGATTAAACTCTCAACCCTTGGCGCACAACATAGGAATACACCATTGGACTTGTCAGTGCTCTAATACAATGTTAGTTATTCTTTTGTAATATTTTAACATATCTACTTTACATTTTTAAATATTGCTTTTTATTCTAGAATGTATGTTCGCGCAGGACGTTATAGCGAAACTCTCAAGTTTTTATAGTGGTGTAGTCCTACGGTTAGTTATAATTAGTTAGGCTACTAATTAAATAATGTGCCTTTGGTTATTAGTTCAAAATTATATTAATGATGAAACTGCTTGGGGTTGAATTAAATTGCTGTAACTTCAACTTTGATGATAACGGTTTATTGGCGCCGTCGCCGGTTAGGCTGCTTAGTGTAAATCCAGCCTTCATCAGTTCTGGTGGCTCGCACAGTAAACTCGCTGTAATCTCAGTTCAGTGCACGTAGACTAGTTCTAAGTAAATGACCTACTTTTTTAATAATAATAAAATCCTACAACATCTCATAGATTGATCTGACTCCGTGATAAGTCGCTTAACTCACTTGTGTTACCAATATCAGACAAAAGAGAAATCATAAACATTCTACTTAAATATATATATTTAACACCTAGATACAGGACAAACACAAATATCATCATATAAGTATTTGTCCTGAGTGGGGATCGAAACCACGACCCTTGGGGCACGCACAAGATAGGTTCACTACCATCTGCACTATTGGACTCGTCAGTATTTGTTGAAAATGAATTTGTTCTAATGCTTTAATTTCGCGAGGGTCATCGGTCAATTGAGTTATTAAATATTGTTAGCAAATCTATATTACTTGAAAAGGGAATGTTTGGTTAACGATTCAAAACGGCTTATTTGATTGTACTATATAATTAGTGAGAGTAGTTTATCATTAGGGTCAACTAGTGTTCATCCCTTAGTTTAGTTTCATTCCGTTGATTTAATTAAGGAGATAGACTTTAGTTAGACGCCCACGGATTCATTCGAGTAATATCTCAATCCACATATATTGTGTGAGTTATTTGTAATCTTTTTATTTTTTTTTTAGAGAAATAACTTTTAAAAATGATTTCTTGGTTATTTATTTTAATATTTAAAAGTTTTATGCCAAAAAACACATATTTTATCTATTCAATAAAAAAGTAATTTTTTAAATGATATTATAAAGTCAGCAAACAAGCGTACGGTCCGCTTGATGATAAACGAGACCGCAGCCTGTAGATACTAGTGTTATCACAATAATATCACTAGTGTGTCACCAACCTTGTAAACTTAAGATACAATGTCACATTTACCCAGTAATTTCACTGCCTCTACCCTTCAAAACGGAACACAGCAATGTTCACGAGTTATTTGGCGGTAGAAATAGGTGAGAGTGAGGTGACGACCTTGACGAATGCAGACGACCTTTATAGGAGGTCTAACTCTAGTGTATACAAATATATGCATGTATTTTCTCAATCAATAATAAGTTGGATGTTGTTAATAATTCATTGCATGATATCAGTAAAACAAGTGCTTTAAGCTACTTATTTCGGAGTTAAGTTAACGCGTGAGATGTCGTGTAAGATTATTTCTTTATTAAGTAAACAAATTGTTTCTTATATGTGTGTACAAAAGGGTAAAAGAGCAACAAGCTTCAATACATACATTTATTGGGGTAATGAAACAATATGATGGTTTTGGTTTAATTTAAAATATATTTCCTGCTTTTTATGAAGTATTTTTGAAACAATGATTTATTATTATTATTATGTTTCTTCGTTTTATCATAACTCAAGTTTCCTAAGCCTTTGCCTTCCGTACCGTAGGAAACATAAACACTTAGAAGACTGCTGGCTGAACAGATAACGTCCGGGGAGAGGATCTATGCCCTCCTACACCCTTCCCTCCACCCTTCCTGCCCGATTACAGCTTTGTCATGGAAACGAACGGAGGAAAAGGAATTTAATTCATTTCGTAAGAGAGCAAAATTAAATAATAAAACGAAATACGAGTATTTTACATTGGGCCGCCCTTTTCTCTTTCCTGCAGCTTCTATAAAGTCAGTGATGGAGATGCCACTATTAAATTCAAGTCGTGAGATACCGGCAGAGTATTTCACGAGAGTTATTTGTAAGATTGATGGCGGTATATTCATCCGAAATAGTGCGGCTTAAATGCACAGGCCGAGGATGGACAGCAGCATCCCCGTCAAAAAAAGCTGCGCTCTGCGATTACCAACACGCTTGCCCAGTGTGGCAATTATGGGCAAAAAACATCCTTTCTTGGAGAGGCCTATGTCGAGCAGTGGCCGGTATGATGAAATACACACCACACGCAACATCTCATACACATAACTGACTCCGAGATCGTATAGAGCACTCGTGTTACTGACATCAGACTATAGAAGAATCACAAATTTACACTAAAACACAGGACGAACACAAATATTCATGATGAATACAAATATATGTCCTGGACGGGAATCGAACCCACGATACTTGGTGCATATCATAGGATCACTACCATCTGCGCCATCGAGCCTGTCAAATTTAAGTAGGATAATTAAGCGAACACAGAGAATCAAGTCTTAAGTTCTTGGAGTCAGGCTCGGCCAATCATTTACGTTGCAAGTCTGGAGGCGAAAATGCCTTTGGATCACCTCAGAAAAGAAAATTATGCTAGTATACATTTTAATACACCAAATGAATTTGAAAGTATGTTTGTTACGATTTTACACCTTCAATACTCTACTGTTCATTCTGAATTTGTTTGCACACATTAGCTTGAAAAAAAATAAACTCAGTACTCATCTTTATAATATAGTGAAATAGATGTATATATCAAGACTGTACAAAAATACCGGCAAAATGGTTGGAACCAAAGATCTATGATGACATTAGGGCACTATTGGATCGATACACACACTTAAATACACTCAAACACGAACATACTCACACTCCCTTTCTCACACACTTACACATACACGCACACGCACTCACACATACACAGATTATTATCGTAATTGGAATTATACCATAAAAAGTGAATACCTTTTTAAGGAAGAGGGGTGTCTATTGCCACAGGCTTCATTAAGCTTAAAAGGAGGCTCTGGTCACTTTATTTAAGTTAATAATCATGCTTAAGCCAAATAAAAAAATATCATTTCATTTTTCATAAGGTAATTTGCACCCGTTGGCGTATTCGGGAGTGTCTCTATTGTATGTGCTAAAAGTCATGCAAATTAAATATAACCAAACCATCTAGGAAAAATATTTATGTTATAAATAAATATTGTTTTGTGCTTAATGTTATATAATAATATGTATTTACGTTTTATATTTGTGTAAAGAAATTAGTTCTTTAATTATTATCTATGGGCCTATCTATGAATAGAGGGCGCGACTGACAGTGCCATCTTAATGACGTTTTTAAAATATGGCGATAGGGTAGATTAATAAAAAGTTTACTAATTGTGATAAAGGAATCGACTAGCTAATTTTTAAATAGTGGCTAAAATTAATAAACTTTAAATGTCGTTTCTTTGTATTTTCAGAGCAACACATTTATTATTGCAAAATTCCTAAATCACTATAAAATTGTCTTATATTTGTATTTCTTTTTTTGGACCAGGACGACAAAATTGGGTACAGTCCGTATGACAGTATGCGTCAATGCAGCCTATAAACGCTCGTAGCATTATAATGGCTAGCGCATTGTAACTCAAAGATATTATAATACATTACCGATTCATTTGACTGCCTTTCTCACGCTGTAAGTCTGACATGTAGCCTTCCTAAGGAAGGGAATTTTATCTCACAATGCTGTTCAGCCCCGCCCCACTATTAAGTACTGATGGAACCTTTATCACCGCCAGATTTTCTTGTAGATTCCTTTCTGGTGGCTCGTTTAATGAACCAGCATTAGTATAAGGTAGGCCTGATATAAATGTTAGATGACTCTTGTGATCCCGTCGGATCATCAGGGTCATCAGTATTATGAATACCTATAATACAATTTAGTACTTCATATTTCTATTTATTATTTTTGACGATTCAAAAGTGCTTGTAATGGGCCTACTTCAATAAAGAATATTTTGATTTGATTTAAACCACCGTCTTCGGTTTCAAACCTCAGACGTCTCTATTCTACTCTACCGGTACCCAAAACAACTTTCTTTACTTATAAGACGATTCATGCAGTAGCTTGAAGCTTAAGTACGGATTGCTGCCTCACAAATCATATTAATACAGCAAATCCTAATCTGATTATAATGAATTCACAAACTTTCCCGACGCACCCCATGCTTGACGCAAACACGGGCGTTGTGTACAGTTAGTAACTCGCACAAATCATATTTTATCTGGTGAACGCCAACGCGATGGACACATTACAGATATTGGATAATAATATCTCTAGTTGTTGCTGATAAATAACTGCTGTCAGTTGACCTCGAACTTGTTGTTCAAAAGATCAGTACATGGAACGCTCTAGTTTCGATTCCTTCGATGATCTTATCTGGCGAAGATCTTTATTAAAATTGTCTATAGTTTTGTCTGAGGTTGTTGTACAATTGTTAATATTTGTGATAAACTTGAAGCGTCAACACTGCCCAACGTTTTATATCATCATATCAGCGATTACACATCCACTGTTCCTAAACGCAGAGTGACGTTTTCGCGATGGGGATGCTGATGCCTATCGCTGCTCTGTGCATTTGAGATTCACTGTTGTAGATAGGTATACTGCTATCTGTCAGTTCTGGAACCTTAGTCGCCTCTTACTTCATTACTCTACCGGTACCTCACGTTTTATATTCATTATGATACTCATACCTACTTATTAACAGTTAAGATATCTTGCATGTCTTGTAGTGATTGTTTATTTTGTCTTGTATATTTAGTACAATTGCTGACTTTGCTTACAGCAAATATATATGTAGCGAGGATTATATCGTCAGTGCGAGGATTGTATTTATACACCAAGACACAAAATGCTGAATTGTTCATCATTCTCCTGGGTGGGAATCAAACCCACGATCTTTAGCGCACGAGAATTTAAAAAGTTCTAAGAAGACAAAGACTAATATTGGTACATACTTTGAAGTCATCCTTACATAAGAGAACGTTAGGTTACGTTAACTTAGCGGTACGGCTTACGGTAGCGTTAATTGCAAAGCGTAGTTTCGCCACGGTATTACTGCTGATCCTACCAGCTACATATCTTGGCGTCAGGTCAGTGTATAATATTTCCGGTAATTATTTTTTTTTTTTTTTATCTTTCATCAGCTACCCGCCCGGCTTCGCATGGGTGCAATGAGGATAAAAATGGTTATTGTGGATTATCCCTGTTGTAGACCTTTTTAAGGTGTATAACACTGTAGTACATTATTTTGATCTATCTGGTCAGATTTAGCAGGCGTTTGCAATACAATCGAAAAAAAACAAATTACTACATCACATTAGAAACTTCTTAAATTATCTGTGTTTCTCTACTACTTACTGTATTATACATAGATATAAAGCTAATTGCTCTATCTATTTAAAAAAATATACTTGTAGGAACCGGCAGATTAGAATAGTATCTCCCCCTACACCAGGTGTCGTAAGAGGCGCCTCAGGTCGCCTCAAATGCACAGAGCGGGGATGGGCAGCAGCATTCCCGTCGCCAAAGCTGGGCTCTGCGATTTCCAACTGCGTGGCAATTATGGGTAAAATTCCCCCTTTAGGGAGGCCTACATCCAGCAGGGGACTTTTAATACATATGATTAAAAAAAACGCTTAAAAATCCATGATATTGTTTTAAATATCTGAGCTGTTATGTTTCTATGTATGGGATAGACAACAGAAATCGGTTTGTTTTATACTATGTAGTGACGGCTGTTAATTTAGGCGTACAATCTGTTTGACTTTCATAGCTCTAATACCTGCATTGTGCTGGTCCTCCATTGATGATTTTGAGACTCTCGGTGATCAAAGTCGGTCAGCTGACATTTGAACTCCAAAGCAATATCGACTTCAAGTCAACTACATTTGTTATATAAAGTGTTCAAACGAGAAAGCTAGTTAGCAGAAGTTGACAGTTGCAATTACAGTTGGTATGGACTCTAGGTTCTACTATGCTGACAGTCGTATGTACGGCCTTTGTGTGCTTACAAATGGACCGAAGATTCATATATGGTTGTGGAATGGAAAACTATATAGGATTTGATTAGGTTAAGTAGTTTAATATGGACTTAGTATTTTATAGTGCAACTGGCACTATCTGTTGATACATATAGTATCACTTCATACACGTCCACAACGTAATGACAGAAATGTAAACGGTTAGCTATCTGGTTTTTATATATGACTCAATTTTTCATTCACTTTATACTCACTTCTAATACCAGCCATTGAAAGTCTACTGCTTGACATAGGCCTCCCCAAGATAGGGAGAATATTGCCCATAATTGCTGCGCTGGGCAAGCGTGTTGGCAATCGCAGAGCACAGCTTTGGCGACGGGGATGCTACTGCCCATCCCCATCCTGTGCATCTGTTGGTTTTGGTACCTTAGTCGCTTCTTATGACACCTGGTACAGGGGAAGATAATTTCTACTCTGCTGGTACCTCACGGCAAATACCAAATGGCAGAGTTCGCATTGCTAAGTTTCGGTTTGAAGTGTGAGAGCTGTAATGAGATTACTGGAGTAAGTGACATTTTAACTTCATTTCACATGGTTGGCGATACGCTAGTGATATCTTTGGGATGAAACGAGTGTCTATAGACTGCAGTCACTATATCATTAAGAGGAGGACCATATATTTGTTTTCTGATTTCATAATATAAAAAAAACATTATAATCACCATTATAGCAGCTGTAGAGAGTCCATTGCTGGACATTGCCCGTCCCTGCCCGGTCTCGGTTAGATGAACCACCATATATAGGTTGCGGTACCTTAGTCGCCTCTTACGACACTTGGCACTGGGGATGGTACTTTCACTCAGCCGGTATTCCTCAGCTAATCTATATAGATAATAAACCACTTCCATTTAATTACTGAATTAAATATTTACCCGTTTAAATATTTAATTACATACCTGTCTTCATTCGGATGGGTTTAAGACATTGCTGTTCCGGCAAAATTTTATCATTTATGCTTCGCTTTTATTGGTCCTAGCGTAGTATTATATAGCATCTTTTTTGGTAAGTGGGCTATGTAATACTTTCTTTTTCTGACCTCATTTACATTTTAGTGTAATAATGTAAAAAACAGAACTTTCATAAAAATGTTGTACCCCCATTTAACATACTTCGGGGGTAAATTTTTTAAATTGATCTTTCTCAGTGCTCCCCTACGTTATAAAAGGAGCCTTTATGCAAAAAAATAAGTTGCTAATCCTTATAGTTGAGGCCCTACGTTGATATGTCAGTCTATCAATCTGTCAGATGATTTCTCCTTTTGTTTATATGACCTGACTCCGTGGTAAGTCGCTTAAAGCACTTGTGTTACGGACGCCAGACAACAGACGAATCACAAATATACTACTTAAATACATATATTTTACACCCATACACAGAGCAAACACAAATATCATCATATAAATATTTGCTCTGGGTGGGAATCGAACCCACGACCCCTGGTGCACAAGACAGGATCACTACCATCTGCGCCATCGGGCCCGTTAATTAGATTTATAGAATAGATTTGTAGTTTGTGCGAGTCCGCCCATTTACTACGGATTAATTGAAGGGATTTCCTTCATTCGTTTGATGAAAAATATAATAGAATGCGTTTCTTAGGTAGCCGTGAGGAACTGGTAGAGTAGAATTGTACATCCCTCTGTAGATATCATAGATAGAAATAGATGCATATAATTACCGCGTTGGGCAGGCGTGATGGCAATCGCAGAGTGCAACTTCGATTCAAGGATGCTGCTGCCCATCCTCACCTTTTAGTTTTTAATCTGCACTATTTCAGATGGAAATACCGCCATCTGTCTGTTCTGGTAGCTTACGACACTTGTTACAGGGTATTAAGTACTATTCTAGCCTTGCCGGTATTTTACGACTACTTTATATGTGGCTTTATTGTTTAACAACTCTAAACTTTCAGAATAAAAATAAGTGTCTCGGTACGTTTTCGGTACGAATCCTAACAAGCGCCTCTTTCTTTGCAACCGGTTTTCCAACTTCTATAGTTTAATATAAATCCCCCGCGTTCATTGAATTTTCCAACTATGACAAGAGGCCCTCATACAATAGGTCGTCTGCATTGGTATCCCATTCACATCTATTTCTACCGCCAAATAGCATTGTTCGGATTGCTGTGTTTCGGTTTGAAAGGTGAGTGAGGTAGTGAATTTCCGGGTAATATGACATAATATCTACAAGTCACAAGTTTGACAATGCATTAGTGATCTTTGTAACATTACGAGCGTCTATAGGCTGCTGACGCTTACTATCAAGCGGACTGTACGCTTGTTTGTTGATCTATTCTTCTTAAAAAACTAAATTAATTACACGTTAATTACATATAAAATGAGCATTTAATATAAAATCTAATCCCACCATGCAAATATCAGCCGTTGGAAGTCTAGCTAGCCATTGCTAGATATAGGCCTCCCCAAGAAAGGGGGAATTTTACCCGTAATTGCCGCGCTGGGCAAGCGTTTTGTTAATTGCAGAGCGTAGCTTCGCGAGGGAGATGCTGCTGCCCATCCCCGCCTTAGCATTTGAGCTTCACTACTACGGATAGATATACCGCCATCCGTCGATTCTGGTAGTTTAGTCGCCTCTTACGACATCTGGTACAGGGGGAGGTGCTATTCCACATTGCCGGTACCACACGGCATACAAATATGCGGGGGTTCAATTTAGCACTGAACTTAGTAAGATATGATCGATGTCATATTAAATTGTCATTTGCAGTTGTCAGTTGTAACGCAAAATGTTCGCAACTAACAAAATTCTAAATGTCGGGATTTATTGTTTGCCCATTTAAGCGTTATGTTGCCGTTAAACTCGGTCGTTTCCGCGTTATCCCCTTTTTTGCTTGTCTTCGGGCCCCCGGGTTTTCTATAAGGCTCAAAGAGGAAAATAAAGCTTATTTTTCTTGTTTTTATAAAGAGTTCCAGCTAAGTCGTTCTATTCATTTACGGACATCAGTCTTTTGGAGATGTTTGTTACTATTCAGAAGAATGTAAAATTAATTATACCAAAATTTAACCATCGACACATACGAGTATTTACTAGGGATAGACCGCTTACAAAGGTCGTCTGGTTTGGTACCTCACTCTTACTATTTCTTCGCTAAATAGCAGTGTTCGGATACCTATGTTCAGATTTGAATGGTGAGAGAGGTAGTTAGATTTTTGGGTGACATGACATAATAAACATATATACATACATATAACATGACATATAGTCTACCTCATGTTCCTATAAGTGCAAACGAAGATGGGGGATTCTTTTTATCAATCTTTTAGATTTATTTTTTTAAATTTACAAAGCTAAATGTTGCTTATTAATATTAACAGTGCAAAAAAAATAATTTCTATTAAAAATAGCATCCAGTCCCAAAAAATCTAAGAGGGAATTGAGCCGGCGACCGTTTTTTTATAATTTCATTTTAGATTTATTGTCAATCTGCCAAACTGCAGCACTTATTCGCAAACTATACATTTATCAGTTAGTACAAATTATTCATTCAATTAATTATAAAATGTTTAAACAATCCTTAAAACAATTCAAAATGAATTCTAACAATTTAAATAATACCATCATCATCATCATCATATAAGGTCCACTGCTGGGCATAGGCCTGCCCAAGTAATCTACAATAGGACTTGTTATATGCGGCCTGTATCCAGCGCGATGCTGCGGTTCTAGTCAGATCGTCTGTCCATCTTGCGGGTGGAATATATAGATCTTAAAAATATAAATATGTAGATATATTATTGCTGCATTTCATAAAAACTTGCAGAGTGATTTGATAGTAATTTTAAAGGGTAAAACGACTTATTGCGTTCGCTCTCAAAAAATGCAAGAACAAGTGCATAATATACAATTATAATGTATAGTATGACTAATGTGCGATGACGCTGCTACAAAGTACTAGCGCAGATGCTGAATGCTTAAGCATCTACACCAATACCTATTTTTATGGACATAAAGACAAGTAGTGTTTTCTAAGAATGTTTTCAAATGATATTTCGACGTCACATTTGAAGGAAGGCTATCTGGCAGGTTCATTATGTATTGTAGGTATAACCAACCGCCTCCATAAGTCGACAAAAATAGTTACATATACTGGGCACCAACAGTTTCTTTTGCTTTGATTGACGTTTTCGGAGTCCCGGTCTAATGTTCTGACCCTTTTTGAACTGGTTAGTTTTTTCTAGGAAGAAATAGTTACTGTAACTACATATAGAATTGTGAACTCAAAAGATTAAACACAACATAAAGGGTACGTCCTATGTAATTAAACTTCATATATAAAATTGCGTGTCACATGGTTTGTCCGGGATAAACAACTTAACTAATTTTAATTATTTTTTGCTTACTATGTACGGTTTGATGCAACTTGACGGATAAAGAATTTATATCACAAGTTATAATATTTTTCAATATTTTTTAAATTATAAACATATTTAGTTAAGACAGGACAACGTCTATGTGGTAATGACCACTCTTTACTCTTTGAGTAAGTAATACAACGCATGCGTCGGTGAGTGAAATTAGATCCATACAACAAATCAGTAATGGGTTGGAACGGATGCAGTCTGTCTACTTAATGGGCAGCCACTTAAGTTGACATCCAACCCTTAGAAACATCGTTTAGTGACTGCCGTTAACTTTAATGTGACATTACTTTCGTACTTAAAATTCTGTGCTAAGCGCAGTATCCATGTCTTTAAAAATAAATAACAATCGAGTAACCAGAACCAAATAACTGTATGAAACAACAGTATTATTCGATCGTAGACCTAGAACTATACAAATTATTACTTATAACAAGATTCATTTTAGCTTACAATTAAATAAAAGAATATTTTTACATAGCCTAAGGAATAAAAATAAACTAAAACTAAAAAGTCATTTGCGTAAATTACGGTTTGTTTGAGAGAGTATGGCTGTATAATACCTGATAATTTGATAACTTATTAGAGGTAGACCTCAACAAAGGCCGTCTGCATTGGTACCTCACTTTCACTTATTTCTACTGCCAAACAGCAGTGTTCGCATTGATGTGTACCAGTTTGAAGGGTGAGAGAGGCAGTGAAATTACTGGATAAATGTGACATAGTATCTTTAGTTCACAAGGTTGGCGACACGCTTATTGTATCCTCGTGATGTCACGTGCGGTCACGTTTACCATCAAGCGGACCGTATGCTCGTTGTCTGACTTCATAATTTAATAAACCATGACTAGTGCTTAAGTACTGTTAAGTTTACTATTACTGTTAGAGGTAGATAATCTAATCTTTATTTTGATATAATTTTATCAACATATGAAGACTGGATGAAATCTGCATAAACTTATACATACATACATTCATCAAGCCTGTTTCCCATCAGGGTAGGCTAGTCCGCTCTAGTTAGAGACTATGGACTTGTTACGATCTTGGCATACCTCTCTCGCTTCCCTTACTCGCATTAGTCCTATCACACACGCTCTTTTATTCTTGCTTGTTCTAACCTGGCCCTTCTTTAATACCTCTTCTACCTGGGTAAGATATGTTCGCCTCTGTCGTCCTATACCAACTCTTCCATTCACTTCCGCTCTATAGATTTGTGCAGTCATTCTACTTTCATCCATCCTTTCTGCATGTCCAAACTATCTTAACATTTCTTTCTCTATTACTTTTACAACATAATTTTTTTACACCACATCGATCTCTTAACACACTATTCTTTTATCTATCTTTCAAACTCAAACCATTCAAACTTCGAAGTGCTCTCATTTTAACAGCATTTATTCTACTCGCGTGCTTCTTCTGCTTCAACTCAAGATAATATATTTCTCACAATTCTAGAAACATAACCATTGTTCGTAACTTGAAGTGAAATGTCGAATTTTTTGTGGAAGTTTTAACATAATAGTTTTCTATCAGAATGAGTATATTACTCATGTACTCTGATGCGATAATTTATATTAATTTTGAAAGAATCCTAATAAGAATACTGTTTTTTGTGGTTGCAGTTCAGTATTTCTTAACGATAGGCGGCCCCGATTCTGCATTTTGTCCACATCTTGTTCGTAAGAACTTTATCATGGGTTCCATCTCCATTCAGGACAAAAATAAGATGAAACTTTTTGTGTCTGGGTGTAATTTATATATATTTAAGCCGTCATCCTTTCAGCTCTGCTGAACATATCTCTACATGTTGCTGGACTTCGTCCAGCTGTCGTTTCTCAGGGTCTAAAAATTATCTGTGCCAAATTTTATCAAAATCGGTTGAGAGGTTTAAGCGGGAAAGCGTAACAGACAGACAGAGTTTCTTTCGCATTTATTTATATTATATTTATATATTATTAGGGATATTAGTAGGGATTTGTTCGTTTGTACTCCCCCTAACTTTCGTCTTTGCCGATATTGAAGAAGAGATCGAAGGAGTATTATCGAGATTGTTTAGTTCAGTTATCGAACAATTGTTGTTATTTGCCAATGCTGTACTTATTTCAAGAATGTATTACATTTTTCATTTTTAGATTTAAAAGTGTGTGTCATGTTCTTACGTTATTATTAATATTTTTTGGTACATCTCATACTACCTCATGTTTTTAAATACGTTTTCCAGACATTTTCCATGCAAAGGTTGCTAGAAGTTGCTCTATGCGAAAAGGCCGCCAAATGTACTTTACTACATTAATATTATTGTTTGTAAATTTAGGTGGACAATAAAGTGTATTATTATTATTAATATATGAATTGATTGGGAATGTATATATTAATTTAGTGATTAAATAGGGCCAGCATTTACATGTCAAATTTAAAAGAGCTGTTATTTTATTATTACATATTATTACAGCTATATACTTAAATATAGATTTTTTAATACATAGATATGCATATACGTATATTCCAAGTCAATAAGAAGTAATAAAATCACACAAAGTGCAGCGACAGCAGCATATCATCTCTCAATGTTTACAAGGAAAATTTCGGTCCCGTTCTAATATCAATACGTCTGTTTAAATAGTACGAGAGAAAGCCAGTGTGGTTCAGTTAGTATCAACTGAAATGTAAGCGGTTTCATTTGTCGAATACGCTTTAAAATCATATCGTATATTAATATTATTTATAAAGTATATTTGAGTTTGAGTTATGTTAAGATATGCTATAATGTAAATGCTGTAAGCGTTTTGTAATACGTTCAGCATTTTTTATTAGATCAGGTCGACAAACACCCATACTTTTTTACGTCATTTTTTACATCAAAGATTTGACGGGCCCGATGGTGCAGATGGTAGTGATCCTATCTTGTGTGCCATGTTTGTTTCCCACCCAGAGTAAAAATTGTTATGATGATATTTGGGTTTGTTCTGTGTCTAGGTGTTAAATTTTAAAATTATGTATTTAAGTAGTATATTTGTGATTCCTCAATTGTCTGGCGCCCGTAACACAAGTGCTTTGAGCGACTGACCACGGAGTCAGGTCAATGTATAAGATGTTGTGGGAAATTGTTATATACAGTCCACGTGATAGAAAGCGTCACTATAGACGCTCATTATATCACAAGAATATCACTTACGCGTTGTTAATCTTATGACTTGAAGATATTATGCCACATAACCTTGTAATTTTACTTTCTTTCTCACCCTTCAAACCGGAACACAGCAATGCGAACACTGCTATTTGGTGGTAGAAATAGGTGAAAGTGAGTTACCATACAGTAGACCTTTAGTATAAAATCTACCTTACCAAGGCCTCATACAAAATGTAATTGTAATTTGTAATGTATTGAACGTTTAATCAGTCAATAGTAAATTATTCAAAACAGCCGGACAATATTACAGCTGTCAGTAATGTGACACATAGATTGAACTAATTACTAGCGACATTTGTCTCTGAGTAGCGTCACACCACAATGTTGTGTTACATAAGCCGATAATAATTGGCATAGTGGGCCGAGTTCTGATTCAAATGTCAATCAATTGAACGCTTACTATAAATTAGGGTTTTAGGGAGAGGGTGACGACACATTGTCCATTCAAAGTTCGGACTTTTCCGAAATACTAACGGGACAAGCAAAACTCCTCATTTTTTGTGGCGGCACAAAACCAACAATAGACGTGATAACAAAATTATTCGTATACTAGCTGTCCTAGCAAACGTTGTTCTGCCATATAAATTTGTAAAAAAATAAACAACTATTAATACTATTAACTAGTGTAGGTATATGTATTTGTGGTATATTAGGGTTTTGATAAACCACATTAACAAAAAAAAAATTTAGGTACATAAAATTTAAAAAACATGTTAGGGTTGGATAACGCTTATCACTTACGGGTATGAAAAATAGATAGTAGCCGAATTTCAGACCTACAGAAAATGCATATACAACTCGGTCAAGCCGTTTCGGAGGAGTATGTAACTATTAGTTACCATATTCCTCCGAAACGGGTGACACGAAATTTTATATATTAGATAATGTTACTAGAATGCCAAATAATTATATATTACATCCTTGTGTTGATATCAACACAATATCTCAGTGGTTCCTAACCTTTTATTGACTTGGAATTATTTGTATGGATTTCTTAAATTTCTTCTATGAATATGAAAATATACTGCTCTCCTTTCATATTCATAGAAAATATAATATTCTTTGTAGAAAGTCAAATAGGTAAATTTTTAATCAATGGGGTACTTGGAGCTATTATTATAACCACACATGAATTCTTAAATATTTTTGTTGACTATATTTTGAATTCTGAGAAAAAAGAGCATGAATATCATTCGGACAAATATATTTTTTCCAAAGATCTCTCTTCATTCCCAATATATCCTGGTAATACCTAAATAGCTGTGAGGTACCGGCAGAGTGGAATAGTACCTCCCTCTGTATCAGGCGTCGTAAGAGGTAACTAAGCTACCAGGACTGACAGAATGCGGCATATCCAACCTAAACAGTGTGGCTTAAATGCACAGTGCACTATCCCAATATCAGCATCCCTATCAAGAAGGCTGCGCTCTGCAATTACCAACACGCTAGTCCAACGCGGCAATTATGGGCTAAATTCCCTTTTCTTAGGGAAGCCTCTATCCGACAGTGTACTTCCAATGGCTGATATGATGATATCTAAAAGTGCTTTTAACTATTTAAATGTACTAAAGTTATTTATGGTCACGTGAAAGTATTTAAATAACCTTAATCTGAGACCAGTCTAAAGGCATATAAAACCATTTGAGATGTTCAATCGCTTTCTATTGTCCATGTACCAATAATATCTGATCAATTCACGCGTTCAGAGCATCACCGTTCAGAACAGAATAGAAAGAACTCATATGGAGAAAGCCAATATCGTTTAGCATAAAACCAATATAGTGGAACCAATAAAGTGCGGTGGGCGGCACCTGAGTCGCGTTTACAGAATTATAGGCCACGTGGTTGCAGGTCTTTGAATATATACATTTATGTTCTGGAGTTTTATGCAGCGTGCGGGGCCGGCATGCATTGGAAATGTGTTAGATCGGGAGATGCGAATGGAGGTGAAGAACCTTTGAAACCGTGGCTTGAAGTGATGGAAAAGAATTTGTGTTATATGTATGTACGAGTGTTCGCTAGATATTATACTGCAACTTTACTCAAATCACTCAAGTCACAAGTAAAAAAAATTTTGTAAGCGTAAATATTATAAGGCTGTATGTAATTCCGTGAGAATAGTGTTGACAAAGCATTGTCTCAAATATTTATTCTAGTTTTCTTCCCTAGCTTTACAAAACTTACTTAGGTTTTTATTTCGACGGGCTTGAAGGCGTAGATGGTATTTAAAAAATATCCAACAACATCACATACATTGACCTGACTCCGTTGTAAGTCGCTTAAATTACTTGTGTTACGGACGCCATTCAACCGAGGAATCACAAATATACTTTTTAAAGGGTGAGCGAGTTAGTGAAATTACTGAGTAAATGTGACACGATACCATCAGTTCATGAGGTCACAGATGCTAGTGATATCCGCTATTAGCCGAAGTCACGTTACCACTTCTAATATTAAAAAAAAACTAAGTTTAATTTAGTCTTCAAATATCTGTACTAAAAATTACCTCACATATTTTTGTTTTTAGTTGGTCATAATTGGGGCTATGACGATAGTAATGTTTGTAAGGCATGATGACCGAACTAACGATTTTTCAATTTTTTTGTTGTTTGGATAAATAAATCCTGAAATGATATCGTGTTGTACGAGGTAAAACAAAAGCTGAACGATGCTTAATTTAGTCTGACACGCCATTACGAAGTTTAACCATATTCTGTTTTGTGCGGGCGTATATGTGACAACGTTACAAGTTAAGTTACTTTAAATTTAGTCTTAAAATATCGTACATAGGTTTACCTAGAAATTATATTTAATAAAAATAATATACTCTTTATTGTACACCAATGAAAACAACACAAGAACATCACATAAACATGGAATAGTAGTTACAAGAGGCGGCCTTATCGCTAAATGCAGTTTCTTACAGGCAATCTTTGGATAGAAATAATGTTAAGGCTGGTGGAAGTTTGAGGTGTATTTAGTACATACATACATAATAATAAACATACATATAATACACATACATTCAAATAAATATATAAAAGAAAGTTACATAACAAGGAAAGTGACAGAATCAAAAAGCAAAATCATAGTGACAGATAATATACTCCTTCACCATTGTCTTAAAAATAGAAAGAGAATGTTTATATCTTTATAGATATAATATTTGATCCTACAGCCCTAGTTGTGACTATTGTCTTTGGATTCTTCATCATCATCATAGCAGCCGTAAAACATCCACAGCTGGACATAGACCTCCCTAGAAAAGGGGGAACCTCTCGGAACTTTTGCCCATAATTGTCTCGTTTAAAACTTGGTGGCATTTTAACTATACTGCTTCGGATGCATACCGCCAGCTGCCGGTACTACACTTGTATAGGGCAAGGTACTTGTGATACTATTCTACTCTACCGATACCACACGGCTAGATTGGAATTATTAAATAAATGCATATACTTCCGCCTGATAATCAGTTTTACACGACACTTGCAGCGCGCATTCTGACTTTTATGTTAAAATTCATAAGGTTACAGAGTTTGTAATTATCAATGCCTCTCCCATTTGCGATAAATTACCACCGCTACCAAAAAAACCCTATGTACGGAAGTTTCCACGTGCTCTGCGAGGAAAGCCACCATCGCAAGATTTGCGGGATCGGAGCGGGAGTCACGACGATCGCTCGTCGTCGTCGTTGGGGACGTCGAGGAGCATCTACGAAAGATTGCGTGTGTGCGTGTGATAGAGAGCAATAGTAAGAGGGTGGCTGAGAGAGGCACATAATAAAACATTATGGTATATGTAAAAATAAGCGTAAGGTACCGGCAGAGTAGAATGGTACCTCCCACTGCACCAGGTGTCGTAAGAGGTGACTAAGGTACCGAAACCGACGGATGATGGTATATCCACCCAGAACAGTGCAGCTCAAATGCACAGGGTATGTTGGGCAGTAGCATTGCCAACGCGAAAGCTGCGGTCTGCGATTGCCAACTCGCTAGCCCGGTGCGGAAATTATGGATAAGATTCCGTATTTTTAAGTCCAATGCCCAGCATTGGACTTCCAATGGCTGATGTGATAATGATGATAATGAAAAAAAGAATTGTTTATATTAAATTCCACTGAGACCAACAGTTTATTAACTAAAGCGACTCGTCCGAGTTGAAATAATAAAGCGGCTTGTTAATGCTATCCTTGTAATTCGTCACAAAAGGACTGTATAAAAGTGACGACGTGGCCATTCGTTTGATAACAACGCCCGACATCAGAGCACCTCGCGCTTCTTTATTGCCGGTCCAATGATGCCGAATTGTGGTCGGGAGATTTCCACCGAGACGAGTGGCACAAGTTTATGGGAGTGCTAATTAAATTTGAAATAGCCTTTTAGGTGAGAGAAGTTTTAATTTTATCGTATGTATGAGATATAATAAAACCAGACTAAGTAATAGTAGACGTATGTTTTTATTAGATAATGCTAATATTGTATACTAGCTAGCAGAGGGAGGTACTATTCTACTCTGTCGTGAGGTATTGTCAGAGTAGAATAGTAAATGGCCTCCCCGTTTACTGTTCTGCCCTGTACCATGTGTCGTTAGAGGCGACTAAGGTACCTGAATCGACAGATGGCGGTAAAACCATCCGCATTAGGGTGGCACAGGGAGATGTGCAGCGGCATCTCTTGCGCCCTGCGATGCCAACATACTTGTCCATCGCAGCAAATATAGGCAAAATTCTCCCTTTCTTGGAGGAGGCCTATATCCAGGAGTGGACTTCAAATGGCTGATGTGATTATGATATAAAAGTTGAAAGCTATCGATAAAGAAGAAATAGTTACGTACTTAATTATTTTGTAGGATTCATGCATTGAAATATGCTGAATTTATATAGAAATGTTTAGAATAACCACCTAGTGACAAGAGCTATTATTTGTTTTTTATAACAATTTAGTTCTGAAATTTATTGTTTTTTTCTTTACTCACGTACATGCGCCAATCCTTATCCCATCGGAGTAGGTAGAGACTGTGAATCTCCACTTGCTACGATCTTGGCATAACTCTCTCATTTCCCTTAACCGCATTGGTCCTTTTGTACACGCTCGTTTACTCATTCTTAGTACTTCTGACCTGGCCCTTCTTCAATACCTCTTCTACCTGATTAAGATATGTTCGCCTAGGTCGTCCTATACCAACTCTTCCAATCACTTCCCCTCTATATATTTTTGCAGTCATTCTACTTTTATCCATCCTTTCCACAACTAAACCATCTCAACATTCCTTTCTCTATTTTTTTAGATAATTAGCTGTAGGGTGCCGGTAGAAAAGCCACCCTCTTTTACTGAGAAATTAGAACAAACAGATGGCGGTATGTCGATCTGAAACAGCTCAGCTCAAATGCATGCAGCAGAGCGAGAAAGGCCAGCAGCATATCCAGCGTTACTCTGCCATCACGTCTGTCCAGCATTGCAATGATAAAAAATTATTACATTAAACATCAGCAGTATGAATTTATATTTATAAACCAAATTTTTTAATCCTCTGGTACAATTTACAACGAAACTTGTAAATACTCCCAATTTGCAATGATTTGAATATAAATAAGTATTTGAAACTCGGCACCGCCGTGGAATTATAATCACCCGGAAGGTGCGGGACGCCATAATTCTGTTTTCACGACAATGACTGATAATGGCAAGCCGAGGAAGATCCAATTTCATTTACCTCTATATAAATTTTGACTTAATTCAGCTTAAGAGTAAACCACGAAGAAGTTTCATTGTATATTTGACAACTGTTTACTCACCAACTTGGTAAACAGATATGTTCTTATAAATGCATTTATAAATAAATAAATAACAGCTATATATATAAGTATATAATATTCGAATATTTTGAAATATTTGTATTAAACAAATGAGAATAGGCAAAGAATTACTATATCTTTTATAATGTTGTTTGCGCCACTTTAACAATTTCATTATTTAGAACTTCCTAAATTTGTATTTCTTTTTTTTTCTTTCTTTCTTCTGTGTTGGTGCCATAATATGCAGTTTTAGGAGCAAGATTAAGAACTGAAGGAAACAAAACGGTTTATAATCTACCTCCACCTGTATTGGGTAGCATGCGCTATTATCAGAGCAAACAATATCCTCTTTACGATGGATAAAAAATCTGTCAAGAGTTTTAAATGCTAAATATGATCATGCTAAATCAAAAATGAAAAGACTCCGTAAGAGGACCAAAATTATCGACATATCTCAGCGTATTAGCAAGTTAAAGTGGCAATGAGCGGGGCATATTATTATGGAGTGGAGATCACGACTCGGTGAGCGTAGTGTTGGACGTCCATCTACAAGGTGGACAGTTGATCTGGATGTCCTACAGCTGATCATCAACGATTAAAGATAGTAATTAGTGAATAGCATAGTTTAAAATTAATCATATAAATATGACACGGTGAAGAGGACAAACCGCACGATTGCGCTGGACGCAACAACCGGTCCAATTAGAAATCATTTGGAGAGGCTTATTTTCAGCAGGGGACCTTCTGTGGCTAATGATGATGATGAACTATATAATTAGGGATATAAATTCATGCAACACCCTACACGTTTACCTGATTTCGAGATAAGTAGCTTAAAGCGAAGTTCACAGATATCAGTTAGAGGAATCACAAATACAAATCTTAAATACATATTCTAACACTCAGACACCGCACAAATATTCATCTTATAAATATTTGTCGTAGATGGTGATTAAACCCACGACCTTTGTCGCCAAATATACGAATACTACCGAATGCGCCAACGCGCCTGTCAACAAGATGCTATTATGAGTTAATAAAACAAAATGATTGCGATATATATCAATGTCTCAAAAATTAATTCCTCTGCCAACCGGCGCGGGCGCGAGGGACGAAGGGCGACAGGCGCGGGGCTAGCGGTGCGGAGCGAGGGGCGCGGGGCGAGCGTTCGAATTCGTTTAAATTAGCCGGTAACGCGGATTTATCGCGTTTGACAGTTGTGATTAATGACGGGCCCGCTCCGGGGTTAGGCTGAGCGCACACTGTTTGGTCCGGCGTGTCCTTAACACGTTTGTGTTCTGTGTTTATAAATTGCGTGACACAATGGCAGGGGATATATGTTCTACATATTTGGGCTAATATTATAAGACAAGTTAATGATATAGCGATGTCCTATGTCAGCAAAACGTAACCTCTTACCGTTAGCCTTCTAAGTCAACCAAAAATAGCTTATCGAGCTATGGAGAAGTTGAAGTGGCAGTGGGCACTTTATACGCAGAACCAAAGCCGAGGGAATAGTAAGGTTCTAGAATGGAGACCACGTACAGGCAAGCGCAGCGTAGGGCGTTTACCCGCAAGATGAACCCATATTGACGCAGGGCATAAACTATAAGGACTAGAAACTTAAAATTTTGCACACGGTTTCCTTTTATAGCGTATAGGGGCACTTAAAAAGGATTATTGAAAATTCAGCCCCTAAAGAGGTAAAATAGGGGACCAAAGTAAGTATGAAACTTTGTTTGAAGTTTTAGAAGTTATTTGAATTAAATTCAGGATTAAGGTTCTTCATTTAAAGCCATGAAACACGTGTAACTTATTATTTTTAAAAATTCATCCCTAGAGGGGTAAAAAAGGGTACACAGATTAATGATATTTATTTTAATGAGAAAATTTTCCTTTGTTTGATTTTAAAGACATATTTATTAACTAAATTAGCTGGTGGTTTTATCTACCATATAACACACCCGAGTTATAATATTTGAACAGTTAATAACATACTTAATATTTAAACTTACAACATGTCTTATACATTATTAACCTAACTCCGAAATAAGTCACATCCCACATCATCATCATACCAGTCATTAAAAGTCCACTGCTGGACATAGGCCTCTCCAAGAAAGGAGGTATTTTGCCGAATCCCCGCTGGGCAAGCGAGTTGGCAATTGCAGAGTGAAGCTTTCGCGACAGGGATCTGCTGCCCATCACCGCCCTGTGCATTTGAGCTGCACTGTTTCGGGTGGATATACCGGCATCTATCGATTCTGGCACTTTAATCGCCTACTAAACACTACCTGGTGCAGTAAGAGGCACTATTCTACTCTGCCGGTACCTCACGGCTAGTACCTAGCCCACATCCAGACAATAAACAAACACAATTATTTGTCAAAAAAATATTTTTCCTGGTTGGCGATCAAACCTACGGCTCTTGGCCCTAGATAGGATCACTATTATCTGCGTCAACGGGACCATCAAGATTATTAGTTAATGTCCATTTATTTAATCTATTTATAGTTTATTCTACTTCTGTGTCTATACTTATTGAATGATTTTATAAAGATGAAGAATATATATTTATTGAATGTATTGTTTTATATGACTTAAGCAACTTATCTTGGAGTCTGGTCAATGTATAAGATGTTGTGTAAATCTATACGAGTAATATAAAACCCAGCAATCCGCTGGTTTATCATTCTTCACTGCTGATATTGTAAAGAGTAGCTGATACTAGAAATTAGGAAAAAAGAAAATGCAGTAATTTCGAATCCGACGAAGTATAGGTTTTTTAATCCTGGTTAGTATATTAATCTGTCATGGACATTTAACTATTTGTTTGACAGATCGATGTCTGATCAATATTTAATACCTAAGTAAATGGCCATGAAGTTGGCCATTGAGCGCTCTTACCATAATTTTGTGAATATTCTTGTTAGATTTGGAACGCGATTTCTTTTCAGCCAGGCGTATATGTCACTTCCTGATCCCGTTCGGTTTGCAGCTAGGATAATAACTTGTTAGTTTTTGTTGGTAGTTTACACTTGTGGCAGCAATTTTCTTTTTTATCGTATTTCAGGTGGTAATACAAATAAAATATAGTATTAT
The DNA here is from genome assembly GCA_020976665.1 of Heortia vitessoides. Classification (NCBI taxonomy): domain Eukaryota; kingdom Metazoa; phylum Arthropoda; class Insecta; order Lepidoptera; family Crambidae; genus Heortia; species Heortia vitessoides. The sequence goes on from JACJUM010002496.1 coordinate 12,520,583, forward strand.
GTTATTGTAAACAAAAATCGATTCATATAGTACTCTATATATACATCAAGCCTGTGTCCCATCGGGGTAGGCAGGGACTATATATCTCCACTTGCTATGATCTTGGCATACCTCTTTCGCTTCCTTAACCTTAAAGAAGTTTGTTTATTTTCGATACTTCTGACCTGGCCTTTCTTGATATCTTCTGCCTGGTTAAGTTATATTCGCCTAATTTGTCCTATACTAACTCTTCCATTCAGTTTCACTTTATATATTTGTGCAGTCAATCTACTTTCACCCATTTTTTGCATGTCCGAACCATTTCAATGTTTGTTTCTCTATTGTTGTCTCTACATTATCTTTTACACCACGTCGATTCTTCTATATTTCTAGAATAGACTAATATTCAAAAAAATAACGTGCGGACGAAGTCGCATTCGGCGACTAGTTAGATAATCAGGCGCCGACGCACGTCAGCAATTTACAATCCCCCAGTTCATTCGTTTTATGACCATTTTACGACAAACGCTCGCGTACAGAAACATTACTTGCATATTTGTTTATCACATTCTTCGTATTTTGTCCGAAACACGCCACAATAAAGCCATTCCATTTGTATCTTAATGAAAATGTTAAACCGTTTTCATCTATAGGCACTTATAATTTTAAAATTTTTATATCACATAATAATCATCACTCCAGCCGTAGGACGTCTCACTGCTGGATAAAGGATTCCCTAAGAGACTTCTAATAGAACCTGTTCTATACGACCTATATCCAATGCCGAAGCGTGATATCGATTTTACTACTATACGGCGCCATCTGCCATAATTTTTACGCTCTTTGCCGATTCACTAAGCTACATGTTTTTACGGATCTCTTTTAATTCGACCACGCAAAGAGACTCCCATCGTATCGATCTGCATAGCTCTATCTACTTCGAGCTGGTTAACATAGTGAGATACCACGTTTCCATTTCATATGTATATCGCTGGTATTACAAATCTAGATTTTTAACTTCAAACGCTGAAATATATCGTTAATTGTTGTGTGGCAGTCATAGAATTTATTTACTGCTTATTGATTTAAACAAAAGAAATTACATAAGGTTAACTTTTAAGTGACAATTAGATATCTTAGATATACTTTATTAGTTTCTTTAAAACGATAAAGTTACAAAAATATTGGACACAGCAATTTTCAATAATACTATTTGTATTCAATAATACTAATAACATTTGCAAAATTGCAACATATACCGCTGAATTTGGGGTTCCACAGGATCGAATCTAGGACCGCTGTTCTTTACTTTAATTTTTCTATTATGTATTCGCAGACGATATAAAACTATTTTAATACATACAGCCTACTTTAGATTGCGCTGCACTTTCAAACTGATAGAAATACACTTTTTTTTATAATGCACTGTTAATAATATGTCCTTAAATATAAAAAAAATGTCAAGTGATTTAATTTACCAAAAGAAAAATTGTGACTCTTTCCTTATAAAATCATTAACGAGTGTCTGGAACATGCGAACTTAGGTGCGCGGCCTTGGAGTGTTCGACTCTGAGCTTTTCCATTACGTCTCGGTTGTACCAAAAAACGTCTTCTCTATACTTTTGTTTCAAGCAAACTTGAAACAATACAAAAACGGTTTGTTCGTAATTTCAAATTAGGTCTAGGTAAGTTTTGTAAACCTATGTTTAACTTGCGGAGTTCAACCTTGATTCACTTCTGATGAGATGACAACCTTTTAACATTAATAAAATTCTCGACTCTACTCTTGACACCGTTGTCTTATGCCATGTTTCATTGATATGTTCATCTAAACCCAACCGTAGACGGTAACTTTTTATGTATGGACTTTAATATATGTAAAGAAATAATATTTCTTTAATTTTGAATTTCGCCGCGCTTACTACATTACCAATGACATAGACAACTGACAAGCGCGAGAGTCTGAGGTCAATGGTCAGTTGAGAGGTTATAAAAAAATAGCATTATATTAGATTATTGTGATTTGTTAATTAAAATAGATAAATAAGAATAATTGGTGGAAGAATAGACTTTAATTGTCGTTTCTTCGTTTTCAGGTAAAGTTATAATAATAGGGTAGTTAAATAAGTTATTTGTAAGATTATATAATAATATTTGTAAGAAATTAACGGAATAAATCTTCGTTTTCAGAAGCAACGCATAAGTTTATTTTTAACCTAAAATTGAAGGATAATCAATATATATATTCTATCAGAGCTTTAAATCTTTTCGAATGTGCATGCGGTTTTCTGATAACATTAGTTTGTTTCTCACATAATTCATAATTCTTAGTAATTAGATTGAAATTAAATTAGATTATAAATAACATATACTAAAGATTGAAATGGTGTCTTCGGTTGTTATTGGAATGCAGATTTAGTTATAAGTAATTATATTAAAAATATTTGTATTCATTGATTTGTTTTTGAATCCGTGCCAAAAATAAATAATGTAAAATAAAAAAATATATATATATTTATATATTTTTGTGTATATATTATTTTTATTTATAGTTTTAATGATACTTCTATATTGTTGTTCCGCTGAATAATATTTATTTGAAGGTAGAGTTGAATAAGGACTAAAGAATTCTTGTATAACTGTATGAAAAATATTAACTACATTCTAATTTTCCATGTCAGAGTAAGTTTATATTAGAAAAGTTTAATTCGTACTTTATTTCAAAAATGAAAATTTAATGGGAAATAAAAATGAACAACTAATTATGATCAATTTGCACAAAAGATATATTTTTGAACTTTTTTGTAGAATTTCTTGAAAATGGGACTAATACTCAATGGAGATGTATAAATGATATGAATAATATGTTTTGTGCATTAATTGTGTATTCAAAAATAACGGGCTTAATCTTAAGCGCCAAAGGTCGTGGGTTCCATCCCTACCCAGAGCAAATATTTATATGATGAATATGTATATTTTTTCTGTGTCTAGGAGTTATTTATTTGTATCTAAGTTTATATTTGTAATTCCTCTGTTGTCTGATATCTGTAACACACAAGTGCTTCAAGCTACTTATCTCAGAGTCTGGCAATGCAGGTTGTGATGTATGAACTTATTATTTATTAATTCGAAATATCACTAACAACAATGCTATGCAGTGTTAGCAATGAGTTGGTTTAATCATGCTAAGCTCTGAATCTGTCATTTATTGGTTGTCTATGTATATTAACTATAGATCCTCTTTGAAGTCCTATGTTAGATTCTCCTTGAGGACACACCTCTTAAATAGATTCTTATACCGATTCAATATGGAATGCATTATTAAAAATCGCTCGTGGAGATGGCTCGATGGTATGTTTCAAGTTTGTCTCTTACTGAACAATCAATAACTTCTTAATTGGCCAAGTGAACGAACTGTAACGCCTAAATAAGCTTTGGAGTCTACTGCAAAACTAATTCTTAAGTGTTATGATTGCAATTTATGAGACAAGGTCGCTATTTATTTGTTTATAGTCTCTTCATTGTCTGAACAACAGTTGGACGTCCAATGGGGGATATAGGCCTAAGAACAGGGTAACCTACGCTGTTTTAGGTGGGTATAACACCATCTGTTAGCTCTAGTACCTCCTCCTTATCTTACGACACCTGGTAAAGAAGAGGTTCATAGAAATTCTACTCTACCAACTCTATCTTTACAACAAACAAGTTCAATCATAATCATATCAGCTATAGGGGAATTTTTGCCCATAACTGCTGCACAGAGCAGGCGTCGAGCAGCAGTGCGCATTTTCGCGACGAAAATGCTGCTGCTCATCCCCACCATGTAAGTTGCGCTGTTTCGAATATTATATTTCGGCTATATCGCCATCTATCTGTTCCAGTACCTCAGACGCGTTTTACGACACCTGGTTCAGAGATAGGTACTATTGCAACGGTACCCTACGGCTTCAATGATTTCGTTGCTATGATTAAAATTTGGAGATAGAAACAGAGCAAATACTGTCACGAAAGTAGTGTAATTGTTTGGTAGGAAAACTTCAGGCTTGTTATAGTACCGGCACAAAAGAATACAAACAAACCCAAACATCCAATGTTCTGTATATATAATACTGTAACTTGTATCATTATTTGTTGCAGAACACGGAGGGACGCAGATCAAAGGAGGCTACATGCTGCGATACAAACGTGGGTATCAATTATGTAACCACAATTACTAATGAAGTATTACATCTAGACTGTTTCAGTCAACACTGAAACTTGGCGACACATCAAACGCAATTAACACTGGGCAAATTATTGCGGCATTACGCGAATTTCAACCGAGTTTGTGTGAATTGGATTATGCTAATGGTAAAAAAAACTTCGGTTGCTTTGCAGCAAGTGTCTTCGAGAGATTGTTCATCCCAAGAGAATTATTAATTAATTATATTCACATAACATTTCATATATTGACCTTACTCCGTGGTAAGTCGCTTAAAGCACTTGTAATACGGATATATGACAATAAAAAACTAATATAATACTTAAATACATATTTTTTACACAAAACACAAATATTCTCATTTAAATATTAGTCTTGGGTGGGAATCGAATCTACGACCTTTGGCATGTAAGATAGAATCACTACCATCTGCGCTATCGGGCCTGTCAAAAGATACGGGGATTATTGCCCGTAATTGACGCGCTAGAAAGTCGTAATGGGGCAATTGCAGAGCGCAAATGCGCGACGTAGATGCTGCTGCCAATCCTGTAGAATTTAAGCTGCGATATTTTGAATGAATATACCGCCATTTGTTGGTTCCGGTACCTTAGTCACCTTCCACAACACTTGGTACAGAAAGAGGCACTATTCTACTACGCCGGTACCCAAGGGCTCTCAAAATGCTTACAGAAATTAAATGGTAATTCTAATTTAATTGTCTTATACTCAACCTTTTGTTATACAAAATTATTAGTGTCTATAACTTCATACTAAATCATCACATTATCATAATAGACATAGAATGTCCACTCCATAGGCCTTCCCAAGAAAAGGGGAATTTTGACATGGTGGTAATCGTAGAGCGCTTCCACGCCTACTTGACGGGAATGCTGCTGCCCTCGAGCAAATCTTGTCCGGGAGATCGTGGTACATCATTCGCCTCTTATAACATCTTGTACAGGAGGAGTTACTGTTTTAAACTGCCGGCATCACATAAAATAAACCAGCAATTCAATGAAAAAAAAATTTTTTTTTATTTAATTTAATTTAACGAAATTAGACAATTCGGGATCTCCGTCCAATAAAATAAATCCTGTAGTTAAAAAAGCCCTACATTTTAGGCATTTTATATTTTGTATTATTGATTGATTGATGAAGATCTTTGAAATTGATTTATTCGTATATTCAAACTGAGTATCGATTTTTTAAAACACACATTTAATTGTTTTCTTCCCGAATAAGTCACTAATTTTAAAAACAAACAGACATACTTATAATAGATTCTGTTTTGGAACACTAATTTATTTTGAGTATCCTTATTTTTATAGTAAAACAGCGAAAAATGCAGGACAGATATAAAACTCGTCATTGATAGCATCACTCTCAAAGGTTAGTTAGGTAATTAGTTAGCTCAAATTTAATGAATCATGTGAAAAGTCAATTCTATATACAACTCTTAATTAATAAAGTATATTCCTGTAAAGTGTACATTGACCTGTCTCCGTGATAAAGCACTTGTTACGGACATCTGACAATAGAGAAACTACAAATATAATCCTTAAATACATAAATTTAACACCCAAACATAGAACTAACACAAATAACATCATATAAATGTATGTCCTAGGTGGGGATCGAGCAGTATCGAAAGTAAATAAAGTATCCTAAAACATAAATTATTACCTAAAATAAAAAAGATTGTATTTATTTAGATTTAAAATTCTTATACGTTACGTTATGCTATTTTTATGAAAACGGCAGTAAGTAATTTTATTGTGAGTAGTGAACTCGTTAGTATTCAGAAACCTTGTTTTGTCAATTGTCGGACAGACACAGTTCTCTTTAAAATACATTTTAAATAAAAGCCGAAGAAAAAAAGGGCGCTGTCATTTCAACACAAAAATAACACTAGGAAAAATTCGACATGTCCCCTAAGTCTTCGTAACACAACAGTGATGCAGTCCCCCGGTATGAGAGAGATGCAGGTTCGAGTACCGCGTAACACCTAAAACAAGTTGATTATTTTTCTAGTAAATATTACTTTAGAGGTTTTATGCTAGACAAGAGAAATATAAAAATCCTACCCGAAGTCTGAGACAAAAATAATTTTACAAGAGAATATTATCTTTAATATAATGTTTATTTTCGATGCACACCAACTTTAGAGTAATTAAATAGTTCAAAAGAAAGATGTAGAAAAGGATCGTTGCGTCATTCATAGGCTTAGGGCGAGTAGGGTGCCCTCGAAGACTGTCCCCCGTTTTATTCATTCTTCCCGACTTATTGAAGTGACAATCAAGCGAAGACACGGACATGGGGCTGGATTTGGAAGTAAAAAGAACCTACATTTGTACAATTTTGTTGATCCTCTACTCCTATATAATAATCCAAACTAATCATCATTTCAGTCATTGTAATCAACTGCAGGACATAGGCGTCCCCAAAAAAGAAGAAATTTTGCCCATAATTGCCGCGCCGGGCAAGCGTGTCGCCAATCGCAGAGCGCAGCTTTCACGACGGGGATGCTGCTGCTTGTCTCCAAACTGTTTTGAGCTACACTGCTTCGGATGGATATTTTTGGATTTGGATTACAGAGGGAAGCTTTCACATCGCGAAGCTATGCTTTGCAATTACAATCACGTTTGCCAAGCGCGGTATTTCAAGTCAAATTCCCCCGTAGGCCTATGCCCAGCAGTGGTAATTTTACGGCTGCTATGATAATAATAATGAATTTATAATGACAATAAATACTTCTTCACACTTTTTTACTTTTCGCATTCCGGCTATCACCATTACTATTCCTGAGTAGAATCAAAATACAAATAGTTTTTTCGTTCTGTGTTAATATTTATAGGCTTAGGCCTCCCTACGTCCCGGGCGACTCCTTATTGAAGTGACAATCGGGATGGAACCAACCGCTCCGAGTTACGCCACCATAAAATACCTTTGTAACTAGCGAAACTCTGCCAAAGCGAAGTCAACTTTAACACCAGGTCGTAAGCCACACAGTGCATGTGACTAACTTCAGACTACTTAAGCTTGCGCATATGGGTTCTTGATACTCGACATAAATTACCGACCGTTCAATAGTATGTTAACTGACATATTAGCAATAAAATTGATCGTTTTTTAGTATATATGCTTTGGAAGTATATTTGGCAGGTCAATAAGGGTCTCAAGGGTCGAAAGAAGGTTTAGCGCTAATATATATTTTTTAATAAGAAACTATTTACCTAGCCGCCCACCCCCACCTATTCCGGGTACATAGTTAAAATGTATTCCGTTGATTCCGTTTTTCATATCAGCCCTTGGGACTTTATCTACTGTTGGAACTGTTGGGCCCACCAAGAAAGGATTTTTTCGCCCATAACTATCGGCGTGGTTGTATTCACATAGCAAAGTTTAATGACAGGGATGCTGCAGCCCATCTCAGGCTGTTGTAGTTAAGCTGCGCTGTTTTTGATGGATATACCCCCATCTGTCGGTTCTAGGACCTTAGACGCCTTTTACGACAATTGGTACAGAGGAAGTATTATTCTACTCCGCATGATGATCCCTTTATCATGAGTTTATTTTATTAGAAATATTGGAAACGTTTTCAAATTACCTTACACCAACATCTACAGTAACATCTTATAGCACTTACAAATGTTTACAGCAGGATATTGAGGTACCGAGACTGACAGATGGCGGTATAAGCATCTGGAACAGCGAAACTCAAATAGGGTGGGGATGGGCAGCAGCATCTCCGCCGCGAAAGTTGCGCTCTGCGATTGCCACCACGCTTGATTAGCGCGGTAGTTATAAACTAAATTCCCCCTATTTTGGGTAGGCCTATGTCCAACTGTGGTATAAACTGATTGATACTATAAATTGACGAGTCTGATGCCGCATCCCCACCCAGAATAAATATTTATATTTTTTCTGTCTAGGTGTTAAATATATCTATTTGAGTATAATATTTGTGATTCCTCTGTTGTCTGATGTCTCCTAACACTTATGTTTTAAGCGACTTATCACGGAGTCAAGTCAATGCATGAGATGTTGTGAGAATTAAATTGAGACAATGGGTACAATGTCAACACACAGTGAGACTAATTTCATGAAAATCGATTCATTAGTTAAGGAGTTCACGGGCAAACAGCGTCACACGTTTTTTTGTACATAAAGATTGATTGATGATTCTGAATAGAAGATTGTGTCCCTGTTATACATACCTTCTTAAGTAAGAACATTAATTTTAGATGTCTTTTCTGTTAACTTACGAATATGGTCTTCACCTTTAATTGTTTTCACAATAAGCTTGACATAAGTAGCCGGTAATTATCATCGTCATCATAACAGCCATTGTAAGTTTACTGCTGGATATAAGCCACTCCAAGAAAGGAAGTTTATTATCTATAATTGCGTGTTGGCAATCGCATAACGCAGCTATCACGACGGGAATGCTGCTGCCCATCCCCGCCTTGTGCATTTGAGCTTTACTGTTTCGGATGGATAACCCGCTATCTGTCGGTTCTGGTACCTTCGTCACTTCTTACGACACCAGTGGGAGTTACTATTTTATTTTGGCGGTATCTCACGGCACTATCTTTGCGCCTAGTAAATATCACTTGAAATTGCAGTAAATTGAATAATAAGAAGACCCGCCTGGTGCCGGCAGATTAACTTCAAATAGGCCTAATAAACATAGTCAAAGTCAAATTCAATTTATAATTAGTATATTTTAAAATTGTCAAAACAAAAAATAAGTATATGAGTATAGAATTGCTTATTACAATTCTAGACAAATGACCTATAATCCTGATAACCTAATGTAGTTTAAGTAATTTAAACTAATAGGTCATTGAGTGTCAAAATTTAATACTAGTTTCCTAGCACCAGACGGGTCATATAACTAAGTTTATAGCAGCTCCATTACGCGAGCCAGCGGGAAAGAAAAAATATGCTAGATGCCTCGAATGGTATTATGTGTATAATAGCAGCTATTATTTCATATTTTATAAATATTATAGTTATTATCTTTCAATTTTAACGTATTGAGTTCTTGTATGAGCTTACTCGAAAAAAGTATATTTTGAGTTTGAATCATCACTGTCATTATATCAGCCGCTATATGTCCACTGAACACAAACCTGCCCAAGAAAGGGGGAATTTTGCCCATAATTGCCGCGCTGGGCAGGCGTAGTGGCAATCCCAGACCGTAGTTTTCCAACTGTCTTTATCGTGATTACTCGTGTTTAAGTATCTAATATAATATAAATAAAATAATAACAATCCATCTTTTATATTTTTCCACTGAAACTTATTGTAAATAATATTTCTTAATTGATTACGCAACTGACTTAGTACTAAAATCTACTCGCATAGTAAAAATATCTGACTAATGTACCAGTGGTGTGAATATGAAGTGTACAGCAATAATAACTGGCATATTAGTTATTAGTTCCGAAATGTTTTGTTAAGCGATAAAAGAGAAGAAATTAACAATATAAGAAGTCACAAATAATAGCCTTCTGGCACTGTTCCCACAATAGCAAATACGCAAAAAGACAAATGTGGTGAACAAATATTTACATCTCTGATCCCGGGATATCATTTGGGAATATTCAATTTGTAAAGAAAGCATGCATTAGTCATGCAGAAGTTGCATAACTTATTTGATTAAAAATTAAAAAAATAACTATTATTTCGGCTAAGGTACCAGAACCGACAGATGGCGGTATATCCATCCGAATCAGTGTAGCTCAAATGCATAGGGCGGGGATGGGTAGCAGCATTCCCACCATGAAGGCTGCGTTCTGCGATTGCCAACACGCTTGCCCAGCGCAGCAATTATGGGCAAACTTCCCTCTCACTTGGGGAGGCCTATGTCCAGCTTCTTAACCTATGTCAACTTCTAATAGCTTCTAAACTTCTAATAGCTGATGTGATGTAGTGCAGTTCTCCGGTATGGGAAAGCTGCAAGTTTGAGTCCCGCTTGAACCCAGAGAAAAGTTTTTTTTTCAGCATTTTCAATGCATATATCTTATGTTTTAATTTTTTTAACATATTCTTTTTTCTACAGGTAAATATCTATGGAACTCATGGTCGGAGGAATGGGTGGTGCTATACGATGACTCCACTATGGCATGGTTCAAGGTAATTGCACATTATATATTTAGAATCAGTCTATACAAATTTGTTAAAAATTTAGTAATACAAAAAGTTCTTAAGGCCTGCAATATATATCATCGTAGCAGCAGGCGTCAGGCAGCATCGGGCAGGCGAAGTGGCAGTCTTAAATTCATAACGGTAATGCTGCTGCCCATCCCTGCCCATTTGGCGGTTGGCGGTTTGGTACGCCCAGAGAAAAGCGACGTTGTTTTATACTTTGTAGTGGTGATAAGAGTAATAAAAAAATGTATGTTCTTTAGTTTTGACTAGTTCTTAATTGCTTATGATAAAGTATTGATCGATCAAATTCAAAATTATATTTATTCAACTATTAAATTTTATACTAAATTTACTATTTGACTATTCAATTTATTTCACTTTTAAATTGTCAAAAGACTTTGTCCACAAGATAAATAGTAATTTCCTATATCTAAATAAAAATTATACAACTCTTAATTTTTAGGTCATCAGGGTCATTTACCCTGATGACCTAAAATTCCGTGCTAATATTATTAACGCTAAAGTTTGTAAGTAAGGATGTGTGGTTTTATGTTTATTACTCTTTTACGCCGGAACGTCTGAACAGATATAAATGAAAATTGGCACAGATATTGTTAATTATTAAAAAAAAACAAAAGCTACTTTTTACTCGGAAAATATGTCCTGATGGGATAGAATTTATTTGAAGGATTCGGAACGACTTATTGCACGCAATTAAGGAAACGACATATATATTTAGCATTATCTTTTTTAGGAATAATAAGAGTTCCCCGTGATGAATAGAAGTGTAGAAAAATTTAAGGATATAAAAGTATTAGAACGAATTGATCATTCACAGCCTACTTTAAACTAGTCTGCCGGAATCAGTTGTTACGCGAATAGCTATTAAATAACCTGCAAGTAATCGATTAACACTCTTGTGTACACTACTTTACTTAGCGTTTGCTTATGAGTTGATTCAAGTTATTTGGAGCATGTAAAGACTTAAAGAGACTTGAGAGTTTTGTAATAGCTTTTGCTAAACGCGACGCATCAACATTAAAGTTTATCTTGCACAGTGACTTACAAGTGTGTTAGTTTAATGAGTTTCCAGTTTCTTAAGATCCAGACAGAGAAGGTTATTTTGTTCAAGTTGGTATATGCATCTTTAATAGAGCAATTTATTACATAAGATTATAAAACTTTGGAGTGATACAAGCTGTATTAACTAATTAAAAAAAATGTGTATGGATTCATATTTTTTTAGACCAAGTTATCAAACAATAATACAGTCCACATGATAATAAGCATCACCGCAACCTATAGACGCTCGTAATATCACAAGGATATCACTAGCGCGTTGCCAACCTTAGGAGCTGAAGATATTATGTCACATTACCTCACACTGCCTCTCACCCTTCAAACCGAAAGACAGGAATGCGTACCAACTAAGTTAAGCTAAGCGTTAAGAATAGGAGAATGAGGTACCAATACAGACAGACGACCTTAGTTCTGAGATTTTCCTCATAAAATATAGGAATGTTTGTTGCTCTTTCACGCTGAAACGGTAAACGGTTTTTTTTATAAAATTTGGCACATGGGCTCACAGGCTACTTTTTACCTTATATATTATAACTAGGGGACCCGATCGACGTTATCCTGTCTTAAATATAATAATAATATATGCGACTATAATTTGATATAGAAACTATTTGAATTGGTTCAGTAGTTTAGATGATCATTCCGGAAAAATAACGAGACACATTTTTTTTTGTATTTAAAAATGAATTGGAGATTATTTTTCTACGTCTAAACGTTTTGGCTACTCAGCTGACTGTTATAAAATGTTTTACACCTATTTGTCTGAACAAATTCAAGAATAAAGTGAGGAAAAAGCGGAGAGATTTTTTTTATATGCCATTAGAAATGTACCTGTAATCTGGAATATCATTCTATGTGTACAAAACTTTAGATAGAAACCCGAAAGTTTCCAAGGCCGCAGCCCCGGGGCACAAGAGCAAATAAATGCGAGACAAAAGCCAAACAAAGGTAATCACCAGACTGCCTGTCGACCGGGCGACGCGGCGACGTATAGCGATGTCGTCCAACAATTTGCGATCAGTTCCGATTGTCGGAACAACAAATATGCTGACTTTGTTCGAGTGCCTTTTAATTTCTGGACAAATGTTTACCAAGTTTTCCTTATCTAGTTATTATTTTCCTGTATTTACTTTCCCTGTATCGACTTGAAACATCTGTGAGTATTTTTTTGTGTTGTGTGATTTGCTGACAGGATGTTATTAAGTAAACACTAACATTAACATAAAATATTTGGAATTCATGGAAAAGACAAAATTGAAATTAAAAAATTTTCCACTTTTAAATAAACAAAACTCGTAAATAATTTTCAACTGACTAGCTCAATAAGGCGTTCAATCAACAGCCTAGCCTCTTTACTAAACAGCGCTAGCGGCCTGAAAGATAGAAAATAAAGATATTCATCCATTTGATCAAATGCTGGGCAAATGACGTGGATTGATAGCGTTTAGCTACTTGTCTAGCCTGTTCATTTTAATTTGCCAAATCTCTCAAATTAGTCAATATGGCGAATTATTGTATGACAGTAAAAGTTTGAGTCATTTTGACAAATGTTTCACGAGGCTACAAAACCATGAGAGGAATAAAATTATGTCAGTGTAACATTTCCCTTTTCCTTCGATGGAATTGATGGTGCGGATGGTAGTGAACCTGTCTTATGCGCCAAATGTTGTGGTTTCGATCCCCGTCCAAGACAAATATTTATATGATGATATTTATGTTTGTTCTGTGTCTGGGTGTTAAATATATGTATTTCATTATTATCTTTACGATTCCTCTGTTGTCTGATGTCCGAAACACAAGTGTTTTAATGGACTTATCACGGAATCAGGTCAATGTATGAGATGTTGTGAAAATTTATTTATACGTTGATATAATGATAAAAATAATAACGGTTAAGTAATTACTGGTTATGTCTGCATTGCTTCATATAGAAAAGTTTTCGTCTGAATACATTACAACGGATTTCCTGATATACTTACAGGTTTGCTCTAGAAAGTTGTAGGTAGCAAAGAAAACATCCATGAAGAGTGCAGCTCCAGAAAATTCCCGCTCGTAAAATTTCCTGACCATTGCAATCTTGAACGTAACAGAGAAACAATAGAATCTATATTGAAAAAGCTGTAAAAGCAAATTCGCTAAGTGCATTTTCATAAAAATATCGAGAGTTCTATACTCGTATGATCACTAAACCTTTGTCTAGTCAGTGGCTTTTTTCCATTTTAATTAATAGAGTGCTTTGATTGCGCACTTACAAGATCAACAATGGATACCACGTACTACGCCCTAGCTTTTGTAAAGAACGCATGTTTTTCCAGGAAGAAGTCCTTAGACAATCAACATTATATTAGCCATAGAAAGTCTACTGTTGAACATAGGCCTCCTCAATACATGGGGACTTTTGCCCGCAATTGCTGCGATGGGTAGGCATGGTGATAATCGCATAGCGCAATTTCGCAATAGGGATGCTGCTGTCCTTTAGAGAATAAGAAGCCAGATTCCACAAGGACATGTTTTCGGGATAAAAGGTAGTATCTATATGTCACTCCAGACAATCAATAATCCCTGTACCAAGGCAGGTTAGTGGTTTTCATCCGTTCAGAATGCTGAAACAGCAGCTTAAATGTAAGGTGAGGATGGGCAACAGCACCCCAGCCGGAAAGCTTATACAGTTACGAGCAAGGATCTTGCTTTTCTGGACACCTGTTTCTCAGTGGACTTTTTCCAGCCGATAATGATAATTACTAGGCTTTTGAGTTCAAAATTGCTTGTGTTTTGATTTTGGATTTGTGCAGTTTGAATGTTGCTTTATGTGATGGTGTAAAAGTTAAATAATTAACACAATAAATAAAGATATAAGGAGTTTAAAAATCTTGTGTTATGCATATCAGACAACAGTGGATTTGCAAAAATATTTTCTAGATGACACCCAGACACAGAACAAATACACATCAAACAAATATTTGCTCGACCATTGACGCACATGATCACTACCATCTGCGCTATTGGGCCCGTCGATCCATTTAAATTTATGTAGCGTGAGACACTAATTCAAGATCAACACGTGTTTTACTTAATTACGCGTAAGTGGATTCTAATGTCGCAAGAACAACATGGCTACACTGAACTTGTCGCGCGTTTCATAATATTCGTGTACATACGAGTAATATCTAGTAACGTTCAATTCGGTGAGAAAATATGAAATATTATTTGAGGTATTGTTTGAGCACACTGAATATTCACAGAAAGGTGAACATGAGATAGAAATACAAGTTAACCCACTTAAAATGTGACCAAAAAAATTGATACCTAGCAAATTTTGTACGATAAATATTTAGAACATGTAAACTATTTTCAAAAAGGTTTTTCTTCACATTCTTTAGTGGGTAAAGCTAGGAGCGACATGAAATCCATGCATGGAATGTGCTACGAAGCACTTGCAGGTCTCTGAGCAACTGCATCCTTTGCATCCTCCATCCTCGGACTTGACAATATTTTAACCGAAATAAACCAGTTTCATGGGTACTTTTCTCATTTTTTTTTATCAAAATCCGTTAAATATCCTCTGCTGGACAAAGGTCTCTTCCAAGAAAGGAGTTTTTTTCCCATAATTGTCGCGCTGTGCAAGCGTGTTAGCAATCGCAGAGAGCAACATTGGCGACGGGAGATGCTGCTGCCCATTCCCACTCTGTGAATTTAAACTACACTGTTTCGGAGGGTTATACTGGCATCTGTAGTGTAGTGGGTGGGACTATTCTACTCAGCCGGTACCTCACGGCACAATGGGTACTTTATTGCCACCTTTTACTGTTCCTGGTTGAAAGAGGAAAGAGCCAGTTAAATTACTGGGCAATGTGTATTATATCATTATATATCATAAGGTCCGGGATTAATCATATCCTTGCAATCATTCGAAAAGTTATAATTAAATACACGTATATTCATTCTGCTTTGAGAATAATAATAATACTCTTTATTGTACACCAATGAAAACAACACAAGAACATCAAAAAATATGGAATAGTAGGTACAAGAGGGACCTTATCGCTAAATGCAATTTTTTACAGGCAACCTTTGGATAGAAATAATGTTAAAGCTGCTGGAAGTTTGATGTGCATTTAGTACATACATACATAATAATAAACA
Source organism: Heortia vitessoides (assembly GCA_020976665.1). Taxonomy (NCBI): domain Eukaryota; kingdom Metazoa; phylum Arthropoda; class Insecta; order Lepidoptera; family Crambidae; genus Heortia; species Heortia vitessoides. The sequence continues at coordinate 12,536,142 of JACJUM010002496.1, forward strand.
TACATAAATACAAATAATACAAATACATTCAAATGCATATAAAAATAAAGTTATAGAACAAGGAAAGCGACAGAATCAAAAAGCAAAATAAAAGTGGCAGATACTAATATAATACTCCTTCACCATTATCTTAAAAATAGAAAAAGAACGAGCAGATCTCACAACGAACAGCTTGAACTGTAAAGGATTTGCTATGGAAGCTTGTAGAATACAGAGGCATTTTGAGTAATAAATTCACTGACGATCTTACGGATTTTTCGTGGCTGTCCCCAAGGAACACAAAGCGACTTTTAAGATAAGTAGGAGAGAAAAGACAAAACAATAGCTTGTATAGCAAAGGACGACATGAGTGATCCTGCGAAATATCGAATAGGTAGCCATTTGATCTTAGTACGAAAGTTGGACACATGATCAAACTTACGTAAACCGAAAATGAATCTTATACAGAAGTTTTGAAGACGCTCAAGCTTCTCAAGTTGATCCTCTGCAAGGTCTAGGCATCTGGCATCTAATAACTGGCATCGGCATAATTAAGGACTGATAGAAGTATCGATTGAAAAAGCGCTATTTTGGTGGTAAAAGATAGTTTCACAATCGCTTTAAAGAAGCCGCAGAGGCATATAGTCTTCGACTAACATCCTTTAACTGTGCAGTCCAGGACAAGTTTCTGCCATTAGTATTCCCAAATTTTTAACTGTTCTACTGTATGGAATAGAAATACCATTGAAATCACCTGCGGTAAAGTAGACCAATGAATGAATTTAAACTCATCCTCGAGCTACCCACCACAATTGTGGTTTGTGTTTTACTAGGGTTAATTTTAAGCCCAAATCTTTCACTCTAATCATTGATGCAAACAAGATCATTATTTACAGCACTAATAGCATCATCTAAGTCCATGAGAGATGCTTGTCGATAGATTAGTAGGTCATCTGCGTAAAGACGGTAGGAAGTGTTAAGGTTGTTGGAGATGGTATTTATAAATATCCCAAAAAGTGACTGAGATAAAAGGCCACCCTGCGGTACACCAACCGACTAACAGTTCCAAGACGAGAATGTGTCCTGGATGCAAATACGCTGACGGCGACCAGATAGGTAACTATGAAACCAATCAGCAACCGATGGAGATATGTTAAGAGATCGTAGAAGGCCAAGCATAAAATAAAAATCTACGGTGTTGAAGGCATTACTAAAATCAAGTAGAACTAAAACCGTGTCTTTTCCGATTTCCATGCCTGACCATATTAATTTCTAGTCTCGGATTAATCGATAGTTTAATACTTTTGCCATCAATATACAACAGATGTGGAGACGCTCACTCTCAGCTTAGAGAGACACTAATAATTTGACGCGTTAACTTAGGTCACTCATGCATGATTTGAAGTACATCTGCTCGAGTCGATTCGAAACGAGCATTTTTCGTAACTTTTACATTGTAAGTTCTAGTAACGTTTCACTTTGTTTTCCGTCGTAGTTGATAAGTTTGTTATGTATCAGGCCCAACTTGTGTTGATTTATTGCGGATTGACCGAGTTTTATTGCTTTTTTGCGATTTATTTAAGAGGCAAACAAATATTTGGGTTTTATCTTATCGTACGATTTCATATAGGACTTTAGATTTTGATGTATTAACTACTAGCTACCCGCTTCAGCACTGCACAAATAATGACGATAAAATGGTAGGATATCCCTTAAAGACAAATATTTTTGTACACCTTTTTAAGGTGTATGTTTACAACACTAGAGTACATTATTTTGATCTAGCCTTGTTTATTCTTCGGTTTCTATCTTAAAGATCTTGGTTCAGCCAGCGTTTGCAATGTAACCGCAAAAGTATGTGTTTTTTTACGATATCACATAAGTAAATTCTAAAATTATTAGTGTTTTGGTAGAAAAACACTGATAACTTACATTACTTATACTATGAATTATGCATAAAAACCTTCCTCTTGAATCAAATAAAGATTTCTAACGAGAAATCTAACGAGTCATTTTATAAATCGCTCGTATAGCCCTTTTGTGCAGAACACAAATAACATTTATATCAGCCACATTACTTCACAGTAGAATACCACAAAACAAAATATTGTAATACTATATGACATAACGCTTATCCAATATTATGAAATATATACACACATTAGAATTAAAACATGACGTAATTAGTAATATTTGTAAATTAAAACTTACGAGATTAAATGTATAAAAAACCTAATAACTACATTTTTAAACTTTTCTTTGTCCTTTTTTATTTTATAAAAGTGCTGGCTAGATTTAAACCACCTTAACCTTTCGAATAAAATTTCCGATTGGGTCAGCATACGCCTTCCGAGACCTATCTCTACCAACCGCTCTATCAACCTTCACCTTATAAATCTCTTTCGCAATTTTACTTTCTCCTATCAGCACTATATGCCCAAACTACGAAGATAATGCCTTTTAATATTAGTGATAGCATCGTCGTTTATAGCACTAATATCTCTTATGTTTTCCAAAACTGGAATAAAAACAAAACTTATACATAATGATAATATTTATTATATAACATACTATTTTTATACACTCTGATATGATCCGTAATATTAGCCTGGCTGTGGGGCACTAGCAGAGTAAAACAGTACCTCCTCCTGTGCAAGATGGCGTAGAACACGACTGAGGTACCAATGTGACTCCAATGAACAGTTCATATCAGCTTTTGACACACTAGTGTAGATCGAATTTGATTTGGAAGAGTGTCTAAAGTCTACTGTTGCATGTAGACCCCCACAACATAAGGGGATTTTTGTCCATTGTTGCCGCGCCGGGCAAACGTGTTGGTCAGATAGGTCTGCAGCATACGCGAAGGAGTTGCTGTGCATTTGAACTGCACTGTTTTAAATGGATATACCGCCATCTGTCGATACCTCGTACAGATGAAGGTACTATTCTACTCTCACACGGCCTGAAACTCACATAATTGTGAAAAAACACTGAAGTACCTAATGGTGGATTTCAAAAGTCCCTATTTAGTATGCCAACGGTTGTGAGGTCGCTCCCCATCCAGAATCAACGTGGAAATAACGTTTTTTTATTTATGTCTGATATCCGTAATGCTTTAAGCGATTTGTTATGGAATCAGGTCAACGTATGTTGATGAGTGTTTATATTGGGTGATGATAATGATTAGGAGATGCTGGATGCTTTTATTAGTATAACTTATAAGTAGAACAAAATAGAGAAATATCAATGACAGTTTATAACTTTCACGTGGACGAAGTCGCAGATGCAAACTACTGATAAGTTTCCCTTACATTTAATCGGTTATGAAGCAAAATCAGAAGGAATAGTTGAGCGAACAAATACCATGATTACTCAAGTAAATTCCCCCACATTGGAAAGTGAAGCGAGGCAGATAAGTGTCATTCAACCCTGCCACGAGTGACTGGCTACCGATAACTGATGATTAGGGCGCCGATCCGCCCCGAACGGCACCAAAACGGTACCGTAACCATCCATTTACGGTTATTGGCAGAATATGATAAAACTAGTTACGACTAGTGCTATGCGCTCATGACTGAGTGATTCGGTGCTCGCGGTAAGCTTAAGCTGTGTACTCACAGTATTATATATCTATGCTGTTTTATAACAATTATACAATTAAAATCATATAATCCGTCCAATAGAGACGATTGATTTTTTATATGAATTAGTCGACTAACAAGCAAACAGTCAGAGTGATAGTGAGCGTTACCGCAGCCTTCGAACGCTCATGATATCACATAAATATCAGATATCTTTACTCTTCTACCCTTCGAACCAGAGCATAGCAATGCGAAAAGAAAAGAAAACTGTTGTTTGACGGTAGAAAATGGTGCGAGTGAGATCCTGTGTATGAGGTCTACTTCTAATATGTTCGATCCTTACATACATTACAATTCCGTTTTTGAACATCCATCCAATAATCTCTTCATACCGGTTACTGTCATACATAAAATTTATCATCATCATCATACCAGCCATTTGAAGTCCACTGCTGGACATAAACCTCTTCAAGAAAGAAGGCTTTTTGCTTATAATTGCTGCACCGGCAAGCATGTTGGCAATCGTAGAGCGCAGCTATCGCGACGGAGATGCGTTGCCCATCCCATTAATCTCCTCTTACGACACCTGATGCAATGGGAGGTACTATTCTATTCTGCCGGTACCTCACGGCATTGCCGATACATTACGGCACTAATACCTAAAGATTATACTAAAATTATCTTTAACTTTTACCAACTATGCCTTAAAAAAACTTAGGCGTATACTCGTAAATCTTCTTTCGTCAGTCTGTTCTTTTTTGTCATGCACAAACCAACATTTTTCTAGCACTCATATTCCAACCTTAATTATACCATTATTAATATAATTATTTTTATCACACTGTTCCTTCAAGTTTCACTCCGCACACACTATCTACTTTAAATAACAGTAAAGGAACCATAATTGCATTCATCATCATCAACAACAGACTCTGTCAAACGTCCACTGATGGACAAAGGTTCATAGGAATGCTGCTGCCCATTCCTGACATGTTGCATTTGAACTGCGATGTTTCAAGGGGATATACCGCCATCGGTTTCTGTACCTCTGTCGCCTCTAAGGACACCTAGTACAGAGGGAAGTACTATTTTACTCTGCCGGTACCCCACAGCCATAGTTGTATTGTATTCAGTTAATCTGCACATAACAGCTCGCATAGCTAAAATCATCGAAATTCCCGTTTACACTTTTTTTATTCTTCGTCACACCTACATTCCTTGCATAACTACTTTGATAAACAAATTTATTAATTTCCTGAACTTTTTATCTCTTACCATAATTCCGGGTTCAAATACTTATTTTGAAAAACCGGAAACCTTTCTTATTTTGCAAGAGAATGGGTCTGAACTAATTTGACGTTAATTCGAGCGCCCTCGCAGAATTGCGCTAGGTCCCTCTTTAATGAGCGATATCTCGCTTGCTCTGCCAGACATCCACCGTTATAGTTTGTTAACCAAGAGAGTTACTATGATATGATAACTCGCTGACCCGACCTACTTTGTAATATCTTAGGTAAGAATATTTAATTAAAATGATGTAATATATAAGCAAAGCGATAAGTTTTTAAACTTTAAATTTGATACAGTAAATGTGGAGACGAAGTTCATAAAACTATTTTCTTTGATGAAAAATGTACTAAAATATATTAAATTACGTAATATATATTTTATCTACAACACTGTTTGAATTACTCACAACAAAGTCAAAAAAAGTATACATTAATTGTCAAAGTGTGATAATATTCTCTTTGGTCTTATTAAATATCATTTTTTTCTAATGCTAGGGACAATAACGGGAAATTAAATGAACTGAGAACTTAAAATAAATATTGATAATAAAATAATTTTGACCACTAGGCTACCACTAGTATAAATATTTTGGCGCCAACTGTCAAATATCTGTTATGTCAAACGCAATGAGGTGCTTTAAAAAAGTCAGCGTTTTTTTAATAATATATTAAAAAAACGCTGAGTTTACACCAGAAAAAAATAATATGGTCAAGTATTGTAATGTTTCACGCAACCTTCTTATTTAGATTTTTTTCTTATGAACCTTCTTCTAACAATAACATACACAACAAAGAAGAAGAATTAACGGAATCCAGCCGTGATCACGCGTGCTGCCGTGACCTAGAGAAATAAGAATTCATTTTATATATATTTTAGATATTCTTGATTGTGCCCACACAAAGCGAGGCGGTTATTACGAGGTCGGTAAACAAGCATACAGTCTGCCTGATTGTAAGCATTAGCGTAGTCTATAGAGGATATCATTAGCAGATCGACAGCCCTGAAACATGTAGATATTATACCCAGTCATTTTACTGGCTCACTTATTCTTCAAACCGGCACAGAGTAATAATAAATATATAAATAACAATATTCACTTAACATCTTATACATTGCCCCGATTCCGAGATAAGTCGCTTAAATCATTTACATTAAAGACATTAAACTACACAGTAATCGCAAATATACATAAATACATACATCACGTTTGTGAGGAGTATCGGAGTATGCAGAGACTATGGACTTGTTACATCTTGACAAACCGCTCTCGCTTCCCTTACTCGCATTGGTCCTTTCATAAACGCTTGTTTATTCTTGGTACATCTGACCTGGCCCTCCTTATAATATCTATTCTACCTGGTTAAGTTATGTTCTCCTAGTTCGTCCTACACCAACTCTTCCAGTCACTTCCGCTCTAAATATTTGTGCAGTCATTCTACTTTTATAAATCCTTTCTAAATGTCCAAGCCATCTCAATATTCCTTTCTTTATTGTTGTCACAACTATCTTTTACACCACACCGATCTCGTATTACATTATTCTTTAATCTACCTCTCAAACTCACACCATACATGTTTCGAAGTGCTTTCATTTCAACAGCATTTATTTATATTTGCGAGCTTCTTCTGCCATACCCAACATTCACTAAGTATGTGTTGCAACCAACACACTATATAATCTATGAGCAGGCTGTCGTGCCCTTTTCGATTCATTTTAGCTGCTCATAAAAGAAAGTTAATACTTGAAAACATATTTTTATGACCGAGACACAAAACAAACACAAATATCATTATATATATAAGTTTGATCGGTGTGGGAAATAACAACTTGAAGCCATGTTTAAAACATCACATCTCTTTGCTCTTTTGTAGGACATATGAACGCGTAGATGCGAGAATTCATACATTAATAAATTGTTCGCTAACACGAACGTCTCAATCCCTCACCCATCTTTGTGTACTTAGACGATAAGATCAAAACCCTGAGCCAGTTCATAACATTTTCAGAGTGACTTCTGTCGTACGTAGTAAACGGAATAAATTACGCAGCATTCGCATCTAGATGAGCCGCTTACATAACGATGTATGTATGTAGCCATCTTTCGTATATACTGCTGACCGTGACTTAGGCTGCCTTTATTTTGGTTATGTCCTAAATCCAACAAATAAACCTTAATTCTCTGTATCTATTTAGAAACATAGATTTCTTATGTTTCTTGTCATGTTATAATTATACGTGATTGAGAATTAGTGAGAGGTGTCGTGATAGCTTTTTCATACGAATATTGCAAAAGAAGTATTTTTAGAACAAGTTATTCCACAGTTGAAAACTGTCTCAAATGTCTTAATTTGGACTAATTTAATTTTTTTTTTATTAATAAACATGTCACATGCATGTGGTTCCAAGTAGTGACCTTTTCTTATGCACCATCTGTCGTGGTTTGATCGCTATTCAGGAAGAATTTGTATTTGATGAATATCTTTATTTGTTCTGTGTCTGGGTGTTAAATATGTATTTAAGTATTATATTTATAATTCGCCCGTTGTCTGATGTTCATAACACAAGCGTTTTAAGCGACATATCTCGGAGTCAGGTCAATTAATGAGATGTTGCTTATATTATTTTCATTTATTACATACTGACAAGTACTAATCAATCAATCAGTAACTTAAATTACCGATTACCTGATGCACCTAAGAAATTGAAACAAATACTGCCTATTTTAAAATTATATAAAAATTCTCTCAAATCTGACCATTAGCTGCTTTAAAAGAAACAAGCATGCTTTTAAGATCTGTTATATTATCGCATACGATCGGTTCTATTGAAAATCACTTGGAGAGGCGAAGAGTCCAGCAGTGGACGTCTTGCGGCTGATATGATGATGATGATATCAGATAAAAAAAACAATAACGCTGAAAAAAGTAGCAGTACATATAGGCTATAAAGAATTCATGACAATTCTTAATTATGTATCAGACAGATATATCTGACAGATATAGATCTTCATAATACAAACACCTCACAACGGCTTTTAAACGCTATATATTTCACATTTTACATTATGTCGACGTTCCGATTACATAAGGGCAATCGTTCCCAACGAGTGAAAGATATTACGCCTGAATATTAGATGTAGGTATACTACGTTATTCTGCCATATAAATTATACAAAGTAAATAAATGACCAATATCGTTATTAAAAATAGGGGTTGGTGATAGAAGAAAGGAAATTTAGTTTTGTATCTATTTATGTACCGTGAGGTATATCGGTAGAGTAAAATAGTACCTCCCCCTATATCAGGTGTCGTAAAAGTAAGGTACCGACAGATAGCGGTATATCCATCTGAAACAGTGTAGCTCAAATGCATAAGGCAGAGATGGGCAGAAGCATCCCCGTCGCAAAAGCTGCGCTCTTCGATTGCCAACACGCGTGCTTTGCTTTGCATTCTTGGGGAGAATTATGTCCAGCAGTGGACTTCTAATCGCTGATATGAGGATCTCTTATTAATCCTACATTGTAAAAATAATTTAAAAAATGTTAGAGGTTATCACTTAGGGGTATGAAAAATAGATAGTAACCGATTCTTTACTGAATATGCATATAAAATTTTATAGTAATCGGTCAAGCCGTTTCGCAGGAGTATGGTAACTGATATTGTGACACGAGTATTTAATATATAAGATAATCCACTAAGTTCCATATTTCAATTTTAATATTTGTATTCAAACTCTCATACACGAAGCAGGTGGTAAGGTAATAATTGTGTTTTCTAATCTGGCAGTACTGTTTTATTTTTTTAATCAATTAATAACAGTCACATGTTTTTTTCCAACGATTTTCTGTATGGAAATATCAAATAAATAAAAAAAATCACATAACATCTCATCGGTACACAGTCCTGAATCCATGATGAGTTGCTTAAGGCACTTGTGTTACGGATATCAGATAACAGAAGAATCAAAAATGCAAAACGTAAATTATATTAAAACAAGTATTTTAATATGGAGTCAGCAACGAAGCATACAGACCGCTTGATCGTAAGCGTGTCCGCAGCCTATAGATGCTCAACGCCAACCCTGTGAACTGAAGATCCTTTGTAAAAAAGAAAGAGAGAAAACATTTATTGAACGCACAAAATAAATTAAAACATCACAAAAAATTAATACAACACAAAAAGTAACAAAAGAGAAAATGTCGCATTTACCCAGTAATTTCACTGCCTCTCTCACACTACAAACCGGAACACAGCAATGCGAACACTGCTATTATAAGCGGTAGAAATAAGTTAGAATGAGATGCAATTAATGTAGACGATATTTGTCTGTACTAGGTCTTCTTGTGAAGCCGCCCCGGGTCGCTAGTAATTATATAAAATGATTGTCTTTGAAGAATGTTTAATATATCTTTAGACACCATTAATGTCACTATATGTATGATAGCGAGTAGAATTGTCAGTGACGTCTTTACTTCTGATGATTTATATTGCGAGCAGAAATATATTATTTTTCTTAGATTTCACAAGACATAATACTTTATTGTTTCTAAATCGCCGGGCATTATTTATTTAGTAGCCTTCGCTCGCGACATCGTGCGTGTAAAACACGTCGAGAATGATTTGAATCGGATTTTAAAATGAAACGTTTGGAATGGATGGGCCGGGTAGTGCTGGTAGTTATGGCGGTGATAGTAGTTATTAGTGAATAGTGACTTATCTTGTGTGCCAAAGGTCGTGGGTACGATCTGCACCCAGAGCAAATATTTGTATGATGAAAATTTGTATTTGTTCTGTGTTTGGATGTTATTTATATGTATCTAATTATTATATTTGTGATTCATAACACCAGTGGTTAGATGCTGCTTATTTTGGAGTCAGGTCAATGGAATCAGGATGTCATGTGAATTTATTATTATTACTTAATTTTTATTTAGACTGGAGAATAATTGAACTCTATAACATATAATACTGCTAAGTAAATGATAGAATTTAAAACAAAATAACTGTAATTTAATGTAATGTTTGTGTGTGTGCGTGGTATTTGAAAGGGAAGTCACGAATTGCCTCCAAAGATAAATACAAATAATAACACTCTACAATTCAAGAATTACGTTACAAGTTAGCTAGCCCTAACATCGCAATGGCTTACGTGTAGCGAGATGAGGAATGACTGACTGAAATCAGAATATTACAATTCAACAGACTGTTACAATGTAGACGATATTACAGTTCTGAAGAGATTTCGCCGTATGTGGAAGTCTCACCAATAACACAAATTTGTCAACAAATAAGTCAACTGTACTGAACACTTGTAGCGCCCCGCGGTTACCCCCGCGTAATTCTTGTACGCGTTCGAATAAAAAATTATATAGATTGCATGTTAGTCCTTGGGATATATCGTAATTTCTGTTAAAATTAGTCCAGTCCATTAACAGTTTCTCATACTTGACATATTTTAACTACATCTCAATTTTATTTATAATGTAGATGTAGAAATACTTTGCTTTCAGTCTTCACCTCAAACAGCAGATTTGCGGATGAAACTTGGCAGGAATTAGATGCGCGCACGCATCACTTATGATTATATATTCAACAAATCTTTAAAACTATATTTTTTCTAATACATAAGCTACATAGTGTGAAAGAGTTACATAGTCCATAAGTTACTCTAATACATAAGCTATATTATTGCAAAGTTTTATTAGATCTATTTCGCAGTCTTTTCGTAATATATATATATATATATATATATATATATATATATATACATATATAATTATATAATTTTTACATTACAAACAGAAACTCTAATTAGGTTTGTGAAATATCAACTTGGCCTCCCAACGTAATTAATTCACTAAAATCACCGCAGACATTACAGTCAAAGAAAAATGTTAAATTAAGTGTTATATGTACGTACGTTACAGCGTACACCCAGCTCATTTCCCCGCCAGCGCCTAACCCTTGGAAACCACTTCATTCCCCGAACGATAAAACAAAGTTATCTCTCTGTACTCCGACGTGAAAGATCAGCTCGGAGCTCAGCGGAGTAATCTCTTATTAAGGAGGTACATAGTTTCAAACTTAGGTATATCACGTTTCGTTATAACATTTACACGTTCACTACTCATTTTCGGTTTTGTTACTGAAATGTAACCGAAATGTCGAAGAAACAAAAAAGCGTTAAATAATAATGATAATAATAAATTCCCGCAACGTCTTATGCATTGACCTGAATCCGTAATAAGTCACCTAAAGCTCTTGTGTTACGAACATCAGACAACAGAGGAATGACAAATATACTACCTAAATACATATATTTACCACCCAGACACAGAATAAATATAAATATCATCATTTTTCCTGGGTGGGGATCGAACCTACAACCTTTGGCGAGAAGGTCACTACTATTTGCGCTATCGGGCCCGTTTGTAAACTACTATTTATACTCCCTTTTTAAAACTTAGTCTGAATTATGCGTTTATCATCACCATTATGATATCAGCCATTGGATGTCCACTACTGGAAAAAGGCTTCCCCAAGAAAGAGGAAATTTAGCCTATAATTTCCGCGCTGGATATAGATGCACTGCTTAGACCTAATCAATAATCATAGACCTTAAGGTAGTTACTGTAGTATGCTCCAATAAAATAAATATATCGTCATATTTAGGACGATTCACATAATATCTTTAAATATTGTACTCTATATGTTATTCTGATGTATAAACTACATTATTAGTTTAATTAAAATTCATTTGGTAGTTTTTGCATGATTGAGTTACAAACATCCAATCTCACAAACTTTTATATTTATAATATTAGCACAGTAATTTACCAGCCTCTCTCACCCTTCCAACCGGAATACAACAATGTGAACATTGTGATGAATAACACATGATATTATTATTATTATAATATAAGATATTACGGAAACAGAAATACGCGGGCAAAACCGCGTGGCGTTGCAAGTAGATAATAAAATCGTTTGTTATTTAAGCATTCTTACCAGTTCATGACACAAAAATAAAACGTAATTCGAAGTGATAAATATAATTTTCCCTTAAACGAAATGGGGTTATGAAATATGATGATTCAATAAAGTGAGAAAGTGAGGCTTTACGGCCACAATACACTCGTACAATTGTAGGACAAGGTACACCGCGAGACCCCGCCGAGTGTCGCCGTATTTCATTTTAACACGCCACATTTTTCTCTAGGAGCCGGCGAGGTGGGGACCGGAATTATTGCTTGTAATACTTGTTTATGTAAAAGGCAACACATAAAAATGATGATAATGGAGAGCGAAAGAGAGCGTATCTGTGGTAGTATGTTGTCGTTGTTGTGTATTTTATATGAGTGTAAAACTATCGGGGACAATAAATTATTTGCTGCGATAGTATTTTGAGAAACCGTTTGTTAATGTAGCGTGTAATATACCGTGCCGTGTGATACCGGCAGAACATAATAGTACCTCCCACGCACCAGGTGTCGTAAGAGGCGACGAAAGTACCTGAGCTGACAGGTGGCGGTATATCCATTGGGAACAGTGCAGCTCAAATGCACAGGACGGGAATGGGCAGCAGCATCGCCGTCGCGATAGCTGCGCTCTGCGATTGCCAACAGGCTTGCCCAGCGCGGCAATTATGAGCACAGAACCTTCTGTCTAGAAGAGGCTTACGTTTAGCAGTGGACTTCCAATGGCTCGTATGATGATGATTATAAAGGAACAATTTTGATATTTTTATTAGACTAGGTCGACAAATTTGTACATACAGCCCGCGTGATATTAAGCGGCACAACTGTATTTTCATTCTAGTAAATATTATCTTTAACATAATGTTACTTCACAAAACTGTAGCTTTCTATTGGTGAAAGAATTGTCAAAATTGTTAATAAATTCGATTTAATAATAATAAATTCACACGGAATCCCATACATTGACTTAACTTCCGAGAGAAGTCGCTTAAAGCATTGTGTTACGGACATCAGGCAACAGAGGAACTCAAACCAGATACAAAATAAATACAAATTGGCGGGCTCGATGGCGCAGATGGTAGTAATTCTATCTTATGCGCCAGGGGTCGTGGATTCGATCCTCAACCAGGAAAAATATTTATATAATGATATTTGTGTTTTTCCTGTGTCTGGGTTTAAGAAATATGTACTGAAGTAATATATTTGTGATTCCTCTGTTGTCTGGTGTCTATAAGTCAGGTTAATGTATGAGATATTGTGTGAATATATAACTAAATAACACAACTATATACATATATATATTAAATAAATGTTTGTCCTGAATGTGGATCGAACACTAAGCGCACAAGATAGGATCACTATCGTTAGTGCTAACGGGCCTGTCATATTATGAATATGATAGTATGTTTGTCTATCTGTTTGTTACATTTTCATGACATAAAAGATTACGAATATCCATGAAATGGCTGGTTGAAGGCTTCCACTTTAAGATAGAAACTGGGTCTCTGATCTTGGAAGAAATAAAGCGATCAAATGATAACGAGTATCTGCGATAATCTTTATTTAGTGTACTGTAAGTATTTCCGGTTGTAGCGCGGGAATGCTCAAATAGACACTCTTGATATACCGTAAATATATAATATTGATTGCCTCCAGAACAATAGAAGCCTGCAACGCCATTTGAGATATAAAAACACGATTACATTTTATATCGGCCGTGTTTTGTCGGTATCTTCGCGAGGTATATAGTAGCTCACTTGTTTGTCCTGAATGTTTATTGTACCATCGAAACTTTTTACATTTACCTTATATCTTATATCTTTCATGGTTATGAACAATGGCTGAATAAAAATGTCTAACGTCAAGAATCATTTTTATATTTAATTTTTATACGTGAAACATTTATATGTATGTTTTGTAATACTGGCAGGGGGAAACGGATAGAATACAATAGTATCTCCCTTTGCGCCAAGTGTCGAAAGTGGCGATTAAGGTATAGTAACCGACAGATGGCGGTATACTCATCCTACAAGCGTGACTCAAATGCAAAGGGCGAGGATGGGCAGCAGCATCCTCGTCAAAAATATATCCTATAAAATTGAATGTTGTTTGTAAAATTGAATGAATAGGAAATTGTTTTAGTTGATCGAATTCCCAATTAATTTCGTCCCAAACAAATCTAAGCAATTTTTCCAGTTTCAATTATTTTCTGAATATTCTGAATAAACATTAGAAAAGTAATATCATATTTTCAGTCTAAGTGTAAATAGTATCACGAAACAAAATTGGAATAAAATGTTTTTACGTCATGGCGGTCATCTATCATTACTTATTATTAATGCAGGAACGCATGATGTTCTTTAAACATATCTCTTTATTAACACATAGTATAAAACATGTTATCTTTAAAACATCGCAACGGATTTTGATGCGGTTTCTTAATTAGTTAAGTGATACAACAGGAAGGCTTATATGTGTAATACACATACATCCTTACTAATATTATAAATGTGAAAGTAACTCTATATGTCTGTCTGTTACGCTTTCCCGCTTAAACCTCTCAACTGATTTTGATGAAATTTGGCACAGACGATTTTTAGACCCTGAGAAAGGACATAGACATTTTTTATTTGAAATAAGGGTTGTAAGAGGTCGAAAAGGGGGATAAAAAGTTGTATGGAAATATAGCTATTTTTAGAGCTGGAAACTTGAAATTTATTTTTCAGGACATTCATTCGATATAAGTAAATATGACATTCAAAGTTTATATAAGTAAAGGTAAAGAGGTATGGTACCCAAAAAAACTATTCCACGTGGACGAAGTCGCAGAAACAGCTTGTTCATAATATATTAGAAAAACACAAATAATTTTGGATTTTCTAATGCGACGTTGTAAATAACCAGATTTTTTTGCGCTTACATTGCAGATGAACTGCTGTCCATTGATGCTATATGTGTAGGTTATATATACTCACAGCGTCGGAGCAGGCCGCTAGTATATATAAGCAATATTATTTAGGTTTTCAAAATAAACCACACTTAGTTTTTTTAAAAATAGAAAGTAATATTTTATTTACCAGGCTTATTATAAAAATAAAACAAATATCAACTTATTACGCTTCTTACATTTATCTTACCTGATACAAAGAAACGACATTTAAAGTTCAATTATATCGCCTCGTCAATTATAAACTTAATTTTTAAAATTTCGAAATATTGAAACACACAAATTAATCTAAACGTCAGTCCGCAATTGACTTCCGTTCAAAGCTTTTTAAATTAAAAATAATTAAATGCAATTGCATTTATATAAATGTAAATCAATCCCTATATCCTTTGGTCACGGCTTGACGCGTAAACTGCAAGGTCGATTTCACTATTTCTTTTGTTTTTTGTTGAGATAATTATTCAGTGGTGAAAGTTCTTATAAAGGGGAAAAAGTAAGGTAGAGCAGATTATAATAAGAAAATTAAAAAAAATTAAATAGCAGAATATTTTTTTCTAATTTGGCGAGATTGACATTATATTATAGATCGGTATTATATTATTTACGAGCCAGATGGCGTAGATGGTAGTTATCCTGTCTTGTGTGCCAAAGATCGTGGGTTCGATTCCCACTCCTGAGTGGGGATTGAACCCACGATCTTATATATATATATATATATATATATTTGTGAGGACATATATGATGATGTTTATTTTTGTTCTGTATCTGGGTATTAAATATATGAATTTAAATAGTATATTTGTAGCGTAGTGTTTAAAGCTACCTACCACCAAATCAAGTCAATGTATGAGATGTTGTCGGAAATTATTATTTGATAATAATGTAGGGTCAGCTAGTAAATTATAAATAAGCAAATGTTACATCCAAAAGTCGGCACGGACACTCAAAGAAGCGTGAGCAGCGGCGCCACCACGGTCCCAAGGGTGCTCCGATCCTAACGAACGCTGCAAAACATGAGAGGCTGTCTTGGATTGTATCAATGTGGACGCCTCGCTGGCAACCACTCGTGTGAACAATAGAAAGGTATTCCTCACCTACGAACTAAGGAGTAACGGTTTTATATACAAGGGAAGACTCTTGAATAGGTAGATAATGAATGTACAAAAAATTACCGTTAGACTTAGCGATTTTTGTCAGACATCTAAATTGAATAACGTCCTGAAGTCATTAAATTGAACTTATATATATTATATATATATATATCTTGACAAATTAAATACACTTGTATTATAAATATTAGATAACGAATATATGTAATACTTTTATATATAAAAATAACACCAAGACACAGCACAAATACAAAAATGCACCATATTAATACTTGCTCTGGATGTAAATCGAACCCACGACATTTACCGCACAAAATAGGATCAGTAGGTACCATCAAACCTATATATTATTTACATAACTGTTTGAATTTTTTTGTCAATAGGTAAACGTTCTTATTTTTTTCTTGAATATTATGAACTAATTCCGAAAACTAATAAATACAAATGAACTAATTCCGAATCAGATACATTTATAACGTGTGAGTTTGCGAATGAGCACAAAAAACTTCACTGCCTCTTTCACCCTTCAAACCGGAACACAGCAATCGGAATACTGCTATTAGGCGGTAAAAATATGTGAGAGTGAGGTACCAATGTTCATATTTGTAAGAGATCTACCTTTAGATTACTCTATTTGTTTTAGTGTTCACCCATATCCAATGAACATTACACCATACAATGCTTTCGAGGACTAAAACCAGTGCAAGTGCAAGATACGGCAAGTCCTTCAGACGAACCATGCCCATTACTCAGTAATGCGGTACTAGTACCGCGCAGAAGAAAGAGTATTGATTATCCGTATGGATACTTGATACTCATTCTTATAGCTAAACATAGGTTTCTTTAAGGTAGGAGGAATTTCACCCTTTATTACCACGCTAGATAGGAATGGTGGCAATTTTAGAATGTAGTTTATCGATAGCTGCTGCCAATCTCTGCCCTATTGCCTGTGAGTTTCTCTGTATTGTATATACGCCGGAAATACCGCCATCTGGTATTAAAAGAGGGGCTAATTTACTCTGTTGGTACCCCAAAGTATATTAGATAATAAAATGAATTAATTATTATCTTTTCGGATTTGCAAATAATATAGTATTGTGTTGTGTAATATCGCTTACTAGAAAGAATAAAGTAGAAATTGTTTGGTTAGTATATAATGTCAGTGTTAATATTGTCTGTAGAACTGGCAGTGACAGTTATGGACAGCCGCAAACATGTTCACTCGAGACTATTTGCTATGCGGTATGAGAACGTTCGCAAAATGTTTGGTTTGAGCCGATGAATTAAATTAGTTCTGTCCTATGCCCTTAATATTCTTATAAAGTGTTAAAGATTTTAAACATATCTTATGTTACGACGATTTATATAAAATACGGTATATACTAGTAATAAATAATTCGTATTATATATATAATATATGTTTCAAATTAAACTTACAACCAACTCCCAAAGTCAACATCTTTTTTGAGCATGTTCTAAATATTTTGAAATGACTTGGAATCGAACCGTTGACTGAGCTTTGTAATAATCATCCAAACAAATGTCATAAACTTGCTGCCCGTGTTCGTGTGATTAGAAGAATATTATCCCGTTGATCTTATAACATTGCAAAATCTAGTTCTTGGATGTCTAAACTATAAACGACCTGGCTGATCCCATACCGGGTCTTGACAATCACAAACACAA
>JACJUM010002496.1:12553809-12674410 GCA_020976665.1 Heortia vitessoides
ATATATATATATATATATATATATATATATATATATATATATATGAGTATGTGAACGAGTTTATTTTACGAGTTTTAGGATATTAATACACAAGCTAACTGTTTCTAACGCAAGGCAATGTATGTATTGCTATGTTGCGGTTTGAAGGAAGACAGGGGCAATAGAGTTTCTAGGTATATGTGACATCATATTCATCATATTAACAAATATTAACAAGGTAGGCGACGCAATAGTGATATCTTTGTGATGACACCAGTGCCTATGGGTACGGTGATGCTTATCGTATATACTTTTTTGCTGCCTTAGCAAAAGTTCCTCAGAAGTTATCACCTTGATTTTAATTTTTCATCAGCATAAAAACCTGTTTCATCCTGTAAGATTAGAGATTATTACAGGTAATAGTCGTCACTAGAAATATTAAACGGGAAAAAATCAAATTCATTTAAGTACTGGCTACAAATATACCAATATTGATTCAATTTATTTTTACTCAGAAAAAGTAGCCTCGTCATAACCTCATTTATTTGCTAGTGAAAGTTTCTATAGTTATAAAGTATAGAAAACCTTTCATAAGCATTTAGAATGAAATCGTTACTACATACAATATTATACATTCATACATTATGTAAACAAATAATTAAATTTTATTTGTTTGTTACATATATATCCTAGGACAAATTTGGGATGGGCCATAGACATTACTTCTGTGTAAAGAATCCGTACTTTTAATTCATATTTTGACGAAACAGAGAAGATTCATACGATTCTTTCACTTTTATTGCAGTAATATGACCATTTAGGTGAATACATATTCAATTATTTCGTAATGGTAATCTCAGATACCAAAAACACATTAAAACATGCATTGACGCATATTTGACACAAAATAAGATTAACAACAACAGACCTTGAAATCAATCGGTAGGTGGCCATCGTCCCTGAACGCTGAAATCCATTCGTCCAATTATCGCTAAAAGCTCCATCAAACCCCCATAATATATCACGGTATAGCACACATTGTAAACAAAGGAAGCAGTAGACGAGGATCCGATTCCTTTACCCGAGACTAAAATCAATCAAAGACGATGGACGTTTTGGCGGGAATTTTCTGATTAGACGCAAGAATTTCTGGCCATTGTTCGATTTTCTTATTACTATTAATTTTGTTTTATAAAACCTATACGTCAAATCAAATTTAAATATGTACTCATATAGATTATTTCAGTTTTTTTTTAAGTAGTAACACTGCACTTGTAAAATAATTTAGTCAAATAGTATTTTTTTATTATTGGCATTGTGTTTTCCGCCATTCTGTCGGAGTACATAAAAAAAACCAGTGACACATCAAATATAAAAATTAAATGTAAATTGTAAGTAGAATACAATTATATGAACGTAATTATTACTTCTAAAAATTATTCCATGCATTTGTTTTTGAATATGTTAACTTTGTAAAAACTTACATTTCTTCTGTATTTTGTAACATCCGTGATTGTAAATATACAAACCATAATGGTGTATGTGACAATTTTCTGGACAGTATTAGAATATTTATATCAATTATATCAAATAATCAGGTATCTAAGATGCAATCACTAAGATAGGGTTAATTATCTGTTTTTAAGTTACCAAAAATCAATTTAACATAAGCAATTTTATACAATGATACGTGATTAACT
Source organism: Heortia vitessoides (assembly GCA_020976665.1). Lineage (NCBI taxonomy): Eukaryota > Metazoa > Arthropoda > Insecta > Lepidoptera > Crambidae > Heortia > Heortia vitessoides. The sequence goes on from JACJUM010002496.1 coordinate 12,555,489, forward strand.
AAAAATTGTTAACGTATGTTACTACAAACGATATATGTATAAACGGTATAGGTATCTCTATTATTATCGATTTTAGTAACACTTGGTAACTCTATCAAGCTGCACAGGTGGAGTTGACTTTTAGCTAGATAAATATGTTTAGTTGATGTTAGTTTGTTTAGTAGCCCAGGTTACAAGGCTTAGTGAAAAGGCCGACTTGATTCATTCGTAACTCCTTTATAAGTAGTCTTGGCCGTGATTGAAAATCGATAGTTAGCTATAAGGGTCTATACATCTGTTAAATCGGTTCGCTAATTAGTCCCATATAGATGATTAATATATAATATTTTAGTTAGACACTAGCTGTCCCGGCAAAAGTTGTTCAGCCATATAAGTTAAATAAAATTGTTGTATTACTAAAATGACTATTATAAATAGGGGTTGGTGCTAGTGAGGTAAAATTTTATGCCTGTATGTATTTTAATGCCATATTATAAGTAAATAAAAAAGTACAAAAATTAAAAAAAATGTTAGTGTAGTGATAACCCTTATCACTTAGGGGTATGAAAAGACCTACAGAATGTGCATATAAAATTCCATATTTTTCTTAAAATTATTATCTTGAAATGCACTGTAGGGTATCCAATGTATACTAGAAACCCAACAGTATTGGTAAACGCTAGGCTGTATAAATGTTTTGCGTGTTGCAAATTTGAATAAAAAGTATTCGATTACATTTCAAAACATTACTCATAAATCAGTTGTCTGCATTTACAAAAATGCTCCGACTAAAAAAACAAATATGCAAAGAGCCGTTAAATATTTTATTAAAACCTTTAAAATCTTTTGTTTGAAGAATTCAAATCGCTCCGTTATTCGCATCTTGACTCTGCAAAGGACAAAGAAGTATTTAAAAAACTCATCAACGTAACAGCTATCTTGTTCGAATTTAACGGCCTGCGATGGCGCCGCCTGCAAAGGTGACGTCACGCCAAGTTTTCCAATTAGAATGTTTTCGCGGGAGCGGTAATGGCGCCGCACCTGCCCGCCCCTGCCCGCCCAACTATTTGGAATTTCTGAATTGTTCGCGACTTTCGGTTCGGGCACTGAGGAAATTGTCTGCGTGACTGTCTTGTTTTAATTTAAACGGTTTAGTTGCGAAGGTCGTTGATTATAGAAGGAGCTTTGTTTGCGTTACTTGCGGATTCTAAACAATTTGCTTTTATGTATTTAAATACTATTGTTATTTGTTTCACGTTCTAACTTTTTGTTAGACTGACGCGCGGCAATTTTGTTTTTTAACTATCTGCTGGCTGTTTACCCGCAACTTTGTTTGAAGTATATTATAGATATCATCATCATCATCATATCAGCCATTGGGAGTCCACTGCTTGACATAGACTGCCCAAAGAAATGGAAAATATTGTCCATAATCGCAGCGCTGGGCAAGCGCAGATGAATATACTGCCATTTACCGGTTCAGGTACCTTTGTTGCTTCTTACGTCTTCTATACCTGGTAACGAGGTATAATATTCTCTATATAATAATAGTTTCTGTCATTAATACCTCATGGCAGATTCCATTAAAATTCAATAGTTAAAACCGCGTAGCAAACAATCAGACTTTCGCATTAGTTATTCGGTCCCACGTTTAATATAATTTGGTTTATATATAAATATTTGAAATTATATTTTCCCAATTTTTTATTTACCTTAATTAAGGTGATCTCTTTGTCCGCGAAAATTGCTATAGGAAGGCTTGCGTCTCGTGCGAAGTCTTACAATAAAATTAATCAGAAATCTTTCTTTCATAAACACTCACAAAGAGATATACAAGATAAACGTTTGTCACTGTCACTCAAACGGCGTAGGAGAGTGGCGGACATACCGACAATGAGCTCCGTCGTCAAAAGGGCGCTTTGTTGGCTGCGAGGAAATTTGCTGGTAATTTATGGGAGACGTTCGGCCTTTCATTAGGGCCAGGTGCTCATGCCGACTTTTTGAACGAGCTCATTCTTGAATCTATTTAATAAATGGATACGTGAAATCGACATTTTATCGAGCACTGTTTAGCCGTTCTGTTAAAACAACAAACATACATACTTTCGAGGTTATAACATTTAAAGTATTATTTCGTAAATTTATTAATCATCTACATTATTTTGAATCGAATAATAATAATTTATTGACAATAAAAATATTAATCTGGGTGTTAAAAATATCAATTGAAGTATTACATTTGTGATTTCTCTATTGTCTGATGTACAGACATTACACACACAAGTGCTTTAGGCGACTTACCTCGGAGTGGGGTCAATGTATGAGATGTTGCATGAATATATTAATTTTTATGATAAATTACCATCCTTGAATGTAAAATCTCTATTGAAATACCCGCGCTAGCGATAAAGCATTATCTTTTGTATGAAACAAGAGTATGACGTTGAGTAATCGAAAAACACCGGGGAAAAATAGAAAACTTTGACAGCTGCCAACCAGGAAACGGGCTTTTTGTATTTTTCAATCGCCCTCTTATCAACTATGATGGGCAGTTGTGAAATTGCAAACAGATTGTTAATAGATTTGAGAAATAATTAAATACTACTAAAAATTTCAATATTTTAAGTTGGTTTGTAAGATCATTTTTATGTTACTAAAGGAAAATAGAACTCGTTAGATCACTTTGTAGTCTGCACGGCTGTCAAAACCTTTATAATATTATGTAATATTTACGCGTTCACTATACACAGTAAAACCACTTTTTTCGGCTTAAAAATAAAGTTTATTTCACGCCTTACCTTTTTTCTTCGATATTTCGGTTATCTTTCTACAATAGTTCTGAATATGATAGAAAGTTAACTAAACCGGGTTTTCAAGCCTTTAAACAGTACTTACACTATGTCAAGACTCTTTTTCTCGGGAACGCGTGGAAGTACCAAAATAAGTAAGAAGTATAAATTAAGAGTTGAGTTTCTATAACACAGCACAGAGATATAACCACTTGAGCTGTATTTTCTATCATTTTGCAGGTCAATCGTAATCAATATATATATTCCTTTTAAAACAAAAGGGAGCACTAAGAAAGAATATCTAAATATTCACTCCCTAAAGAGGTAAAATGGGGGTGCAATGTTAGTATGAAACTTTGCTGTTTTTGAAGCTAATCGCATAAAATTCAGTACATAGGGTTTTCATTGAAAGTCATAAAACAAATGAAAGTGTAAAATATTGTTTCGATAATAATCCTCCAAGGCGGTATAAGGAGGGTGCAAAGTAAGTATGCAAGTTATGCAATTAAACGCGGGTGAGTCCACGGGGCACCGTTAGTCAACTTAAAAAACTTGATACTTTTAGTCTACTAGCTAATTCGATAGAAATCCTATCTTAATTATACTTACAAGTTCATAATTAAAAAAATATTGCGACTTCAAATTGTGGCGCAAACTATCCTGTCTCTCAAGTGAGATCAAACTGAGTAAAGATAAAGATTAATTAAAATCTATTCAGCAGTTTTCAAATTCATTGCGGACAAAATTCCTGACACTAAATTTTTTATACATAAAGATAACTTTCTTTAACAACGGAACTGTCAACGGAAATGCAAGAATTTTGTTTTGTTTAATAATATGTTTTGTTTAAATCATTGACAACTCATACCTGTTAACCTAAATACCAACATAAGTTGCTTAAAATACTTGTATTACGGATAAAAATAACAGAGAAATTACAAATATAATATTTAAATACATAAATAATACCCAGGCACAGAAAAATAAAATATATTCTACAACTTAATTATAAAATAATATATATGTGAAGCCGTGGGGTACCGGTCCAATAATAGTATCTCCCCCTGTACCAGTTGTCGTAAAGGTGACTGACCGGTTTACCGTACCGAAACCGACAGATGGCGGTACATCCATCCAAACGCCATCCAAAATCCACGATTGCCCAACGGGGAAATTATGGGCAAAAATCTCCCTCTCTCAGAGAGGCCAGTCCAGCAGTGGGCGTTCTATGGCTGATGATAATAATGAAATTATGTACACAGCTTGAGGTCATCCGTAAAAATAGAATATCAAGTATAAAGTTTTTTTTTCTTTTTTTACTAGACCAGGTCAACAATCAAGCATACAGAGTGATAGTAAGCTTTAGCACATCCAATAGACGCTCGTGATATCATTATCGCACTTTAAGTAAGGTTTAATTCAAGAGTTAGGCCTAAAATGATGTTGCATATTTTCGTCATTATCACTACCGTAGACAGTTCACTGATGGACATGACCTCCCCAAGAAAAGATGAATTTTGGCCACAATTGCCGAGCAAGGCAAACGTGGTGGGAATCGCAGAATCTAGTTTTACGTCGGGAATACTGTACCCATACTGTACCCATCCCCGCCTTGTTGCATTTAAACTACGTGATTCGCATGGATATACCGCCATCTGTCGGTTCCAGTACCTTAATCTCCTCTGCCCTACCTCGTATCGATGTAAATAAATAAATAGGTTTTTTTTACATTCGAGTCCCAAGTTCCTAAGCAAATATTTCCTTCTCGCACTTCAGTTTTCAACGGTAAATTTTCGATGGAAGATAAAGTATATGATTGTAAGAATGACTTGAAGTGTTTGATCTGCGCACCCTTTCAACCGTGAATCTCAATATCGCCGGCTCTATTCAAAATTAAACCAATTCTCTCCCCCTCCATTTTTATCTTCGGTTCATTGACAATTCTGAAGCTCACTGGATTTAGTGTACAGTGGACCCGTAGAATATAAAGCTGGAGCGCACTTGGAACCCTGTCGTATCGAGTAAGTGGAATTAACTCTGGTAATACTCTCGACTTCAAAGGAAAATTGATTTGACAGCTATGAGCACATTTTAGTTTCATTATTGATATAATACGGAATTATGTATTAATATAATCCAAAGACTTTGTCAGATTAATTTGCAGGTAATTTCGACTTGGGTTTGTTTTAAACTTGTAATATCAAGTGCATTGAATGCGCCCGCGAAACTTTTGCTCTAAATTTTTTAATGAAATATTTTTTTATACAATTACAGTAAATAACTTTACTTCCGAAGTTCGTGAAGAAGTACACTAAACAAAAAATAATCTTGCAAATGTTAGGGTACATAGAGATATACAAATACAATTTCACACAAAACCTACTCGATCTATTTATATATTGATATACATATTATATTTTCAAATTTCAGAGACCCATGTGTAGTATTGAACTATGTAAACAAGTTTTGTGTTATTTAACAAGCTAATAAATACCCTAATATATTTTATTATATATGGCGTCTTGATTTGTATTTTTCTGTGCCTGGGTGTTATTTGTATATTCAAGTATTATATTTGTAATTCCTATGTTATTTTCATCGGTAATACAAGTGCTTTAAGCAACTTATCTCAGTATTCAGGTCCACAGGTATAAGTTTTCAATGATTTAAACAAAACAAATTACTGGTGACTTTCTAAAAAATCTTGCATCTGACAGTTCTGTTGTTAAAGAATGTTATGTTTATATATAAAAAATTGGTGTCAGGGTTTGCCCGCGGTAAATTTCGAAACTGCTAAACAAATTTTAATTAATTTTTGCTTACCTTTACTTACAGATTGATCTCACTTGAGAGACAGGATAGTTTGCGTCACAATTTGTAGTCACAACATTTTTTAATGATGAACTTGTAAGTATAATTAAGATAGGATGTCTGTCGGGTTAGCTAGTAGACTATAAATATCATGTTTTTTAAGTTGACTAACAGTGCCCCGTGGATTCACCCGCGTTTAATTGCATAACTTGCATATTAACTTTGCACTCTCCTCGTACCGCCTTGGAGGATTATTATCGTAACAATATTTTACACTTTCATTTGTTTCATGACTTTCAATGAAAAACCTATATACTGAATTATATGCGATTAACTTCAAAAAAAGCAATTTCGTTATAAAAGGCACCCCTGTGCAAAATTTCAAGATTCTAGCCCTTATAGTGTAGTCCCTGCGTTGATATGTCAGTCAGTCAGTCAGAAAGGTTTACCTTTTATATATACAGATTTCTGATATATGATTAAAATTCATATATCAGGAGGTTTATTTAAGGAACAGATTATGTAGAAAATCAAAATGTTCATTCACTAATGTTTTTTAGACATATAATGGCTACTATCTATATATATAAATAAAATTGGAGCGTCTTAAATATTAAAATAACCGCTTTCTAAAGCATATGAATGTATATATATGGTACACATACCAAAATATACTTTTTTATAATTTTTGTCTGTCTGTTTGTTCCGGCTGATCTCTGGAACGGCTGGACCGATTTAGACGGCATTTTCACTGCCAGATAGATTACGTAGTAAATAGTAACTTAGGCTTTATTACATTACGCTACGTCCGAAAGGAGCGGAGCATTGATTGAAAATGTGTCAAAAACAGGCTCAGATTTACGTTCGTTGCGTGCGCTGCGTGGAAGTTTGTAGTTCGAAAGAAAATATGCTGCCCTAAGTCAAAATTTCACGCGGAAAAAGTCGCGGGCACAGCTTGTATGAAATATAAAAGCTCCTTGGTTAATCCTTTCAGATTTCTGTGTGTGTCAAATCTCTTGAACAAAGTTCGAGACCGATCTCATCAATTAATAGTGTAGGTTGAAAGTTATGCGTACATGCTCTTTTAAGGGTCACAAAGTCTGGCGGCTTTGAGGTCTTAACGGGGGCACTTATATAACATACATTTACGCACGTTTGTGATTAGAAATGAATTTATGTATGCCTATTCATTACATAGTTTATTAGACCTCTTAAAAAGTTCGTCTGCGTTTGTATCTCTCTCTCTCTCTCTCTCTCTCTCTCACCTATTTCAACCGCCAAATAGCAGTGTTCGCGTTAATGCCTGATTCCGGTTTAAAGGGTGAGAGAGGCAGTGAAATTACTAGGTAAATGTGACATTCTATCATCAGTTTACAAGGTTGGCGACACGCTAGTGATATCCTTGTGATGACACTAGCGTGTGTAGGTTGCGGTCACCATCAAGCATTACCAAGCATTACCATCATTCATATAGCAAGGTTTACCATCAAGCAGACTGTATGCTTGTTTGCTGACTCTCGAACAAATATTAAAAATCTTAGTAAAAAAAATTGTTACAAATTTTATCAAAATTAATATAAGATTGTTTAAAAAAGGTACAATTATTATCAGCACCTGTACTCACTATGGAAAGAAGATTGTACTGTTTGGGGAGCATTATAAAAGCTACCTTACACTGTAAAAGAGTGAAAACATAAAAATATTTAATACTAAGCTGAAATTGTATTAAGAGACGAGTACCGGCTAATTGTATTTTTTTATTCAAACTATGATATTTTCTATATCTTGTATACTGATTTTAAATGAAATTTAATTCCGTGTAATTGTAATTAGTGCACTGGATTATTACGGATATTAGACAATAAAGAAATTACAAATATAATCATCATCTCATCATCACATCATCATCATTTATCTTTGAGAGTCCACAGCTGGATATCAAATAATCGCCGCTCTGGTCAAGCGCGAAGGTAATCACAGAGCGCAATTTCCGTGACGGGATCCCCACCCTGTGTATTTGAGCCACGTTGTTACTGATGAATGTACCGCTATCTGTCCGTTCTGGTACCTTAGATACCTCTTAAAATACCTAGGACTGGGGAGGTGCTATTCTACTCTGCTGGTACCTTACGGCTTCCAAATATAATATTTTAATACAATATTATCATCATCATATCAGCTATTGGAAGTCCACTGCTGAACATAGGCCTCTCCACGAGTGGAAGGTTTTTGCCCGTAATTTGCCGCGCTGGGCCAGCGTGTTGGCAATCGCAGAGCGCAGCTTTCCCGACGGGGATGCTGCTGCCCATTCCGGTACCTCAAGGCAAATCATATATAAAAATACAATATATTTAACATTAAAACACAGAACAACACAAATTTTCGTCATATAATGTTTGTCTTCGGTGGGGATCGACCACGACCTACGACCCGTCTTACACTAGATAGTAAAGATTGACACCAACGAAAGCGCCAACAAAAGCGCCAACAAAAGCCTAAAGTTCAACTCAGTTAATATCATACAAATTGAATCTATAGGTATCTATGAACAATCTAGTGGTCGGTACCAAAGATCTATTCCAAATAACCTATTCAACATTACTCTGCAAGTAATTTAGCTAAAGATGGCTTCCACAATGCTCTATGCAGTTGAAAAGGTTTCCATGGAAAAGGGACAGTGAATTATTTTACTTACTCGCTATTTCATTATTTCTTTTGAACTTTATTATCATTGGGTGGTCTCGGTGAGTTGTTCTCGAGGCACTGTTTGTTTAAAAGAGTAGGAAATTTCCATTAGGAAAATTAATTGAAAGACCATTTTTTTAAATGTAGTGCGTTATGTGAAAAACATCAAGCCGCGTGTTTCTTTGTACAGCTTATAAAAACCCGCCATTTGTAGAACAAAGCAAATTAATACTTAGTGTATTTAAATTCTTGTGCAATTCTAATTGTTGTGCAGTACTAATGACCATACTTTTCATATAATAATACATAACTGAGGAGTTTTTTGTTCGAAAGCGATATTCTCGGAAACCCCTAATCTGATTAAGAAATTAATATTAATAAGAAAGTAATTTTTGAACCTTAAGTTTACGACAGATTCGATTCTCAAATCCGACTAGGGTACGGTTAAGGGGTATTTATCAACTCGTCGTTTATAAATTACTAGCGACTTGCCCCAGCTTCGCACGGATTTTATGAGGATAAAAAATGGTCATAGCGAGTTATCCCTAAGATTTGTACATATAGCATTCAATATTGTAGTACATTATTTTGATCTATCTCGTCGTATTTAGCCAGCGTTTCTAAATTAATCATGAAAAAATCAAAATTCACGACAACATATTAGGCACCTCCAATATTATTAGTGTTTCTCTAAAATTATATCTACATGAATTATACATAAAACCTTCCTCTTGAGTCACACACTATCTATTAAAAATAGAAACCGCACTAAAATCCGTTGCGTACTTTCAAAGATCTAAGTTTACATAGGTACAGATAGTGAAAAGCAACATTTTTTTATATTATCTAGTTCTCTAGAAAGCACACTTGATAAGAGTAAAGCATATTCTCCCTACGGGCAGAAACCTATCGGTGAAATATGGGGAACATACACCACCATATTTTCAGACGATGACCTTAGAGTTATATAGGTAGCAGTAACTGGGATGGAAAAAATGGATAACGCAAAAGATAGCGTCCAGTTAAAAATACTTACCCAAGTCCATTTGATCTATAGGCTATTTTCTATATTGTAATCTTTCAAAACTTTCATTCAAATTTTTCACCCCCCTTTTACCCCCTTAAGGGATGATTTTCGAAATAATATTTTACACATGTTTCATAACTTTAAACTGAATATCATTTGAGTAAATTTAAAATTAGCAAAGTTTCATACTAACTATGCACTCCCGTTTTACCCTTTAAGGGCTGAATTTATAAATATCTTTTATTAGTGCCCTCCAACGTTATGTCCCCTCTGAGTTTCGAATTTCGAACCCTTACACTTTAGCACCTGCTAAACTGTAGGGGTCAGGGCCTAGCGTTGACATGTCAGTCAGTCAGTAAACAATAAAGAATATTATTATTATTGCTTTTTAAGTATAGATGCGCCGAGCGCAACCATTGACTTTTTAAAAATACCTTAATAAGCCTATTGAAATAAATATATTTTTTACTTTGACTAAGTTCTATATATATTCTAAATAGCATTTGAAAGTAATTTGATTTAACATTATTATTCGTTCGCCAGGACGCCTCCGGCAAGTACATGGCGACACAGAAGCACCTTGTAAAAGAAAGTCCAGAAATGTTGGCCATCGCAAACTGGACAGGCCAGGTGCCCCGAAGACCGTCGCTGCCCCCTGGCGCCAAGCTGTCACAGCTCATGGTGCTAGGGTCACGTCGAGACCCAGGGCAGGTGGTGTGGATGCTGGCCAAGTCTGACTCCGAGATGAAGTAAGTATCACTTACTGCGTTGAAGCCATGGCAATATTTTGTCGGTAGCTGGTTGATTTTAGAAGATATCGTTCACTATCTAAGCCGTGAGGCACCGGCAGAGTAGAATAGTACCTCCCTCTGTACCAGGTATGTAAGAGGCGACTAAGGCACCAGAACCGACAGATGGCGTTATATCCTTCCGAGACAGTGTAGCTCAAATGCATGGTGGGGATGGGCAGAAGCATCCCCGTCTCGTAAGCTGCGCTCTGCGATTGCCATCACTGCCAGAGCGGCAATTATGGGCCAAATTTCCCCCTTTTTTGGGGAGGCCTTCGTCCAGCAGTAGACTTCTAATGGCTGTTATGATGATAGCAGCCGTAGAATGTCCACTGCTAGGCTTCCTTAAGAAAGGTAAGTTGACTGCAGCTTCACGACAAGTATGCTATTTTGTGTGGATATATCGCAATCTGTTGGAAAAGATCAAGGTAGAAAATAAATTGAATTTATTTGTCATTAGCTTTCACGAGACAATATTCATTATCGTGTCAGCCGAAAGACGTTTACTACTGGATGAAGGCCTCCCCGAGTGATTTATTTTCAGTTCTTTAATTTCATTGAGTATTCAATTATATACTCTATTACACCGAGACAGGGAGCTCTTTTCATAATCTAAAGATTTTAAAATGTCCGTCAAAACAAGCCTGATAGGGTTCTTCTTAAGGTTGACATCGCTAGCTTTTATAGCTATATGTTTATGTACAAAACTATAGGTTTTCACATATGTACAATATTATGAAAGCGGTAGTAAACCAAGGTCCTTAAATATTAGCTTACAACATCGTTTAGGAGGGACTTCACAAATGGCTCGTATACACTATTTTTAGCAATAAATACTTTATGACTGTCTGTTTCCCCAAATAATTAAGTCGTAACGTAATATAGACTCTGTAATATATGTTCCATAGGCCATTATTACAGCTTTTCTATTAGCTACGTTTGTAAGTTAATCAAGGTTATATACAAAACTATTGTTTTTATTCTTTAGGTTGTATATATGATTTTTCCAGTTTAAATGTTGGTCAACAGTTATAAGAATTTAATTTCCTTTGTGTTCGTATCATTTACCCATTCTAGTTTTTAGCCTAACGTTTTATTTATGTAAATATAACGATTTTTTAAAAAAATAAAGGGCCATTATTGATATATCGTCTGTAAATAAAATACAATTATGTTTTGTCACTGTGCTTATGTCGTATTGATAATAGAAATAAAGTTGCGCCTAAAACACTTCCCTGTGTAACGCTATACTTATTATTGCTCTATGCTGAGGGGTATGATGTGAGTTCATTCTCTTTTACTTATTAATGGTAACACGTTATTGTCAGTTCGTTAAATATAACAATATATAATTTAGAGCAGATATCAGACAGTTCTAGACTATCAATATTTGAAACAAGCATTTATGACAAATAAAATCAAAGGCTTCTATGATAGGATAGGTCAAAGAGTAAGCTTTTGGTACATTCGTTTTATTAATGTCAGTTAGGACTGTCTCTTTAAAATTATAAATCTAAATATCTCTGACTTTTTCTACTGGAAGTCAAACTGTTGATGCTCTATTATATTAAATTGATTACAAAAGCAAGCAACCATTTTTTTCATGCATTTATCGAACACAAAACTTGATCTTTCTATCTTAAAGTTATTCGAAAAATGCAGTATAGGAGGTCCAGTGCTGGTCATAGAAATTGACCGATTTTATGCGATTAATAAATAAAATTAAATAATATTAAAATTATCCTAAAGCGCTTTAAGAATTTCTGGCTCTCTATAATCTGGACTAGGGTGAGCGAAGTAAACAATATAACAGACCAAAGATATCAAGTTCTAAAACACGAAAAATTCCGCCCGACTTGCTGCAGGGAACTCACAATCTATCCCATTGTTTACTTTAAAAGATCAAAAAGTTGTTTGAAGACTCAGATTAAAAGAAATGTCCTGGATTTTTGTAGAGAGGGGAGCCCATTTTGTACATAAATTTTTAATAACAAATAACCGACTGCCGACTTCATCTATTGCCCCGATGACGCTGTCCCCATTTGCACTGGAAACTCTTGGATTGATGGCCTTCATCTCAGACTTAGTCCATCTAAAAGTTTAGATTCTTGTAGTGTAACCTCCGGAAATGATCCTAAAAATATGAAGCAGTATTCTGACAAATATTAATTCTTTTCCTCTTTTTTTCTCTTTTAACAGCTTTAAAACGCAGTTTATTAAACTTATTCCATTTTTTATTGGTTTTGGTTACCTTCCGACAACCGTTAAAAGTAGATTCAATGCAAAACAGCACAGGATTTATAGCAGCATCTTCGCTGGGAACCTTGGTTCAGATTTCAAGACTGCCCAGTGTGGCCAAGCGATGAGGAGAATTTATTTTTATGCATCTTGAATTTACTAAGGTGAATTAGGATTACTTCAGTTAGGTGAGGTCATTGTAGGATCTGCTACCAGAAGAAGCAGTCATAGACTAATGAGTTTCTTAAGATTAAAGGCAAAATAACGAAATTAGATAAACTTTGTGAAGCTTGACTTAAGACTTTTTAACTCAAAATATACACCAATCACATTCATTCAAATATTTTAAGACATATTAGGATATCATATGTGCGTTTAGAAGCCTAGTATTGATTTCTAACTTAGAAAACTTTCCATTGATACACAGCAATGTCTCTGCAAGATGCCGTAGGTATCGGCGAAGTAAAATAGTGAGGTACTTTGTGTTAGGTGTCGTAACAGGCAACTAAGGTACCGGGACCGACAGATGGCTGGTATATCCATCTGAAAAAGCGCAGTTCAAATACTATAGGGTGGAGATGGGTAGCATCGTCCTCGTTGTGAAGTTGCGCTCTGCCATAGCACGCCCGGCGCTGAAATCATAGATATAAATCCCCCAATCTTGAATAGGTCTAGATCCAACTGTGTACTTTAGATGGCTGATATGATGAAGGTCGTTTGCCTGGCCGCTATACTCATTCCGGATTTGATTCTCCTAGGACAACGTTAAGAAAAACTGTTCTAGTAGTATTCTTTCCAAAATAAGTTACCTTCATTTTAATTAAGCAAAAAAACTATTCTTTATTTTATGATGAGAGCTTTTTAGTCAAACAAAGGCCTTGTGATTCGTTAATTATCTAATTCTATACACGAATTAAAATATATATTTGCTACAACTCGGTTATTAAGATTTGAACATAATTAGACACATGTACGTCATATTTAAGCATTCAAGTTTTATAATATGTTATAAAACATATAGATAATTTAGCAAAGTCAAAGATCAGTTAAGAATTACATCCTCAAAAATGACAACAAATATCACAACTGATAGTACACTAGAACATAGTCAATACTAAATTGTCTTGGATTGGTAACCAATACAAACACGAGTAAGTTAATCAATTAAAAAAAATAATTAAATGTTCATTTATTAGGATTAAAATTAAATTAAATTAGACCATCTACGTAGTCAACTTCAAAAAGATTTATTTTTAAACACTTTAAAGCTTCTAGAATATTATTAAATAAATATCAATTTTACACTTCATTGTGACATCTGTCAATGTCATTGTGACAGTGACAGTGACATTCATGAAATAATGTGACCTAATATTTTTACAATAAAGGAATAATAATAAAATTCCACAACATTGATTTGACTCCGTGGGAAGTCACTCCAAGCACTTGTATTGCGATCGCCAGGCAATAGAGCGATTCACAAATATACTACTTAAATACATATATTTAATACCCAGAGACAGAACAAACACAAATACCATCATATAAATATTTGTCCTGGGTGAGAATCGGAGCCATGACCCCGGGCGCACAAGTTAGGATCACTACAACTGAGCCATGGGACATAGTTTACATATGTAAAACGCGTTATTGGTTGTAAGTCATGGTATTCATCTTGTTAACTAGAAAATTACAGCTTTGTATTTCGAATGAATAAATATATAAACTCTAGACTCGTAATGCCTGACCCTGATGGCCCTGTCTGATTACAAAACTCACGTAACATGTAAGTCATTAAATTAGACACTAGTCTGCCGGCACCAGGTGGGCCTTAAACTTAAGTTTATTGCAGTTTTATTATTCTGACCAGATAAGTACTTGGACTGGAACATATTTACGATTATTTTTTATAATAAACAAATAATAAATAAATTCCCACAGCATCACATAAACTGATTGCCCTGATTAAGAAATAAGTCGCTTAAAGCACATGTGTGCACGGACATCAAACAATAGAGGAATCAAAAATATAATACTTAAATACATATATTCAACTCCGAGACACAAAACAAACACAAATATCTTTATATAAATATTTGTCTAGGGTGGGCATCGAACCCATCGATGAAACATCGAAATAAACAAAAAGGAATAGAGAAATTCACAAACATGTACTGAAATTGGAACAGAAAACAAATGACGACTGACTTTTGCTCCTTTGTTGTTGTGTTTCTACTCTTATTTTGTTGTTTTTTCGAAAACAGGTTTTAATAACTTTTGCCGCGTCGCCTATAGTACATAACTCCGAAGTCTACCCTGAAAAACAATATCCGATCGGTTCACTGACATCCGGTATCTATAGACAATCGGTATTAGAAATAAGTTCGTATAGTAATCCCAGTTTTAAAATTTAGTCAGAGGCTGGGAACATTACAAAGTTTGAATATCGTGGAAGGGTTGAACACCTCTGGCTCCGACAGGGAATCGATCGCGCCCAAATGATACCGACACGTGCCAACACTGAGCTCCCTCGAACTTTCATCTCAGGCTGTATCTCTGAATAAATGGACAATGTTAGCTACTTTTAAATTTTTTTTGAAGAGATTTTTGAAGAGTTTGGTTATTTAATGAGACAAATATTGTATGTCGTCCAGTAAAAATAAGTTAGTCTGGATAACTTTGACTCACCTGGTATTTATTTATTTATCGCACTTTATCGCACAATATATTACAAAATGTACAAATGGCGGACTTAATGCCAGTTGGCATTATCTCCCAGTCAACTATTACAGGAAACAGAAAAAAAATATACATATAGTGGTGCAGACAATATATATACAAAATAGATAAACGTTACATACATATTTGTATAAATAAACGCAATAAATACATGGTATAGTACATCGATACTTATATTTCTTTGAAAATATAACAAAGAACACATCCAGTTTGCGTTAAATAACAAAACAAAATGTCAAAAGTAAAAAAAGTATAATAAACGTGTGCGGATGTTTGGATGTGTGTTTGTTACTTTATGACTCTAGAACGGCTAAAGGGATTTGAATGTAATTTTGTCCTGAAAACAGGTTCCCGTGGTAGATGATAGATCTAGATTTTTATGTATCTCTGTAGATTTGTCACGACATTTTTGTTAGCTGTCAGAGAGCAACATAGACTTCTTTCCATAAAAAAGAGATCCTCAGAGATGAAATGTAAAGTAAAAACTTCGCGGACAAAGTCGCAGGTGCACCGCTAGTTCATAATTATACTAACAGTTCATAATAAAAATATTTTTTAATAGGTTGAAAACCTTACCGGTACCTTTACCTTGTATACTCCTCAAGTTAAAGAATCGTTCGAAATTCGTTCAAAAGTATTTTTATGGAAGGAATTCGGATCTCCGAAAAATCCGGTTATTTTACAAAAAAGTACCGTATATTCCAATAAATTACAGATCCAATGATAATATTCTACACTTTATATATAATCTGATCTTCCTTGGTGGAATCATACGTATGCCAAATGTAGTAAATTAAAGATTATAATAGAGAGCTCACGTTTCACTTTAAAATTAAAGTTATTAATTTAGAACTAACAAAAAATAGTAACTTCCCATTCAAACAACGGAACGGAAACAATTGAGAACAAACAAACGTATGCATGTCATTTCAAATAATGTTATCAAAACACAATAATATAAATCAAATCAATTTATGAAGCATGAAATTCATCAATTATTTTTTGTTCAAAATTGTCGAAACGCGAAACTAGAGGCCTCAGTCTTCTCGAAAACTCGCTTTAGGATGGACCATTCTCTTCAGCTCATTGCAAACCCAGCTCAAAGGCGTTTATAGCATCTTGTGCTGCCACTTGTGAAGTATTTAGTCGCAATTACTTTATCGTCATTACTCTGATTTATTGTCGTGTTACTAGAAGTCCCTTTTATAATTTCCTCGACAGACATTTCAAGAAAAAGCATTTTTTTCTTTATACATCCCACGGCACCAGATTTCCAAATCTTCCGCAATCTACAGCAGCAACTTGCTCTATTACTTGCGAACTTACATCGATCTGTGGATCGTTGTTAGAATCAATACATCTAACATTTGAATTTTCCAAGACAATGTTATAGTTGCTAAAGATAATGCCTCAGAAAGCAAAAACCAACTGTTTGGTTGTTATTTTATTCAGATGTGGGGTTTTTTTAAGAATTTTGCTGGACAAACTAGATGATATGCTGATCTATGGATTAAATCTGTGCTCTCGTAGTGATACATTTATCCTAAGTTGTTAAGTTTTATTCAACCGGGAGTATTATCAAGAAGTAATAACGCTTTTTCCGGAAAATAGGTATCATTAGAAAGTTTCTCTCCTGTAATATTTACCAAATGCCATGACGACTTTAGAAACGGTGAAGCCATTCCTTGCTAGCTACATAATCTTTTTTTTTACAATGTCACTTTAAAGATCTTACATTCATAGCCAAAATGGGACCCGAAATAGGCGCATTCCTATTTCATTCCTGAAGAAACCACACGTATAAAGCTTCTTCCAATTCAGGATGGTAAGGTTTCTTTAGTCTATGTCTCATGCCTGACCCGCAGTCTAGTTGTTTTTTTTTATTTAATAAATTGTAGATCGACCAACGCTGTATTCACTTGCAAAACTACTGAAAGGTTTTTCTTAAATTTTTAGAGTTCTTTGCTTTTTCTCTTATGGAATTGTTGCTAGATACGTATACAAATAGATAGCAAACAATAAACATACGCTAAGTCGCACTGCTATCACTTGTAGTCAAATTCAAACTAAGCAATCAAAATCAAAACAATACAATCGTCGAGCACAATAGCGGAATCTACAATAGCGAAGGTTGACAATATGTCGGATTACAGGGCTTGCCGGATTATCTACGGGCCTTAAGAGTTAATATTACGCTGCATCATACCAGCCATTAGAAGTCCATTGCTGGACATGGCTTTTTTAAGAAAGGAGGTATTTTCGCCGGAATTACCGCGCTGTGCAATCGTGTTGGCAATCACGGACCGCAGCTTTCGTGACGGGGAGGCTGTTGCCCATCCCCGCCCTGTGCATTTTAGCTGCATATTACGCGTAAATGCTAGAAAATATTGTGTTTATATACATTTTATAGTGTAAGCAAAGTCCGGCGTCTTTTATAAACAAAAAATCTTATTTTCATTAATCATTTGGTTTTGATCACTGAAAATTTGTTGATGATTTTATGTCGAAGACAAATTGTCTCAGATTTCAGTTTTATTTTCCTGTTAAATTTAAAACTGTATTTTTTCTAGAATAACATTTATTTTAGACTCAATACGTATTCCTCGCTAAAAACGAAATTTTTAAAAAAGTCATATAAAGGTACAAAAACAAAATTACGCGAACGAAGTCGCGGCTCTTTATGTGTATAAAACGGGGCACATTTATTTAATAAAGCCCAAGATAAAACAGTCTCGTTACGGGCTCACCCGTAAAGCCCTTGTTTTTCAAGGGTGCTTGAAAAATTATGGGATTATCACATTACCGAAATGAGGACATTGTGCATTGCCGAAAACAGTCGAGCCAGGTAATGGGTTTCCAAATTAATACACCGCTTGTCGTTAATTTAATCCCAACTATCCCAACTAATACTGTAAATTTGAAAGTAAGCTTATTTGTTTAGTACACGATTTATTTACTACCCTTGAAATTTGGCTTATCGACGGTAGCGTAGAAATTTAGTATCAAATCAACTGGCGTTAGTGACAAATTGGTAAAAATTTCTGCATTAATTATTTATTATAGTTTTTGACTTTAGTTTATAATTTTAAATAACAGAGGAATTCAATTTCAATAATATTTAATACATACAGTTTAAACATTATTAAAGATATCTTTTCAATTAATAAAGTTATAAAGAAAAAATATTTTTTGTTCTTTCTGTAAACCGGCATGTACATTGTCCCTTGCGACAATTGAATTTATGACCGTTGATACATATAGTTAGTAGTATAAAGAATGAACTTAAGCTTTTTATCCCAATAAATGTACTATTTCCTTGTTAAATTTACGGAAAATAAACAATTTTAGTACTAGACGAAATTAATAGATGTCGCTGAGCGATGGCGATTTTAACGCACTATCGAGTATAAGATAATCTAATCAAAATATCCAAATCCGATTCTAACTTTTCGAACTAAACTTACTAATATTATAAATGTTACAAGAAGTTTCTTTGTTACTCCTAACTCTTCACCTACTCATATAATTATAAAATAATCATAAAATTACTAATATATAATAATAACGATACTCATAAAATTAACGTAATAATAACGTAACATAATAATAACGATAATCATAAAATTTCACGGGATGGAACTATTCTTCCCGTCTAAAAAAGGGCACTCACTAAAGTACCCTTTTTATTAAAAGAGTATTGTCACCAAGCTAAGAAGTACCGGCAGAGTAGAATAGTACCTTGCTCTATACCAGGTGTCGTAAGAGGCGACTAAGGTCTGGTACCTTAGTCTGATGTACATACCGACAGATGGCGGTATGTCCATCCGTAACAGTGTAGCACAAATGCAAAGGGTGGGGGTGGGCAGCAGCATCCCCGTCGCGAAAGCTGCGCTCTGCTATTGTCATAACACTTGCCCACCGCGGCAATTATGGGCAAAATCCAGCAATAGACTTTCAATGTGATGATCATAATGCGAATGAAAATATACATGCTTTATTCTTTTTTCTCCATAATTTAAGTCGGTCAGATTTTACATGGAGAAAGAAAAAAAGTTAATCCTACAAAGCTGTTTTTTATATTAAAATATACGATAGAAATGTATTGAATTATTGATACAGAAAAAATGTTATTGAAAGTATCGACAAGCGCAGTGTGGGATGTCAAAACACAAGGTGGACAGCCAATTTGTCTAGAACTGCAATATCACAGTGGATGTAGACCATACAACCAATCCTAATGGAAACCAATTGAAACGCTTAAGCCCAGCTGTGGACGTCCTAGGGCTGATATGATGATGATTTAAAAAGTACATGCGATTCTAACACACACACGTGCGTGTATATACATATAACTATATACGTATACACGCATGTACGTGTGTGTGTATGTGCATAAATATATCGTATTAGAAGGAGATTAATATAATTGTCTAGCTTTAGCGAATGTCACACATAATCTTATTTATGATAATCTCTTTAATTATGTATGTATTCTCAAAGTTTAACGACATAGTCTTAGTTTGTTTGTCCTTGAATGGCTCTACTAGTAATTTGTGCTTTATGTATTAGTTATTAATAATTAATAGACGGACTCGATGGCGCAGATGGTGGAGATCCCATCTTGTGCGTCGAGGGTCGTGGGTTCGTTTAGGACAAATATTTATGTGATGTATTTGTGTTTATTCTATTCCTGGATGTCAGATATGTATTTAAATATTACATTTGTGATCTTTCTGTTGTCTATCCATAACGCAAGTGCTTTAAGTGACTTATCTCGGAGGCTAGCAATTTATGATAAATTGTGTCACAGTTCACAATAATATTTATTTATTTTATATATAATAGATAAAAAAAAATATTGCACACGTATTTCAAGTCTTTTAATATAGAACCTGATATACTGAATTTCTATCGACTAACTTCAAAAACAGTTTCTTACTATTTTATTTTTGCACTCCTGTTTTAACTCTTAAGAGGGTGAATTTTATAAAACGAGTCACTCAGGAAAGTTTCAAGTTTCTAGACTATATAGTTTAGACCCTGCGTTGATATGTCAATCAGTCGGATCTTCAGGGTCATCAGTAATATGAATTCTAATTTAGTACTTCATATTTATATTTATTATTTTTGAAGATTTGAAAGCGCTAACCTACTTGCATAAAGAATGTGTTAATTTGATTTGAGTCAGTCAGTCAGCTTCTTTTACTATAAAATACATCTGTGGCTATTTTTACTCATATCTTTCATCCTTACTTTTTCTCTTTAAATTGTTTAAATCGATTCAATACGCTTTGTGTTACCTTTCAAACACATTGATAATTTTGCTGATAAAGATATAGGCCCCATTCATTTGTCAAAAATTTTAATTGAAAAAGGTTTTCATGATCCTCTGAAAAACCTGTCTAACAACATCCCACGCTATAAGCTTACCAAATAAAAAGCATATTTCTTTGTAGACGAGTGTGAGCTTTTAATATAATTTTTTAATTGATTTTAAAGAATGAGTAGGTTTTTCAGTTGTTTGATATCTTGGGGAAAATATTTTGTTAAGTTGACGCCAAGTCAGGATGCCAAGTTTGATGATGGGTTCCGGGGAAATCTAGGGCAATCTTAAATTGTTTTAGTATCTTTTTTCTAAAGCTATCGAGTATTCAACTTTAGTATTGAAGTCTGTTTTCTATGTAGAAACAATATATATATACATCAAGTTTACATAGCCAATTTGTCGGCATGATTCACGTCCGTCAAATTACAGCAAGAACAAAGAATCTTCCAGCTAAATAACTATAGGCTTTCCTTCTTGACTTTGTTGCGAAACCCTAGAAAATCGTGAGACGCCGATGACGAATCGGTGAATATGACAATTTCTTCACGATGATTGAAAATGTCATTTACACACTCAATAACTATTTCATGCTAAAGCTCAAAATTTTCTTTATTAACGGGCCTGATATTACGTGCGCCAAAATGCCAGGGGTTCGATTCCCATTTGACAAATATTTATATGATGTATATTTGTATTTGTTCTGTGTCTGAGTGTTATAATTGTATTTAAGTATAATATTTGTGAATCCTCTATCGTCTGATGTCCGTAGATTTAAGAGACTTATCTTGAAGTCTAACTTTATTAATTTAAGAGAGTACTAGATCCTATACTTAATTTTTAATAATTCGAAGCTAATAGTAATACACCCCGAACAAATATTTATATTATGATATTCGTGTTTGTTCTGTATCTGGGTGTTAAATATATGTATTCAAGTAGTATATCTGTGATTCCTCAGTTGTCTGACGTACTTGAACACAAGTGCTTTAAGCGACTTATCACGGAGTCAGTTCAATGTATGATATGTTGTAAGAGTTTATGTTATATATCTATATTATGATTATTACTGGCCGTGAGGTATGCACAGCAGAATAGTACCATCCCCTTCACCAGTTATTGTAAAAGGCAACTAAGGTACCAGAACCGTGAGATGGCGGTACATCCATCCGAAACAGGAGCTCAAATGCATAGGCAAAAATGATGGGCAGCAGCTCCTCGCCGCGACAGCTGCGTTCTGCGACTGCCACCACGCTTGCTGAGCGCAACAATTATGGGCGAAAATCTCCCTTTATTGGAAAGGCCTATATCCAGCAGTGGACCTTTAAATGCTGATACTGATGATGATGATTACACGTTAGCACGTAAGTCACGCAGGTGGAGCACCGTCTAACGTATATTGCACAATATCTTATGAACATGCTTGTTGAACACCTGCTTGCAACATAGATCAATCACCGAATTTGGCTTAACTAGAAGGCCCTATCATTAAGCAGACGGGAAAATTAGAAAAAGTTTATTAGCTTGCCGGGCATGACTGATGGCCCTCGCAAACTTAATTTCCTTCCAATCGACTAATTACGGCCACCATTTAGCCGACTTTGAACTTTATGACACTGTATTACATGCCACAACTGCTCGTGACGTTTTTGAGTAATGAATCCCTTATTTATATGCGTGGAAGGTATGATCCTCTCGTCAGCGAAGTTTGGAAATTAAACTCACATACCTACTCGTTTAGGGTTCATTTTCGGAAAAAGTAATTAATTAATAATTACTAGTGATTTTACGGATAACTGAATGTACTTTGACTAAAATTTAATTGCCTAATTATGTTTAGGACTCCATGTAATAAAGCTGTTGATGAGTTTAAAATGCATTCATTATAGAAATTAACTTCACTTTAAATTATTGGCGATAATAATACCGTTAGGTACCGGCAGAGCAGAATAATAGGTGTCGTAAAAGGCGATTAAGGTACCAGAACCGACAGATGGTGGTATATCCATCCGTAGCAGTGCAGCACAAATGCACAGCACGGGGATGGGCAACAGCATCCCCGTCGCAAGATCTACGCTCTGCGATTGCCAATACGCTTGCCCAGCGCCGCAATTACAGGAAGAATTCCGACCGACTTTTAACAGGTTCGTCTACCTTAAAAATGCTTAAAAATTATTTTATCTCTTTTTTATTATGATCGTTTTAATGAGCTATACAGTGCAGGTGCGCTGCTCTTGTTCGTCTTTGGCGCGTTCATCAGCCTCTTTGCGGCTCATAACCGTTTTGCAAAATGAGTCTACGGCGTCCCATGCTCTCTTGCTACTAGCTATGGCACCGATCACTGAATCGAGGGACAAGCCACTCGATCCCAGAGCCGTTGTGATGATTGTGATGCCGTTGTTTTGGAGCCTAACAATAGGCACAGCATGCTTAGACTTATTTCTAGTATTACTATTATGTATTTCATTTTTTTCTGAAAATCAGTTATGTTTTTGTGGACTTAAATAATTTTTTCATATATATTGACTGCGTGCAGTCATTATAATAATAATATTATAATAAATTCTCGCAACATAGCATACATTGACCTGACTCCAGACAACAGAGGAATCACAAATATACTACTTAAATACATAAATCCTCACCCAGACATAAAACAAACGCAAATATCATCATATAGATATTTGCTCTGGGTGGGAATCGAACCCATGACCCTTGGCGCACAAGATAGAATCACTACCAGCTGCGCTATCGGGCCCGTCAATTTTTTTTCAATTTCTTTGAACTTTTGTCTTAAAGATTTCTGTCTAATCATTTTGTAAACCTTCTGAATGGCCTTTTCATTAAAATCATTGCAGAAAGGAGGAAATTTACCTATAAATACATACGATACGGCACATACGAAGACTATATTAAAGCGTAGGTGTGCAACATAAATACTGCCCATGCCCGCCCTGTTTAATTTAAGCTACTGTTAGGACTACTATTGTTTAGGATGGATATACTGCTATTTGTCGGATCCGGTACCTTAGACGCCTCTAACGACACCTGGTACTATTCAAATTTACTGGTACCCCACATCAAATATACAAGTCATCAAAGACTATTAATTTAAAGACAATTACGCGTAATAAAAAATTGTGAATGATGCCTCGAATATAAACAAGTAATGAATAATGTACGGAATAAGTGATTGTCAATATACGGGCAACGTCTCTAACACTGTCTCATAACTGAATTAGCTAGTCGTCGCGTGGCTGCGCCCTTGGCATAGAAACGCGATCTTGCCTCATTATTTACGATAATTGGACGGAACCGGGTAAAGAGCGGAATATGAAACTAGCTGTGTCTTGAAACCCGGGGACACACGGGTGCGTTTTGCGAAAGGGCGCGACGCTTATTCAACTTAGGTCGCGATGAAAGTGTTTGTTCTGAACACGTTGGCTGTTTGTACTGTTGACACAATTGTAATCTAACGCTTTAGTCGGGCTGAATGTAATTTTAAATAGTTATGTTAAATTAAAAAATGTAAAATTTCCTAATTATTTTCGAATAATGGAGATTTGTATGTAATTTCTTCTAGAATGACTCTACATATCAGTACTGGCTGATCAAACAGTCATTGTCCTATATGTATCATATAGGTTTATCATGACAAATATTACGACTAAATTGAGATATAAACTATCTCATCTCTCGAGTTGGATTAGACTGTACACAGTGAGCAAATAATATTAAAATTGATTTAGTAGATTAAAAAATCCCGGACAAATACTGTGACATGCAATTTTTATATGTAAATATATTCTTAGATGTCTTTTTCTCATGAGTGAAAAACATTATGTTATATATAAGTTATATATAAGTTATATATAACAATATATTATTGGATTAGTAAAGTTATGTTAACTAACAGACGACGTATATGTACCTATATGTTTCAAGCATTATAATCTTGATCATTCTGATGTTTATCATCATCATATCAGCTATAAGAAGTCCTAATTTGGACGTATTGCTCCCTAAAAAGAAGACTTTTACCCATAATTTCCTTGCTTGGTAGGCGTGGTAAGAGTGGTGGTAAGAGTCGCAGAGTGAAGCTTCAGGACAAGGATGCTACTGTCGATTCCTAACTTGTTGTATTTAAGTTACGCTGTTTCGGGTTACAGGTTTGTTCAAAAAAATAGCTAAAAAAACTGAACTTTCAAAGGAAATAGGATCTATTAAAATATGTTAATTTGTTTTACTTGGATGCGATTTTTTCAGTATTGCAAAAAATGACAAAATAAGTAGACTGAATCTCAAAATTCTTTTAAATATAACAATCGGGAACATAAAATAGTGAACTTTGAAAAATAAAAAAAAATAAACTGCGCTGGTCCGCCTGAAATGTCAGTCCGTATATCACGAGTATAACCAAAAAAGCAGGGTAATTCATCACTCAGGCACAGATGGCCGTCGTGGCTTATTGCGGCATTGAAACGGTAATGCGGCCCGCGGTTAGGCGGCGATCGGCCCTCCGTCACATCATCTATGGAAGATCTGGGCGCTGGGTTCACTTGGATTAAGGTTATCATAGATAGATGTTATAAGTACGTATCCACATATTGGTTTTCTAATGGATACATGTATAAATAAAAGTATTTTTGACATTTTTATTTATATTAGACCTCGTTATATTAGACGTCTTTATCAAAATTGTAACTCAACTATATAATTTTTGTAACAACTCTTATATTAAATACTTCATTTGTTTCTTTTACACTTTTACTCAAGAATAAATTGCACAAGAGTCGTTTGGAAATTATTACTTCCCGAACACGATTGCAAATCAGAGATACGAAACTGGGTATTGATATAAAATTTTGTTAGCTATACATTCATAGGTAAGAGTTAGACCTTTTAAGTTGTCGTGTGCCTTGGTACCTCATTCTTACCTATTTTCACCGCCAAATATCATTATTTCAGTTTAAGGGTTGAGAAAGGTACTGTAGTTACTGGAGTATGGGACATTCAATCTTCAGGTCACAAATGGCGTTACAGCGTTAGTGATAACTATGTGATGACAAAAGCGTCTAAAGGCTGCAGCGAGGGCCGTATGCTTGTTTACTAACTTTGTTTTATATAAAAAAGTAAATCCCTCTTTTTCCAGAGTAAAAAACTAAAAAAAATAGTTTAATTAA
The DNA here is from genome assembly GCA_020976665.1 of Heortia vitessoides. Lineage (NCBI taxonomy): Eukaryota > Metazoa > Arthropoda > Insecta > Lepidoptera > Crambidae > Heortia > Heortia vitessoides. Next base: position 12,581,051 of record JACJUM010002496.1, read on the forward strand.
TATTTATAAATAAAAAGTCCTTTTTTTCTAGAAATAACTGTCACCAGCTTATCGGTACTTATCGCAAAATGTCAAAAGATCATATAAAAAAATAACCTTAATATTATTTCTCACGCTCACGTTTAGCAAAAGTTAATGATACCTATAAAACGATGTAGTAACCTATTTTAGTTGAATAATAATGGGATTAACAATGAGAAATAAATGCTTAATAATTTATCTGTCTTGTTCCTACTTCATTTATCCGACTGTAATTTCACAAAAAGACACTTAATTTTTGCAAAAGGAATTTTCTCCCTTAAAATTACCTTTTATATAAGTAAGTAATACAATTTTTTTCATTTTCATCATTGACGTAACGGTTACTAACGTTAAACTTAAGATATAATGAAACTTATTTGAATGTGTAAATTCCCTACTTAATTTGAAAATTTTTGAGGACAAACTATTTAAATATATTTAAAATATCTAAAGATTTTACCCACGTATAGGTTAGTTGTAAAGGCATTATATAAAATACTATTTTCAAGGACCACACAACTCTGAACTGAAATAAAATTAATCCACCGAGGGCAAAAGCACACATTAGTCACCGACTACGTGTCTACAATGCTACGGCGCTACGTCGCTACGTTGCTACGAGGCTACGTGACGTATTGTCCCGAACTTGCCCATTTGAGGGCGAGGCAGAATAAAGGCTTATTGCCTTCATTAATATCTCAGAGGATTTACTGCAAAAACAGGCCGAGGATTGATAGACTCGGGCCCGGGCTGAATGTTTTTTTCTTGTGCGGCCCATACGTACATATTTTATACAAGATCATTTTAGTACCATCGTTCAATAGGAACAAGAATCAAATATTGAATATTTTTTATTTAGAAGGTAATTTATATTAATACTTTAACATTTAGTTTGTTACACAAGTATCTAACTTACTTTTTTTTTTCTTTTCTTATTGCAACCTAAGGGATTGGATGGCCGCCATTTCGAAAACGGTAAGCAATAGTACTTAACATAGATACAACAAAAATGTTCGTTCACAAAAGCAGTAATCATATAATTTTTGTAATATTGAATAATACTCGAACTTCGAACTATTTTCGTATTATGTTTTTTCGAATATTTTTTTCCATAATTACCATCACTATTTCTCTTTCAACCTTTTCACCCAAAAGGCTTCTTATATGTGTAATATATATTTATATGTGTAAATATAAAATATTGCAAGGTTAAAAGTTTAAGATATTGCTATCGATCACCATCATCTATGTAGTTCACGTTATTTTGAATTTTAGTCTAAAAGCTTATATAAAAAAGATCTTACTTAATTCCTTGGATATAACAGGGTATTATTATATATATTATCAGGCTATATACGTTAAAAATGAATTTTATTTAATTATATTGACAGCATACTATTGCTAGAAACTTCCCAACTTATCTCAAGTTTCGCGACGGTCTCAAACCCCGTACTTAGCGTGGTACGTACGCTAAATCCTTGTGATTTCATAAGCCCCTGTGCTGTGACGATATATAGACTCATTACTTCCGGAACCGGATGTTATTTTCCAAGTAGTTAAATATATCACTATATAGTATAAAACAAAGTCACTTCCCGCTATCTATCTGTGCACATGTATGCTTAGATCTTTAAAACTACGCTACGAATTTTGATGCGTTTTTTTTTTAAATAGACAGAATGATTCAAGCCAAAGACAAAGGTTTTTTGGTATAATACATACATAATATAGAAGAGGAATAGTGATAATTTAAGAAGTTCTTAATGTGATATAAATAACCATAGGCTGGCTGAGCCCGACGACATAGATTAAAATAATGTACACATCAAAAAAGTCTACAAATAATCTGCAGTGGTAGGTATATCTACCTCTTAGGTATCCCTAATATAAACCCACAATAACCATTTTTTATTCTATTTAGTGTGAAACTGGGGCGGGTCGCTAGTATCTATATAAAGTAAATAAAATACGTTATGTTTTGCAGCTGCCACCTCCACCACATATCGAGCTGGTGATGTCGATGCCGTACCTTCGTACAGCTTTCAAGAAACCCACCGTCAGAGTTCGACGTAAGTATTCTATATTGATTACACGTAAACTTAATCCTGCATATATGCCAAATTAGTTGGAGACTATGTATTGCCAATTGCATTGGTTTTTATATACTTGACCTTAGATTGACATCTATTCAAACGAGAGTGGAAGCCTAAACTAGGGTTAAACCTGAATTTCAGGCTTTCAGGCTCTCTGCTCAATGTATGACAAATAAAATGTATAAATAAATCGAGATTGGTCAATAATACTAAACATAGTAATACTATAGAATAATAATAATATTATACTAACACTATACTTTATTAGGAATAAATATATATTGTAGGTGAGTGTAAGATAGCATTCTAAATGAGGTGTAATTCAGTAAACAATGTAATTCACACACTTCAAAAGGTGTACCTTTTCAGAAGGTTATATATTATCCTCATTATCATTTTTTACCGCCTATTTGTACTATTTGTACCGCTACATAGCAGTGTTTGCATTGTTGCGTTTCGATTTAAGGGGTGAGAGAGGCAGTGAAATTTCTGGGTTATATGGCATAATATCTTCAAATCACAAAGCTGACGTCGTGCTAGAGATATCCTTATGATATAACAAGGGTCGCGAACTGTATGCTTATTTGACGGCCTGATATAATAAATAAAAAAAACACTGATCATACTGGAGTAGAAGGAGAGAACGAGAGGAAGGTACAGAGAACGCCTCAATTTATAGTTTGTCGTAATGATCGAAGTTTTTAAAAGGAAATTGAATGTCGGCCGACGTCGCTCTGCAAAAGTAATAAGACAACTCTACACGACTGTACCTGGGTTGGATATTTTAATATACGCCGTTTGTAAAACACTATTTACTTTAAAGTAATGGTGGCATCTCACGTGACTATTGGTTTATTGCATTTGTATAAATAGAGCACCTGACTCCGAGAGTAGTCGCTTAAGCAATCACAAATATATCACTTATAATTATAAATACATATATATACACATATGTATTACCCAGACACAGAACAAACACAAATATTTATTATATAAAGGTTTGTTCTGTGTGGAAAAGGTACGATCTATGGCGCATTAGATAGGATCACTACAATCTGCACTATCAATTCCTACCTACAAATATAGCAAATAGAATGTATGCAACCGTCTACATATGTGAGCGAAGTAACAACAATAAACAATTCCCTTAACGCAGACAATGTGCTCTCCACCTCCGATATAGACTTATTTCAACTTGCTGCACGATTGTATTATTTGAATGCATGTGTGAATAAATACAAAGTAGTGAGAATACGTTGGAGAAAGCTAGGCGCTTTTGAAAGAGCGCGCTGTTGTGTGTCCGTTGCTTGGACGATTTAATTGCTTATTTAACACTTTTGCTTATTTTACGATGACGAATATGTTGTCATACAATAGTATGTTATAGTAAATATATGCATGGCAATTAATTTTAATAAATAAAAGTAAGAAATTCCCACAACACCTCATACCTTCTCCTGGCTCTGTGGTAAGTCGCAAGTGTTTTAACACTTGTGTTACGGACGCCATACAACAGAGAATTTACAAATATACTACATAAATACATATAATATATATGTGTGTGTATGTGTATATATATATTTTATATAGCATATGCATTTATTGCGTTTATTTATACAAATATGTAAGTCACGTTTATTTATTTTGTATATAAATTGCCTGCACCACTATATATATATATATATATTTTTTCTGTTTTGTGTAATGGTTGACTGGGAGATAATGCCATCTGGCATTAAGTCCGCCATTTATACATTTTGTAACCTTTTGTGCAATAAAGTTAAATAAATAAAAATAAAAATAAATAATAACACCCAGACATAGAACAAACGTAAATATCATATTTTAAACATTTGCCCTAGGTGGAAATCGAACCCACGACCCTTGGTGCACAAGATTGGATCTACCATCTGAGCCATCGAGCCCGTCAATTATTTGTTTAATACACTTGCCATAACAAATGCCTCTACAAAGTCTCTTATACTGCTAGACTGTAGACTAAACAATACTGAAACAACACTAGACTTAGTCGTCTCACAGGGGGAGGTATTATATACCTCCCCTGGATGAGCCTTGGATGGATATACCGCCATCTGGCAGTTCTGGTATCTAAGTCACTCCTTACTAACTTATTATTATTTATTCATCATATCAATATTAGTCCTGGGTGGGTATAGAATCCAGGACCCCTGGCGCGCTAGATAGGATCACTACTTCTACTTCTGCGCAATTGGGTCTGTTATTACAATAATAGTTTATCATCATCATTATCCTGACAGCCTTAAATTTAATGTTTAATATCCAAATTTTTGTTTGATTAACCTGACGAATAATATTATGTTCTTTTTTTATATACAAAGCCGGGGCGGGATGCTAGTCTCTTGTAAAAATCTCAATTATTAATACAGCATTTCATGATGGGAATCGAAGCGGACTTACCCATTAACAGAGGGATCGAAGTGAATCAAATTGACGTATTAATTTGGGGCCCGTGTCTGACGAAGCCGGACAAATTTATAGAATTAATCTTCAATGGATTCATATTGCGATGTTTTTTGAAGTGGTATGCTTCATGTTTTTTTGATAAATCGCTCTATATTTATTCGTGAAATGTTTTCGCAGTGAAGGGGCGGGCTTCGTTATTAGAATAAAGTGCTTTAAATGATATATATTATTTATATAGTGATCCTATCTTGTGCGCTAAAGTGCGTGCCAATTTATATGATGATAGTTGTTTTTGTTCTGTGTCTGGGTGTTAGATATATGTATTTTAGTAGTATATTTGTGATTCCTCTGTTTTCTGATATGTAACACAAGTGCTTTAAGCGACTCACCCCGGAGTCAGGTCAATATATGAGATGTTGTGGTAATTTATATAATTTTTTAAGTGAATGCCCGCGGCTCTGCCCGCGTGAAGCATGACTTCATTCTATGACAGGCTAATTTCAAAATTGTCTATTATTGTGAACTGGGTTTAATAACTATGACCAATTCTGAGAACGGTCACCGCAAGGTAATTGAATCGTCAAAGAAAATATATAAAAAACTATATAAACGACGTTTTAAAGGCATTTTACAGTTTTACTTTGTGACCGTAAGGTAAAACGTTCACCATCGTCATCATCATCATCATACCAGTCATTAAAAATCCACTGCTGGACACAGGCCTCCCTAAAAAAGGGAGTATGTTGCCCATAGCAAGCGTGTTGGCAATCGCAAATCGCAGCTATCGCGTCGGGGAAGCTGCTGCCCATCCTTGCCCATTGGAGCTGAATTTTTCCACCATCTGTCCGTTCTGGCACTTTTGTCGACTCCTACGACACCTGGTACAGGGGGAGGTACTATTCTACTCTGCCAGTACCTCACGGCTAAAATGTTCAGGATAACAAAATTAACCTGTGTAAATTTGCCGTTGGGTACAAGCAAATTAAAATAGTACCTACCCCTGCACTAGGTATAAGATATTAGAACATATGGATGGTGTTATAACTTACCAAAACAATGTAGCTCAAATGCATAGAGCGGAGCGGCAGCTGTGCTCTACAGTTACCATTACGCCTGCACAGCGTGGTACTTATGGGCAATATCGCCCCGTTAGCAAGGCCTTCTTAATAAGATAAAGATAACATACAGATATAAAATATATAAGAAACGACACGTAAATTGACCTGACTTCTTGATAAGTCGCTTAAAGCACTTGTGTTACAGGACATCTGACAATAGAGGAAACACAGTTATAATACTTCAGTATATTATATACTTCACATATTAAACACCCAGACACAGAACAAACATAAATATTATCACATACAGAATAACCATATTATGTATGATGGGGTTCGAAACCACAAGCTTTTCCTCTTTAGTGGAGACTTCAAAAATGACTATTATTACATAATAAACGTGATTTCTATTTAAATCTATTTATGAAACGGAATTCTCAATCTCCAACTAATAAAAACGCAAGCCGGCACAATTTTTAAACTCGACGAACACTCAACTAATCGACCGGCAACAACCCTTTCAGCGTCAAGATAAATCAGTTTTTATCTCGCGGAAATTTCATTTATGTAAAAGTTTCCTCCGCTCTTCGTAAGTTTTGTTTTAATAATGATAAACATTGATTTGACTTTAGCATAAGTAGCTTATGTTACGGATATCAAACACCTAGACACAGAATAAACATAAGTGTTCGTCCCAGAAATGCTTGTCCTGGGTAGGAGTCGAACACCCGAAATACCAAATGCGCCCTATGAGAAAATCATCATTGGTATATATTAGCCAAAGTTCTCCTTTAGGGTCAACGTAACCCGATCTGGGTTACGTTACGGTTATGTACGTGAAAGTTAATACGTTACCTTGACGATTAAATTGCCTATTTAATGACTTCATAAAGATTTCCAAACCAATTCAATTCCAACCTTCACACTCGAGCACGTTGCAGCCTGTCCCCGCCTGACACGTCCCCCTGTCACGTGCGACATGTATCCCGTCGATTTCATCTGATAAAATTTCAGACTTACCTGCATGCATAGCTTAAATCACTTTTGTTACAATTATTAGAAAAAAAGGAGTGTGTACTGTGGAAACGAGGTAGACCTCCTTCAAAGGTCGTCGGCATTAGAACCTCATCATTACACCAGCCATTGAAAGTCCACTATTGGACATAGGCCTCCCCAAGAATGGGGTATGTTGCCCATAATTGCCGCGGTAGGCAAGCGTGTTGGTAATCGCAGAGCGCAGCTTTTGCAATGGGGATGCTGCTGCCCATACCTGTGCCCTGTGCATTTGAGCTGCACTTTTTTGGATGGATATTCCGCCATTTGTCGGTTCTGATATCTTGGTCGCTTCTTACGACAACTGGTATAGGGGAAGGTGCTATTCTACTCTACCTGTACCTCACGGCTTATCTTCCATAGTGAGAGTTAATTCAATACGATGATGAACACGATGACCACTGTTACCGAAACTGGTACCTACCAGAACCGACAGATGGCGGTATATTCATTACACAGGTATATCCAACAGCTCAAATGCTCAGGGTAGGCTGCAGCAGATCCCATTGCCAAATCTGCGCTCTCCAATTGCCAGCACGCTAGCTCAGCGAGGCAATTATGGGCAAATTCCCCCTTTTTGGCAAAGCCTATTTCCGGCAGTGGACTTATATAGCTGTTATGATGATGGTAATGGAAAATAAAAGCATAAAAAACACAAAACAAAGATAAATATACGTATTCATGTGAAAACACCTTAACATTTTTTTCGAATGCGCTATTGTATAGCCTGCAACCTCCCACTCAAGCACGTTGCAGGCTGTTCCCGACTGACACTCGGGCCACGTCACGTGCGACATGTGTCGGCGCCCGTGCCGGACACAATGGCTGTCGGTAACAGGCCGCGCTTTTCTCGCTACAAAAGATATAGCGCTGTGCGGGTTTCATTTTTTTCCACTCCGTTGTAACTGGCGGCAGTTTAAAACGTTGTTCGATAGAGTCGTAAACACGTTCCAATCGTACTTCAAGGTGTTTTAAAATTCAAACGCAGATGTTTGTAACATTTTATAAGTCTATTTGAGCATTTTGTTACAATAATGAGAAAGCATTATACTACAACCAGCGTTAAAGAATGGCTTTAGAATAATTGATTTAAGTAAGCTATTTATAAGCCTTTTCAATAATAAGGTACACCTCATACAAAAGGCATTGAAACTCTCACTCTCACCTATTTTACCGCCAAATAGCAGCAGGCAGTAAATTTACTGTGGGCCAAATGTGGAATAATATCCTCAAGTCACAAGGTTGGCAACGCGATAGTGATATCCTTGTGATATTACGAACAGCTATAGACTGCAGTGACGCTTACTATCACGCGGACTGTATTTAATTTCTTAACTACCCAAACATTAAACAAACACATACATTCACCGAATATATGATACTTTGGACTCCAGGAAACCTACTTATTTATTAGGAAAAGTCGCGAGCAGAATGCTAGTTGACCATATGATGTATCATACCAGCCATTGGAAGTCCACTGTCCAATTGCCACGCTGGGCAAGCTTTTTGGCAATCGGAGAGCACGGCTTTCACGACGGGGATGCTGCTGCCAGCCCGGTGCATTTGAGCTGCACTGTTTCGAATGGATATACCGCCTTCTGTCGGTTCTGGTACTTTAGTCGCCTTTTACTACACCTGGTACAGGGGAAAGTACTATTCTACTGTGCCGGTACCTTACGGCTAGGACATAGACATGAGGGTTTAACTTTGATTACCTCGTCTGCACGTGGAGGCGCATTCCGCATTGGTTGGCTGGCGAGTGCTGCACATTACGTGCGGTGAATAGACATTGTTGGCATTACAGTGATATTGGAGTCGTCGCTCCAACGTAATGCATTTCAAACATCCGAACAGTGAGATTCAATGCGTTAATGTCAGAATTCACCTGATAAAATATACTTTTGTTATTTTCATGTAAATAACATTCAGTATCCCATTTATCATTGTTATAAATCAAGCCTTATGATTGAGAAAGGGTTTTCAAGGACCGTAAATGCAGCCGTGGGGTACGAGACGTCGTAATGCCTGCCCCAGCCAATTACCTATTTCTACCGCCATATAGCAGCGGTGTTCGCATTGTCTTTTTTCTGTTTGATGGGTGAGAGAGGTAGTGAAATTAATAGGTAAACGTGTCTTTGCTTTTTCAGTTCAGAAGGTTATCTTTGTGGTAAAATGAGTGTCTATAGGCTGCGGTATATTATCAAGCGGACCGTAGGTATGCTTATTTGCTGACTTTTTAATATAAAAAATACATACGCGTTGACTCCTTAATGACAGTCTTCCATTTGGGGAAACCATATGCTAATCAGTAGTCTACTACTATTATAATACTATACGTAAGAAGCTTACTACATATATAGTGTTCATAGTCGGTGAAGAGTTTGGTTTTTTTTCGTCGGCCATCTTGGGCATTGTTAACAGGTCGATCTAATAACCAAGATATCGGTTAAGTAATTTGATTTTTTTATTTACACTAACAAAATCAATTAGATCGGCATAACACAAATATATTGATTTACGAAACGTGAAGAGTGCTGTGCAAACGTCAATTCACTTAGGCATCCCCGGTTTGCCCTGTTCGTTCATTCTTTTTTTTTAATTTCTATGCAGCATAGATCAGTCCTAGGCAACGTATATACAACTTCATGTACTTCACAATGCAACGATATTTTCACCTCGCCGACATATAGAATACTATATAATTTGCCAATATAATAAAACTGTAAGGTATCGGAAGAGTAGAATAGTACCTCCCCCAAGTATCGTAAGAGATGACTTAGGTACCGCAATCGGAGACCTAGATGGCGGTATTTTCATCCATAACGATGTAGCTGATATGCACTGGGCGGGGTTGGGCAGCAACATCCCTGACGCCAAAACTGCACTGTGCTATTACAAACATGCTCGCCCAGCGCGGCAATTATGGGCAAAATTCCCTTTTTCTTGTGTGCGTCCCTATGTCTTCTAATAGCTGATATGATATGATGCTGAAAAAAACATGCATGGTTCTAGGTACTTATCCCCTTGAAAGACAGGTTTACTTTCACAATTTGTTTCCAACCTGCCCATATAGTCTTCTCACACCGTTGAATACAACGAATATCTTAATTAAGTCCCCATTTACTTATGTGCCGAATTTAAACGTTTTTGAACGCAAATCCCTCTAATAAAAAAGCCTACTTCAGCTCACCTGTTCAATCTAACCCTCTTCAACGAACGCTTTATAAAACGGTTCAAAAGCGAAACTCAAAGTCAAGGGCGCGTTCGCTTAACCCTCGCGTGAGTCTCGGTGTGTTGATGCGCTAATTCCCTCGGATTTACTTACCGGATTCAATTTGCAGGACGAAAGGGTCTCATCCGATATTCCCTTCCAGTCCCCGGGTGACATGATAATTCTGAAACAAATCCATTCATCCGTCTGATAACAAAATGCTTGTCTAGTGATGGCCGGGCCTACTATTACGGATACCAAACGTATCCGAAATATTAAGTGAGGGTGTTACGATTGTACTTTGTTGGGCCCGATGGCGCAGTTGGTTTCGAGCCTATCCTGTGCGCCAGGGGTCGTAGGGTTCGATCCCAATTCGGGACGAACATTTCTATGTATGTGTATGTATTATTTGTTCTGTATCTGGGAATTAAATATGTATTTTAGTATTATATTTGTGATTCCTCTGTTGTCTAATGTCTGTAACACAAGGGTGATTATTGTGTTGTCTAATGACCGTAACACAATTCTTTTAAGTAATTCAGTATATATATACACTCAATTGCAAAAAAAAACGGGCACCTAAGCAATTAACGATTTCCAGTGTTACTATTGGTTTGTTTGATAAATATAGGTAGTTTTACTTTAACAATTTTGTAAATTAATAAGCAAATAATAGTTTTCGTCAGTAGTATCATAAAGATTTGATAAAATTTATGGGTCTGAATGCTAAAGTTCACTAGTAGTGTATGCTCGCTAGTGAGCATATGCTCGTGAAGTAAAAGTTAACAAAGATTTTTGTTTGTTTTTTTATTAATAAAGTAAAAGTAGATAAATGTTTAGCATCGAGTGTGACCCCCTCTAGCTGAAGTCACAGCTTGAATTCGTCTGGGTATGCTAGCGAGGATATCCCGGATACTTGTTTGCGGAATACGTTCCTACTCCGCGGTAATCACATTCTTCAGCTCTCCGATGGTCTGCGGAGCCAGTTCTACTTATCTCACGCGTCGTTTCAAAACGTCCTAGAGCTGGCCAATCCAAACGACGAACGCCGACCTCTTGCACATGCGCTTCCACATCGCCAGACCGGTGGGCGCGAACGTTATCGTCCATAAAAATTGAGTCTTTGCCTAAACCGGCCAATGCGGGTTGTGCATGAGGAATTAAAACTTCCATTACCTATTGATGTCCAGTCAGTGAGCCGTTTTCAATGAAGACTAACTCTGTACGATCCATTGAATTTATTCCTGCCCAAAACATAACAGAGCTCCCACAATAAGGTTTGATTTCTTCAAAACAAGCCTCTGCAAAGCGTTCTCCTCATCTTCGTAGCACTTGCCAAAGTCGATCTTCACTGGACAGAGATATCCTGGCTTCACCGGAGAACAATACCCTATTCCAGTTTTCTTGAGTCTATGACTCACAATTTCGAACAAACCTAAGCCTCACAACTCTGTGCTCACAGAGTAACTGAGAGCCGCGGGCCGTGCGATCTTTGCGTATATTGGCCGCGAGAAGCCTCATCCTGACCGTCCATAGTCTAATTCTTAAGGTCCACATACGAAGACTTGCGATTTCTCAATGCGTGAATCACAAGAAAATGATCATCCCGCGGTTAGGTACATGGTTTTCTTCCAAAACCTGGCTGTCTCTCGACGGAACCGGTGTCTTGATACCGCTGCCAGGTCCTTTGAACCGTCGAGCGACTTACACTTAGCCTCTGAGCCACAAAGCATTGGCTGCAACCCTCTTCGAGCAGCGCAATAATTTTGGTAGCTTTTACCACTTTCTCTAACATTATTGCGACAGCTAAACAGCAATAAATGAAGTTTTGACAATTAAGAATATGAAATAAATTCATAAAAATTGACTAAAAGTTATGAAAACCGATATTATCTTTTGGAACTTCGCACCAAAAATGTAGGATGAAAAGTGTTTTTCTGTGAAAACGACTATCAAACGAAAATTTGAATTTAGAAAGTACTGTTTTAAACACCACGGCATTTTTAAAACCGGCCAGTAACATTTACAAATGATTGAAATTATTTTGGTACCGTATTTTTTTAAGGAAGAATAAAGATCAAAACCCCCCGTTTTTTTGCAAATTAGTGTGTATTAGAACATTATGTATGTCTATAAAGACAGGCTAAAAAAATGTGACACAAAATGTTAATACGAGAAATAAATATAAGTTCCTAGTGCCCACTACCCGGCACCAAATAATTAAATGATAAATTCCAAGGCAACTTCAGAAGAATTTACAATAAAATAACAGGCAGCATGTAGAAGATTTTGTGTGAATTTTTTATGTTTTTATCTATACTAATATTATAAAGAAGAAAGATTTGTATTTTTGTATGTAGCGAATGAACCTAAAAAGTACTGGATCCATTTTAATAATTCTTTTTTATTAGAAAGCTACATTATCATTGAGTAATATAGGCTATATTTATACTAAATAACCTTAGAATTTCCTATTAAAACTAACCAAAGGTGTAAAAAATAAGCCATAAAATGCCTTTTATCGCATACGCTGCGAAGAATATTAATGATAGGACAAAAATTGTTTCACAATCTTATAGAATATATCAATATCTACAAAAAACTTTACGAGACTATATGTCTAACTATTGTAGTTACGTCACTATAACTACTTTTTCACATTTAACAAATTGATAGAAATGCCGATCAAAATCAGACCGTGTTATCTATACCATTTATAATTTTTTATCCAAATAAATAATTTAATATTCCAAATTGTCTTAATACCTGATGATTACTTTTTGAATTATTGAAATCGGACATTTTATTCAAAAGATATCATGAAATAAAAATAAAAATACATGCCGGCGGCGGCCACCACGCAGCGCATCGAGTAACTAACTCGACGAGAGCAATTGTATGAGGCACTTTCTCGAGTAGTGTCTCCTGAAAATCAATAGGTACTTCATATTAATCGTACCTAATAATACCACAGCTAACGTAGTGTACAGTGAGGCTTTAAGATAAGCATACAATTATTTTTCAACTTTGGGACTCATGGTCGTTTTAATTAGCATGCTTATTACTTAAAGATATGTACCTATTTATGCCTACCCGTGCGAAGTCGTGACGGGCCGCTAGTTGATTATACACGTGTGATAAAAATGTTGTCAAATTTATACTCCAATAAAAACCACAGAAATAAATTGCTTGGTATCTTGGTATACCAAAGAAAGAATATGTTTTGGACAAATAAAAAGTGTACTGTAATGAGTAAAAAGGACCACAGCTGGTCAAACAAGAACAAAAATATAGAAGATCATACAAAAATTATGGCTACTATGCCATTAAGTCCACGAGATACCATGCCCTGGTAAATACACTCTAGAACGTCTACCGACAAACTGGACTGAGGATTTAATTAAAACCTCAGGATAGCGCTGTACTATACTTGTTATTGTCCGCACAATTCAATTAAAACTCCTAAAAAAGCGTTTCCAAAACAAAAGGAAGAGTAGTAGGATTTTAAGGAGTCGACAACGCGTATGTCATGTTCGTTCAAAACGTCCGTAGACTCGGTAATCACTTTACAACAGGCGATCAGTAGGGATGTCTGAGTTTAAAAAAATCATCATCTTCATACCAGCCATTGGAAGTCTACTGCTGGACATAGACCACCTCGATAAAGGGGGAATTTTGCCTATAATTGCCGCGCTGGGCAAGGGTGTTGGCAGTCGCAGGATCTGTTTCAGATGGATTAGGATGTACCGCCATCTGACGGTTGTGGTACTTTAGCCAGGGGCAGGTACTATTCTACTCTACCGGTACCTCAGGGCTCTGCCTCACGGCTTCAAAAATTATATATACCCTTACTAACCGTTAGTATGTCGTGTATTGTATATCCTTTTTAGGGGATAAACCATATCGCACTCATAGATACGACAACAACTCAAAATAAAATATTGCCAACAATTCTAGAAACATCGCCATTTAATTTAAATGAATATTAAAATGAAATACAGCTTTCCTTTTGAAGGATATCAACAAACAACATTTCAGTTCAGAACAGCTACGTTCTATTTTTTTTATTAGGCTAAAAATATATAATATCATTGGCGCGATCCAAACCTTGTGACTTCTGTGATCTTCAAGAAGATATTATGGCATTACCCAGTTACAGCCTCTCACCTCTCAAACCGGAAGACACCAATGCGAGCACTAGTATTTGGTGGTAGATATAGGTGACAGTGAGATAACAATGCATCTACCTTTGTATGTGGTCTAACTCATGCAAAGTATACGAATTAACCCTAATGTGACAACTTACCTCAATTTAAAAAGGTCTACGTTTAAATACAGCTTTGAGTTATTGCGGCGTTCATCTAGGGGTTCATCATATATATGGAAAAATATTTGTTTTTAGGTCTATACATATATTATTTGATACTGCTTAAACAATACACTATATTTTTTTAAAGAGTACCGATTTATTCGATTACGAATAATGTGGACTGTGCACATCACTACGTTGTGTACCTTTACGTCCCGAATACAGAATACTTAATATTCCTAACCCTTTGGATTGTAACAAATATATGTAAATGTAAGCGTCATATCAACGCCGAATTTTAAGCTGACATTTTAATTGTGCTAAACACCACCAAATACATATTCAACGGCAGATAAAATACACCGATTGTATTGTTCTGTATCGCAATTAAAAACAGAGATACATAAAATGAATGAAATAACAAACGAATCATAGATATATCAATTAGAATAGCTTTCTAAGAAAATAAGGACTCGATTTTCAATTGAATTCGTTAGAGAGTCAACAAAAGTTTTAAAATAATTAAGTTTTGGAAATGAAAATCAATCTTTGAGAGTAAAAAGAGAGATATTTTTATCGACATGGTTATGAGGGCAATTAATAAAACTACGAGTATATATTTAACAGCTTTAAAACTTTTTAAAATTTTTTGATCGCAGTTACGAGTAATGTGCGACAACCGCTCTGTAGATCATCATCATTATCATTACAGTCATTGAAAATTTACTTCTTAACCTATATCCAGTAAGAAAGAAAGCTCACAAACCCTCACTAAGAAAGGGAGAATTCAGCCCATAATTGACGCTCTGGACAAGTGAGTTGGCAATCGCAGAGCGCAACATTCACGACAGGGATGCTGCAGCCCTTCCCCACCCTGTGTATTTGAGCTACTGTCTCTGATGGATATACCACCATCTGTCGATTTTAGTAGCTTAGTCGCATTTTACGACACCTAGCAGAGAGGTACTAAAAGTACAGAAACTATTCTACCATTGAACTCGGTCTTGAAAGTAGTAAAAAATAGTTTTATTATGAGCAATAAATGCGTATATGTATATGAAAAAGTATAAGATGACAATTTGCATTTAACATTGACAGATCTACAAAGATTCAATGCGTTTTCATTTAGAATTATTAAGAACGGTTAAAATTTACTTTATTCTCAACTACTATTTTATACTTAACAACACTACTATTTGAACAATGCGGATGGTACATGCTCAAACTATTACATGCTATTATTATATTTTCCCACTAATATTATACACGAGCAAGTTTGGGAAGAATTTACAGACGTTTTTTTAATCTTTCACATAAAAACTGTAGAATTTATGAAACTTTACTACATCGTAATAAATCAGACAAACATGTGCTTAAATTTTGTAATAATATGTATCAAATACTACACTTATGATGAAGGTACATAAGACAATGTTTTAAAATGAGGTACTGCCAACACTAGAAATCTACGATACCTGGCAGCGCTGCAATTCCAGCAACATAGCCCAGTTTGCACATTGCAGTGAAACTGACTATAACGCGGACTGTACGCTTGTCTGCCAACCTGGTCTATTAAAAAATTACACAGCTGTACGTGGTAAATAAATTGTTTTTTTATTAACCTAAGTTTGTAATCCGTTGTAAGCGGGCTATTGTGGGAAATTACCCAGTGGCTGCATAGGCCTCCGTTCTGGGGTTTCGTGAGGCGTGGATTTAATATCTGGATCGTTGCAGCCACCTGTGTCGTTACGTCGTCGTTCAGGCCCGGACATAGCTTTCTTGGCTTAAATCTACCCAGAAGTAAAGACTGGGTTATTACGTACGTTCTTTTGATGAAAATATCTGCTGTGTTATATTATAGACGATTCCGTAAGCCGTTTAGTTATATATTAAAGGTAAACTTCATACAAAAATCCTCTCTGTTGGTAACTTTTTCTCACCTATTTCTCCACTGTGTCCACTGCTGGATATAGGCCTCTCCAAGAAAGAAGATTTTTTGCACAAAATTGACACGCAGGCATGATAGCAATCGGAGCGCGTAGTTTGGGACGGACAGGCTGCCAATGACCTCCTTTACTTACTTGAGCTCTAACAACACAGTCGCTTTTTACGACACTTAGTTCAGAAGTTCTAATTTACTCCGCCATAGCCAGTTTTTTATAACAGGCAGTTATACTTGGTGAGATTAAATCGAGTTCATAACCCATTTAATTCGATTTGTGTGATAGCTATACCTTCTGTAGATAATCGGGTGTCCGATTCAATCTTGAATGTTAACTAAGATTACCAGATTCGTGGCCAATCCGATAAGGCTGCCGGCCTGCTGCTGGTTTAGGATAGATGTATACGGTACTCTATAGCGGTCAAATATCGTCACAGGTTCTATAGTTCAGTGTTAACTTATGGAGGTATATACAGGCCAAAATAAAATTATGATGATGTATGATGTCGAGCATGTTAGAGAGAATCCTGACGGAGCTGCGTCGGAATGAAAGAGGGAGGGGGCACTACAAATGAAACAGCAATAAACCACCAATAATTGTAAGACAATTAGGTACTAAGGTACGAGAACTGACAGATGGCGGTATAGCCATCCGAAACAGCGCAGCTCAAATGCACAGGGCGGGAATGGACAGTAGCATCCCCGTCACGATTGCCAACACGCTTGCCCAGCGCGGCAATTATGGGCCAAAAAAAACCTTATTTCTCAGAGAGACCTATGTCCAGCAGTAGACTTCCAATAGCTGGTATGATGACTCATACCAGCCAATGAAACTATGGGTTGCCGCAAGGTAACCGAAACGTATAATTATAAAAGTATAAAGATAAATGAACCGCGTTTTAAAGCCGTTAAAAAGTGTAATTTTATTTCAGGTGCCGTTTTTAACAAAAATAATAACTTGAATTACTGTAAAATTTCAAATAATGTGTTTAATTTAGTTACTATATACTAACATTGTAATTTAATTAATAACATTTTTAAGATTATTGGTGATTTTCAAGCTTTCTTCTATTTTAATTGAAATCAGTTGTTTTTTAGATAATTCGTTTCACACTTTCAAAGATACAAACTTGCTTACACTATTCTGTAGGAATCTCTATTTTTTATTGAAAATATAATATAGTTTACGTTACTGGGTTTCCTTGTGTTCCAGGCTTCCAAACTAATTTTGTTTTTCTTTTAAGGCAGTTCTTAAACGATACTTTTGATATTTTCTTATATTTATACGTTCACTATTTGTAATAAAACCTTTTTTAATCGGTTTTTAAACACTGCTTATTTCGTTTTTACATTTAATTTCGACGTTACGCTTACCCTGCGGTAATAATAATAAAAAAAAATTACACTACATCTCATACGTTGACCTGGCTCCGAGATTGCATTTTTGTTTCGGATATCAGACAACAGAGGTATTACAAATATAATACTTAGATACATGTACATAATATTTAGACAACAAATACAAATACTTATCAAATAAAATAACAAAATCGGTTAAAGATAAAAAATAATTCACCATTAATTTTTTTTATTTCTTGTATTCTCTATCATTATTCAAATCTTGTTAAAAATTAAATAATAAAACAAAATTAAATAAAACAAGTGATGTACAAACCTCATCATCATTATGTCTGTATTATAGTAATCTGTAATCAGTAGTCATGTAATACTGTACTGTACTGTGTACATATAATACTCGTAAATAAACAAATATTTGTTCTGGGTGAGGTGAGAACCTGCGACTTTTGGCGTACAAGGTAGGATCACTACCATGCGCCATCGGGCCCGTCAAATAGTTCTCAAGGGTGTTTGATATCTGTCATATTTTTGACAACGTGTATCTTTATCTTTAAAAAGAGGTTTTATTCCTTTTTCCACTAGCGAGAAAACTATGGAGTTTCCAGTTAAGCTTGGATGCGGCACGGGTTGCAATTTGTTTATTAGATCATGTTACTTCTTGTTAAGAATAATTTCATAGCAAACTGGCTTCACTGCATTCAAATGGTCGATAGTCGGTGCAAATTGCATATTTATTTATTGTAGCGTTAATATTGCGCAGTAGTGCATAAAACGATTTTTTTTTCTCCAAACTTCGGATTGGTTCTATACACATACAAATTACTTTTTAACGGTTTTCAATATTTAACTTATACTTGCATGCTAGCCGTGTTATCCGTGAGGTACCGGCATAGTACAATAGTACCTCCCTCTATACCAGGTGTCACAAGAGGCGGCAAAGTTACTAGAGCCGATAGATAACGGTATATCCATCCGAAACAGTGTAGCTCAAATGCATAGGGTGGGGCTAAGAATCCCCGTCACCATAGCTGCGCTTTGCGATTGCCAACACGCTTGCCCAGCGCGGCAATTATGGGCAACATTCCCCTTTTCTTGGGAAAGCCTATGTCCAGCAGTAGACTTTCTATGGCTGGTATCTGGTATGATGATAATGATTATGGATGTTCTACAGTTGATATGATAAAATATTTACGACTATTATACCAAATCAGTATAAAATTCACGTTGATGGCTTTTCGGTAGGAGTTTAATCCCATTCTTAGGTCCTTACATACAACCTGCAACCAAACAATACAAAATCTATGTACATAAAAGTAGTAGCTGATAGGCTGGCATCAACGCAGAGCCTATACTAAAAGAGTTAGAATCTTAAAATTTTGCACAAGGGTTCCTTTTATAACTTAGAGGACAAATAAGAAAGGATTTTAGAAAATTCGTTAGATTTGTTCTTATTTGATTTAGAAGCAGTGGATTGGGTATTATGTATTGTTAGAGGCAGTGGATATCCAATGGCTGTAATAATGATAATGATTACAGCCATTGGACATCCACTGCTGGATATAAGCATCCCCAAGAAAGGGGGAATATTCCAATTATTGCCGCGCTGGACAAGCGTGTTGGGAATCGCAGAGCGCAGCTTTCGTGACGGGGATACTGCTGCCCATCCCCACCCTGTGCACCTAATGTCCTACACTAATTCGGATGGATATACCACCATCTGTCAGTTCTGATACCTAAATCGCCTCTTACGACACCTTGTACAAAGGGAGGTATTCGGCTGGTACCTCACGGCTTTGTATAGATAGATAGAAAACCTCGACCTCGCTGTAAATCTATCCAATCAGCCAACGTTTTCACGACCGAGCAGCGAAACGTTCACCAATTAAATTCACTAAGTAAGCTTAGTCGTAACGAGCCTCTTGATTAATTCGGTGGCAAGGAACCGTCCCGAGATCGTCAGTTATCCGCTCAGGAACGAGCTAAGCCTGATGTAAGCGTCAGGTCTAGCAGAGACTAGTTAAGGCTAATGGCCTCTGGTAATAGGTTCTGTTAAATTGGGTGTTTGACCCAGTAGCCTGCTTTATTCCAGTGTAATAGTTTTTTTTTTATACTAGCTTTCGCCCGCGACTTTGTCTACTTGGACTTTTTATCGCGTTCCTCGGAGTTTTTATTTCCTGCATAGAAAGTCCTTAACCCCTAAACTAACACTATGGTCAATAAATAGACAACTATCCCAAAGGTACCGTACATGTTTTCGGGATAATAATTGTTGTTATTCTTGATTATTTGCCACGTGGCTTAGCTTTGTGGTACCGGTAGAATAGAATTGTACCTCCCCTTGTACCAGGTACCGTAAGAAGCGACTGAGGTACCGAAACCGATAAGTATATCGACCTGAAGCAGTGCAGCTCATATGCATCAGAGCAAGGATGGGTAGCAGCATTCGCGTCACGATTATACGCTCTGCGATTGCCACAAAGTGCCCAGCGCGGCAATTATGGGCAAATTCCCCCTTTCTAGGGGAGGCCTATGTCCAGCAATGGACCTTCTACGGCTCCTATGATGATGATGATATTTCAGATTATAATCTATTTCTGTGTTTCCATGTAGATCCGTTAAGCTATTACTTTCACAAAATCTTTTCACCTATTAATATAAAAGAGTTGTATCTAAAGTTCACTTACAACCGAGTCTGGTTTTCAAAGTGCATGTAAAAAAGCTAAAGGATTATTCTGAACAACATACGTTCGACAGTTATGCGAGTAAGGTAATATCTAATCCAACAAGGAGAAAAATACTTGTACATTTGTGATAATTTAACTTTAAAAGTAAGAAGCGGTGCCCATAATTGCGATGCTGGGAAGTCGTGATTGCAATCGCGGAGTGAAAAGTCGCAAAAAACATTCATGTTATAGACATCAGACAACAGACGAATCAAAAATATATTACTTAAATATATATATTTACAAGTCAACCCAAATACATATAATATAAACGCAAATATCGTAGAAATATTTGTCCTGGATAGGCGCACAAGATAGGACCACTACCAGCTGCACCATCGGCCCCGTCAAATGTACTGAATTGCATTTTTACTTACGACACACAATTTTTTTTAAAAGACGATTTTTTCTAGCTAGACTAAAAAGATAAAAGAATAAAGTAAGAGACTCGATCCGGTTGTCTGAGCTCTGATTTTGACCGTTTTTGTCAACTACGAGATATGCTACATCAAATCTATCTGATGCTATGAAGTTTGACCATGATTTTAAATTATCCAACTGTGCAAATCTGCACAAAACTGCACTATATGAACGCTTCAAAAGGTACGCAATTGCACCATCCCGAATGCAGTGAAGTCAGTCAACAATTAAATTAATCGCAACAATAAGTGATATGATCTAATAAACAAATAGGTACTCGTGCCGCATCCGAGCTTAACTGGCTACCAGCCTCATTTTTTCCCTGTCCTGGCCTCGCTTGGCGTAATCATATCAGAAAGTTACTAATATAGCCCAGTACATTAGCACATTGAATTGGCAGTTAAAAGAACACAACACAGTAACTGATGGCCGATAAAGATTTGAAGTTCTCAAATAGAGGTCACGTACTCGGAAATTCAATAAAGGAATTTTTTTTTTTTATCACGAAGTCGGCAAAAAAGCATTCGGCCTGCTTGATGGTGAACGTGACCACAGCTTATAGACTCGTGTCATCACAAAGATATCACTAGCTTGTTGCCAACCTTATGAACTGAAGATACTCTCGTGCCTCGTGAGGAACCAATGCAGACGACATTTGTCTTGTCGTTGTATCTGGAGGTATTTTTATAAGGCGGACAATCCGATTGCGTGGGACAAAAACCAGACACATCCAGTTCTATTGGAAGTCACTTGGAGAAGCCTATGTTTAGCTGTGGATTTACAACTGATATGATAACAATTCCAAACATCAAGCTAGTTTAGAATCAAAACGGCTAGATTTTTTATATAAAGACTAGCAGTGCCCGCGCTTTCATCCGCGTTAAATTGTAAAACTTTCGTACTAACTTTGGGGAATGCAAACCTTTTACACCCTTAAGGTATAAGGTTTCGAAAAAAATCGGGTTTCACTACTTTCAATAAAAACCTTTATTCTGAATTTCATTCGAAAAAATTTTAAAACAGCAAAGTTTCATACCAACTCTGCTCCCCCGTTTTAACCCCTTAGGGAGTGAATTTTTAAAAATTCTTTCTTAATGCTTTTCTACGCTATAAAAAACCCTTGTGCAAAATGTCAAGTTTGTAACCCTTATAGTTTAGGCTCTTCGTTGGTATATCAGTCGATCAGTCAAACAGTGTAGACGATTTGAAAGTGCTTTTATAAAGAATATTTGTACAAAGAATATTTTTATTTGACTTGATTTGAATCAGTCAGTCAGTCATTCAATAAGTAAGTCGGTCAGTTTCTCCTTTAACATATAATAATAATAAATTCCCACATCTTATACATAGACCTGACTCCGTGGTAAGTCGCTTGAAGCATTTGTGTTACGAACGTTCAGAGGAATCATAAATATGCTACTTACGTACATATATTTAACACCCACAGACACAAACACAGACAGAACAGGCACAGAACAAACACAGATGTCATCATATAAATATTTGAGTAGGTATCGAACCCACGACCCCTGGCGCCTAAGATAGGATCACTACCGTCTGCGCCATCGGGCCCGTCAAATATAGATAAATATTAGTAATAATGGTTCGAAATTCGTCAATATCTGAAAATAAAACATTTGTGATGTTTCACTTGAATGCTAGCAAAAACAATTTCTTATAAATAATCTAAAAAGTTTGTTTTTATCTTCAAATGAAGAAATACGTTGTGTCATAGCTTAGACTATATATATATACATGGTGTTTTAAAGCATTGTTTGGGACGAAAACACGGCTCGCCCATTACAAGTTGGTGCTGGCGGAGTTAGGGGTTAGGGACTTTAGAGCCTGAAGCTAAAAGGTTTGTTGAGAATTTTGTGCGGAGGGATGACACCTATTTTTAAGGAATTTTCATTAACTAATGTTTTAGCAAAAACAAAAATGTTTCGTACAATATCAATGCAAATCTAAATATGATCGCTGCAGCAGATATTATATATTTAATTTGGCTCAGATAAGGTATAATAATAATTACTGTACATAATAAGATTACCAATAACTACGAGAGTGTTCTGTTTATTCTGTGTTATATATATATATAAGACGGGCCCGATGGCGCAGATGGTAGTGATCCTATCTTGTGTGCCAAAGGTCTAGGGTTCGATTCCCACCCTGATCAAATATTTATGTGATGATATTTGTGTTTGCTCTGTGTCTGGGTGTTACATATATATATTTATGTAGTATATTTGTGATTCCTCTGTAACACAAGTGCTTCAAGCGACTTACAATGGAGTCAGGTCAATGTATGAGATGTTGTAGGAATTTATTTATTATTTATTATTTGTATGTGTGTGTGTGATTTTCTTATTATGTATATCTAGGAGTCAGGGGTATAGATGTCTTTGTGTATTTATCATTAATATTAGTAAAGAGTCACTCTTGCTACAAACATATCATTTTTCTGTATTCCACGCGAGAAACGTCGCAGCAATCAGCTAGTACATTGTAAATGTCATGATATTTTTAGAATGAATGTATTTACTCTTACTACTCAAGATGTATTTACTTAATATACTCTTAAAAACGAAACATTTTTAGAATGGAAGTAATAGAATATACTCTTAAAAGCAAAAAGTACTAAATGGATTTCAATGAAACATTATAATAACATTGTTCATCAAAATACAAGCTGCAATTAATGGATATTTGTACGCCAACAAGTCGCCGGTGTCCGCTAGCAAATAACAAAGGCAAAGCACCACCGCATAACTAATTAGATATCTGAGCGAAGGCCGCGCGGGGTCGCCGCCCCTCGTGTTAAATTTAACTTAATGCAAATCCATGCAACGCCACATGAGAACCTTAATGAACCTCTTTGATGTCTACTTTTCGCTGGCGTAATTACAAACTTCCAGGGCCCATTCGTAATGTAAACACACCGGGTAGGCGGTTTTAATAGAGTTTAGCAAATAACTAGTTCAACGACCTTAGTTGGGCAGTTTTTTAAGTTGAAATGATGATAGCTGTGAATTAGATGCTTGACTGAGGCTTTCGTGTTTTATGAATGCTTGTCTTGAAACTGGGATGCCGGCGGAAAGCCGTGGAGTACCAACGGAGCAGCTCTCTCTGTACCACGACAATAAATGGCGATTGAGGTAACGGATCCGACAGATGGCGGTATATCCATCCGAAACAGCCTAGCTTATACTGCAGGGTGGGGATGGGCAGTTACATCCTCGTTGCGAAGTTGCGCTCTGCAATTGCCACCACGTCTGCCTATCTCGGCAATTATGGGCAAATATCCCCCTTACTTGGAGATACCTATGTTCATCTGTGGACTTTTTATGGCTGATATGATGACTTGAAAGTTTTGTGAAATGTTAAAGAGATCCCAATCCATAGTAGTTCTAAAAATGCAGACATATACGAGTATGTATCTCGCTTCTTCACGCTTCGACCGATAATTTTAACGAGGATCCTAGGGAGGGAGATAGATTGAAATCCTAGAAAGGATAATGATCGTAGAAAGGGAAAATGCTTCAGACAATTTTAAATTTCTGCAGGGCATTCCGAATGCTCAACCACTTATCGAAAACCATAAAAAAAAATTAATAAGCAGTGATTTAAAACGCATTCCTGTAAGCATGTTGTATATATACTGTAAAAGTTTATTTGTTTTTTTGTTTTATTGCTTAATATAATATAAATATCCAATGAGATTGAGAGACTGATTCTGCTAAAATTAATCAAGATATTTAAACGACGGTACCTTTACACAAGACAAGTAGTAAGTAAGGGTTAGAGGAAATGGCAACATAAGATATTAATTAGTGACATGGTCATTGCTTACTTTGCCTCTGTATTAGATATGACGTTAATGTAGTTTAGTCTTCAAATTTACCGTAAGGCACCACCAGAGTAGAATAGTACCTCTCCCTTCACTAAATGTCGTAATAGGCAACGTAGATGCCGAGAACATATAGATGACGGTATATCTATCTAAAACAGTGTAGCTCAAATGCACAGGGCGGGGATGGGTAACAGCATTTCCATAGCGAAGGCTGAACTCCGCAACTGACATTACGCTTTCCCAGCACGTTAATTATAGGCGAAATTCCCTTTTCCTTGGAGAGGAAGAATCTTCAAATGATTTAACGTTTCATGTATTATATGTGATTAAAAATTTAATTATTAGCTTGAATTAAATACTAAGGGATTTATAAAAAAATAAGTTATCTCCAATGGAAATACTGAAAACCATATTCGTTAAATAGTACATAATTAAAATCACATTACAAATTGACTTATTGTAACTGTCAGATAAGTTTGTGGCAAAGTTGGCAATCCGGCTAATTAGTTGGGTAATTTAGAAATCTGATTAGGCAATTTTCCTGCAATAAATTATGTTTTTACGACGACTGCCCGAGCGGCGGCCCGAAGGGTGGGCAGGGATAATAGCCATTACCCGCTCTAGAGGCACAACAAAAACTCCAGGATGGACGGCACAAAATCAGTACCGACCCCAATGTTACTTTTCATTTATTTAGTACTTGTTCATTGCATATTAAAGCTTCATATTAAACTAAATAGTCCGAAGCAAATAGTTTATCTTTAAATACATATAAACAAAATTTAAGTGTCTGTTTATAACGATAAAATAGCTGCTTCTTACTAAATGTATATGGACGTACACACTACACAAATATAAAAATAAAAATATTTGTCTGTCTATCTGTTTGTTTGAGGTGATCTCTTAGAAGGCTGGGCCGTTTTTGCTGGGATTTTTATAAGCAGATAATTGATATAAGAAGGTGTGACTTAGGCTATATAACATCACAGCATCACGGCTAATAGAAGAGAAGATGAGAAGACGGAGAGTCAATCACAAATGTGGCAAAAACAGGCGAAAAGTATACGTTTTGGGAGTTTTTGTAGCAAACACTGCGTGAACAGTTAATGTTGCGCAAAATTAATGTATTAATGCGGACAGGCACAGCTAGTCAATATATGAAAATTAAAAAACTAAAAAACATGCTTTTATAATACATCAAACTTGTGAAAATATTGGATGGACAAAAATTATTAGTAGTAATCTAAAAATATCGCGGCTAGCTAGGTCTCAGAAAATATAGTTTAACGCACCTCGCGCTTTGTTCAAAATACCTACTTATATTTTTTGTTTATCATTATTTTCACATTGTATGAAAAATATTTTTTTACTGTTTAGTTCGATTTATTGTTAAATAATATTAACTCATCTAGTTTCTTAAGTACTTAAGTTGGAAATTAGGTACGGTACGCATGTGCAGGCTGCGTGGACTCACTTGCTGCTGTTACTGCAGAGGAATTTCTTTCATCCTGAGGACCCTGATTAGGATAATGAGATAAACTTATCGAATTATTGCATAGGCACCAATCCTTGATATTTGTAGGAAGTTTTAATGAATCTGTCCGTCTAAAGTGGGTCAAAATCGACTTCGAATAAGTTAGTTAAATTACGTTAAGTAAAGTTACTTCAAATACACACATACATATACAACTGAATACAACTGAAGCTGATATAAAGCGCGAAAGAAGTTCCTACATATACATACAGACGCACGCACAGCCGTGACCAGTAATACTTTTTGTATTGTTGTTTTTTAAGATTAGATTGTTTTATTTTATGTCCAAATATAAATATATGCAGACTTTAAATATATTTCGCACATAATTGCCACCCCCTATTATACACCCTCAGGGGATATATTTTATTAAATTGTGAAATATTCAATTACATATCCACACAAACTTGATAATCCTATGTCACCCCTTTAGGGTTATTTTTACAGACCTTTCTTAGTGTTTGTCCGCTTTTCAATTGAAATTACTACCATTATGTCAGTGAGAACGTCTCCTTTTACATACAGATGTGATTATAAATTATTTCCCATAGTTCTTTGAAAATTCTATCGGGAATTGCAACTTAAGATACAGAATGATATGCCCCTATAAACATTTGTGGTGGTGGAATTTTAAAACTATAACCCCATCTGAGTTGATCTATCTGATGATTTTTGGATTCCTCATTATCAATTCTGCAATTGTTTACCTATAACAAGCTGTGAGTACATGAGCAGAATAGAATAGTACCTCATACTGCGCCAGGTATCCCAGTAGGGGCGACTAAGGTACCAGAACCGACAGATGGCGGTACATTCATCCGAAACAGTGCAGCAACAACACGCTGGCGCGGAATAACAATTATATGCAAAATCCTACTTTCTTGAAAAGGCTTATGTCCAGCAGTGGACTTCCAATGGCTGGCATGATAGACGGAAACGGAACCTTCGATTGTTCAACTACAGATGAATGTCCCCAGTGAGCGAGCATCTTTAAACAAAGTAATAATGTGCCGACTCTGACAATGTACTCTTCAGCCTGACCTTCCTCAGGCTTGTCATCGTTTGACAAATAATCCATGATGGGCCCGAGCGGAGGTTATGGCTGTGAGAACTACAAGGCACTTTATTAATTAAGCCAACGGGGCCGCGATTAACGCGGCTTGTCGACGATGCTATTGTCTGGCTTTATTTCACCCGTCTAATTTGAATGCCGGGTTGTTGGTATTTTGATTGAGTATACCAATTAATTTAACAACTGAGCAATGGATTTGGTGAGCACAATTATTTTGTTTGGGCAGGTATACGTTTAAAGACTGATTTTCAATTATTATTTTTATTTGAACAGCTCATATTTAATTATTTTAATAATAGCGTCGTAAGAGGCGACTAAGATCTCGTACCTTACCCGACAGATGGCAGTATATACATCCCAAAATTATATTATATTATAGGGTAAAATTTCCCTTTCTTGGGACGGCCTATATCCAGCAGTGGACGTTTTGATGACGTGAAAGTGGACGTTGATGATGTAAAGCATGTATGGTTCATTGTCACAATGTCCTGCTTTCGATCTCCGTTATATATATCCTTAATACTTTCCATCTCTCGTAATTTTAAAGATGTTGCGATATTTTTTACTCCTTTGTCCGAAGTACTCTACTCATTTTAATATTTAAACAAGTTAATTTTTCGGAATAATTCGTACTTATATGACTTCGAAAGTGTTATAGCAATGTTAGTCCAAAATGCATAAAATATTACGGTTATGTTTTCAACACATAAATTCCTTTTTTGCAATATACTTTCAACCATGCACAGTAGAAATCGGACATTTATATTCAAATTTTCAAATTGGTATAGCTATTTTAGTTTACCTTAGTTCGGGGACAAAATTTAATATTTTTACGTATTTGCATATTTCTATTGAAGCTATCAGATTTCTCCCTTAAGAATTTAATATAATCCCATATCGATTCGTCACATTTACCGTGGGCATCCACTATTGGATATCCCACACCCAAGAGATTTGCACAATATTTGACATTTTAACCCCACTGTCCTTTGAGCAACGCCGGTTTAGTTGGCTGTAACGCCATTTGTCGGACGTTGAGGCGTCACCACTTAAAACATCTGAAACTATTCGACCTTATTGATGTAAGTAGGTTCAGGTTGCCGCAATTCAAAGACTTTTTTTGTGCGACGTATTCGTACCAGCTCAGTTCCTTCAGAAAGCGCAACAATCCATTATAGTTGCTGGTGGTTTCCTGAAGTAACCTTGAAGACCAGATGCACCGTGCTCTATATGCTGTACAACTCAACCATACCGCAACCCCACCAGCTACCATCTACATGAATTTCCAATGACAATTCATACGAGATTTTAATTAAAATTCTTCAATGATCGTTATCGTCATTTCAACGATTGCAAGTCCTCTGTTGGGTATAGGCCTCTGCGAATATGGGGTTGCTTTTGCCAATTGCTTGCCGCGCAAGCGTATTTGCAACCGCAGAGCGTAATTTTCGCGACAGAGATGCTGCTGCCCAGCCCCACCCTGTGCATTTGAGCTACACCTTTTCGGGTGGATATACCGCCATCTATTGGTTCCGGTACCTTAGTCACCTCCTACGACACCTGGTACACAAATAGAGGTACTATTCTACTATGCCGTTACCCCATGGCAAACATGGTTTGTATACCATTATTGCCAACACGTTGATACACGACGGAGACCAAATGAACTTTCCCGAAACAAGACCCAGACAAATCGAATTTTAGATCCAATAAAACAGACCCGAGTTTTACCTAGAATTGTTAGAACCATTATCGGGCGAGACGCTAGCGAAATTTAACCCTACAATCGAATTACTGCGCTCTGTGTGCTGCTTCCAGGCTTTGAAATGGATTAAACTGAATCCAATGCAGTTTATTAGTCGATTTTGCAGAAGATGCCTTTAAAGGGCACATTATTTATAATAATAATAAATTCCCACAACATCTCATACATTGTCTCCTGACTCCTTGGTAAGTCGCTTAAAGCACTTGTGTTACGGACGCCAGACAACAGAGGAATCACAAATATACCTACTACTTAAATACATATATTTAATACCCAGACACAGAACAAACACAACAATAGAACAACACAGATATAGAATAGTACCTCCCCCTGTACCAGGAATCGTAAGAGACGACTAAAGTACCGAAACCGACAGATGGCGGTATATCATTCCAGAACAGTGCAGCTCAAATGCACAAGGTGGGTATGGGCAGCAGCATTCCCGTCGCGAAACTGCGCTCTGCGATTACCAACTAGCTTGCCCAGCGTGGCGATTATGAGCAAATTTGCCCCTTTCTTGGGGAGGCCTATATCCAACAGTGGATTCCAATGGCTGATATGATGATGACTATGACAAAATAATTTTGTTCTAAAGGCGATAGTGAATGGAGCACAGGTTAGTAGTCGTGTAAAAAATAATTCGCGTATGTCTTACTTGTAGAGCGGTCAGAAACGCGGAGTGGAAGAAGCAGATCAAGTTTAGAAGGTACTTTCATCAATTACTATCTCTAATTTTCAAGATTCTTCCGCCTTTACAAGGATAGTACCTACCTCACTCTCTCTTGAACACACAATATTAAATAGTATACTTTACATACTTTACTATACGAATAAATTCCTGTGTATATTTTACAAACACACACTAGGACTAATTTAAACAATATATTAGTATTTATTAAAATGGATACTTGAGAATACTTCAAAGACACGAATTACCAGAGTAAAAAATATTGTAAAGATATTTTTTCTGTTCCTAACAGCCACATCATCTGAGATGTATTCCCGAAGCAACCGCAACGCAGTCGGGGCTTTAGACGGGCGGGGACTAGTGGCGGTGATCAAGAGACAGGTCCCTCTGGCTGGTCAACTGGACCACCAGCTGGCCTGGGGCCAGGGATGGGGCTGGGTCACATTACCTAATGGCGTTTGGAGTGGACGTGAGTACAGCTTGCGTACATGATTACGATAGTCCTTTCAATATAGCATAATTAGAATGATAGATGTTAAAATTACGTGATTTTAAATTATTTTACTTAATGGTTTTTTGTTTGAAATTTAGTTTGTTTTCTAGTAATATGCATTATATTAAAAACCTTTGTACTGTAAACAATATTGTTAACAAATTTTGATACCAAATACATTATGGTATTTGGTATAAAAATAATAAAAATAACCCGTGCAACGCTACGACAATAATATCATTCTTAAATGTCATTCTTATCAAGTTATATTTATAGGAAAATAAGCACAGTTTAGCAAAAACTTTTAAATAGGATATGCTGCTGATTTACTCACTATATTATTATAATGAGTCATATTGACTACCGCCATTTCAAGGAGGGAAGAACAGGGCCTGGATGCATTTATTTTGTTCTAGGCTGTTGGAATGCTCTGATTATAAGAAGCCAATTCTAAAAATAATGGTACAAAATCTAGGTATTAGTGTTGTAACTAAATAACTAAAAACTAAATATACATCCGAAATTTAATTCTGATGCTGTATAGTTTTACTTTTTGCCTGTAGTTTGTAGTTGCCTGTAGTTGTATTACATACATGTAGCTGGATAAATGTGTGTCAACGCTGTGGGCAGAGAACGTGAACGTGCTAATGATCGAAGAGTCACATTTCAGGAAATCATCACATGCGTAGACGATTTCACGGCAACCACATCTAATTCTGGACAAAAAATACTATCTATTACAATAATCAAAGAAAGTTAGCATCACCAAGTAATCATTACTACCAATCCTCCTTTCAGGTCTGACTTGGTCCCAAGAAGGCGATGACTTCGCCCTCCACGCGATGCCGATCATGCATCACACGAACGTCTCTCAAGCGTGCTCGATGCTCGATGGAGTCACGGCGTACGAAGCATCAGCATACGAGCAGGCCCTGGCTGAATATGACGACACCGCTACCACGTCCGACGATTGGGACTTCGGTGTCGATTGCGGGGACTTCATGATGTAGACAAATAATGTCCGTTTGAAAAATAGCAATGTTAATAAATATTATGGGCGCGAATTAAAAACCACCGTCTCGTGTTTACCCTCAAACTTATACTATGATACTTCTGTCTTAACGAATCTTTCATTAAAATAATTTAATAAATATTGAGATAAATATTATGTCCTGCAACGGACGTCCTGCAGCTGTTATGTTGATAATGTTGATTACATAAACATTAATTTTAAAATGAGCAAAATTTTGGTTATGAGATTTTGCCAACAAATTTTGTGTAGGCGCATTGACATTGCTATTTTTTTTAAAATTACACTAATAAATAACACCAAGTTGAAAATATGCACCTGGCGCCTATCCATAAATGTCTATCCATCAGATTTTTTACGAAAAATTTGAGAATATGAGTTCTTACAGACTGCAAACATTCTATTTACTATGAGAATATCTGCAGTCTGCAGTGGTCGGTAAAACAGATCAACTACTAATTGACTTATACTATTTAATACTAAAAGCTCAAACTCATTGGATACTAAGGCGTTTCTGAACGAACATAATTTGGAATGTTGCATATATATCTTGCGAACGTATAGTATTGCTCAAGTCGAGAGATTTTGTGCTGAACACAAATAATAAAAACGTGCCAAAAATATTAACATAAAGCAAACATCTTATGAATTTTATACATGCTACTCTCAAACGTCACTGTAATAATAACAACTGGAACAAAATTACACACGGCACGAGTAGCTCGTATTATAAAGAGGTACAGAACGCCAATTCTCAGTACTGTTCAAGTCCGTCAAGCTGTTCGGAATAAATGTTCCGATTGACTTGATTTTTACATATAGTTGCATGCCCCATAGTTGTAACTGTGTGTTTGTCATAGAAGAAATGTGTGTAGCCATTGATAGTGTATACTACGAGACTTCTAAAGAATAAAAAATGGTCAAATATATTGAAAGTACGGTTTGTACGACAAAGAAATCGGTTAACATTTTTTTCCGGAAGTGTTATTATTTTTTAAAACTCTTTGGTTGACATCTTTATTATATAATATTTACACATTCACTATTCATAATAAAGCTGATTTAAAAGGAGGATTATTTAATTCATACATTTTTCAGTTTCGAGAACAGTTGCCGCGAGGTAACTGTCGAACTAAAAATGTAAAAAGTTAAATAAATCACGTTTTAAAGCCGTAAAATAATTACTTTTTATTTTCGGCATCCGTTGAAAGTTTTAATTGAAATATCATTTTGTTTCAATTGGTGCCTAAATAATATTTACTCATTTAAACATGAGATTAGAAAGTTGTATTAGAGAGTTAATTTACGATTGTTTACATAGTTACAAGTTGTCTCGTATGTAATACACTAAGTAGACTCGAGATTCATTAGTTATTGAAATTGTTCGGCCTACGAAAACGTATAGTTTAGTTTAGAGGATCTTCTGTCCATCGGTGAATTGTACGTAATATTTTTTCCTGTGTCCTGTCTGTGTGGTCTGATATCGTAAGAGAATTTTGTATTGGCGATTTGTGAAGGTTAATCAAATGAGTTTCGTTGGAGGGTTGATGTGTATATGTTTATTTTTATTGTAACCCACATACACTGTACCCACTGTAGTAAAACCTTGATGTTTGATTGTTATCTGTTTTCTATACAATTTTTGATGTCTTATTACCATGTTGACTGTCGGCGTTCTTGACGAATTTGAGACCGAATGCACTACGTTTTTGAAATTTTTTACTTAACTTTGTTATCCAGGGTAAATTTTCAGACTATATCCAAGTTGGATGAAAATCTTCTATTTTACATAACAAAACGAAACGTCGCACAAACAATTGTTTTTTTTTATTTTTTACCTTAAATTAATGAATGGTATATAAGAACAAATTATACAACAAATGAGCTAGTTTTGAAAGGTATTTGATGAAAACTGACATTCATAAGGTTGATATTTGCTTGGTATTAAAAATATTTATTAAACCTAAAAGCAATTAATCGTCAAGAATTAGTAATAGTAATTACGTTACGTCATACCATATATATAAATAAATACCATATATATAAAACAAATATAAAGAATCGCAGAAGTGAATGCATTAAAATCGATCATTTTACTTTATTTTAAGAAAGTTTCATTGCTCAAAATTTTTTGAACACTGTGTATTCACAAGAGAAATATAAAGCCATGCATTTTGTGCACGAATCTATAATTAACTTTCGCTCCATTTGTACAAAAGTGAGTACAGCCATCACGATGCATTACATGTTTGTAAAACAAATGCTCAATCACCCTATCCTGACACTACAGGTGCAAGAGAATATAAGATCGGATGCACATTTATGAGCAATCCCATACTTGCACGCTTCTTTGTCACTGGTTTACACCCGTAAGACTAAATAACACCTGTTTAATTAATAGAGAAACGAAATAGTCACCATATGCTGAAAAAGCATGCTTGACGCGGTACTTTAAAAAATATCTTTTGCGAATGTTTAGAAGCCATAAAGGCATATCTCAATCATACAAACTTGTTCGAGATTATTAATCATATTTACTAAAACATCACAAACACAAGTGTGATTATGCCCTAATGCCTCTTGGTGTCTGTACCCGGCTTAACAATAATAAGATTTGTACCACTCACTTATATTTATTGAGTTAGATTATTATTTTGTTAGTTTCATATTAAACTATTTTTGTGTAATCAATGATCACGATGAATGAAGGCATGTCTCGTCGCGTTTCTCGATTGGACACCAATTACGGATGATATATTTAATCGTAAAATTCGTGTATTTTATTAGCGTTAAGTAACTAAATTCAGTGTTAGATAGTAGTGAATGTGGTCGGTAGAGAGCAGTACCCAATTGGCACACCCACATAAATCGAGATCTTTCCAAAATATTCTAATATATACAATTTTCTAGATGCAAATTGCAATCAAAACTAAATGGCGTATCTATTGATCACATAACTAAACTAGCATTTTTCGTCATATTTTGAAATGGTCTCGACTCACCCAAAATTAAACCAGTGTTTGTCATAGCGTCGGTATATTTAGGTGTGGTATTGTAAATTAGTACAATTAATTAAAAGAATGTCTAGTTGCTATGAATCTTCCGACCTACCCAAAGACTGCCTAAAGTTATTATACCTGTGTTGTGTGTTACCCTAAGCATAATATTGCGATGTCCCAGGTCCCCGCGCGTAAAACGCTACATTGCAAGAAGTAAAAAGCATGTTAATAACTATTTAATACTCACATCGCCAACTAGATGGCGTTGATTTATTTCAAATCAATTACGGATCGGTATACCTACAACATGTAATCGGAAAATGTAAGCTCTATTGATACTAGAGTTGGCGATGCGTTCAATATTTTTATAGATTAGTTTACAAAACAACACTAGACTGGTATAAAATCCAGTCAATACTTCTTTATTATTGAAAAATATAATTAATTATTAGAAAAAATGTACACTGTAAATGCTATAAGCAAAGCCTTATGAAGTTTTAAAACTTATAAATATTATTATATGTGCATTACTGATTGCGTGCAATGCACAATCATTCGGAATTTATTTAACTACTTGCAATGTGGCTGTAAAATTTTGTCGTAGTAAATTTTTAATATCTACGATAGAATAATTTAGGCAACATTTAAACTAATGAGCGTGATGTTTTCGAAAGAATTAATGTTACTTTTAAATTATTGTCTTTTGAATAGGTATTAAAGCCTAAGGAAGCACAAGTATTGCCAAATTTTTTAGCAACAATGCTAAAATGCCATACAATGGCTAAAAATATACACTTTGTAATTGCTTTGGATTTTTATATACAAAGACAAGAGATTATTTTTTGTCATAAAAATATTTAAGTATATGATGTATTCATTCAAATTATGTCTGAAACCCAAACATCCATTTGAGCGAAAGAAATGACCGCATGCGTTTCTCCAAGTGAACATTTCTTCTAAGATGCACGCATTAGAGTTAATATCGACGCGAGATACATTGCTTTGTCCATAATCGATAATGGACAGTTCGATTCGATAAGATTACTCGATTTAGCGGCGAATAATTTCAGCTAACATTAAAGACTTTCTTGCGTCTTGAAAATAATCCCTATAATGAAAGGAAGACTACTTCATTATTTCGCTCAACTGGCCTGATTGCGCTTTTCAAATTTAATATGACGATGAGGAACAAAATATTAAGCCCACATAATTATGCCCAGTTATAATTAATTAAATTTAGAAACCTAAATATAATAAGATAGTTCGTATATTTATTACGTGAGAAATTTATAAATTGATGCTTGAATCCATCTCCCAAATAAGATAAAAGACAACTAATAAAATGTCCGGTTATAAATTTAATTAAATATAAATATCTGAGGCATTTTTATGAAATTGTTCTGATTACGCCAAATTATATATGAAAAGCAAATTTAACTTTCATATACCGATCTAATTTTCAATTACACCATCGCCTCATTCACATATAATAATGTATTTTAGAGAATTACAATGTTTAGCAGCAATATAGGTAATCATAATTTGCAAATTACGCTTGCAAACAAATTTATTGACAATCTATGTGTTCTACGAAGATTAATTAATTGATGTATTAATGTTTTTTTTAAAAAAGTATATGTAAGCTTGTCCGGTGCTGCTTGTAAATGGTAAAAGCTACTTATAAATAGAGAACATCGAGATTTTTTATTCGTGCTAATAAACACGCAAAATAATAATAATATAATCCTTTTTGTTATACACATAAGGACTATAACAACATGCAATCGTATAAGAGGTAGCCATATCGTTATCAGCCATTTCTTCCAGGCAACCTTTGAATTGTAGTTTAGAAAGTGTTACAAGCTGATGGTAGATTGAGGAGTACTTATTAGATAAATATTTTACTGAATAAAGTATGTCCCATACATACTTAATAAACAAAAGTTCATTGGTATTTGGGTACGATAGCTAAATAAAAGCAGAATTTTCTCTAAATCTATTAACAGTTTAAAACAAATACAAGCCGGTATCATTAATATGCAGCAATTGTTGCAAATTCAAGCGACATTTGCCGTGCCATTCTCTCATTTGTCAACGCTATATCGTTAAGCTTCTCACAAAGTTCCACACAACTCTTGTTGATGTTGGTTTCTGGATCTGTGATGCGATTACCGTGGCGACCCATACTGAATGCGGTCCATGAATTCTGATTGAAAATACGTTCTATGTAGCAGGGATTAAGTGTTATTTTTTGGTGGCAGTCCAATTGCCAGACACATCACGATGTCAGCCAGAGCCGATAGAATCGGATTCGGACAGAGGGCGGGCGATGCAAGCGCCATCTGGATAGCTTTTAGGCAATATGTTGTTAAACCCGTTTTTAAAAAAACGTGTGGTTGATCTCTCAAGTATCTTACTTAAGATTTATTTTGATATGGATGCTGTAATGTCATAACGATTCCACATCAGTCAAAACTAAGAACTATAAATTCCTTTTACAAAGGTTTGCCACTGGTATTGTAACATCCTACAAAAGCATTGGTCAACAAAGGCTACATAATAAGGTAGCTAAAAGATGATACCGAGATGAATATTATATATGACTTTAAATTGAATTAACTTTTATATAGTTTGCTATATATTCTGGCTAAGATTACAAACATCATAGAATGTCAACATGTGATAAAAAGCGCGTTTCTTTTGTCATCTGATTAAAGTCCTGTATTCGTAGGTTTTGCACTGTTGTGTAGGCGGGTAAGCAAGCGCACCGGTCAAGCGTGAGCGGCGAGTAGACGTGTGTAGGTAGTCGTGGTGGAGAACATAGCGTGACCTTACCCTAAATGAATGTTTGTATGTAACTTTTGTAATAAACGCCATATCGGCTAAAATGTTGTGTTTTATTTTCTATGAAAATTGTAATTCTTATATTTAAAAAAAAATCACTTTTCTGCGGTTTTCCAAACTTAGTTTACTTTAATATGCTCGAAGTTTCGGTTTCTTTGTGGCAATTGTATTTAAAAAATGACACAGTAATCCAACTTTATATATATTCACACAACATCTAATACATCCGTTGAGTCCGAGATACAACATATCTGAAAACACATGTGTTACGGATAACAAAGGAGTATAAAAATACAATAACTCAATATATATTTAATACCATTACATATTTAATAACATATTAATTTTCATAACATAAATATTGTCCTGAGTGGGAATCGAACCCTTACCGCGTAAGATAGAGAGACTACACAACGCCATTGTGCCAGTGAAACAGTTAAATTGCAGAAATTGAACAGCATTTTAAAGTCCTTTAATATATATAATAGAATTATTTTTATCTGTATATATATACAACACACATGTAAATATATATATATACATATATATATATATATATATATATATATATATATATATATATATTTACATTTATTTATGGCACATGTGCAATTAAACATAAAAGAGTAGGGGTGTTGTACCTTGACCATAGTAAAACAGTTGTACCTTGATTATATAATCAAGGTACCTACATTCAAATGTATTCTTGTTAATTCTGTTTAAGAACGTATATACTTATTATTTTGTTATTTTTTGAACAGATAAAATGCCTCGTAGTAAAAACAACATCAAACGTACTCCAATTGCTAAAAAAGCTTAAGTCATGTTATATTTGTGATCCCTCTATTGTCTGTTTGCAAGATACACTTGTGTGCTGTAAGCAAATTATCTCGAAGTTAGGTTAATTATGTAAAATAAACATTGTGTGATTTTACTATTATTTACTAAGATAGGTAATAAATAGGCTATTATTACATATAGGATTAGAGCGAAGCAAAATTATACTAGATTTGTGAAACCGCGAGCACAGAAGTCATTAAGGGTCAATACATTTCCCCAACATTTAATAATAATCTATTTATTTACACGGACGCGTTTACCTTACCATTAATGTGTTTGTTATCTCTTCATTTAGAATAGGAAAATTTAAAACAGTCTAGTTTTATTTTAGTGTATGTTTGTTTTCCGATTGGAATATTATTGCGTAGTGGTTTTGAGAAGAACCTCGATTGATGTCAATGACTATAATAAAAATAAATAGTATTATTTTTATTAAGTGTCAAAAAAAAGTAACATATAATTTTTTTTTTCTTTTGCAGCAAAATATCGATAGCTTAAACCAAATACATTATACAAAGACAAAATCATGTGCGCGTAATTATATTATTTTATTCGGCTTAAATTGTGTTAACTTAAATTAACTATGATTTAATGATTCAAAGATTATCTACATGATTTATTTTCATACAAATCAAAATGTCTGATGTCCCCGATAAACTTCATTTTATATTTACAGACGGGTTTCAAGATATTTCAGACCATTCATAAACTCCCATTCATTCAGTAATTACCCCCATCTGCTGCACGATAAGCATCGCTTTCACTTATTTCGACGCGCAAATTTCTTCCATATGATATTTGACTATAACCTACAAAGTTAAACTCAACTGCGCATGTAACCTCTGAAATATAACAATAAAGACTTTTTTCGAATAACCTAAGTGCAGTAAAGTATTCAGTGGGCAAACTTAAGTAAACGTGCGATAATTGTACATACAACCTTATTCTTAGAAATTAAAGTTGAAAATCCAGTGAAATTTAAAGTCAGCTGTGTTTCGTGCGAGGCTCGCAGGGCGTAGGTGCAGCCAGCCAGTGATTACTCAGCGCACAGTCATGCAGGCTGGTCGTCGCTTGGCGCGGTGATTCGCAACGGACTACGACATTCGCTTGACTACCGCTTGTTTGGTCGGTACAACTCAGACGCGTCCGTCTCGCGATTTGAAAAATAAACAGAACGCGCCTCTTTTAACGCCGCGCGAAAGAGGATTAACAGTTCAGTTTTAAACGAGCGGTCTAATTTCAAATAGTTAACGCGGGAAGAAATTTGTCATTCAAAAGTCAACCATGTTTTTGTGTCAAAATTTATGAACGTCATGTGTTTGAGAATTTTATAAAAATCACACGTAATTTTTTATTCTACATAATTTCTTAGATCGTTTTAATAACAGACATTTTTATTAATTTTTATTTAAACTAAGACGTCTTCCAAAAGTTTTGTTGGTAAATTCTTGTGGCCAAGTTTGAATAATGGAGAAAACGGGAGGATCCAAACTTATGCAGATGCAGGTATGTTTTTAGTTTATATTTTTTTATCGATTATATTTAATATAAGGATTTTGCAGACTGCTACAGAATAAAACATAATATGCATTATTTATTTATACAACATTCGTGTCTAGAGTCCAGTTATTTTTGATATTCGTTATTTTCTTATTTATTTATATTATATTAAAGTAATGATTTAGTCTGAAAACTCACTATTGTTGCGTGTTAACGAGATATAAATTTATGAATTTATGTTTAAATGAAGTAATAGTAACACTAACTGATAAAACGCTGTTAATAAATAATTTAGAATAATTTGATTGGCTCCACGATTGCAGCGTTAAATTTTATAACGTGCTATTTAAGCATATTGAAATTTGAATTTAATTACTTATTTTTATGTGCTAAGCTTTATTCAATATAATAAAATGATATAATATCTTGGAATTTCTTAAATGTTAAGTTTATAGAAAATGCTTATAAAATTACGTACGATTATAAACAAAAAAGATGCAATATAAATCATTTCGTTTAATGAGTAAATCTTAACCGGCTCTTACTACACATGATATATTGAAAAGATTATAAAATATTATAAAGATTACTTTGATAATATTTATAAAAAATAGTAGGTTCTCGCGCACAATAAATTAAACAAAACTTTGCCGTGGATATAATACGTTTTAATTTAGGCAAAACAATAAAACAATAAATCAATTGTATAGAAATTATTATTTAACCAAATATTTCGTTAAATTAATCTTAAACAAAATTGTGGTACTTTCTACTTTAAAAGGCTAGCTTAGTATACAAATCTTACGAATTAGTAAACGCAATTTATACCTTCTAATTGAATTCACCTAAACACCCATACGAGTGTTTTAAAAGTATCTTATTGAAGCAAGCATACCCATATAATTAATATTTGGTAAAATAAATAATTCTTTTTATAACACACTCCTTTCCCTTACAAATATATTTTAAAACAATCTCCGTCTCAGTGCTATGACGTAGTCGCTCCAGAGGGGACCGGTCGTAAGTTCAAGGACTTAACGGTCGCTCGCGAATAATATGGTATTTTAGGCCTAATAATAGTTTGTAGAGACCGACGCGAATACAGGACTATGACTCTTATAACTTTAAAATTGAAGCGGTATTTGATTAAGTAGGCACGTCGATATAGCAGACAAACTATTTGCGCAAATGAAAGAAGATGATTTTAGCAACTTGTATAGTTATTTCTATTTCATTATATATATAATGTTATTGGAGATCACCATAAATATCTCGTCTCCCTACTTTATGATGTATTTGTGGGTGGTAAACGATCTATATGTTATTTTATATACATGTAAAATTCCCACGGGAACGAAGTAAGAGGCGTTTCTTTTACCCATTAAATCTATATTAATCTTATGGAGCTGAAGAGTTTGTTTGGCTAATCGCAGAAACTACTGTTTCTGTATGATTCATTACGCTACGACCAAAATGAGCGGAAGAGCAATGATAATAGACAATTTCCACAAATTAGCGCAGGCAAAACCGCGCGACACAGATAGTGCAACGATAAAGAAAAACCATAGAATATAATATGGTGACATGAAAAACAAATTAGGGCATGTATCGACAATTGGCTTTACAAACGTAAAAAGTAGGTCTCGAGTTTTATTATGTAAAAAGCCTATTGAACTGTATTTTCGTCGGTGTGGAATAATTGTTACCCAACTTATCGATTATGTCTACGGTCAAATGGATATAAACTAGGTTATGGGCTCTTCCTCACATAATTCTTGACACACGAGTAAAATTCCATCATCGCTTCTGATCGATCATAATGCGGCGTGCATAAGATATAATACACAAGTGAGTGCCATCTTTATTTTTTTCATTATGCCCTTAGCGCAACTATCCCAGATAAATGTTTACCTTTAAAATTAGATAGGTCTAATTGTCTTAAGTAACTTTCACTAGCGGTCATTTAACAGTTGACATTCGATCATAATAATGATTATTTTCAATCAAACTGTATTTCACTAAAACAAATTATGACATCCAGATATCGATTAGAATATAAAAGAATTGACAAACATAGCATTGACATGCTAATGTTTGACTTTAAGTATGTGTATTTATTTGTGTATTAAAAGCATCATGTTCTATTAACTAGATTTATTTCGACGGGCCCGATGGCGCAGATGGTAGTGGTTATGTTTGTTCTGTGTCTTGGTGTTAAATATATGCATTAAGTTGTATATTTGTGTTTCCTTTGTTTTATGATGTCCGTAACACAAGTGTTTTTAGCGACATATCGGCATTATCAGACTACGGAATCAGGTCAATGTATGAGATGTTGTGAGAATTTATTTATTACTTAAAATTATTTCTATAGCGTATTATTTAAAAAATATTAGCTAGACATACATACACGCCTGTGTCCCATCGGGGTAGGCAAAGACTATGAATCACCACTTATCTGATCTGGCATGCCTCTCTTCCTCACCTCGCTTCGTTTACTTTTATTAGTCCTTTCATACATGCTCGTTTATTCTTAGTACCTCTGACCTTCTTCAATCCCTCTGTTACCTGGTTAAGGGATGTTCGCCTAGGTATCCTATACTAACTTCAACCTCGCTCTAAAATATCAATATTAGCAATCTGCACCCTCTACTCTCTACCTCTACTACCTCTCTCTCACAGAGATTTTATTTAATTTTTTTATAGAGCTATTATATAGATGATAAAACTTTTTTCAAATAGTAAGTTGATATACTTGTCGATGAGTTTATATAATTGTAACTGTATTGTCATAAAGTAGCGAGCAAAATATTGTAAATAATACACACATAGCAAGGTCTCAACCTACACAATTTTGTCAAAATTTTGAAATCGAAAATAATTTGCTGTGGAGTACCGTAGTAAAGCAGAATTTTATCTCCCTTTACCAGATGTCGTAAGAGGTGAATGATATGCAACAGGATGGGAATAGGCAGCTGCCTTCCCATTCCAAAGTTACGCTCTGCATTGCCACCATGCCGGTCCAAGGCGTAGACCTGGACGACAAATGAGCATACAGTCTGCGTGATAGTAAGCGTTAGAGCAGCCTATATATTTCCCAGTAATTAAAATTACTCAGTAATTTTCGTTGGCTCACTCACCTTTCAAAACCAGAACATAGTGAAATCACTTCTATTTGGCGATATAAATATGTGAGAGTGAGGTACCAATGCGACAACCTTTGTATAAGGTCTCTCCTTTCTTGGAGAGACTTAAGTCTAGCAGTAGACATGCTACGACTGCTATGACGATTAATTTTTAATTCCGATCCATTGAATAATTGGGCTGTGAAATTTTGTGTACTTATAGCAACAGATGGTAAGTGTACACAAAATCATCATCTGTATTATTTCTAATTAGGACGCTGTCGCTGAACTCATTTAGCTTTGTAAAAATATAATATGTAAATATTACCTACTGTAACAAACAATATTACCTTGGGTTTTGTTTACAGCCAAGTGTAATCATTAACAGCTTCATCCATTCTGTTAAAGTAAAAACAATTTATTATCCATTAAAAATAATAATTAATTACCTTTTTTATGAACGCTCGCTAATCGTGCCGAGAGTCGAACCTTGACCCCTGCGGTCGCGTTCACGATTTATTATAGAGTTCAACCACTGGAACAAGCCATTTGATACTATTCAATGATATAAATATTTAATGTTCTACATTATTATAATCGATAGTACTTTTGAATCGTGTTTAAAATATTCTCTGTGCAGCTTTATTATTATATTTTATGTGTGTTGGTTACTTTATACAGAGTAAAATAAATATTGCAATGTCTGCCTGCCGTTAGAGCATTTACTGAAACATAGATAAAAGAAATACACAATTTTAAAATTATTCAAAATATTTACTTTTCTTATGAAATAATTCAACTTGTCTCATTTTTCAGACGGGACTCAAACCAGCGTTTTTACTTTCCGCGGAAATGCAACACGAATTGTTCTCTCGAACCTGAATTAACTGATTTTTTTCAAGATACATTTATTTTAAAATTTGTTAAAACTTTAATAATAATGAATGATTGACAACATATTTTTACAAGTAGTTTACTTAAAATTATCTAAGATTTTAAATCCCTCTACGCTCACGTGATGTCACTTCTATGCTATATTTAATCATCTTGTTGTAATTTATATTTGTTCACATATCAATTATCTAAAAGTCTTTCGTTTTAATCAATACTTACGTAGTTTTAGCATATCTATAATACATGCGTCACGCCTGTGTCCCATCGGGGTAGACAGAGACTATGGATCTCCACTTGTCACGATCTTGGCATACCTCTCTTGCTTCCTCTACATACATACGTCTGCAGCGACGTACTGCCCCACATACGTTGATAATTACTTATACTGTTGCCAAGTCGCAGTCAAGTTTAACAGAATTGGTAACCGTTATTAGTTCTTGACGGAATTTTGTTACAACTTGAAGTTGATTCGTGTATGCATCCTATAGGATACCTGTGAACTTCGTTTTATTTTTAGCTAAATATTATCTGACTAAAACTGCAGGATCGCGCTGGACACAGGCCGCATACAACCGGTCCTATTGAAACTTGGGAAGGTCTATATCTAGCAGTTGACGTCTTATAGCTGATATGATGATAATGATTATGAAAGAAAATTTACCGACTAGTTTCAAAAGTAGAGAACTAGACTAGACAATTATTTAATGATTAATTGTGTCCAATAATCTGCTTTTACCCCTATACCTAGATGTACCGCTAGGTCGGTACCGAGACCGACAGGTGGCGGTATATCCATTCTAAATAGTGTAACTCAAATGCAACAAATCGACGTGCTCATAAGCATCACCATCAATGCTAGTTAGATACTACGACTGCCCCCACACCTGCCAGGTGTAAATGGAATATATCTTCTAAATGTCTGGGGAAGGCCTATATCGCACATGACATGTCTAAAAGCTGATATGAAAATGATATT
Source organism: Heortia vitessoides (assembly GCA_020976665.1). Lineage (NCBI taxonomy): Eukaryota > Metazoa > Arthropoda > Insecta > Lepidoptera > Crambidae > Heortia > Heortia vitessoides. Next base: position 12,625,295 of record JACJUM010002496.1, read on the forward strand.
TTTGAGCCCGTTAACTAATATGTGTCATACCATACTCAATGTCATAAACCAGCACTGATTTATGACATTGACTATGGTCTCTCACTATGGGTGAATAAGCAAGGAGACTCCGAGCATTGTTCTCTGCTCCCCTTGCCTGATCGAATCTGGAATGAAGAGACCTGTAAAGGAACCAAAGTTATTCACATGAGGTAGACCTCGTATAAAAGGCTGCAGTGACACTTACCATCAGATCACAGAGATATTTTATTAAAAAAATGTTTAGGAACGATAACTAGGATATTCGAACGTATATACGATGCATTGCATACATGACCTCATTCGTTTATCGAGCGCTTCTGATAACAAACACGGACCTCTTATGTTCAAGTGTACCTCATTTTCATATTATGTCAACAGTTTTTTTTGTTAAGCATGTTTTACGTGTAAACAAAATGTATGTGCTTGTGATATTTATGTAATAGTTATTTTCGTTCTATAAAGAAGAACTAGCTGACCCAACAGACGTTATCTTGTTCAAACTATATAACTATGTTAATCATGTAATCATCGAAAAGAATATTGCGATTATAAATTCAGAGATATCTGTATTACAAGTATAATATATAGAGTAAAAATATAATCATCATCATTATATCCACAGTGAGACGTCCACTGCAGGACATAGGCCGCTCCAACTGATTTCCAATAGAACCGATCGCATGCTGCCTGCGTCCATCGCGATCCTGCATGCATCTCAGAACGTAAGGTTCTTGAATAGAGACTACATACCAGCAACCGCTGCGTAAGACGTCCACACAATAGGTGGACAGACGATCTGACTGAATTATATTATATATATATATAAAGAGGTATAAAGATGAAACTGAATAATTTTCAAAACCTTCTAATATAAAAAATGCAACTTAGATCAACAACAATTGTTGTCTTTATTTCTAAGCTTTTAATATTTCGCAAGGGAAAAGTTTTCTTATGCTTTTCTTTCATTTTTGCTTTCCGGAAACTTAGATAAAGTACATATCATGTATACGTTGACCTGGATCCTAGATATATAACAACAGAGGAATTACAAATATTCTTAAATACATTTAAATTACAACCAGAATTCAATGTTGGTAAACTTGACTATGCTTTATGAAGCTATAACTAACAGCAATTATTTTGTGTATTATATTAAATTTCTAGTTTAGATATATCAGGTATTGCAGTGAACGGAACGGCTCGTTTGTTATGAATACGGAGAAATTCAAGTACCCACAGATGCATTTTCTCATGTAGGTCAATGTTCCACATAATGTTAATCGTTTGTTCCCTGATATGTATCCTAAGTGTGGGTCAATGACCTAAATCTCCCTATCATAAATAAAAGGTGATAAGCTTCGCTGTAAATTTGATAGCAAATATTGCAGCAGAGTTTATGGTTTAGACGGCTTACGGCTGATCTCTTTTACTTAGCAGAAAGTGATCGTTTTAAGGAATTTGTTATTATGCTGTGTTCCATTAGCGGTTATTAATTACTAGAAGGGCTAGGTCAGAAGTGCCAAGCATAAACAAGCGTGTATGAAAGGACTAATGCGAGTAAGGGAAGAAGAGAGAAACGTATGTTAAGATCGGAGCAACTGGAGATCTATAGTGTCTGTCTACTCCGAAGGGATAGAGGCGTAAATTATGTATGTATGTATGTAAATATCGGCAGAGGTAGGAAGGGACACGGGCGTAATGTATATATATATGTAATTACCGACAGAAATACTGGCAGAGTAGAATAGTACCTCCCTCTGTACCAGGCGACTGAGGTACCAGAACCGACAGGTGGCGGTATATTCATCAAAAACGGTATACTTCGAACGTACAGGGTGAGGAAAGGCAGCGGCAAAAAATATATATATATAATAAAAACTTTAAATTGGCCTTATTTCATGTTTAATTATTTAATTCTCATGGGAACGGAAACTACGCAAGTGAAACCGCGGTCAATTGTATAGTAGGCAATAAATCAATCTATTTATTGGTAACTTTATTTCAAGACCTTACTGGCTGAATAATGGCAGACCTACATATTGTATTAAAAAAGGTAAAACCACATACTTTAATGTTTATGCTTTAAGCACTCATATCCAACCAATCCTTTAATATAATAATTATAAAAAAAATATGGCGCGTGTCCATCACTCCCTATCGATTGGGGCAGACAACCCACAGACCTATCTAGGAGCACGCGATCGGGACATGCATCGATAAAACTATTTACTTTACATTCCACAGCAAACAAGGGATATGGGGACTTATTTAAATGGGTCATTGGTTGTGATGGGTAAATGGTTCTACGATATCAGGACAGGCACACTTACATAACGGGCTACAATAGTTAGCTCGAATAGATTTTTTTATAAGACCAGATCGAGAAACATGCACTCAGTCCGCGTGATAGTAAGCGTCACTGCAGCCTATAGACGCTCGTATTTTCAAAAGTGTATCACTAGCGCGTTGCCAACCTTGTAAGTTAAAGATATTGTATCACATTACCCAGTTATTTCGCTTCCTCTCTTACCTTTAAAACTGGAACACTGCAATGCGAACACTAATGTTTCACGCTAGAAATAAGTGAGAGTGAAGAACTAATGCAGACAACCTTTGTATAAGTTCTAACACATGCAAATGGCTTGATCATGTATGATTCAAACAAAAGTGTTCCAAAAGACTGAGCTTTAAATTACTTTTCTTGAAACTAGCTACAAAGCAAAGCCTATATAATCCTCTGTAGACATCAAGTCAAATGTTTATCAAGGCTTCACTTTCGAGACTTCAAAACTCTTTAAATAACTACCACTCGGGAACAAGTAAAGTAGAAAAGTACCCCCCCCCCCCCCCCCCCTGAAATACCGCAACCGACGAATGTAGGTTGAAAGCAATAGGGCGGGGATGGGAAGCAGCATTCCCGTGGCAAAACTACACTTCGCAATTGCCACCACGCCTGTCCAGCGCGGGTATTATGGGTAATATTTCGTCTTTCTTGGTGATGCCTATGTCCAGCAGTGGATGCTATGCGGCTGCTATGATGATGATAAAAAACAAATTTGTCTAACGTTGTTAAAGTCGCAGCTGAAGAACGTCTACTTTTGAACATAAGCCACCCAAGAAAAAGTGAATTTTGTTCGTAAAAGCCGCGCTGGCTAGAAGCGGTACGTCATAGAATCTTTAAAAGGACTTTATACATTCTTTCCCAAAATAATTGCTTCGTTTCAAAACGTTAAAGAGATAGTTTACTTTTAGTGTCCCAGCAGTAATCACGTCCAGATTATTATAAAATAGAGATATACATAACTTTTCTACGGCAGTTTATTTGCAAGTGTATTGCAAATGTATATTAGTAATATATTATTATACAGTTAGTCGCATTGAAAACATATCGCTTTGACATTGCCATATATAGACATATTTAATTAGAGTGAACGATTTCAGATAATTCCTTACCCATCAAAAACAATACTTGTCAAAAAAAACCAAGTCTCGCAATTCAGTTGTTCTGCAGTAAAAAGTTGTGAGATCCATGTAATACCAAGTCGGTTATTAATTTATTCAGTCTCTACTTAAGCAACTTGCTGTCTTAATACGTCCAGTCTCTAAGACCACGATCGTGGTCCATAACAATTGAAAATCAATTGTGTCTGGAATCTTCGTAGTTGAAGCATTAAGTTGTTACGTAATAATTAACAGCATCTTATAGTGACGCATATCGATATTAAAATTCTTTAATGTTTTATATAAACATATTGAGACTTGGCCATCGCCTGAAAACACGTGTAAATTCAATCGCCTGAAAACACATGTAAATTCAATTATTTAGTGGGGGATCTCATTTCTTTTTGTATATTGTAGACAGTTACGGATACAAAGCGGCGGCCGCCATGAGTTCAGACGCGGAACCGTAAGTACTGGTTTTTACCATTGCCGTTGTATACAAATTAGCGTTAATGTAGGTGTCTCCATGCTCGTCGCAAGTATACACTTGTAACTCATCCCAATGCGCTACCACATACTCGATTATAGCAAGTCTAATAACGACGACTCAATATTCCCATACATAGAGAATGACAAAGAATGAAATAAACACGAACCATCACTAGGTATAGGAACAGCCCAGTGTGGACAAGGCTGATCATTCACATACAGTATTACTGAATCCATTGCGACTACCTACAAGTTAGATTGCAAAGTTATTTTTATGCAGAAATACGATTAGGTAATAAGAAATTTATAAATACTTAGGTACTTAAAGTATCAATATTTAATTTAAATTATTTATTCGAACAACGTCTAAATTGTAAGCAAATACAGTAAATTGTAAGCAAATAATATCAGTAAACCAATGAGAGTAGCCTTTAGTCGTCAAACTAATAATATAGCAATCGAAATTATCAATGAAAATCCCAAACTTATAGGTAAGAATTCTGGGCACATCCGAACAGCATTGGGTCGCTCGCGCGTATGAGCGCGGCTGCTGCTCGCTCGGCAACATTCACTTGCGCACGCCCCGCCACTGTCCCCGCCGCGCCACTGTCCCCGCCCCGCACCCTCGCGCGGCGCGTAGCAACGGCCGTGCTAACTCGCTAGCGTCTATAATTATATAATAATTATATAACTATACAACCTTACGCACTCGTAATAAGTACGAATACGCACGTAGGTACGTTTTTTGCATTAATAAATAATTTAATACACGTGTTTTCATGACGGGAATACCGATTGGCTGTATGGGCTTAGTTTTTTTTTGCGGTTTTTTCTAGATTTTTTAGTTTTTCCTTGATTCATTCGCCAAACACTACTTACATTCCAAATTTGAAGCTTCTAGGTCTGCTAGAAGTGCCTTAGACTTTTGATGATCATGAGTCAGTGAGTGACAAAATTAAACAAAATTAAGAAATTTGACCCGTTATAATTCTTAAAATACTGGTCCAAATTGAATGAAATTTTAAATATGCGTGTCTTTACAATGCCTGCATGGTTACTGAAAATTTCAGTCTTCTAGTTTTATCCACAACGAAGTTACAGGGGGTCGAAAATGGCCTGAATTGCTCCGAGTTGCTTCGAGAAAAGGATGGTACGGCCGTGGTACGCTTTTTTGCTCGACTTGGTGGGGGCACTGCCGTGCCCCCAGACAAGAAGGCGGTTGTTTGACAGTATTAATAAATATTAAAACATTTTTATTACCCCTCCGTATAAACAAACTTTTGATACGGCGGGATTATGACTAGCTCATTTTCTTCCAAAGGATTCAGTTTTATTATATATATATATAAGTTCTCCAGTTAAGACGTGTACGCCATAAAGCAATCGAGGCGTGATAGACTGGTTTTTTTTTGCATTTTTTATAACAATATGGATTAGTTAGTTAAATATTTTATAAGATCATACGAAAAAATACAACAGATAATCGTTCATCATTTTTTTCACCATAATTGTCGCGCTAGGTAAGCGTTGTGGCAATTTGGTGGCGAGCGTAGTGGTGGTGTTAAAGTAAAATTAAGTTTAAATTAAAACCTTTTATGTAATATTTTAAAGAGGTTACAATATGAATTAGGGTAGAATTCGAGGCTAAATAGTTCCGTGAGGTACCAAAGTAGAATAGTACCTCCCAATGCACCAGGAGTCGTACTGGTCGTCTGGTACCTTAGTCGCATCGATCTCTGCTCTAAGGTATCAGACGACCAGTACGACTTCGACAGACGAGAACCGACAGATGGCGATATATCCATCCGAACTGCAGAACAGTGCAGCTCAGATGCCCAGGGCGGGGATGGACAGCAGCATCCCAACACGCGGCAATTATGGGCAAAAAACCTCCTTTCTTGTAGAGGCCTATGTCCAGCAGTGGACTTCTAACGACTAGTATGAGAATGGTGATGAATTTTAAACATAGATCTTTATATTTATAAATATTCTGCGACAATGCGTCGGCATACTAAGTATATAGTTGTCTGAAATTGGCAACCAGTATTATAATATTTCGAATCGTTCTTGTCCATACGTAGATGTCACCAAATGTATTGTTACTAAAGTAAAGTCTTCGCCGTTTCTCATTGTTTTTATGAGTTATTATGACCACATATGTTCCATCAACATTAAAACTTAGAACTAGTGACACTTTCCATGAATAAAACCGTAATTATTTTTTCGTCATAAATTACATAATTTCCACGGTACCGGCAGACGAGTGACAGTGAGTATTACTTCCTCCTATACCATGACAGATGGCGGTATATACACCCAATACAGTGTAACTAAAATTTAACAGGGCGAGGATGCGCAGCAGCTACTCTCTGCGATTGCCATCATGCCTGTCAAGTATGGCAAATATAGGCAGCAGTGAACCTTTCACGGTTGTTTTGATGATGACGTCAAATGTGCACGGTTATTTTTAATAAAATCCATATCGCAATTGACATGCAAAAGTTGTAGAACATAAAAATAAAAAGATATGTGATGTTCCATAAAAGCTGCAACGATGATCTATTGTTCGACGAATTAAGGCAACATTTAAATATGATCAAATTTAACGACCAATTACTTGGTTTTGGTGGAACCGAGGTCCTGCTCTGAAAAGGAGGTCGGTCCAAAACAAGGCAGCAGTGGGTGTGAGAGGTTCCAACTATCAAGATTTGCAGGTCGCCTACGCCAAACCTTGCGTTTGCGAACCTTTGTTTATGTTTGTCGATGGCGAACGGGAACTATTAATTGTAATTAATGACACTTAACTATAAAAATTAAATCTAAATTGTATATCTCTTGTGATCATTATGTCTAGCTAATTTCAAAGATACTGTGGAGTATTTCCTTTTACTTGCATTATCTATACATACAAAAACATATTTTACATCTTTTATTAAGATTTAATTTTTTTACGACCGTAGGTGCGGCCTATCTTGCAGTACTCATGTAGCTAAAATGTATCCAAACGTAATCTGCCGGTACTGATACCGATACGGCAGTTTAAAGCAACACTAACTTATAGATGACTGTTATGATCGTATCGGTCTACCGGTAACTTCAGCGCAACTTCGCGACGAGGATGCTGCTGCCTCAGCAGTATTTAAGCTGCGCTGTTTTGAATGGATATAACGCCATCTGTCAGTTTCGGTACCGCAGTCGCTATTACTACTACGTTTCTACTCTACAACATAAAATAAATAATAAAAAGAAATAAGACGAGAAAGAGAGAGAGAGAGAGAGAGATGTGCTTTATAGTTTGAGACAAGAGCTGAATAGAGCTCTATATAGGTTATCTAACAGTTTTGGTCTGAGGTCCGACCTCAGGCGCCCTCAAATGTCAGCCGTCGGTCTTGCTTTGAGCCTTTTGGGGCATAAACGGACAATGGTTTGCTCAATAATGAGAAGTTTCACCCATCCCTCCTGGCGCTGTGATTAACGTCTGAGTGGTCCAGCACTATGTTCTCCAAAAACAAACAGTTTTCGTTAATATTTTCGCGAGAGTAATAGCTTTTTCATTGTTTGTTTAACACTCTCAACGGGGCAGCCAGATAGTAGCCAGATTTAAGTAGTATGACACACTAATCCCATCCATACTTTACACAAAATGAGGGGTTTGGAATATGTCACGAACGTCAATATACTCGTAAGTTAACGTCTATAGACAGCGTCGACTTAAACAAATTAATTTATTTATTTTCATATATTTACTTTCGGTTGACGTCACAGTACATTCTGTCACTTAATGTACTCAAAAAAAGACGAATAGTGACGCGTCTAATCCGCGGAAAGTGTTTATAAATAAATAAATAATGCAAGAACTGCTCGGGCTACTCTTTTGATCAAAGATAATATTAAAGCAAAGCAGACTGAATAGAGAGACAATACCATAAATCATTAATTCAATTAGTTCCCCGACTCGGCGATGACATACGAGTTTGTGCAGATGTATTTATTGTGACATTTCTCATATGTTTCCTAATTGATGTGTAGTGTTTCTTCGATAACGCCTTAAGTGTCGCAGTAAGAAATGTTTGTAAATCCACTATATTTCCGCCTGCGGCTCTACCCGCGTAGACTTCACTTTAGATTGCGTCTGGCGGGAACTTTGACTGGTTCCAAAGTAACCTATTGTTGACTCTAGGGCGCAAGCTATGCACACGCAAAATTTTACCTAACCCAATTCACCGGTTCATGCTGTGAAGAATATTAAACTGATAGATTGACATATTGTACTCTATAGTAACTGATAGATAGTAACATTAGTATGTATACTGGACTTGACGGGTCCGATAGCGCAGATGGTAGTGATATATATATATATTGGAAATTCCTCTGATTTCTGATACCCGTAACATAAGTGCTTTAAGCTACTTGTCTCGAAATCAGGTCAACGAATGAGATGTCGCCTCGAATTATTATTATTACTTCTCATTTTACTAGGGACCTTATACGGGCCCGATAGCGCATTCGGTAGTGACTCTATCTTATGCGACATGTGTTGTAGGTTCTGTCCCCAGGACCAACCTTGCCATGAGATGAAGATTTGTGTTTGGGTGTTAAATTTATAAATGAATTTAAGTATTGCAATTGTAATTATTTTGTTGTCTGATATCTGTAACACTAGTATTTTAAGATCCCATACGTTGTCACATAAGGGATGCAATGCAATATAAAAAATAAGTATCAAATCTTAATGATTAATATAACCTACGACAATAAATTGAGGGGCCGTATTAGCAGGAATAATGTCGCCCCGTTTTATTAACATTTTGATTATTCAAATACTTTGGTATTTATCAAGGTCATTCCTACACTAAAATATTTCAAGTTCATTACAGAGCTGGTTGGTATTGAACTTTGCGTATTTTTTACTAGAAATAGGATTCTACAAATATATACATTGGAAGGCGATAAAACTGTGCATTCCAAAGTGGTCGATAGGCTCGCCATAAATTAGTCAAACAAAACCATTACTCCGGCGGGATTCTATTACTTGAATGTACCACGAAGGTATTTTTGTATGCGCACTTTAATGTGCAGTCGTGTTAAGGACTTGTTCATATTGTATTTTAATAAAATTTTACCGGTTTTTAAAAGGTCAATTGCTGACCTTTCTTACTGCTTTACTTTGACCTTGGGGATTACTTTGACCCTAGGAATTACTTTGACTCTAGGGATTACTTTGACCTTAGGGATTACTTTGACATATATACATGATAAAGTACATCAGTAATTTTTTTCCTTATCATAATAAAGACCTTATTTTAAAGTGTAACCTAAATCAAATATTGAGCAGAATATGCTCTGCTTCTAGTTGCAGTTTCATAGACTGTAGTCAAAGTTTTCGTTTAGAATCGAAGTGACCCTTGTATGGTAGGTTTTTTTAACTTTACAGTCGGGCTGAAGTCAATTTTACACAGATGTATTAAAATGATTATAATTATAGAGCGTTTTTAAACTAAAATCCGACTACTGATTTTCTAGCCAATATAAAATAACAATTACGCTAATGTCACTATGTATCTTAACCTTACTATTTGTAGGACAGATCTCTTTGACAGTAACACACACATATAGGTAACTAGCTGTGCCCGCGACTTCGTCCGCGTGGAATAGTTTTTTTGGGGACCATACCTCTTTACCTTAACTTATATAAACTTTGAATGTCATGTTTAGTTATATCGAATCCTGAAAAATAAGTTTCAAGATTCTAGCTCTAAAAATACCGATACTTCGATACAACTTTTCATCCCCCCTTTCGACCCCTTACAACTCTTATTTAGAATTAAAAAATTTCATCAAAATCGGTTGAGAGGTTTAAGCGGGAAAGCGTAACAGACAGACAGAGTTACTTTCGCATTTATAATATTAGTAGGGATGGAATGCTTGGAGAATTTCTCTCCAAGCATTAACCACATTCTCGATTTTCAGAACCCTGCATTGACGTCAGCACCCTATAACAGCCTCGTTCAGGATAAGTCACGCACAGCGCGTTCTCGGAAACATTATCGGGTCCAGCCGGCACATACCGATGTGGCAGCGAGCGCCGGGCTCCAGCTCATTCTGACTAATTGAACCGCGTATTCTAACGACCACTTGAGTCAATAAGAACACGAATGTTCCGAGTAGTTGAGACTCGAAATATTTTGGATTGACGGATCCGATAGCGCTTTCGGTGGTGTTTCTAACTTGTGTGTCAAGGGTCGTGGGTTTGATCCCCATACAGGACAAATATGTATATGATGATATTCGTGTTTGTTCTGTGTCTGGGTGTTTAATATATCTTTTTCAGTACTATATTTGTGATTTTCTGTTGACCAATGTTTTTGCCAGGACAGAGGTTAGATTGTAGCTGTACAAATTTAATAAATTAATGAATAAATAATCATATATGGTTGATGTCCGTAACACAAGTGCTTTAAGAGACTTATTTCGGATCACATTTCGGAGTCAATGTATGAGATGTGGTGTGAATCTATTATGATTTATTGATTAAACTTGATATTTATACAGCTCCAATCTAACCTCTGTCCGGGCAAAGAACGTTGCCCCTCTGCGCACGCGCAACAATTTGAAATAGCACCGTCGAAGATGCTATTACACCATATTATACTGCTATAAATAGCTTGTTAATCGTAACGTTATCACTGATCATTATAGCTATAGAATATTGCTGAAAATTGCAGGTCTGCCGTTGATAGAGCTGCAAAAGCGGGCAGCGTTTAGCGAGTAATTTAAAATTTTATGAAATTTTCCATGAGAACAGACTATCTAGGAAAGGATTGGATTTAACTATAAAGAGACCAGTCATTAAGGACAGCATACTACGGTAATTTTGTTCAATTGCTAAGTGAAATCTGGTTAGTAAAACTTTAAGTATTTGTCTAACGGTGACTGAATGGTATTTGCGAATTTTAGTATGACGTGAGAATATTAAATATTGAAGGCGTGTATTTAAGATACGTACCTAGTCGATTTGTAACTTAACTTTAATAGTCAAGAAAGGGGATTTTTTTCTGGGCCAGCGTGTTGGCAATCGCAAAGCGCAGTTTTCGCGACGGGGACTCTGCTACCCATCCCAACCTTGTGTATATGAGCTACACAGTTACAAATGAATATACCATCTGATGGTTCTGGTACTTCTTTCGACACCAGACACCAGGTACAGGGGAAGGTACTATTCTAGACTATACTGGCACCTCACGGCAGAGTTGAAATTTATTACTACTGATTTAATTAAATTGTTTACGTGGTTTCTACAGATTTTACTAACTTTCCCCGTCTCTTATCTAGAAAGTACTGAACTTTAAAATATAAATTTTCAAATTATTTTATAATTATCGGACGTTTAACGCTTTTTTTCGTACAATATTTCATACACTGAATCCGGGATAAATTGATAAGCCCTCGTGTTATGGATTTCATACAACTGATGAATCCCAAGTATAATACTTCAATGCACATTTAACACCCAAACACAGAACTAAACGCAAATATTCATCTGAAAAATGGTTGTCGAGGATACGTTACCGATTGCGCCATCAGACCAGAACACATGATCCTAAATATACAGAATACATAAAACAGTAAATTCTGTATTTACGCTAAATCTATTTACCTCGTTCAATAATAACCGGAGGTAATTTCCTTGATTGGAGATCGCCTAATGAGTTCACCGCTATATTCAAAACAATGCCTGCCTTCATCAACAAACAATTTTAAACAGGGAATTATTGTATGTCCTTATTTATTTAACGTTCGTTTTAGTTCATATCAATAATTGTTAATAAGGTTTTAATGATGTCCAGTATACAATTAAAACATGTCTCTACGAGCATTTCTACTAACTGTATAAATAAAGGACTTCATATGTCCCGATAATATAAAACGAAGGAGCAAAGCAAAGTCACGGTTCCTTGTGTTAAATCATATTAGCTTCAAAATCGCTGTTCTTCTCTTTTTCAGATAAGCAAATGTTACTTATGTTCGGTTTTAGTGTACGTTTAGTTTCTTTATAAATAAATAGTCCTACTAAAATTATGAAGATTGCATTATACCTTATATGGATACTTCACTTGGGTATTATGCAACTATATATTTGTCCATTAAAATATATAAGAGATTCCATTAACATTTACTGTCATATATCTGTTTGTTGATGCACAGAGTAAGATTGTGCGCATGGATAAATATAAACGGGTCTTTTGGTCCAAAACCTGTAAATATAATACAAGTTGTGCTGCAATGTGCGTCAGAATACATAACAAGATCCCAAATGAATTAAAAGTGCTTATTAGTTTCTTTAATTTCAAAAAAAGATTAAAAATAATGACAAAATTTTGGAAAATATTGTTAAGGCATTTATTGAGAAAATTAAACGTTTAACTAATTTTACTAACACAGAGGTACCTGCATAGTAGAATAGTACCTACCCCAGTATCCAAAACATTGCAGCTCAAATGCACAGGGCGGGGGTGGGCATCAGCATCCCCGTCGCGAAAGCAGCGCTCTGTGAATGCGATTGCCCAGCGCGACAATAATGGACAAAATTTCCCCTTTTTCGGGGAGGCCTATGTCCAACAGTGAACTTCCAAAGGCTGGTATGATGATGATATAATTATAATTGGAATTTTGCTTCTATGTAAGTGACATTCCTAATGATTTGCATGCTATTTTTGTTGCGTAACATGAGCATTGATGTTTTTGTACTGTTTCGTGGAAATAACTCCCAATAATTGTTAAATATTTTATTCAAATTTCAATATCATGAAAAAAAACCTGATCATGTGATAAGTACCTTAATGCACTTGTATTATATATCAGGCAATGGAGCTATTACAAATAAGTTGAGGCAGAGAAATACATAAATGTTTGTTCTGTAGTTGCTACAGTATATTAATATGGAGTGGTCTTATCAAACGATAGAATGATTTTTAAACTAAATACGGATGATTACCCATTTTTCTTTTAATTCTATAGTACCATCAATTTCTGCTTAATCTATGAGTATTTACGGTTGATATCGCTTACTTACAGCCAGTATACTGAGTATACGAACTATGTTAACATTTCTTCTAATTTTATTATAGCAACTAGCAGCGCCCCGCAGATTCACCTGCGTAAAGTATTAGTGCTTTCATAATAACTTTGGCACGCTATTTTGCACCGTTAAGGGTTGATTTAAAAAAAATATATTTTACCCGTGGTTTATGACTTGCAATAAAATTCAAAGGTTTTAACTAACTTTGCACCCCGTTTTAGCTCCCCACCGCTATAAAAGGAACCCCTGTCTAATTTAATGTTTCCAACTCTTACAGTTTAGGCCCTGTGCCAGTCTCTCACTCACTCAGCTTCTCCTTTGATATATATATATATATAAATATATATATATCAGATATATATATATATGATGGAACAATTTTATACTACATCCGTTGGTCACGACATGTGCAAACAGCTAGACCGATTGCGCTTTCTTTTGATATTTCTATTTAATCTGTTTGTTTTTATCAGGACAGGTAGTTCTTATGAAAAAATATGGGTACCAATAATTATTTTTCTATATATATGTATGTTCCAATTAGGTGTTATTGGAACCTTTATATCATTCAGCTTTTCTTACGGGTTCTTTTCTGGTGGCTCGCGTAATCAACCTATAAACATAGTTTTAAGACCCGCCTTGTGCTGGTAGGTAGTATTAAAAAGGTCACTCGATGACTTATTTGTTTAAATCTTTTTATTTTTCCTTGTTGTTTTGTCGTTTAATTAGATAGGCCTAATTAAATAAAGAAAATATATGCCTTGAACTTTGGCGTCGAATGACAGTTGGTATTATTGGCAAAAAGTTCTCTGCACATATCGACAGATGCGCCGGTTAGAATTATGAACATGTATCCGCTAGTTATATATAAAAATAAGGATATATATTTATTTAAACTTTACAATAGTTAGCTCATAATGCGGAATGACTTAGGATTAAACAAATAATGTACACAAGGCGGCAAAAATATGTTATAAATATTACTATTTTGAACTATACGCACTCTTGAAGTTTTCCTTTTGCACAATGTTTATAGATTTGAATAGATTGATCTATTGCGTACTAAGATTTGCAACGTACACTTGAGCGAATTTATAAAAAACAAGCTACCTGCCTAGTGTGGACATCACTTTATTCACAACTCACGTGTAACATTTCCGTGATAGCAGCCCGTATCCTTCCTTAGGATTCATATATATCCACATGCCGAACACATTGACAGGCATTTTTTACTTTAACATTAATATGAATATTTTTTATAATGCTAATAGTCACATTTAGACTCAGAATTAGTGAAACTAGTAAAGAACCCTACGTTCCTTCCGAACTACAAGTCTGTCTGAACATTAAGTATATTCTAGTAACTGAGTGTTGTGTGTGTTGTAATTAGTATGTCGTCGGATGTTTTGTAAATGACAATTTGCGTGTCCAACCACCGTGGTGGAATTAAAGCGAAACTAATAGCTTTGTTACGGTTTCGTGTATGTACATATGATGAGTATTTTGGAAATGTTAAATGTCTTTTTGTTCGGTGCTCGACTGATCTATAAAATGGATAATAAAGAATTTCTTAGTGTTTCTATCTATGGCTAAAATATACCCACAATAATTGAAGTTATGCCCACTGGTGGTATTGCAGGTGTGAAAAAATGTGATCGTACATCTGCTTAGTCATAATAATATATATTTAAGTATTATATTCGTTATATATTTGTTGTCTGATATACGTAATACGAGTGCTTTAAACTATTTATCTAGTAGTATACATAAAGATATCACTGACAAAGGGTCTGCATTGGACTTTTTTTTATTAGACAAAGATGACAAACAAGCATACAACAAGGATATCACTAACACGTTGCCAACCTTGTGACTTCAGGATATTATGCTAGTAAATTCACTGCCTCTCTCACCCTTCAGACCGGATGCATAACAGAAATGCGAACACTGCTATTTGGAGATAGAAATAGGTGCGAGTAAGGTGCTAATGCAGACGAAGTCTTTTGTATGAAGTCTACCTCATGTAAAGCCATGTCCACGAGTATATAACACCGTAGGAAACAGGAAAAAAACTGGAAACAGTTTTCGTTTCTCTCCTTATTCGATTATATATTTTTAAGCTCGTTATGTCAATTGACCGAGCCTATATTTTAATTTTTGGGCGTGCCCTGCCGCTCCTCGCCTCCACCTGTTGATGCCGTTGGACACTCCTAGAATTTGCCCCATATCCTAATTAGCTATTTGCACCTGAAATGTTTTTGCATAAACAAAAATAACATTTTGAATTAATTAGAACTAATCTATGCAAATCTTGCTGTCTCGGAATGTAAGTGAACGGAACAAAATTTTTGCTATAGCCTAAATGTCGGGATAGATCAAATTGACTTATACTTATCTGTTTGTTATAGAATTTTATATAATGTACACAATATATTTAAAAAATAATTTATATAACTATACTTTTTTATTTTCTAATTTTATTCGCGCGTCGCCTAAGATGATTATTATTATTTACAGTATCAGTATTTTATTTTTATAAGTATCAATAAAATTTACTTAATTCACAACATGATAAAACTTTTATTTGTTTTAACTGACACAGCTGTTGTTTTAGTTCGCTATAGACATATTTATCCTATAAAAAACCCAGATAACAACAAATAAGCGCTGACCTTGGTTTCTGAGATTTTCTGGGGCTTAAAACACTGACTAACAAATTAAATCAATCAGCTGAAGCATCAAAAATAACTGTATATTTCGATATTAGCCTTGATAAGAAAGCGACTGGAACAAACGTTGACAATTTGTATGTCACCAATACACCGATTGTCGACAATTATCCAATTGAACCTCACAATTCGTGGCCCACGCTCCCTTACATTGTATTATATATGTTACTACTTATGTTACTATTGATAGAATAGGTGTTGTAAGCAAATGAGGTGGGCAACGAACAGCATTCTCGTCGTGAATTTAAGCTCTGTGATGGCCACCATCTCAGCCCATGACGGTAATTAATGGTAAAATTCTCCCTTTCTTTGGGTAGGCCTATGTCTAGAAGTTGACTTCCAATGGCTGATATGATGATAATGATGTGTGTCAGATCCCCCATCCAGCTCACCCAAAAATCTTCCCGGAACGTGACCTGAGGCTTTTAAGATATCAGCTCGCTGAGAGTCGATCACCTGAGCCTCTCGCATATTTCTAATCAGAACTTAAACATGGCGACTCGCTTCAAGAGTAGACCCTTCCCAAGAAATGGGGAATTTTGCCCATACTTTCTGAGCTGCGCAAGCATGTTGGCAATTGCAGAGCGCAGCTTTCGGAACGGGGATACTGCTGCCCATCCCCGCCCTGTGCTTTGAGCAACTTTTTCGGACGGATGCAACTGAGTGAGGATGTGCAGCAACATTCTCATCGTGAAGGTACGCTCTGCAATTGGCATCATGCTTGCCTATCGCGACAATTATGGGCAAATTCTCTTTTTTGTGGAGGCCTTTTAGACGTTTTACGGTAGTTAAGATGATTCTTTGTTTGTCCCTTGTGAGCCTCTTGTAAATATTCTGCTAAATGTTACTTAACATGAATAATCGGTGCGTTATTACGTGCTTGATTAGTTGTAATTATAAGTCAGTAAAGTCGGAGTTGGTCAATTGAAGTAAATAGAAGCAAAAAAACTGCACAGCGAAATTAAGCCTTTTATGTATAAACTAGAACGTAAAGGATATCCAAATCGATGTAAATTATAACTCGGTCTTGCCATATACGCCTTCACCTTCTACGTGAGTCGTCGATGCTAAAATTGTACATAAACACTTATATATTACATATACAATGATCATAAACGTTATAAACCTGCTTAGTTTTTTCTTTTTTTATGAAATAAATATTTGTAAGCCTCTTTTAGGAAATTGCGTGAATGGATAAACTTGTATTTTTAGTTTTAGCTTCATTTTTTATTTTTTTTACACCATTTCGACAAACAATCATATGGCCCTTGTGATAGTAAGCGTCATTGCAGCCTATAGACGCTCGTAATATCACAAGGATATTACTAACGCTTTGCCAACTTTGTGACTTGAAGATATTATCTCACATTACCCAGTAATAACCCTGCCACTCTCACTTTCAAACCGGAAAACGGCTATGCGGACATTGCTATTTGGCGATAGAAATAGGTCAGAGCTAGTTACCAAAGCAGACAATACGTCCTTTTTTATTGTAAACATTTTAAACTTTAAGAATTGACACATTGACACAAAACATATTTAAATAACGTAAACATCAAATGTCTATTAGGTTTAGTGATTATATATCATATACTTTTTGGTATTTAAAGACTTCAAAATTTTGCTAAAAAATTGAAAAAAAATAACAGCCATTGTCAAACGAACGACAAAATCTTTAATAATTGATGTATGAAACGGCTATTTATTTTCTTTTGTAGTCGGTAATGTCCGAGAAGAGATGATAATTGTAGTGCCCAATTATCTCTGCACATTTTAAATCATCATTCTATTTTTAAGAAGCATGTTTTTGGTGATTTCATTCAGTCCTCTCTTCACATAGTTGTCACTATGAGAGAGTATGAAATTATCGTTCAAGAAGTTTATTTCTTAAACTAATTAGTATAGTTTATTCAATTCCAAAGAAATTACAATGATGATAATAGCAAAGAAAGACAGTGAGCGGACAACTGTGATGATTTAAACTAAAACAAAAATAAATACATAAAAAGTAACATCAATGCAATGTGCAAAACACAAATAAACCATAGTTTTATTATCAAGTAGAGTCAGGTCATGTTTATTACCTAAAGGAGAATTGCGTGTCAATTTAGTTGTAGCGGAACATCTGGTTCGAAAATTTTGCAAACTTTGAAAAAATAACACTTAAACAAGTTACATCGGCACATTACTTAATGAGTTAAAGAGGTTTACTACAGTATTCATATAGAAAATTAATATAACAGCTTCATCATTAACTCTTGTAATTGTAAAGCAACTAAAACATGAAACATAAAAAAGGTTTAAATTAATACAAAGCGTAAGCTGAAAATCAGTCATACCAAGTTACCTAAAAATCGCGTAAAACTGAAATATATTTAGTTGTGAAATAAAAATAAAAAGTGAAATCCACTGAGGAACTTGAGGAAAGTCAGGTGAAATCAGCCATATCCCCTGTTATTCTACATTAGTACGTCAAGTTCGTTAACCCGTAAATTCCGTTTTATACCGATTCCCAAGGGAAATGGTAAGCGGAAGAGATAAATTACATCTCAATTAGATAATAAAATCATTACGTACATTCTTTTAACTTAACGAAAGTCATGACGTCACCCGAGTATCCACACAAGGAAACAAATCGTCTGTGACTCACACACTAACACTGCACTTTTAAGGACGTGCACCGTAGTGGGCGGTTGTACAATACGGGTGGACAATAACAACCTCTATTACAACACAACACAGTCTTTTTTACTCGTTGATAACTTTTTGGTTGTGATTGTCAGTTGTCACTGAGAGTGATCTCTAGATCCGTGATTAATCTGTTAAGGCATAACTCAGGAAAGTTAGAAAGTCAATGTGACGGTTCTGTATGCTTCGTTATGTTTGATAAATGAATAAGTATTGCGTAGTGAAAGTAGCTATGAAAATATCGATAAGTTTATAGATGAGTATTAAAAAAAATAAGCAAATTATATAAAATCTTTCCCATATGCTAAAATGTATTGACACTTCAGAACACGATTATTCTTCTTTGAATTTTTAAAACATAATGATTTGTACCTCTTTAGGCGAACTTCCGAGTTTGCCGCGATGCTGAAACTGCCCGATTCCCGTCCTGTTGCGTTTGAATTACACATTGTTTCGGATGGATAGTGCTTTTAAGCCTCCCGGTCCAGACGGGGGTAGAGGTATTCTACCAGTAGCCCACGTCTCTTCTTTATTTACAATTATATACTATGAGTACATTCTTATAGTAATATAAATATATAATATTAAAATAGTCAATTAGTACCTATCTTTACAAAAAACGCAACAATCACTAACGTTTTTCTTAAAATATATTGTACTAACAAACACCCGGATTCAGCCCGTGCAAAAAAACACATATACCTATATTTTAACACACACACACACGTACATATAGCCTGAATGGTTGTAAAAGCGTGAATCTCATTTTATTTAAATCGCTGCTTAGTTAAAAATGTTTCTATACAAATTTGCAACCCCTATTTCACACTTGGATTATTATTTTCGAATTTTATGTATATATATATATATATACGGATTACTATCTATATACTGTTTATTGCATACAATCACGGCCACGTACCCCATGATCTGTACCAGATACATCTGTACCAGATACTTCTGTACTAGATACATCTGTACCAGATGTCGTGAGAGGCGACTGTGTTACCGGATCCGACAGATGGCGGGCATATCCATCTGGAACAGCTTAAATACTACAGGGTGGGGATGGGTAGCAGAATCCTCGTCGCGATATTGCGCATTGCGACCACCTCACCTACCCAGCGCGCCAATTATGGGCAAACATCCCCCTATCTTGGGAAGGTCTATGTCCAACAGAGGCCTTTTATGGCTGATATGATAATAATTATGATATATAGCACGTTGGTTTACAAGAGTTGCCGGATAAGATATAGCCTGATTGATAGAGGGTTTACTATAAGATTTTTTTTTTATGTAATAAATCTTATTTAAGTACTGATTATAATAATTAACCCTTTATATTTTCCTATTTGATCACTATGGCCCTTTTCCATTAATTATGTTTTAATAAAATCTGCATATAATATTGTGACTTGTGTTTTTTTTTCTCACGCCTATGATTTAGGCACATCAAAATTGCCTTACCGACGATGGTTCAAGGATTAAGTAATACATTAAAACCTACTAATATTCATGAACGTAAATTTTGACGATGAATGAATATCTGTTATTCCTTTACGTATCTGTATGAAGATGATACAAATATATTTTTACAAAAGGTTCTATATCGTTCAAGACATTAGCTACTAATGATTTTAGGAAGATATGAGCTTCTTGGAGCGTAATATATTTATATTGTATATTGCGGGTACAGCCACAGGCGGAGAGCAAGAAAATACGTATAAAGTTCCATTAAATTAAGACAATTCATAAATAGAAAAAAATAGCTAACAATGACAATCCGTTGTCAGCCCGCAAGAAATACGAGAGTGTCTCATCATTGTTTCTTCACAATAAACACTATCAGCCGGAAAAACTTGTAACATCAACCTTATTCCCTCGGCATAGAACTCGCCTCCAACGAGAATTCAAATCTTTGAACCAGAACCAAGTTTTATTCCCTCTGAAATTATTTTTCACTCCATTCTGAACCCAACAGCCCCGGCTTAAGAGTCACGAGCAAATGACAAAAAGAACGGAATATTTGTATCACCAGGTCAGTTCACAGTAGTTCACTGTTCGCAAGGTTATGAGTTATTCATAAGCCCATAACTCCGTGACATTGGTGGAACCACGTGGCTGGTTACCTAGCAACCGCTGGACAAACAAACAAATGCTCGCTCTCACATAAACTTTCATTCAGCTCCTTTACTTCAAAGGGACAGACGTCGCTGGAATTTTATGAAGTTGAAGCCAATTGTAATATGATGTTCTGCGGTTAGTGGCTAACGTATTTGTCAAAGTAAATAATTCTATAGACGCAATTAAAACTTCACGGTAACTGATTGCCTGAAGTTTGCCGACACGTTGGTGAAAGGCGTTGTAGAGACAGACGAGATAGACAGAAACGACAATGGTGACTAGAGACCTGTCCAAATCTTTGGACCATGTAAACTGGTGGGAACCGGAGCACTGGAAGGGGCGCGGTCCCAGGACGGTGTCTTCAGTGTCCCTTGAGGGGGCGGACCCTGGGGAGATAAGGAATGGCTGGCTCACTTTACCAGACAATAAGGTATGAGTATACTTTAAAATATACGATTAAGAATCACTTTGAAATCGTATCCATCTTCTTTTATTTGTATAAACTTGTAAATTCTTCATAATTATTATTTTTTAAAAATAATGAAAGCTATTAAAGCAACGTAACTTTTTTATTACTTCTTATCCCTACGTATGGTATATTCCTTCAATAAATATCCATATATATATCATATGAATATCATATGATATATATTATATTTATCTCCAATAAATATCATATGAGGACATCGAACGGAAGCACGTTTTAATTGGTAACAACACCATCATTAGTATTATTGTTAGCAATAGCATTGTTGGGACTGCCACCGTACTGCAGACAGACATGTTCGCAGAACCTGATACTGATGGCATTGCATTATAGGGAGAGAGTAGAGAGTGTTAAACGGAGCCTGAGCATAGTTGTTGGATGAATTCGTGTCCGTGTACATAGAAAATTATTGTCCCTTAATCTTGTTATTGTTATCTTTCTAAACTGCATACAAACAAAAATAATAGACATATAATAATTAGGTAATGAATTTTTTTTACACAATCTTCTTGGTTCTTATAGATCCTGTAGGGTGATTTAAACTCACAACTTGCCGCGCTGGGCAAGCGTGGTGACAATCCTCACCCTGTAGTATTTAAGCTGCGCCAAAACATATTTTTATTTGTACAGATTTTTGGATGACATACTTTATTGGATCAAATTGAATTGGTAATAATGATATAATACTTTAACTGAAACAAACTGAAAACTTCCCACATTGCTGGACAATTAAATTAGTAAAGCTCAAAATATAACCACAACAACAGTGACGTGTGCGTTCATAATACTGCATAACAATAACACCTACTATTTACCAAGAAACGAGCACCGGTGACTTCCTTGTTATCGGTATTCACAACATATACAAACATCGTCACGATCGATCTACGCAAAACTGTCGTCACTCAATATATTATCTATGTGTATTACGTGTATCTATTGAATTAGCAATTATCATGTCTCAAACCATTGAAATTGGTTATAATATACTGTAGGATACTTACAGATTACCACGCAGAATGGTTTTTACTTCTTAGCCATTTCTTATAACTATTCTATTAGATTTGGAGAATGATATAGTTTACATTTAATTTATTTGCCGTGTTGTACCGACAGAGTAGATGAGTACCTTTCACTACACCGTGTGGCCTAAGAGGCGACTAAGGTATCAGAACTGAAAGATGGTGGTATATCTATCTGAAAAAGTGTAACAAAAATGTATATGGTGGGAATAGGAAACCGTCGCAAAAGCTACGCTCTGCGATTTCCAACACGGGCTATGTTGAGCAGTAAACTTCGAATGTCTGATATGATGATGATGAATTAGTTTACCTTCTTTGTGAACTGAGTACCGAGACGTCCACCGAAGCTTAAGATTACTTATAACATTTTAACAAAATCCGCTGTGGAAGGAAGCAATTGCAGAGGATAGCTTTGCAATGGGGTGTTAGGTACTGCGGATGGTGGACTCACACCGATTTATTATAATTATTTATTTATACTACTATATAATAAAATATTTATTTATATTTATAATATTTCTAATACTTATATCAAACCCATGAACTTTTTTTGTTTTCAGCTACAATTTTTTCATTCCAACACCCTGCCTACCGATGTTGAGTTTAAGCTGTTTCGGATATATACTCTACCATCTGTCTGTCACAATAACAGTAAATGCTCTTACGACACTAGTTCAGCGTCATGCTCCTTTCACATATTATCTTCTAACTAAATTAAAGGCAATTATGTATGAGTATATTTGTTACCTGTCTGTACATTCAACTTCCGAAGCCCATAACCAAAAACCCCGTCAAACGGTATCGATTTGGCCGCTAAATTGAATACTTTGTTTGTGTTTTATTAACTATGTTTGTTCGTAAAAAGCCTTTGACCTTGCCCTGTTTGTGACCTCCGGGGAAATGAAATTTTAAACAAGCCTTGTAATGTTATCAAGTCCCTATTATTAAAATGGATTGTTTTCTTCCAAAACAACAAATATTTTCTTTTTATTTAATTATTATTTATTCTAAAAGTTATCGGCTCAAACCCGACCCACGTCAAATATATATATATATATGATAAATTTGTGTTTATTCTGGGTGTTGAATATATGTATTTAAGTATTATATTTGTAATTCTCTGTTGTGTAATTGAATCCGCATCCTTTTTCAGAAACTTTTTCAAAGACCAAAGTATTTGTAATACAGACATGATTGTACCTAAAAAAATACCAAACAGCCAAAATATTGCATTTATGAAGTTAGTGTTTACGAAAACAATCTGACCAACTTTAAATTGGTTTTTGTTTCTATCCTGCAGGATCCTATCAGATCTGATAAATAGCATATTAAATAATTAAAAGGTGTATGTCGATGCAAACAGGCATCGACATTTCTATGTCGAGGCCTCTTTGTGGAAACCTTGATTTATTTTCCTGTGTAACTTACCAATTGTGTTCCTTTTTTTAATTAATTTAGTGTGTTTTTAATTGATTTAGGTTTGATTTGTTTGCACGCTTTTTAGATTCTTGTAGGATTTTTCAAAGTGGAGTTTTTGAATTCAGTAAGTGCTTACTCGAACTAAGTAAGCTTAATTTATAAGATTTTGTAGAAATAAGTTCACTGAATACTTAATACAACATCTCAGTAATATAAGGCTGTTAAGGTCCCTTGTAAAAGTCTACAAATACATATAAATACATATTTGTTCCCATGTGTATCGTTGATGTCTTTTTCTAAGAAGATTTGTGCAAAGATAAAGTCTCGATTTGAATAAGTGTTACGTTGAATCAACAATGCTGAGTCATATGGGAGTTACATCACAGCTCAAGTTCGCGTGTGACTCACTGCCTTATACGGGCAATCGGCTGGTCTGCGAAAACAGAGATGTAGGATCGAGTTTTGGTATGTTGACCGTTCAAACTTAGCCGATTTGAACAGTGTATTGGGTTATTTATTGATCTTGCAGTTTGAGCTTGAGAGGTATCAAGACAAATAGTAACATAGATAGAGGGTTAAATATACCCTTAAGGGGTAAATTTGACTTCTCATTGTAAATCTACAAGTAACAGCTAACTTGTACCTATATATAATATTGGATGTAATTAACCTTAATGTATTTAATATGTAAAAAAGTTAACTGTATAACAACGTACGTAAAATTGAGGTACAATTATACTCCTTAGTAATTATCGTTGATAGACAAAGTTACACCATTGGGCCCAAGTAACACATGCATGCAATTTTTTTAAAATTTAATAACAAGAACAGGCAGTCGCTTATTTAAAATAATCATAAGTACCAAGGGTACATTTCAATATAATGCAGGCTGCCTCGACATGCAATACATTATGTAGTTTACTTTATTAATTACATTGGTAAATAAAATCACTGCACAATTAGTGATAAATTTTTAACTTCGGTCGGTAACTAATGTTTTAATTAGCTATCTTCTCCAAGAATATGATGCAACATTATTAGAAATAGATATTTTAGATTTTATATCTACAATCGTATATATATTTTTTTATTTTTATATTTTGCACCGTCTATCTTCTTTTTTTCCCAGTTGTAACTTGTAGATAATGCCACTAGGCATCAACTCCATCATATGTACATTGTATACTGATGTGTAAAAAGTTAAACAAATAAATATAAATAATCTTAGTAATTTAAAAAAATGAAAACCGGCTGTAGTTGGCAAAGAAAAACAAGACAAACAGATTTATCTGTATTAATATTATTTATTGTAATTCAGACTAAATAAAGAAACATATTACCAAATAATACTTGTCATCATAATGTACAAATTTTATTCAAGTTAAAAAGTTTATTCAATATATGTTAATTCGTAAAAAAATAACAGAGCCATATAGCGTGATGTTTTCAGGTCTTATCGTAATAGAAATCTTCGTTTTTATAGTTTCCTGCTATCGTACTTCCAATTTGTAAATTTCTATTCCATTAATTCATGTGTTATTATCATGTTTGGTTGTAATTGTATATATTGACGTAATTGAAAACCTATTTATTTAAGCAATATAAAATATTAATGACACACAAATATAGTAATATAGCTATAGTAAATATAGCTTAATAGTTGACTAGTTAATTCATTAAATAAATATTCTTTGTATCAGGCAAAATCAACTACTAAGTTTCCTGAGTCCACGTAGACTCGGTGAACGGAATCAAAATTAACTTATGTTCATTCCTACAGTCTTTTTGAGCAATACACATGCCAATTGTTGCACCGCAAATGCGTTACAAATACATGTTATATTGACTTCTGCAAAATGTAGCTTATTATTTATGTTAGAGCTTTAGCAAAATATATAATGGGATCTACAATTCATGCTTATAGTTCTTGTGTAATGCTTAATCTAAGCATTCAAACACTTAGCAGAACAAATAAAAAAACAATTGTTTCTGAAATTCAATATATATCATCCTGTAATAAATTTAAAAATAAAACGTATATTATAATAATTAATCAGCCATAAGACGTCCACTGCTGGACACAGACCTCCCAAGTGATCTTCAGTAGGACTTTCTAGTAACATAAACATTATACTTGTGTACAATGTAAAACATACGAGTTAGTTACCTTTATTCACTACATCCTTAACGTAAATGAAAACACTTTTGTTATTAAACATATCCACTGTTACAGACCCGCGACTGGCGATTTTCCATTACCAAAACTGATCTTAGTTGCTACACTTTAATTTACAATGTAATAATGTCAAGTTTATGCATCCTCTTTGTGCAACCTTGTAAGCTTAACATTAAATGTGGAAGTGACATTATTACGGCAATCGCCACAGCCTTGCCTGACAAACCAGTTTGTAATATAATACAATTTCTTTGCTGCGTGTGGTGGGAAATCGAGAACACAAACTTTTTTATGCAAGCAGTTTTATGTCATTTATTATATACTTAATAAAATCTTTATATATGTGTAAACGTATTGTAATTTTAAAGTTATTAAGATTCTAACATATGTTTTAACAACTTTTTGTCGATCAATTGTTTTTAGACTAGAATAAAAATCATTTCTGGGTTCAGTAAGATGTCTATTACTCTTTAACGGGAAATCAGGTCTAGATGAAACTTGGTCAGGTCATAGAGATATTATTGTCGTTATTTTTTTTTATTGTCTACTTTATTATTATTGTCTTTGACTCCCTTCAAATATAGATTATATGATGTATAATAATAATTTTAATAGCACATCTTTCGAAAAGGATAAACATGCTACTTTTTATACCGGGAAAACAGTATGAGAAGGGAAACGATATACATTTAACGCCTCGGGGATAATGTTGCGGAAAGTATATTTACTGTAATTAACTCTCAATTTATAAAATATAACTTTAAAAATAAATAGTTTACATACACTTCCTATGATTAATTTCTAATAATTTATCTGTTCAGAAACTATTTTAGTATATACATTGCGACAAATTGGATATAATACGGATGCATATATTTATGATGAACTAATCGCCGGAACGCTTCAATTTTATACATAAGTTACCAGAGGTACATTAAAAAAAACACATTTAATGGTACAGTAACTGGAGAATGAAAAGAAAGGAATGAAGGAACTAGCGCAATTTTAGAATTTGCAGAGAAACGTTTATTTCTAGCAATATTGCACAGATTGACTTCCACTTTCCAATAATGTGTACGTACGTTTTACTTTAATGCCAGTGTAATTCTTATTGTACGTAATAACGTTTATATTCTAATTATATTATGTATTCCTGTTATAGGTAAATGTTCAGACGTCCTGTCTTAACTATAAAAGTATGTTATTCATGAAAAAATAATTTGCGACTATAAATTGAGATATGAGCTATCCTATTTCTCAAATTGGATTAAACTGTACACAGTAAGCAAACATTGATTAAATAGTTAATTCTGGACAAACAAGTGATACAATTTTTCTATATATAAAGATCTGGTTTTTTGTCATAACCCCTCTCTTTTTCAATACAATAAATTAATTTTTCCTAACTTTGAAGAATTATGTAACTGAAAGACATAAGTTTTAGTAAAAATATAGTAACCAGGTCAAACGCCATCTATGCTAACTGATGCAAATCGATCCTAAGTCCTCCAATACAACATCGACACCACTATTACAGTATGTCTATTCTTCTGAAACTAAACAAAACTCTAGAAATACGCTAATGCTAACGTTCATATTCTAGTAGCCGGAGTTTGCGTTGGTTGTCTGTCAGGCGAAGGTTTACCCTAAGGTCGTTGTCCACTGACTCACGCGCCGCCTTGCCGCGCCGATTAAGGAGATAGCTGACAAACCGCTGCCCGAATGATTAACGATTATATCAACCCGTGCATTTGAATTAGTCGCAGGTTTATAGATAGGCCTCATTAATGTCAAAAATAGAGACATCACTATTTGTGATTTATTTGAACATTTACATTTACTAAAAGTGTCAATGATATGTTTCTCCGTGTTTTTTAATACAATATACGTAGTAGACTAATTGTTAATCTATTTCTACATACCTACATTAGTCGTAGGACATCCACTGTTCGATATAGGCCTGTCCGAGAAATTATTAAATTTGTTTATAACTAACACGACTGACAGACGTCGTGACGATTGCTGAGCGTAAACTTGCGACAGGGATGCTGTGGCCCATCTCCTGTCTGTTGCAATTGAACTACGCTGTTTCGGATAATATATTGTTGTATATCGCTTGCTTCAGTACTTCATTCGACCTTAAAAATACCTGTTATAGAGTAATGTAATAATTTACTCTACCAGCATCATCATCTATATTGTGCATTTTAGAGAATTTTAACATAAAATAGAGGGATATTAAAAATTTTATCTATCTTTGCCGATCTTTGGGTACATGACAGTTAAATTTTGTAATACTACATTTCTTATATCATCACCATCATATCAGCAGTAGGACGTCCATTACTGGACATAAACCTGCCCAAGTGATTTGCTTTGCCCATAAGTGCCAAGCATGCCTAATATTGCAGAGCGTCGAGCTTGGCGTCGAAGATGCTCCCGCTCATGTCCGTCCTATTCTATTTGGGCTACACCAGTTAGCGTGGATATACTCTCCCTATCAGTGTATACTATTCAACTCTACTAGAATCTGACGGCTATAAACTTGTCAAATATATATTCACAATAGATGCTAACATTTCCAATTCACTAGATTTTCGTTCATAGAAATGAGAAGAGCTTTAACTTCTTTGACATAAATCTCATTCAGTATATTGTATGTATATCTCCAATCAAAGCAAGCACACTTCCTGTAACATGTCACTTGCTATCTGTAATATACACAAATGGCCATGTCCAAGGGACCTTGTCCGGTTCGCGCCGGCATCGATTAGCACCCACGCCGGTAAATTATATCACCGGCGCAACAACACCGGTTGTTTGCACACCTTTCTCTGGTGAGCCGCGAGCCGTGGAGAGACGATTGTGGTTGCGTCAGATACGCTCTCTTTAAATTACACCGTGCTCGTTGGATAATTAGACGACTTTTGGGAATCGTACGCATTTTAGGCGACGCAACGTTTCGGGAAATTCTAGATGTACAGGAAAACTTGACTTGCATACTTATCGCCCAAAATGGAGTCTGGCTCTATCATGGGTACAGCTGTATGTTTTGTTGCAGCTGGTGATATATTCATTGAGGTGTTATTATTTGAATTTTTAAGCTATGAGTGTAATTCATGTTTAAATGTAAAATAGATTAGCGTTTTTGGTAGATTTTGTTATAATCAGTTCCTTACACTTTCAGCGGAGCGACCAGACACATACATTTGAATAATCTGACACTTTATTACCATAAATATGTATTTAACGTTTACGTACGATCTATACTTAACATACAAAAGAGAGGTTTGGAATATGACCCGAACGTCAATATACGTTAACGTATATAGACGTGGAGTCATGTAATATTAACAGATTAAAGACATAGATTTTTTATATATGAATATATTACGAGTGGCATATAAAACATATCCATGATCGAGCTAGACTCCGGGTGATAAGTATATATACTTATATACTATATACGCTTGCTCAGCGCGGCAACTCAGGGCCAAATTTCCCCATTCTCGGAGAGGCCTACGTCCAGTATTGGACTTCCAATGGCTGTAATGATGATGATGATGATATATAGAAACTTTTAGTTGACATCACTGTACGTACTGTCACTTCATGTAATCAAAAAAATACCCATAGTGACGTTGCTCCGCTGAAAGTGTTAAAATGGCTTAGACTATGTAAGCTAATTTAAAGACGAATTCAGCTCTAAAGTTTGTATTATTAGTTTCGCAGAGATAATATTGTACCAAGAGAAATACTAAATGCCTTGACTCTAAATTTATTGTTGACTCCCAACATTATTTTGGAGTAGCAATAGTTTGAATTCTAGAACTTAGATCCGAATGCTCTGATGATATAGTTTTTGTCTGGATTATATATATATTGGACGTTACGTTCACACTCTAGCATGCTTATACTGCCAATGTCAAGTAACAAAGGCATTTTAATACCAGTTGTATTTCTGGCTTTAAAGTTCACTTTATATTGCGTCCCTTAGGAGCTCTAATTTTTCCGACATTAAAAGTATATAATTAAAATTTTAGCCTTATCCATGCAGCTGTTCTGATGTGACAGTTTGGCAAACTGCACTGCACGTACTCACTTAAATTCATATTTATTATGTAACTAGGTTTCACTCTCTTCGTAAAGTAGTATATGTCGTTCTTTTACATCTAATCTTAGAAAAGAATAGTGCCGACTGCTTCGAAACTAAAAGCCATATTTATCCTATGGGAACATGTTTTAGGGATAAAAAGAATTCTCACTATCAATACAGACCATCAATAACAAACATTTAGATCTGTTCAGCCGTAACGGAGTGAAAGAGTAAACAATATCCAAATATATTCATACAAACTTTCATGTCTATAATAATGTCACGAAATTAGTAGAATACAAATTTTGTTGTAAAGTTATTAATTCCTAGTATACTGTACCCTCTGCAGAATGACTTTATAATAATTAACAAGAATTTTCCTGATAACCTAAGTATATCATTGAAAGCCTTCACGGATCCTTTAAACCCCGAAGGAATTATTCCGCTGCACTAATGCGCAACCTGGCCAATCGTAAATCATGCAAGTGTGTCGCATACTAATTGTAGCCAATCAGAAACCAGTTGGGACACATCGCCGTTTGCAAATAGGTACGTATGTGGGACGTTGGCCCAGGGCGATAATTGCGCGGCATCGCTTAGTCAGTAATCACTTGGATGATGCAAATGCATTCACAAGCTTCTCTTTTAAAATTGTGTTATTATAGATAATGTTGCTATAAATTAAATATCTGATAACTCTCAAGTTTAGCGAAATATTGTTTACAATGGTATGCTGGCTGAGTAGAATAATAATTCCCACTGCACCAGGTGTCAAAAACGCGACTGTGTACCGGAGCCGACAGATGGCTGAATATTTACCCGAAATCCTATACTCTGTATTTACAACCACACCTGCCCATCGCAACAGTTATAAGCAACATATTCCCCCTGAAATGAGGAGCAAAGCTACTAACTCCGACTCAGATTTACTTGACTTATAAAGAGGTTCGGTACTAAATACAAAGATCTCCCAGTGAACTGACCTGACAGCTTACCAATAAATATGCCGCATATATTATGGACATAGGCCTCCCCAAAAGAGGGTGAGTTTTGCTCATAATTTTCGCGCTGGGCAAACGTGTTGGCAATCGCAGAACGCAGCTTTTGCTAAGGAGATACTGCTGCCCATCCCCACTCTGTGAATTTGAGCTGCACTGTTTCGGATGCCTATACCGCCATCTGTCAGTTCTGGTACTTCAGTTGCCTCTTACGACACCTGTTGCATTGGGAGGTTTACTCTGCCGGTACAACAATTGATTGCTTTTTATCAAACAAAAAATTAAAACATGTGACGAGTATATGAACAAATAATGAATACATAATATGAACATTTTTTTATCTGCGCATTTATTATATAGAATGACGACGCAAAACAATAAATAACTCACTATATTTTGCACTGCTTAGTTTGCAGGTTATTTTGTAGCTTAGCTTTGATGGCACATAGGGCTAACTGTATACTTACTTTATCTTTAAATGTATATGCGCATCTCTCATACGTAGTAAATAATAGAGTACCGCTTAAGAAATTGTTTGTCCATTGACTACATTCAGTAGTACCTGACCCATTAAAATTTTGAGCTTGAATTACTCTTAGGTAATTACTTTTTTACAGCTTTGAAACGCATTTTATTTAATTTTTTTATTTACATTTTTCCCAGTCAAATTACTCATAGAATGCCGAATTATATGTTATTGGTAAATCAATCAATGTATTTTAACATTTGGGTTATCTGCAGATACAAATATCAGATTTTTTTAAGTTATACAACAAGGATAGTGCTGAGAAACATATTTTTATACAAATAAATGAAGGAACGATTATGTAATTCTTATCTCTCCCTACAGGCAAAGAAACGTAGCTTATGATTTTAAAATTTTATAGAATCTAAATCGATTAATACTCGTAAATATTAATGGTTATGACAGCAATATTTATCATTTTCCAAGTAATTACATATTCGTGGTCAAAAGTTTTATAGCTCTACATTATCCTATAGAAGTTGTCATAGATCTTCTAAAAGAATATTACAAACGTAACCTGATACCTGTATGTACACAACACTTCTGTGTTAACGAACCGCTCCAATGACTTCATATCATATTTAAACCTAGTAAAAAGAGGTCTAAGATGTTGTTGCACAATTACTCAAGCACAAAAACATAGTTATTACAGTACTATTTAATAAGTAATAACACGAGAGTTCTGATTGACTGTAGCCTTTGTTTTATGTAATGTCTTTGTTTCTTTAATATAATTATGTCTGAGAATGTTTTTGGGGCAATAACTGTTTTTCTATATCTATTTAATGTGTGTGCTCACGACAACTGTACCACCGCAAATAAATAATATTTGTTAGGTCCATTTTAGTTAATTCACTTAAGGTCTAGAATGGTCACGGCACGGCACGGACATGGTCTGACTCAAATTGGAGGATAGCGCTTTATACCTCATACAACCGGTTCTATTATGTCTTGTGTGTTGAAGTTACCTGCTCGTATGTTCAGTAATGAATGTCCAATTACTAATATGATAATAGTGTAGTCTTGAAACATTTAAACGGCTTCAAGGCATTACTACTTAAATGCAAATATATATTTTATATATATTATTATATAATAGTTTGTACATATACAAATATTGCAAGGGTTATGTGCTCCAGTTTGTTACGTTTTTATGATATGACGTGGCATGTCAGAACATGTTCCAGATATAAAATGATGTCCACGCGGACGAAAGTCCTTCCTTGAAGGCTTAACTTTCGCATTCTATAAAAAATAAATAAATCGCAATAGCCGATAGCACGTGATGCCGATTTTATTAATCATTTCTATTACCATATCTGGTATGAAAGACAAAAAAATCAAAGTGTTTTATTACAAGCAAGTAGGTGTAGGAAGCTTGATCGAACACTTGTTATCTTTCACCATTGACCCATCAATCAAACGTCTATTGAGTCGGCACAGACTCCATTTTTGGTGAGCAGGAAGAACGATCATGTCTTGTGAATTATATCGAACAAGTGACAACTATATGTTTAAATAAATGCACCTAAGAGTAACCGTTTAAGGTCTATAAGTATCTCTAACTATGAGTACTCATCTGAGAAATATAACTAAAGTCTAGTAAACTACAAGGATAATTACAATTTGTGTTACTAGTCTAAGAATAGTTGAACATTGGTTTTAAGACTAGCCCTTGAAGTTGGTTCGTGTGATTGAGTTACATGAAAAAACCAGACCAACATATAATAATAATAAGCCTTTTAGTCGAACAGTACAATGATTTTTTCATCAGTTTATATTTGCTGTTGAGTTTGTCGTCAACATCGACAACACCGTCCGTTTGCCGTATTTTGGCAAAGGCCTCCTCCAAGTCCTTCCATTCTTTTCTATTTAGCGCTGTCTTTTTTTCCCATTCCGGTGTCAAATAGCAAATACACACGAAGGCGCTCGCTTTAAAAAAGAAAAGGCAACATATAAGTAATTAAATATTAAAGGGGCAAATGTAATAAATATTTATGCCACCTATTAGATTATTAACGGTTTAGTTATAACTTGACGTTGTTTACACCAAATCCGTAGCGAATTTTTTTTTGTTCACTGAATCAATTAAAACATTCTGGTAACAAACCACTCACAAACGGGAACATAATTTATCGACAACAGTTTCAATCTGGATCTTTATTCGGGCTTAACAAAAACTACAATCAAAACATAAAAGTATTTACAAGGGCACAGAAATAAATCACTACCTGTCTCTTCTATTATCAACCCACATTAAGCAACAATCTGTTCCTGCATTACAGTAAAACAGTATCTTATCTCGAAGATGTCCGCCTTCGTCCACAGTCGACGTTGACCTTGGTCGACCTCGGAAGCGTCGACCACAATAAAGCAGAGAGTGAATTCGCAGGTTGTCGAGCGCAGCCATGCGTGGGCGCGCGACGACCGAACCATCGCAAATTATGTAGATACAGACGGCCTAATACGACTTTTACGTTTGGTTGACGTATACTAACGAATACCTCTGATATTGCGTCAGTTTATAAGAGAAGTCAGTCAAATGCATTAGTTCGTATTTTATTCAAAATATCTATACGAGGATAAATCGTCCTGTCTGTAAAGACCGATGTCTTACATCCAGAGCCTTTTCTTCCCTGTTTTATTGTAGCGAAAATAGTATAATGTATGGTGCAGGACGACGTTTAATGCAGATCTATAAATTAAGAGTAATTTCTTTAAACTATTCAAATATACAAAGCATTAATTTTAAACAGTTAACATATTTTAAGAAACTGATTAACAGTCATTTTAAGTTGATTGGTACAATTACAATAATTGGATTAAAAACGTACTGATTAAAGGTTTTCTTCTTAAAAGATATTTTTAATAATTTCTTGTGAGTATGATAACATATCCAATTCTGTGGAATGCTTCTACATTTCGAAAGTTTGTATTCAACGTACTATCTGACGTTATAGTTTTTGGTCTGCGCCCGAGTCGAGTCACGAGCGCGGCTAATTAGAAATGCTCGACTTGTATGGCTATCGATGTTTAGCCGAAGTCATGCGTGAAGATCCTATAAACGTGAGATATCGAAAGATATACATTCCGTGCATAATTGCAGGGAATGCGAAGAGAGATATGCATAGCTTATTATTAGCATGATCATGCCAAAACGATGATAGCATTGCAAGTAGAATGTAGTAAAATCGTTGTGGATTTACATTGAGACACAGTTGATAAGGATAAATACTCTTTTACATTTTCTATTATTGCCTGCAGGCGCGGTTTCAACAGAAACAAATGCAAGAGCGGGAAATGAAAATAGCATCGTTGTACGAAGCCCAACAAGCGCGGGCGCTTGACCGCGTGCGACACTCTCCAGGCAGCGGCGCCGGCGCACAGTCGCCCCCGCAGCCCGCCCCTATAACGCACCATCCGGGGAAGGTACTCGTCACGGTTGAAACTTGCTTTGACACGCAAGAACATGCTTGTGTGGTAGGCACATATTTGGTAGCAATGCATCTTGAGATCCTTATTTGTACACATGAACGTATTGATTGTCACCGACCGTCAGAACCCATATTTATAAACAAATGATTCTAGGACAAAGTCCATTGAAGGATTTAAGTTTGATGTAGATTACTCATGTTTACGTTAATTTGCCTACACAATGTAGGTAATCTTTCCAACTGAATAGAAACAGAACGACTCTATAGTATATTATATGTTCTATCTCGACGGTACCGATGACACAGATGATAGTGATCCTGTCTTGTGCGCCAAAGGTCGTGGGTTCGATCCCCATCCAGGACAAATATTTATATGATGATATTTATGTTTGCTCTGTACCTGGGTGTTAAAAATATGTATTTAAGTATTATATTTGTGAATCAGGACAATGTATGAGATGTAGGAATTTATTTTAAAAATATATTTGTTATTATTATTTATTTTGCACCTACCTCTGTTAACTCATCTACTTCTTTATTCCTGATTGGTACTAGATCTCATATAATTAAGACAAGATGTGGAAAACACACACATGACACATTTAATTTCTTAAATGCTATTCATCCAATGTAATTATGTTCCAAAGCTGTAATATGGTAAAACGCAACCTTTTAAAACCATTACAGGTCCGTCAAATGTTCGAGGAACGCCGGACAAAGGCCGGTATTGACAAAAGCTACCCACTCCAACCGATCCAGAACACAGAACGGGCAGCGAAGAAACCGCTGCCCAACGGGTTCAGCAAGGTAGGAGACCGGGAGCGGTTTGGTTATGTTTATTCAAAATCCATAGATAGATAAATGTCTCAAATGAACAACTCTCGTGGTAAATGTCCCACGAGAGTTGACCATTCTGGGTGAGTTACGTGACAACTTATTTAATTTTTGTTTTTGTTACATGTGATTTTAAAAACATGGCTTACAAATTGTAAGGGCATAACAAACCATTATTTCTTTTATATAAGATTTTCTTTTAAATTCGAAAATATTTATAGTTGGTAGACACTAGCTATCCAGCCAAAGGAGATCAAGAAACAGTAGTTGTAATAAAGATTTTGTATTTATTTCTATACTCTAAGCATGAAAAATAAGCACGCGGTCCACGTGATGATAAGCATTACCATAGTATATGCCGGGTGGTACCGGCTGAGAAGAACAGTACCTCCAATGTAACAGATCTTAAGAGGCGACTAAGGAACTAGAACCGACAGATGGAGGTATATCCATCCCGCCATATGCATTTGAGCTGCACGGTTACGGCCGTGCAGCTCAAATGCATAG
The DNA here is from genome assembly GCA_020976665.1 of Heortia vitessoides. Lineage (NCBI taxonomy): Eukaryota > Metazoa > Arthropoda > Insecta > Lepidoptera > Crambidae > Heortia > Heortia vitessoides. The sequence goes on from JACJUM010002496.1 coordinate 12,661,365, forward strand.
GGCGGGGATGGGCAACACCATCCGCTTCGCGAAGCTACACTCTGCGATTGCCAACACGCTTGTTCAGCGCTGCAATTATGAGTAAAATTCCCTCTTCCATGGATAGGTCTACATCTTACATAGACTTCCAATGGCTGATCATCATACCAGCCATTAAAAGTGCACTGTTGGACATAGGCCTCTCCAAGAAAAGGGAAATGTTGCCCATAATTGCCGCGCTGGGCAAGCGTGTTGGCTGATATAATGACTCAATTATCTCACTGCTTTTAGAGCACTGCAGTTTTATTTAGTTCCTACCTGAGAAAAGTTGTAAGATCATATATATTACCACAGATTTAGTATGAGTAGTACTTTTGATTACTATTGCTCACTGTGTGAAATTTGTAAAATTGAAAACAGAAGCAAATGTTAGATCAACACAGTAATATTATTATTAAAAACAAATCTTTGTATAGGTACTTTTACAAATTCTAAATGTATTTATTGTTTATTTTGACCGGATTCAGACTTTTAAATTTATTAATTGTTGGTAATGTCATTATTCAAAACTTGTTATTTTTCTATATAAGGTCTCCTCTACGAAATCACAGGTCAGCGTTGAGAGAAGGACCACCAAAACGCACACCAGCTCGCACACCATTAAAAAGCAACAGCACGTGAGTTGTAACCTAGTTTCCTATTCTATTTAAGATACTGATATTCACGAGAAAGCTTGAAGAAAGAACATACGGCTTCAGAATGCCCTACACTATGTCAATCTTCTCATATATTTTTGGCCGACCCTAAAACTGGTCTACTCAATCAATTGTACTACTACCGAAGGGATAGGTGTAACCGTTTATTAATAAACGCCATTTGCCCGATTATTCTCATGGCCACTGTTCGCCGGATTGGAGCAAGTGAACTTCCCTAATTTAACAAAGAATACAAACATTTGCTAAACATTTTGTGTAGGTGTTTAAATACGCCATGTGTTTATAACTTATTTCTATAAACATTTCTAAATAAGAGAAATCATAAGAGTATGTAGGCAGGAGGTCGGGTGGTGAATTCAGGGGTCCCAGAATGTTGTGCTAGCGACTCAGAAAGTTGTACCTACATTGATTGTCGACTGCGTGAGTGCGTCATCGCATCGGCCATAGCATGTCAGAGGCCAACCCTCCCAACCCCTGAAAATTATCCCTAGATACCAATAGGCAATGGGAGTAACACGCCCGTATAGAAAATAATCATTCACCAATTTCGTAAAATGAAAAATGTTTAAGTAGATAGGAAATAAATTGTATAATTTTTTTACAGAAAATAGAAAATATTGTAAACGGATCCGGAGATCTCAACCACAACCACGAACCGGATCTAAATAAAACTAAACAAGTGGTAAGTACCATTTAGGTATCTTTTGTACGGGATCTGTCTTAAATTTCTAATTATATAAAGATTGTAAAAGTAATAAAAAAAAATTATACTATGCTAAGGGTTCTGCGGATGAAACTTGCCAGTCGTTTAGGACGTAAGCAAGACTCATTGTTATATTTAAGACATATCTTGATACATTATAACCTATGTGTTACTTTAATATGGAAACTATATTATTATAAAGTATCATTAAAATCCATTTAGTAGTATTTGCGATAATGAGTAACAAACATACGCACTCACAAACATTCGCATTTATAATATTAGAGGTATGAAAAGGCCAATGATTTCTTCCTTCATATTTTTAATATCTACATGCATTTGTTGATAAAGTTTTGAAGAATACATAACACGTTTTATTAACCAATAAATTCAGACGACCTTTTGTATGAGACAGACCTTATACAGAAGGTCGTTTGCATAACTTGTGAGAAATTAATTACGAATATAGTACTGAAATACAGATATTAAACACACAAAACAAATATTAATTATGTAGGTACATACTTCCCTTGTAAATGACCTTTTTTGCACCAAATTAGATCTCATCATACTTATCTTTCTCCTCGTACAGCTGCCCAAAAGTAATGGCGAGTTAATATCACACATCGACGAGCTGGACAAGGCTGACAATAATTATTTGCTAGAGAACGAAACGTTCCCCGACGCGCTGGCCCCGACGCCCACGCCCCGCTCGCCGGAGCCGGACACCAGCAAACCACCTAGAAGGTAGACAAATATAAATCCCATCATCATCGTAGCATCCGAAGAATTTTGCCCATAACTGCCGCGTTGGGCAAGCGTGATAGAAAATTGCCACCTATTCCCATTATTGCCTGTTACCACCCATTCTTATATGTAACATTTGAGCTGTACTGTTCAGGGTGGATATACCTCCATCTGCCTGTCTCAATCCTTAGTCTAGAATTGCTTGAATAATTCTATACAATGGTACTCCACTTCTGGTATTGGTGTAGTTGCAAATTGTCATTGTGACATTTCTTTATCCTAAACTAATTTGACCGATACAGTTGTACAGTCTTATAAAAAATAATGTTAATATACTTAATTCCAGAACTGCTGCACCTAGAACTAGTCCACCCAAATCGAAGCCTCCAGCTAAACTCGTCACTCCTCCCAGGAGAGTCACCAGCGATAATGTTGTAAGTGATACTGTCAATGTCAATTTTCAATAAAATATAAAAAGTGGTATGTGAGATACTTTTTGGAGAAATTAGTTCTTATGTTATTTTATAATTGTTGTTAGTGATGTCGCTATAAATAACTATATTTTTTAATATTAAATACCAATCAGATAGTAAACCCCTGATGTAGACAATTATATTTAGTCATCTAAGTAATATGGTTATTATAAATAGATTGATCATCATACCAGCTATTGAAAGTCCACTGCTGGACATAGGCCTCTTTCAGAAAGAAGGTTTTTGGCCCATAATTGCCGCGCTGAGAAAGCGTGTGGACAATTAATTAAGCATTTAATCCAATTTAATCTAATTTAATAAGCATTAAAACAACTATTACCTGTAAGAAAGGTAAGTGACCTGCAGTGGAACATAAAAGAATGGCTGATGGTTATAACTCGAGTTACTTATTTTTATTTGTTATAAAACCGTAGTGTTGAGTAAAGGTACTTAGTTAAATGCTAGGGAATCAAACAAATATTTTTCATTAAAACCTATTTGTTTAGGTATCTTTAAAACAGTCGATAAATTGACATCGGACAGAAATGTAAGTACGACAGTTCTAAATTTGAAAGAATTGTCACATTATGTATGTCTTTGGGAAAATGTAACGAAAAATTCATAGTTATATTTTAGATAAATTATTAGTTGTTTGTGATAGAGTAATGTGAAGTTGAGCTAATGAGGTGTATTGCAGGTTTCAGACAACGGCAGTAAGGCGCGGGGGGCTATGCAGCGATCGGCTAACGCTGTAAGTTTGCATATTATTATCCATCTGGACTCTACAAGACGTAGCATAACAAACCTATTTTTAACGGCTCCACATCGCTGTCTAAGAAAATTGACATCAACACCTTTGGCAATCTTGAAATATCGAACAAAACTTATAAGGGCATAATACATTAGAAAATTAGTCTTTTAATATTATAGACCTCTTACAAAGATCATCTGCACTTGTATATTTCTACCGCCAAATAGCAGTGCGTGTAGCAATAAGAGAGGCAGCGAAATTACTAGGTAAATATGACTATCTGTATTACTAGAGATATCTTTGTGATGACGCAAGTGACAATACCGTATGATTGTTTGCTTGCTTGCTGACTTCATAATATCATATATATATATATATATATATATGGGAAATACCATTACAGCACGAGCTAAGTTCTCATTGCGTTGACGCCTCTTAGTGTTGTATCGGATAGGACAATGCGCCTGCAATTCTAAGCTTTTAGGTCGGTTTGCTTGTGCCCGATAACATCTTAATTCATGTAGGCTGACATTCTAGTTTGGTCAGATATTAAAATACCTTTTCTTTACACTGTAAATAAAATATAGAGAATAAGATTCAAAATGAAAATAAGTGGAAGTACAGATTATAATAGTGGTCGCCTTTGACAAGCGTTTAGCGACAACTTGATGCGTCACTACAGTCTATAGACGCTAGCGAGTTTCCAACTTTGTGACTTAAAGATCAACTTTGTCACATTTCCTAGTAGTTTCACTGCATATTTTACCTTTGATTTTCAGTAGAATTAGGTGAAATTGAGGCATCAATGCATACGACCATTGTATGAGGTCTACTTCATGTCTTTTAAAATAAATAAAGTTGCGTATGAATTAAGCGTTTGTCGATACTATTTTACGTATATACTAATATTTTTATTTGTATTTCAGGTACCAAAACGACAAGTGACGGTAACTCAACGGCTTTTCCATAATGATACTCGTAGGAATCAGATACCTGTTAAAATATCAGATAAAGATCTTATTTAATTTATAAGCATCAGTCCGTTGATGTGAATAGTATTGAGAATTTCTTGTGTAGGTATTTGATTAATATGATGAAAATTTTAATTATTAAATCGTAAGTTCATGATATTAAATATTATATTTCTTAGTCAAAAAGATTAATTTTAATCATCTAAGCGCATTGGACTAAGATGTGTGTTAAACAAATAAATAGTCATCGGATGACATTAACGATTGCCACTCGAGCCGTCGGTCGGGCACCGAACATCGCCCATCCCTCCGATAGCGCTGAAACTGACGTCTATCATTAGTTCCATCCAGAAAAAATAATACTAGCGCTAAGCACTAACATCCCATCGACTTTTTATTTGGGCCATGACTGGACAAGACATAATCCTTCTACCAACAGAGTCCTCCACTAGCGAAACCGCGGGCGGGCACCGCGTCGTCTCAGCCGGGAGCGTCGGCGCCGGCCAGTGCCGGACCGTCGTGCGGCGTGTGCGGCCGCCATTTCGCCGAGGACCGGCTTGCCAAGCATCAGGAGATTTGCAAGAAGGCGCACGCGAAGAAACGAAAGCCGTTTGACGCGTTGAAGCATAGACTTGCGGTGAGTACGTTTTGATTTTTTTTTAATTAGATTTATTTATTTGTAAGTGTGTTATATTTTCTGTTTCTGTTGATAACCTATGTAAAGATAATCCGAAAAGGTGTTCAGGCAGGATTCGAGGTGGATCGGCCGATTAAAAAAACCAGACCAGAGAATTGTTGATTTCACATGATTTTTTCTTAATCTTTTGTTCTGATTAATCTCTTATACATATGTAAATGGCTATATTATATACTTCATTATAAGAAATATTATGAGCGTTACTTACCGTTATTTTATTCCGATATATATAGTCAAAATGTTCAACGGACAACACATTTAGGCCACTCTGGAAGTAAACCGTTGTATTTTTTTTATGAAAGGATAGATTGATTTGTTTCCTTAACTATTGGTCAGAGAACGCGACAAAGGGTAATTTTTGTCGAGAAAAACAAGTTTGAGAACGACTGAGCCGAATTGGATAGGTTTTTTTTGTAATGTTTGTAATTTTTTGACCTAGGTTTGGTTGGGTCAAGAAGATTGTCTGTACATATTTTACCTCCTAGTGTTTGAATGCAGGTAAGTTTAGAGTCCCAAAAACGGGATCAATGGGACAGTTTTCTTTATGTACCTGTACGAAGTTGAGGTGGGCGTCTAGTTTATTTTAACATTCACACTAAAAGCCGACTAGCAAGGTTAAAGCTCAACAGGATATGATAAATAAATAATGCGTGCAACAAATTTCTAATATATTTTTCACACACAGGGCACCGAAGCCGAGGGCTACAAGGCAAGCATATTTTGAATAACCCTGTTTTAGTCGAATCCTACACCTGCCTTTTTCGCGCACGTTGCCTCTTCCAGAACATGCCTACTGTGATATTGTTCCCCGACATATATCATTTCGCTCTCATTCTTGCTCGCTCCATACCTGTACAGAATTTTAAACACAACAATTGTTTAAATATTTCAGTATTTCTTGCCTCGACTCTTTTGTAAAACAAAAGAGGTCTAATTACAAATATCCGATCGGCTGGCTTTCGGACCGTCTCAGTATTTTTATTCATAAATTTCTTTAAAAAAGAAATGGTTATCTTTATCACTTTATTTTTCCAGAACAGTTACTTGAATTTTCATTAATCTACAACAAATAATCCAATTTGGTTTTATCCAAATTATTAAATGGGGTAATGGGTTTTCTGACATAAATCTCGACAAATTTAAGTGCACTTGTACTTTTTCACGCGGGTCAATATTAACTGTTAGTAAATCTAAGTAAATGATAACTTTTTTACCCTTTTGCATGTATTATACAATCAATAATGTTACCTGTAAATTCCCATATCATCGTTTAAAAACATTTGTATAGAAATTCACACACGACCCTCCAAATCCTAAACAATCTGAAACAATACTGACTCTGTAAATACAATAGAAACATAAATCTCTTCCGAAATTATTCGTATCACTTTTTTGCTATATGATGTCGAACATTGCAGGGCACCGAAGCGGAGCCGTTTATCAAACAACTCCGAAAGACCACGACCAACCCGACCTCTAGCAAGGTGACAGCCAAGCCCACGAACAGCAACTGGCGGCAGAAACACGAGGAGTTCATCCAAGCGATCCGCGCCGCCAAGCAAGTCCAGGCGCACCTCAACGCGGGCGGTAAGGGAACTCGTCTAACTCTGTAAATTCAGCATCTTCATTATCATCGTCATATCAGATATAGTATGTCCATTGCTGGGTGTAGGCTTCCCTTAGCAATTTACCAATAGGACCGGTAGCAGGGGGTACCGGCAGAGTAGAATATTACCTCTCTTTGTACCAGTTGTCAAAAGTAGCGAATGAGGTGTGGGAACCGACAGATGGCGGTACATCCATCCGTAACAGCGTAGTTCGAATGCAACAAGGCGACGATGGGTAATGACGATGATCGTTAACGAGACGATGGCCAACACGCCTGTTTAAAAACATTAGGGCAAATTTACCACTTTCTAAGGATGTTCTATGTCCAGCAGTGAACGTCCTACGGGTACTAAAATGATAATGATGGTGATGCATGCGATTTTCATCCAGCGCGACCTATGGTCTAGAATCCCAGGATCATAATATAACGTTTTAATGGTCATATTCTGGTCAATTAATATTTATATTTATAGGTCTTAATATTTCTGGTTGTGGATGACTTTGGAATGACGATGCATCGGTGAGCGCGGCGTAATACGTCTACTCATAACGTGGATAGACGATTTGATGTGAACTGCAGGACCGCGTTGAGCGCAGGCCACATCTCTATCCTATTGGATAATACTTAGAGAAACCTCATTACAAGAGGTAGGGTAGGCCATGCCCATTCCAGGATGTTTGAACTACCGGCCGAGGCATGTCAGGAGCCAGACTCTCCCTAACAGCGAATCTAAAGTTAATTTCTATAAATCTTAAGCCAATTAGCCTATGTCCAACATCCAAGTCTATGTCCAACAGTGGACATCCTACAGTTGATATGATGAAGTATATTTGGTTTATTTACAAGTTTTTATGGTATTTTTTGTATAATCGTTATCTACTCACACAATTGTTGTCTACATAACTACTTCCCTCATACCTATTTCTATCTTCAAATAGTGACTCACATCAAGTTTTCAGGTAAAAAAAGCAAGCGACGCAGTGAAATTCAATTGTCTGTAGTAATATAACACACTCAGGCCACAAGGTAGGCGCCGCGATATCGGCATCTCCTGCACGATATCACGAGCACAACGCTGCGGTGACGCTCGCCATGATGCGAAACATATAACTTATCCTACGCTTGTGTGCCTCCAGGCCCACGGCTGAATGTTTGCAGGACCAATAGTCGGGCCGATATTTGGTTGGGATGCAACGATCCATTGCATGAGTATTATTTTGTCCGACAGCAATTCGGTCACAAATAATCGGATGTGGGTGGGCAAGTGGGTAAAGTAATACAAGTGGACAACCTTGCATGAATGAATGATAGATTTTTGAAACAACAGGCAAGCTGAGCGACCTGCCGCCGCCGCCGCCGTCCGAGAACCCCGACTACGTGCAGTGTCCGCACTGCAACCGCCGGTTCAACCAGGCCGCCGCCGAACGACACATCCCCAAGTGCTCCAGCTACCAGTTCAACAAGCCCAAGCCCAACGCGAGGAAGCGGTAACTGCCCCCCCCCCCCACACTTAAAATACCACCCGCTGCCCCATAAACTGCCTTCGCCCGTTTCCCATTTCGACAAACCCGTGTCCGTCTCCAGTGATCTGTTGGCTGTAAAGTAATTAATTAGGTTTATAAATTTTGTTTAGTGATGTTCCCGATTTGATATGAGGGACGCGTTTGTCAGTGACGATTTAAGTTTATATTGATATTTGGTTTACCAAATTGTATTCGCCTTCGCTCTGTTCAGTTTGGTAAAGACGTTCTTCGATGCAATAAGCCCGATTTCCAGTCGAACATGAGCGGGGACTTTTCCCACCCCGCGCCGCGGGGGAGTTTTACCCTGCTCGATTTTGTGTTGCGCATGTGTTTGGCTACCGTCCTCTACCACTCGGTGTGGTGGATCATCACCCTCGTCCACGACTACGCTTGTCAGCACGAGGGAGACAGTGGACACGGGGAGGTCCCGAGGACGAACAGACGACGGAGGTAATACGTGTGCGCCCCTAGACTGTAATTATACGACTAATTAGAACCTACTTACGAATAATGCCATGTACAAGTTGGGACCTAATATTTAAGACGAACAAAATAAATAACATGTTTTTAAGAAGATGAAATGTTTGTACAAAAGAATTATGCTTTTTAAATGTTATTAACTATGCAAATACTATTGGATTATTAAAATGTGCTATTTTATGTTTTGTTTTATTTAGATGCCCATCAGATTTGACCATAATTCATTAAATTTAATAAAAACTTATCGTTTACTTGACATTTAATGTGTCGTTTATCAGTAGTGTGTACTGATTGTTTAAATATCATTATGAAGAGCGACAAATGGGGGATTTTACTGTGGTAGGTATATTTTGTGGGAACTCGCCGCACCAGTACCAAGTGGCGACCTCTCGCGATTGATTTACCGTGACAACGTTACGTTACGTAGCTGTAAACAAAAAAGATCCGGTGTTGCCAGTATTTTTGTTTCCTCACTAGTTTCCTATGTCCAAACGGTAAGAACATTTTTATTGAAGGGAAAATATATGGAAGGCTAAATAAATATAAGAAATTGTAATCACAATAAAACACAAAAAATGTTTCAAATATTTAATACGGTACAAAATGAAATGCAACCAATCAAGCCGCGTGTACAGAACGGCAAGCAATTTGTTCACAACGTGTCGTGTTCACGGCCGGCTTCACTCGTTGCTGGCCGACGTGGGCACGTACGAGAGGATCACCACGGACATGGGCGGCACTAAGATGTCGTCTCGTTGTACCACCTGGTTGTATGTGGAGCTGGAACAAACGTACGGAAACATTAAAAGGTTTACTATGTAATAATTAGTTACCAACATAGCCCGGCGGATTAACAAGTTAAAGTGGCAGTGGGCAGGAGTCGTAAGGTTCTGGAACGGAGACCACGCACCGGCAAGCGCAGCGTAGGACGCCTACCCACACGGTGGACAGACGATGTGAATAAAACCGTAGGATCGCGCCGGACACAGGCCGCATATGATCAGCCCTATTAGAAATCACTTGGGAAGGCCCATGTCTAGCAATGGATGTCTTACGGCTGATATAATGGTGACGAATTGTTTAGTTATAAAAGGCTAGTGTGTCATAATAGGCGACAGATACCGGCGATATATCCGAAACAGAGTAGCTCGGCAGAAAAGACCGGCTGGGAGGCGCGCAGGCACCAGCGTGTACTTACTTGCCGCCCCGCTCGTGCGCCGGCGCGCGGAACACCGCGAGCGCGGCGGGCAGCTGCAGGCGCGCCGCCGCGAGCGTGAGGTTGGCGCGGCCCGCGCGCGCGCCCGCCTGGTACAGCGCCACGTAGCCCGCGCGCGCGTCCCACCTGCGCACACACATCGTCAGCAGGGGCCTCGATCCGCATGGTGTATAAGAGCTCAAAATGCATTGGCAATGCCCGACTTAGAATTGAATATTAATTAAGTGATTGGAAATAGGTAACAATGTATTTTGCAAACAAAAAATTAGGCTAGAATTGACTAATTAAAAAAAATGCAATGAATAGTCTACGTGAATTTTTTTTTGCTAAATCTAGGATTGCAGTTTTAATTATAAATAGAGTGGCACCTGCATTAGGTTGTGTAGTCGATGGAATGTTTGAGGTGACGAAATTATTGTCTTAAATATTATACCAATGATCAAACCTACTAGAGAATAACCTTAAGATAAGGTTTAAACAGATTAGTTAGCGTCACCGCCGGTAGAGGTTTCATTACCGTCGGTTGTAATGAAACCTCTACCGGCAGTAACGCTAACTACAACAATTTTATAATATTCAAAATATTTTTACTAGTCCCATTCTGTCCCATTTTATATTTCACGATTTAGAAGTGTAGTGAGTTTACGTTTAACATAATATTAACTAGAAAAAATTCAAATTGTCTCCCATTTCAGATTGTACTACTGTTGCGCTACCAAGAATTTAGAGATTTACAAGATAGACAAGTTTTAAAGTTCAAGTTTAATGAAAGATCACTAGTACTGATGAAGTTACCTGGCGCATGCGAGCAGCTTGTTGGTGTCAGACAGGTTGTCCGGCACGGCGGACAGCGCGTACTGGCCGCTGGTGAAGCTGGACTCGTTGCGCAGCGCCAACAAGTGTGACAAACGTATTTTCTGTGGAGTACATTTGTCCGTATTAGTTTAAAGAAGCTCTTGGAAAATGCACGTAATAACATCGGGTTGTGAGCACCCCGCACTACCTAAAACACATAGTTCGAGATCTGAGTACCGTCTAGTCCAGATGGCGACATGCTAAGATACCAACGCTCTGGACAAGATGGAGGGAATTTTGTTCCACTAGTCGTAAATAGTAAGCTAGTAAATGAACATTGGTACATCGGTCAGTACATTTGCCGGGTGATACCAGCAGACAGAATAATACCTCCTCCAGGTGCCAAGTGTCGTAAGAAGCAACTAGTGTACAGGAACCGACAGATGGTAGTATATGTAGTAATATCCGTAACAGTATAAATCAAATGCTACAGGGCAGGGATGAGCAGGAAAATTCTTGTCCCGAAGCTAAACTCAACGATTGTCTATCGCGGCAATTATGGGCAAATTCTCTCTTTCTTGGGGAGGCCTATGTCCAGCAGTGGACGTTTTACGGCTGCTACGATGATGATAAATCATGATTAATTTTAGGAAGCGCTAGGGAGATGTACGTAAGTACATGTACATAAAGATGGAAGCGTACCGCATCACCCAAAACACGTAGTTTGAGGTTTGTGTTCTGTCCAGTAAGAGCCGCCCTGCTAAGGTACCTCTCTAGATAAGAGCGAGGGAATTTTCAGGAATACTTAAAATAGCATCGCCTAAGCCATCAGTCAGATGCTCTGACCGATGTACCAAACATGGTCAGGCATACTCGCATCTGGCGCTCGCACCGGGATTGTTCCCCCGAAATGTAGAAGTCATCGTAAGATACAAGCGGCTCCCTGATGTAATCCGCAGGGTGTAGGACGAACACAATATAAATAAATTGATATAGCACCACTTTGTCGTGACTGATGTAGCTAAAATCACTTATTACTGGTATGTTATTACTGGTACTGAGACAACAATTAGATAAATTATAAATATAATACTTGAATAAACATTTTAACATACACATTTTCGTCATATAAATGTTCGTCCCTGTTGGGGATCAGATTCACGATCCTTGGCACACAATATGTCATTATCACTATAGACAGTGATGATATAGTGATGATGACATAGTGATCATATATTGAGTATGATATAGTGATGATGATATAGTAATGCTAAAGAGAGATACTCACTGGCTCAGAGACTGCGCTGTAATCGGGCACCTGGTCAACGAACAACATTGGCGTGCCCGGCAACATGACGGTCATCACTCCCAGCTCGGACGATCCCACGCCGTCGGACGTCAGCTGTGAACGGAAACGGTGCAAAATATTTACTTTATTAAACTTGAAACCTTTGTGTCTAATGAATAAAATCAATATAAATAATCATTTTAAATATGTCTTCCATCTATATAAAACTACTTCATCACAATTTATTTAACGTTAAAGACAACACAAAATAAAATTGTAAAGAATAATGGATAAATACACATATTGAGAACATTTATAATAATACCTATATATTATATTATAGAATATAGTAGATATTTCAAACGGGATTTGCTGGGAATCGCTTTCCATTATCTTATTTGACTGGCATTTCTAGCAAGTATTTTACAATAACTCAAAGGTGAGCCACCTTGTTGATAATTGGATAGAAGATAATGAATTTATCTGTTTCTAATGTGTTTGGTTTGTATTACCTGCAGTTTCATATCGAAATTCTAAAATATAATATAGCCGTCTCTGAATTCAGAAGGAAGAAATGTGTCTAAGGTTATTTCAAATTACTTAAAAACCGAATTATTGTGTTTTGTAATGAATCGTTGCTGCGCGAAGTTGACAATTTGCAAAACTATGTTCACTGAGCAACTGTAAGATAAATTCTCCAAAAAAGCGAACATTTCCCAGGACCAACACGCTGTTAACGGGCTCGGTGTCGTGTTTAATTCTTCGTTAATATATTTGTAAGATATCCTCAACGGAAAACTATCAGGCGTCTCAAATACATAAAAAGAAAATTGACATTTAATGCCTCTCCTCGAGCGTTTCGGTCTTTTTTTAAGACACAACACAAAATTTAAGAATCCGCTTCAATCCACACAAGTGTTCTGAGCAGGCTGAAGTTCTTGGCGGGTCAAAGAAAAAGAGACTAAACATATGTGACATAAGATAAAAAAGGGTTATAAGAGCAGATGGAGTAGCCGCGGCCGCGCCCAGCGGGAACTCACCGCGAGCGCGGGCGCGGGCGCGGCGCGCGCGAGGCGGCGGCGCAGCAGCGCGGCGAGC